>OU975427.1:0-609876 GCA_918857605.2 Philereme vetulata | reverse complement strand
TTGTATTCTGTAGCATTGTTAAAGTTACCAGGGTTGCAAGTGGAATGACGCGTAATTTAGCCCAAAATCATTGTGGGAAACAATTTGTAACATGCCAACACTCGACGTTACGTCAAAAAGCTTGATGTCAATTGTCAAATCGTGAATGTGTGAGATATTGTTTGTATTAGTTTATTTGTGTTATTATTTAAATTGTGTCTGCAATCTGCATTATCGGGATTATTAATAACGTGTGAGAGCGATTTCTATCGACTTATAACAGGAAAAATCATGGACAAAAGCTTGCTCGCAGATATTCCTACAAAGTAAGCATTTTGAGTTGCGTGTTATTTCTTGATTAGAATTGACTACAATCTTAAACGCTTTTAAACGTTTCAGGGAAAGGAGTGTGAATTTTAAGCCAGTGGAAATGGAGAGGCTGCAAACACTGATCGCAAAATATAAAAATATATTATTTTGTAAAAAAACTGATTGTATCAGCTCGAAGCAAAAAGAGAGTGCGTGGAATTTGATCCACAGTGAATTTAATGCTCTCGGAGACACTCCACGTACAATCAAGCAACTTAAATATAAATTTGAAAATTTAAAGAGGTCTGCGAAGAAGGTATTGTACTTTTTTATATGTATGTAGCTTTCTACTGCATTGGATTTTGTGTCATGTTGTATTATAAATGGATGTACGTTATGTAAGCCATATCCTGGTTTCAGGGAGCTAGCAGGGAACGCCAAGAAATGCGCCGCACTGGAGGGGGACCTCCAGCATCAGTGCCACCAGAGCAAGGCGATGCTACGGATTGGCTTAGGTCTATTATGCCAGTTTGTGTTGATGGAAATCCACCCATATATGACGATGATGTCATAATAACCCAAAATATTCTTTTTGTAAGTGCCTGTAGTTACCTACTATTTTTTCCCCCTTGAAGATGTTAAAACATAATAGCAAATATTATTATTTTATTGACCCATACTATTTTATTACATTTACAGCCTGCAAACCAACCAAAAGGAAATAAAGGTGAAGATGATTCTGACAGAGAGGATTCTCAACATGGAAAAAAGGTAAGTAAAGTACTTTTGAGAACACTTTGAAGTACACTTTGAGAGCAAATTTTTCGGGTCACTTTGTATGAATTTCCATAGAAAGTGACCAAAAAATTTTGTTCTTGACTATACATCTATTGTATTTGATAATATTATTTATTATTCCATTCTTCTAATTATAGTGTATATATATATATCCAAAGATCTGCTTAAATTATGCAATGCGATTTTCACCATTACATATTATATAAATAGTACCCGGAGCGAAGCGAGGGTGGGTATTCATACTTATTTATATATCTATATTAACGATTGTCTTTGTCTCCTTTTTATGATTGTTTCTTGTTTATTCAATCATTTTGCTTATTTACAGATTTCTGTCAGCGAAACAACTATAGAAGTGGAAGACTTTGCCATAAAAGAGAAGAGTGAATTTGATACAAGCACCACATATAGTTCCCTCAAGCGACCAGTATCATCTCCACTAAGACGTAAAGATTGTTAACTATATTAAATTATATGCAAACTAATTGACAATCAATTAATCTAAAAATTTTATCTAACAGGTCAGGCTAAGAAACAAAAACCCGGTGAAAACTGCAACCTCGTCAGACAGCTGTTGCGTGAGAAGAAGTTGTCTATTATGGATGAGCTCCAGGAGATCGAGTTACAAAAAATTAAAGATTCCATCAAACATGCTCAGGAGGTGCATGAGCAAAAACTACGGCATAATGAGGAGCGCCACAAATTAGAATTAGAAAAACTACATTTAGAAATAGCCATTTTAAAAAAGTCTGATTTTTAGAAAGAAGTAAACAATATCAATATTATTTTTAATTGTTTTATTTAACATCCACAAAATGTGTAGATGCTTATTAACGTAATCTACTAAAATAATTATTGATCAATAGTGACCTATTGCAATTATCATTTCCTGCTGCTGTATATACTATATTGTTCTCATCATCTGATTCATCATCATCATTCCAATTTGATGGCAATGGTGGCATAGGATCTCGCATTTGTTTGCATATATTATATAATACCGCAGTGGCCACTATGACAGGCTGGACTCGGTCTATGTGATTTCTTAGTTTCATAGCCAGTGCAGGAAATCTTCTCTTCCAACATCCAAATACCCTCTCTATTACATTCCTTGTGCGTATTTGACTTTCATTGTATAATTTCTCTCCATCTGTGGTAGGATTACATAGAGGTGTCATCAGATAGGGTTTTACTGCATAGCCTTTGTCACCAACCAACCAGTATCCTTGAAATTCACCATCCTCTAGTCTGCCCTGATAAATGTTAGGAAATATTAAAAATAAAATTCCTTTTAAAATAGTGTTGTGAAAAAGTTAAGGTGAGATATTCTATTTAATTATATAATACCTTTATGACACTGGAATTGAAAATATGGCTATCATGACTACTGCCAGGCCAACGAGCAACAATATTCATAATGTTCATGTTTGCATCACAGATAGCTTGAACATTTATAGAAAATGTCATTTTTCTATTCCTGTAATTTTCTGCATCGGGGCCTCCTGCAAATAATATTTATAAGTAAATACTTTTACAAACAAGTTGACAATAAAAGAATGTTTGAAACAAAACCATACCGGGAGACTTGATTGGTATATGAGTGCAATCAATTGCTCCGATTACTTTCGGAAAAGCACCTATGTCATAAAATTCTCTTGCCGTTTTCTCCATCTCCTCAACACTCTGTGGCATTGATATCCATTCAGTTCTCATGCTTGCAATTGCATGGCTCACTCTGTATATTATGCGTGATACGGTTGACTTATGAACACCAGCTGTATCGCCAACACATCTTTGGAAGGAACCACAAGCATAATATTCTAATGCTATTAGTACTTGCTGCTCTGGTGTAACTGCTTTATTTCTGAAAATTATATCTTATAAGTATCTACCTAACTGTAAGCTTGCCAACGATGTACGGCGTGGGTAATATATTTCAGTACTTCAACAACATGGTAAGCAGTGATACCTAACTAGCGCTAATTAAGTTTGGATGAAGGGCATGACAGACTTGCGATAGGTATCGTAGATTACGTAGGTAATATGTGTATAAAAAGAAAGCTTACTTCATCGTTGGAGGCTCTAACCATCGTTGCAACCGTTGAACCAGCCACCGAGCCATGTTTTTAGAGACTCGAAATCTTGCTAAAAATGACGCGTCATCCCACTCAGGTTGTAAAGCGGTCAGCTCTAAAGAAATACACTTTTCTTTTTCTATATCTTTCATTGATCAGCCAATCGCATTCGTCTTCAGAAGAACTTTCCTCAATTATTTCTCGGAGGAGCGACATGTCTGCACTTTGGTTATGATTTTACGTTTGACAGCTTCCTGACAATGAATTTAACGTAAACAATAACACTAACCGGTCAAGCATGCGCGGTTAAAGTTAGCGTTAAGTTATGACGTCATTTGACAATTGTCAAAATGGTGCAACACATTTTTTACTTAGCCGGTACTTTAACTGAGCTGCTATTGTTAAAGTTAGATGGTGCAACCCACCCTAAGGGTGGGTTGCACCATAGTACCTGTTAATGTAAAAGTTAAAGTCATATTTAACAGTAACAATAGCGGTAACTTTAACCGTTGTAGCGATATGGGTTGCACCATTGTATTCTGTAGCATTGTTAAAGTTACCAGGGTTGCAAGTGGAATGACGCGTAATTTAGCCCAAAATCATTGTGGGAAACAATTTGTAACATGCCAACACTCGACGTTACGTCAAAAAGCTTGATGTCAATTGTCAAATCGTGAATGTGTGAGATATTGTTTGTATTAGTTTATTTGTGTTATTATTTAAATTGTGTCTGCAATCTGCATTATCGGGATTATTAATAACGTGTGAGAGCGATTTCTATCGACTTATAACAGGAAAAATCATGGACAAAAGCTTGCTCGCAGATATTCCTACAAAGTAAGCATTTTGAGTTGCGTGTTATTTCTTGATTAGAATTGACTACAATCTTAAACGCTTTTAAACGTTTCAGGGAAAGGAGTGTGAATTTTAAGCCAGTGGAAATGGAGAGGCTGCAAACACTGATCGCAAAATATAAAAATATATTATTTTGTAAAAAAACTGATTGTATCAGCTCGAAGCAAAAAGAGAGTGCGTGGAATTTGATCCACAGTGAATTTAATGCTCTCGGAGACACTCCACGTACAATCAAGCAACTTAAATATAAATTTGAAAATTTAAAGAGGTCTGCGAAGAAGGTATTGTACTTTTTTATATGTATGTAGCTTTCTACTGCATTGGATTTTGTGTCATGTTGTATTATAAATGGATGTACGTTATGTAAGCCATATCCTGGTTTCAGGGAGCTAGCAGGGAACGCCAAGAAATGCGCCGCACTGGAGGGGGACCTCCAGCATCAGTGCCACCAGAGCAAGGCGATGCTACGGATTGGCTTAGGTCTATTATGCCAGTTTGTGTTGATGGAAATCCACCCATATATGACGATGATGTCATAATAACCCAAAATATTCTTTTTGTAAGTGCCTGTAGTTACCTACTATTTTTTCCCCCTTGAAGATGTTAAAACATAATAGCAAATATTATTATTTTATTGACCCATACTATTTTATTACATTTACAGCCTGCAAACCAACCAAAAGGAAATAAAGGTGAAGATGATTCTGACAGAGAGGATTCTCAACATGGAAAAAAGGTAAGTAAAGTACTTTTGAGAACACTTTGAAGTACACTTTGAGAGCAAATTTTTCGGGTCACTTTGTATGAATTTCCATAGAAAGTGACCAAAAAATTTTGTTCTTGACTATACATCTATTGTATTTGATAATATTATTTATTATTCCATTCTTCTAATTATAGTGTATATATATATATCCAAAGATCTGCTTAAATTATGCAATGCGATTTTCACCATTACATATTATATAAATAGTACCCGGAGCGAAGCGAGGGTGGGTATTCATACTTATTTATATATCTATATTAACGATTGTCTTTGTCTCCTTTTTATGATTGTTTCTTGTTTATTCAATCATTTTGCTTATTTACAGATTTCTGTCAGCGAAACAACTATAGAAGTGGAAGACTTTGCCATAAAAGAGAAGAGTGAATTTGATACAAGCACCACATATAGTTCCCTCAAGCGACCAGTATCATCTCCACTAAGACGTAAAGATTGTTAACTATATTAAATTATATGCAAACTAATTGACAATCAATTAATCTAAAAATTTTATCTAACAGGTCAGGCTAAGAAACAAAAACCCGGTGAAAACTGCAACCTCGTCAGACAGCTGTTGCGTGAGAAGAAGTTGTCTATTATGGATGAGCTCCAGGAGATCGAGTTACAAAAAATTAAAGATTCCATCAAACATGCTCAGGAGGTGCATGAGCAAAAACTACGGCATAATGAGGAGCGCCACAAATTAGAATTAGAAAAACTACATTTAGAAATAGCCATTTTAAAAAAGTCTGATTTTTAGAAAGAAGTAAACAATATCAATATTATTTTTAATTGTTTTATTTAACATCCACAAAATGTGTAGATGCTTATTAACGTAATCTACTAAAATAATTATTGATCAATAGTGACCTATTGCAATTATCATTTCCTGCTGCTGTATATACTATATTGTTCTCATCATCTGATTCATCATCATCATTCCAATTTGATGGCAATGGTGGCATAGGATCTCGCATTTGTTTGCATATATTATATAATACCGCAGTGGCCACTATGACAGGCTGGACTCGGTCTATGTGATTTCTTAGTTTCATAGCCAGTGCAGGAAATCTTCTCTTCCAACATCCAAATACCCTCTCTATTACATTCCTTGTGCGTATTTGACTTTCATTGTATAATTTCTCTCCATCTGTGGTAGGATTACATAGAGGTGTCATCAGATAGGGTTTTACTGCATAGCCTTTGTCACCAACCAACCAGTATCCTTGAAATTCACCATCCTCTAGTCTGCCCTGATAAATGTTAGGAAATATTAAAAATAAAATTCCTTTTAAAATAGTGTTGTGAAAAAGTTAAGGTGAGATATTCTATTTAATTATATAATACCTTTATGACACTGGAATTGAAAATATGGCTATCATGACTACTGCCAGGCCAACGAGCAACAATATTCATAATGTTCATGTTTGCATCACAGATAGCTTGAACATTTATAGAAAATGTCATTTTTCTATTCCTGTAATTTTCTGCATCGGGGCCTCCTGCAAATAATATTTATAAGTAAATACTTTTACAAACAAGTTGACAATAAAAGAATGTTTGAAACAAAACCATACCGGGAGACTTGATTGGTATATGAGTGCAATCAATTGCTCCGATTACTTTCGGAAAAGCACCTATGTCATAAAATTCTCTTGCCGTTTTCTCCATCTCCTCAACACTCTGTGGCATTGATATCCATTCAGTTCTCATGCTTGCAATTGCATGGCTCACTCTGTATATTATGCGTGATACGGTTGACTTATGAACACCAGCTGTATCGCCAACACATCTTTGGAAGGAACCACAAGCATAATATTCTAATGCTATTAGTACTTGCTGCTCTGGTGTAACTGCTTTATTTCTGAAAATTATATCTTATAAGTATCTACCTAACTGTAAGCTTGCCAACGATGTACGGCGTGGGTAATATATTTCAGTACTTCAACAACATGGTAAGCAGTGATACCTAACTAGCGCTAATTAAGTTTGGATGAAGGGCATGACAGACTTGCGATAGGTATCGTAGATTACGTAGGTAATATGTGTATAAAAAGAAAGCTTACTTCATCGTTGGAGGCTCTAACCATCGTTGCAACCGTTGAACCAGCCACCGAGCCATGTTTTTAGAGACTCGAAATCTTGCTAAAAATGACGCGTCATCCCACTCAGGTTGTAAAGCGGTCAGCTCTAAAGAAATACACTTTTCTTTTTCTATATCTTTCATTGATCAGCCAATCGCATTCGTCTTCAGAAGAACTTTCCTCAATTATTTCTCGGAGGAGCGACATGTCTGCACTTTGGTTATGATTTTACGTTTGACAGCTTCCTGACAATGAATTTAACGTAAACAATAACACTAACCGGTCAAGCATGCGCGGTTAAAGTTAGCGTTAAGTTATGACGTCATTTGACAATTGTCAAAATGGTGCAACACATTTTTTACTTAGCCGGTACTTTAACTGAGCTGCTATTGTTAAAGTTAGATGGTGCAACCCACCCTAAGGGTGGGTTGCACCATAGTACCTGTTAATGTAAAAGTTAAAGTCATATTTAACAGTAACAATAGCGGTAACTTTAACCGTTGTAGCGATATGGGTTGCACCATTGTATTCTGTAGCATTGTTAAAGTTACCAGGGTTGCAAGTGGAATGACGCGTAATTTAGCCCAAAATCATTGTGGGAAACAATTTGTAACATGCCAACACTCGACGTTACGTCAAAAAGCTTGATGTCAATTGTCAAATCGTGAATGTGTGAGATATTGTTTGTATTAGTTTATTTGTGTTATTATTTAAATTGTGTCTGCAATCTGCATTATCGGGATTATTAATAACGTGTGAGAGCGATTTCTATCGACTTATAACAGGAAAAATCATGGACAAAAGCTTGCTCGCAGATATTCCTACAAAGTAAGCATTTTGAGTTGCGTGTTATTTCTTGATTAGAATTGACTACAATCTTAAACGCTTTTAAACGTTTCAGGGAAAGGAGTGTGAATTTTAAGCCAGTGGAAATGGAGAGGCTGCAAACACTGATCGCAAAATATAAAAATATATTATTTTGTAAAAAAACTGATTGTATCAGCTCGAAGCAAAAAGAGAGTGCGTGGAATTTGATCCACAGTGAATTTAATGCTCTCGGAGACACTCCACGTACAATCAAGCAACTTAAATATAAATTTGAAAATTTAAAGAGGTCTGCGAAGAAGGTATTGTACTTTTTTATATGTATGTAGCTTTCTACTGCATTGGATTTTGTGTCATGTTGTATTATAAATGGATGTACGTTATGTAAGCCATATCCTGGTTTCAGGGAGCTAGCAGGGAACGCCAAGAAATGCGCCGCACTGGAGGGGGACCTCCAGCATCAGTGCCACCAGAGCAAGGCGATGCTACGGATTGGCTTAGGTCTATTATGCCAGTTTGTGTTGATGGAAATCCACCCATATATGACGATGATGTCATAATAACCCAAAATATTCTTTTTGTAAGTGCCTGTAGTTACCTACTATTTTTTCCCCCTTGAAGATGTTAAAACATAATAGCAAATATTATTATTTTATTGACCCATACTATTTTATTACATTTACAGCCTGCAAACCAACCAAAAGGAAATAAAGGTGAAGATGATTCTGACAGAGAGGATTCTCAACATGGAAAAAAGGTAAGTAAAGTACTTTTGAGAACACTTTGAAGTACACTTTGAGAGCAAATTTTTCGGGTCACTTTGTATGAATTTCCATAGAAAGTGACCAAAAAATTTTGTTCTTGACTATACATCTATTGTATTTGATAATATTATTTATTATTCCATTCTTCTAATTATAGTGTATATATATATATCCAAAGATCTGCTTAAATTATGCAATGCGATTTTCACCATTACATATTATATAAATAGTACCCGGAGCGAAGCGAGGGTGGGTATTCATACTTATTTATATATCTATATTAACGATTGTCTTTGTCTCCTTTTTATGATTGTTTCTTGTTTATTCAATCATTTTGCTTATTTACAGATTTCTGTCAGCGAAACAACTATAGAAGTGGAAGACTTTGCCATAAAAGAGAAGAGTGAATTTGATACAAGCACCACATATAGTTCCCTCAAGCGACCAGTATCATCTCCACTAAGACGTAAAGATTGTTAACTATATTAAATTATATGCAAACTAATTGACAATCAATTAATCTAAAAATTTTATCTAACAGGTCAGGCTAAGAAACAAAAACCCGGTGAAAACTGCAACCTCGTCAGACAGCTGTTGCGTGAGAAGAAGTTGTCTATTATGGATGAGCTCCAGGAGATCGAGTTACAAAAAATTAAAGATTCCATCAAACATGCTCAGGAGGTGCATGAGCAAAAACTACGGCATAATGAGGAGCGCCACAAATTAGAATTAGAAAAACTACATTTAGAAATAGCCATTTTAAAAAAGTCTGATTTTTAGAAAGAAGTAAACAATATCAATATTATTTTTAATTGTTTTATTTAACATCCACAAAATGTGTAGATGCTTATTAACGTAATCTACTAAAATAATTATTGATCAATAGTGACCTATTGCAATTATCATTTCCTGCTGCTGTATATACTATATTGTTCTCATCATCTGATTCATCATCATCATTCCAATTTGATGGCAATGGTGGCATAGGATCTCGCATTTGTTTGCATATATTATATAATACCGCAGTGGCCACTATGACAGGCTGGACTCGGTCTATGTGATTTCTTAGTTTCATAGCCAGTGCAGGAAATCTTCTCTTCCAACATCCAAATACCCTCTCTATTACATTCCTTGTGCGTATTTGACTTTCATTGTATAATTTCTCTCCATCTGTGGTAGGATTACATAGAGGTGTCATCAGATAGGGTTTTACTGCATAGCCTTTGTCACCAACCAACCAGTATCCTTGAAATTCACCATCCTCTAGTCTGCCCTGATAAATGTTAGGAAATATTAAAAATAAAATTCCTTTTAAAATAGTGTTGTGAAAAAGTTAAGGTGAGATATTCTATTTAATTATATAATACCTTTATGACACTGGAATTGAAAATATGGCTATCATGACTACTGCCAGGCCAACGAGCAACAATATTCATAATGTTCATGTTTGCATCACAGATAGCTTGAACATTTATAGAAAATGTCATTTTTCTATTCCTGTAATTTTCTGCATCGGGGCCTCCTGCAAATAATATTTATAAGTAAATACTTTTACAAACAAGTTGACAATAAAAGAATGTTTGAAACAAAACCATACCGGGAGACTTGATTGGTATATGAGTGCAATCAATTGCTCCGATTACTTTCGGAAAAGCACCTATGTCATAAAATTCTCTTGCCGTTTTCTCCATCTCCTCAACACTCTGTGGCATTGATATCCATTCAGTTCTCATGCTTGCAATTGCATGGCTCACTCTGTATATTATGCGTGATACGGTTGACTTATGAACACCAGCTGTATCGCCAACACATCTTTGGAAGGAACCACAAGCATAATATTCTAATGCTATTAGTACTTGCTGCTCTGGTGTAACTGCTTTATTTCTGAAAATTATATCTTATAAGTATCTACCTAACTGTAAGCTTGCCAACGATGTACGGCGTGGGTAATATATTTCAGTACTTCAACAACATGGTAAGCAGTGATACCTAACTAGCGCTAATTAAGTTTGGATGAAGGGCATGACAGACTTGCGATAGGTATCGTAGATTACGTAGGTAATATGTGTATAAAAAGAAAGCTTACTTCATCGTTGGAGGCTCTAACCATCGTTGCAACCGTTGAACCAGCCACCGAGCCATGTTTTTAGAGACTCGAAATCTTGCTAAAAATGACGCGTCATCCCACTCAGGTTGTAAAGCGGTCAGCTCTAAAGAAATACACTTTTCTTTTTCTATATCTTTCATTGATCAGCCAATCGCATTCGTCTTCAGAAGAACTTTCCTCAATTATTTCTCGGAGGAGCGACATGTCTGCACTTTGGTTATGATTTTACGTTTGACAGCTTCCTGACAATGAATTTAACGTAAACAATAACACTAACCGGTCAAGCATGCGCGGTTAAAGTTAGCGTTAAGTTATGACGTCATTTGACAATTGTCAAAATGGTGCAACACATTTTTTACTTAGCCGGTACTTTAACTGAGCTGCTATTGTTAAAGTTAGATGGTGCAACCCACCCTTAATAATACAAAAATACCAAATTTTTTTTTTTTTATTTATTAAGAATCATAACACAACATACACTGACAATATCCAGTGGTTACAATTATAAATGTTAGAACTTAGTGTTACTATAATCACAGATGATAGACTGCATGCATTAATATTTTATGCCGAGCGAGTAAATTAATTGTATTTTAATGATAAACCAAGATGGCATGCACTAACTTCTTGCCAACAATACATTTCATTATATTATAACATCTACAAAAATTAAAAAAAAAAATCAAATAAGTTAATTCATTCCTATTTACAAATTTAAGACACAATAAAATTATATATGTACCTATCAAATACATAACTATGTACATTATTAAAAAAAATATTTAAAATTAGATTAGGATTAATAATATCACAATATTTTGTTTATTAAATGATTATACAGGTCATAAAGGTAAGTACAAGAATGAATCACAGATTAACCTGGGATAAGCTGTTTTTAAACATTCTTACAGTTCCAACTAACATGTCAGCTCCCTTACTCAGTATTTATTGGTGTACGATTGACACCTATTTATATATTATGTTATTAATTCTTGTATTCTTTGTTGCATCATCGTTCCAGTGCTCAGCAGTAAGTACATTACTATCCTGTAACTGTAATTATCAGTGAAGGGGGCACTGGAGACCTGTAACACAAGTTCTCAACCCATCTCAGGCAAAACTATCTCACAACAAAATTATAAAAAAAAAATTGGTTGTCTGTACGACGGTTTGCGGACGATAATTTTACGTGATAACGAATGGAAGATAGATGCGTCACAAGCCGATCGTACCTCTATATCGCTTATTCCGCGCTCGACTCAGGCGGAACGTGACACTATTTCGTGCGTGCAGCCGGCGTTCATCAATTTATAAGACGTTATCACGTCAAAAAAATATTCAGGCAGTTTATATTTAAATATCTAGAGCAGGGATTCCCTAACTAGTTTGGGCAAGAGACCCCTTTTCCAAAATGAACTGATACCTCAGACCCTATAGCCAAATTACTTTAAAAATCCTATCTCTGGTTTTTTCCCCTCATTTTTTTTATTAGCCCATACTGTCCCTCTGCTGGGCAAAGGCCTCCCCCTCTTCCTTCCACTTATCACGGCCTAGAGCCATATCCCGCCAGTCTCTTTGGAAGACGTCCAAGTCATCGCTCCAGCGCTTTTTAGGCCTTCCTCGGCGTCGCTTTCCGTCTTTAGGAGTCCATATGCTTGTCTTCTTGGCCCATCTATCGGGTTGCATACGGGAGACATGACCCGCCCAGTCTCATTTCAGCTTTGCAGCCTTGATGCTCACGTCAGCGATGCCGGTCTGCGAGCGCAGCCAGGAGTTTGGAATCCGGTCGATCCGCTATACACCCAAAAAGCTGCGCTCCAAGGCTCTTTGGTAAACCAAGACTGGGCACCGTAGGTTAGGACTATTCATACAAAATACTTACCTATTTAAAAACTCTGCGGTAGGTTAAGTGAGTCAACGTGACATCATTTTCTCATCAAAATTTAACAAAATAAATGCAACAAATTCAGTAAATATCAATTTTTATTAATAATTATTAATACAAATTACTTAAAAATACTTAAGTAGGTAATTGTAGGTACTTTTAAAAAATAAAAAAAAAAGACGTTTAGTGCCAAATTATAAAAAAAACTTGTCTGATTTAAGTATACAGCACAGTCAACACACACAAGTCCGGTCCGGTGTGGAGTAGGTACTGCGCCACCTTTGGGATGGTTCGGACAAACACCAGCTCGCTGCCTTACACTCGATAGAACGTAGGGCTTTCAGGCTTATAGGTGAGCAATATATGGCGGAGACTAAGACCCAAAGTCTCGAACACCGCCGTAAAGTTGCAAGCCTATCGATCTTTTACAGAATACATTTGTATTCTGTTCAATGTATACGATCTGATTCCGCCATCTACCTTCCATCGAAGGACAAGCAGGCGCACGGCTCAGTACCATCCGTACCTAGTTGATTATACCCTTGGTCATTGTCTGTTTTTCCTAAAGAATACAATCCGGGCCTCTTTAAGGTAAGAGTGAATAGGTTTCTTCTAGATTTTCGTGCTTCATCTTAGACCACATCATCGCTTACCATCAGGTGAGATTGTGGTCAAACAAACCTCTATCCAAATAAAAAAAAGAAGTAGTCCCAACTATTTCTTATGAAACACTACAGAAGACACAACACTGCCCACTTTCCCCCCAAATTTGAACTGAGGCGTCGGTATTACACACTTCAGTCTCATCCTCTCTGAGAACTGCTTCACCAGCTCAGCCTCCGTCCAATTGCAAGATGTTATCACGAACAAACCTGAAATTAAACCGAAAATATATTAGTTTTTACATAATATCAAATAACTACTTATGTATATGAAAGAACGCACGCGGCGGAAATGCGAATGTTGAGATGGATGTGTGGGGTCATGAGAATGGATAAAATAAGGAATGAGTATATTAGAGGAAGTTTGAAAGCAGCGCCAGTGATAGAGCAGTTGAGGAGTAAGAGGCTAGCGTGGTATGGACATGTCACGCGGAGGGAAGAAATACATGTGACTAAAATATATATTGGGTGTGAGATATTGTTACGCCGAGGCTGTTACAGAATAATCAATAGTCGATTTCTCGGAGTTATACCTACTATGTCACAGAATACTATGTCTCGAGACTCGGTGATTGTCATAGGTATATGACACGGAATGCCCAAAAGCTGAGGGCCGTGCCGAGGCGCATTACCAAAACGTCGAAGCTAGTACATGTGTTGGGGCCAGCCGTCTACAATTGCTTACCAATGAACATTGTTAATGCACAATCAGCGCAGTCCTTTACGCGTAAATTAAAAAAATGGCTTATTGTACAGTCGTATTATAGAATTGATGACTTTTTTGAGTCTACAACCCTATAATACGATACTATTTAATATACTGGTTTTAATATCTTTATTTAATTCTGTATTCCATTGTTAACAATGCAAATGACGTGTAACTTTTGTGTTATCAATAAATGAACTATGAATAGGTAATACTTGGTGTGGAATATACCTACACGCTACGTTTTTACACGTTGTCGAAATACCTACACTTTTCTAGTAACTAATGGAAACATCGAGAAGGTTCTGGAAATAATGCGCGGTATAAATAGTGCGTAGAGACGTCCGCAGAGTCAGTCTAGTTTTGGCGATTCGTGCGAATATTTCGGTGACTTATAGTGGTTTATTGTGAGATAGTGTTGTGATTATGCGTGTACTTATCGTTTCAGTGTAAAATAAAAGTGTTATTTTGGTTAGATTGATTTTCTTTATTTTATCCCGAACCCTCAGCTCGTAACAATAATAACGTGGATGGATATAGAAGACGAGGTAGAAGAAGAGATGTATGGAATGTGTGAAGAATGATATGGGTAGGGAGGAAGTGACCACGGAGATGACGGCTGATAGAGAGATGTGGAAGATAAATACATGTTGTGCCGACCCCCGCGTGCTGTGGGGAAAGGGCAGGAACAAGATAATATCAAACTGGAAGAATAGGTACAATGGATGACTAGGAGCCTTACAGTAGTCGCATATGATGTGTAACACCTGATCACTGGTATCAGAGACTAGTAATATCATAGACTGTCAATGTCCATATAAGAAATCGTAGTCCGCAAAAAGCTCAAAATCCCGTATTATTTGTAGATGGCGCTGTCTCATAGCCTGGAAACTTTAATTGCGGCCATTGCAACGAATAAATAAAAATAAACTTCCAGTAAAACACACCACAATTTTCAATATTTTTTAGAATAAGTAATATTGTCCATAAAATAAAATTTAACGATTTTATTTTATATTGATGATTTACCACTTTCATATGCTTAATCACAGATGGCGTGGGAAGGTAGCACATCGTTTTTACCTAGATGGCGTTTAACACAAAATTAACACAAAGTCCGAAACAAAGGGACCGAAAGAGAACCGTGAACTGACTGACATTGACAGCCGAGAAGCAAGCAAAGTCACGCTTTTTGTACCTAATTTTGTTACATGCTGTGTTGCCAAACCTCACTTCACAAAAGTCGCGACTAGTAAGTCGATATTTTGGTGTACATATTGTATACGTATTGTGTTCATTATTTTAGTAGTTATGTTTCCAGTTCAAATTAATAGAACGTATTATCTTGTAGTAGGTATGCATTTGCCGGGTACATACAAATTAATTTTATTTTCTTTCAAAAAGTGTTCTACTCATCACTATAAATATGTATTTTTAAGTTTACAAATATGTAGGTAGTTCCGCATTTAAGTGATAATGGTACGATTATAGACGTATGTAATGAATAAAATATATATATATCCTTTCCTTTCCTAAAAAAATACCTATTTTGACGGAAACTTTCATGCTCTGGCAATTCTGAGAATACGTACGCAAATCTCTAAAAATTGCTAGAGACTAAAGTTTTAACGAAACTGAAGAGCGGCAACCTCGCACAACGTAAAGGTCACAACGTCGCAATAATATTATCGCGCATGTGTAATTGGAAATAGCACCATCTATTTTTCTTCGTACCATTATGAGCGGTAGTAAGCTAAAGATTGGCATATATTTAACGATTTGTAACTCATAGCGACATCTCGCGTCCTAGCAGATAATCAAATATCGAGTTACATTATCTTGTTTGAGACTGCCAGTCTATTTAAATTATTGGTCTGTGCTGGTATGTAGTTTATGCTGTGTATGTTTATGTTGTTATATTTTTATTATTTTTAAATCCGAACATGTATTGTTATCTTATTAGGCACCGTCATAGATAATTTAGTTTAATTTATATAATGGTGACTGGCAATATTTATTTAGTATTATATAGGTAGGTACTCGTTTACCAGTGTTAGTGTCCTCACTTAGGCCCTGTCAGAAAACCAGCACTGCATCGTACCCAACAAGGTTCGAAGCAGCCCATGCTGAGACAGGGACCATTTTGTCCCCACGCAACACCACCATTGTCTGTGTTATTGTATTATTCAACACTGTCTGTGGGAGCAAATAAATGTATTTTCTTTCTTTCTTTCTTTCTATCACCGTGCGCGCTCATTGCTCAAGTAAATAGCGCGCGCTTCCCCGTATCCTGTTACACATTACCGTTCCTTTTGCCAAAACCGCTCCCACAAACCGAGAGGAAAGGTGTTACACGTCAAATATAAAACCGGCTAAGTGCGAGTCGGACTCACGCACGAAGGGTTCCGTCCGTACCATTATCTATAAAAACGGCATAAAAATCACGTTTGTTGTACGGGAGTTCCCCTTAAATATTTATTTTATTTTGTTTTTAGTATTTATTATTAAAGCGGCAACAGAAATACATCATCTGTGAAAATTTCAACTGTCTAACTATCACGGTTCATGAGATACAGCCTGGTGACAGACGGACAGACAGATAGACAGACAGCGAAACCCTAAAAAATGGCACTCCGGGAGTGCCGACAGAAGCGTAAACTTGAATAAAAGCAGACTACACTACATATACTTATATACAGAGGTGTCAATGCCAGTCAGTGACAGGTGTCGGTAACAGTGTCGCGAGTTCAACGGTATTTTCCCATCTCAAAAAATGTTCAACGCGCCTAAAGAAGTTTTCACTTCAAGCAGTTGCTTACCATCCGTATCTAGCATTGCGGCAGCTTGCTCTAAGTACCTCTCTCGATGTAACCTCGCATTCTCCGGGTTGAGACTGATTGCATCGTATGTTCCTTTATCATGAACGATACCAAACTTGCCTAGCTGCGCTACGCTGTCTTCAGCTATATCTAAAACCTGAAAAAAAACACAATGTTCTCTAAGTAGAACTAATGGTTCACCCCCGAGTTTTGATCTCACGTAATCTTTGACTATCAAAATAGTGCCACGAAATGAATAACCAACATACTTGACCTACGGTTTCATTCAAAATACAGGTAACGGGAGTTCATGTTAATTGGTTATTCTTTTTTGGAGTACAAATTGCAGGTATTCTGGATTTCAGAGTTTTGCCTATATTTTCACTTATGCTACACGCATACCCAATTTCAGCACTGTGGGGTCACTGGTGTACCCGGTGAATTTCGATAAAGTTCAGTTTTTATTATGGCCAATAACTCAAAAACTATAAGGACTTTACTAAAAATAAAAACGTAGTCGAAATGAACCAATAATAATAAAGACCTTTCATTTGACGTCCCACTTGACCTAATAAGACTCATTTCAATTTTTCTTTACCCCTCTTGAACCCCAATATCTCAACAACCCCCCAACATTTTAGCTCATTTAGTCACACCAAAATTATCTCTACCTAACTACGAGTATGTATCAAATTTCACAACGATCCGATCAACTTTTCGAAAGTTATCCTCAGACAAACAAACATACACACATACAACGCCGATTTGCCCAAGTTGATTTGGAGATCTTGCTTTGCTCGATCAACTATATAGTGTTCTAAATAATTTTCTCTAGGTGACTAATTTCTTAAAAGTTATGTCCATCAAATAAGAACCTGTTATTGGTATTTTTCAAACTTTCGCGATCACTGTACATAATTATTGATTAAAACTGGTATTTCTCGCGTATGTAATTCTGAAGACCAAGTGAGGGCAGATGCTGCAGCTACCCACACTTCCCGACGGTAGCTCCAAGTACTCCAGTCAGCCCGAGACAATGACTGTTGCAACACAGCCGAAACGTCGGGATAATCTGTTATTGGCATTCAGCATTAGCTAGAAGAGTTTCAATTCATCGATTGTTGATTGGATGGAAAGTTAAAGGCCCATTAAACAAACTTTATTAAAATCCTGAACGTAATTAGTAAGGAATTTTTTTGCGGTAACAAGGTATATGCTTACCTGGTATTTTATGGCAGGAAACTCTTCCTTAGAAACTTTTTCAGCTAATGTAATTGCTTCCTGACAGTAGTCGATACCGAGCAGGTTGGTGAAGCCTTCTCGTGCCAGCTCCATAAGTGTGTAGCCATTGCCGCAACCTGGAAGTAGATTATGTAAAGGATACTTACTATAGCCTCCGTATCCTGACTGAATTGTATAGATAATACCTAATTGTATAATTGTTTGTTGTCCTTATAAAAGAATAAATAAAAACCGGCTAAGTGCGAGTCGGACTCGCGCATGAAGGGTTCCGTACCATTATCTATAAAAACGGTAAAAAAATCACTTTTGTTGTATGGGAGCCCCATTAAATATTTGTTTTATTATAATTTAATTATTTATTTTTAAAGTGAGTATATAACTAAATATTATGTGAATATTTCAAGCGTCTACCTGTGGCCGTTGTCAATATCGAGCAAAAAAATCACATTTGTTGTATGGGAGCCCCCTTAAATATTTATTTTATTCTGTTTTTAGTATTTGTTGTTATAGCGGCAACAGACATCAGAAAACATCATCTATTCAACTGATTCAACTGACTAACTATCACAGTTCATGAGATACAGCTTGGTTACAGACAGACAGACAGACAGCGGAGTCTTACTAATAGGGTCCCGTTTTACCCTTTGGGTACGGAACCCTAAAAATAAAAAAAATAAATAAGCTTTTTTTTGTATTTTTATATGTCCTACAGTGCAGTGTGCCTCATGGCAAAGGTCTCCAGCATTTTCCAAAGGGAACTGTCTCGGGCAACCTTTCTCGAGTTGAGCCTTTTGTGTGAGTTTCATCTAATCCTCTCATCTTCGGTATTATCCACCTCAGCTCCTTTTGCCATCTCGTGGATATCCATTGGACTCAAATTGACAATAAGGACTGATTAGGATACCTAGATTTCATCATCATCATAACAAACGCTGTGTCCACTGCTGTACATAGGTCTCCCTCATAGATTTTTAGAGTGGCCAATCTAGTGTTAAACCCAACAGCTCCCAGCAACCTGTAATAAATCATCCTTCAAACTAGTGGAAGGCTGACATTGTTGGGCTTTCAGTGTGTGGTCTCCACTCCAGAACCTTTCTGCACCAAAAGCTATCACAAAGCTTTATTAGTCATATAAAAAGCACATTTGTACAATATAATAAAATTTATAGGGACCAAATTATGCACAAAAGTCAGAATGTGTATGTTTAATCTTTTAATACTTTCTGTACCTAACTGTTGAAGTTAGAAATGTATATTCTTATGACATAGTAAGTACTTTTACACTATTTTTAATTAATTGTATAATGTTTAGCTGTGTTAGCTGTGGTTGCCTTAACAGAGTGAGCGCAGGGAGCGCGTCTATTGTATTATATATAATTTAATTTAAGTCTGTGTATTACTCATTCGAGCCCTCGAGGCATACAGTTGTAAAGTTAGATGTGCTAGTAATTTTTAAGAACCAAAAAAAAAGCAATGAATTTTACTTACCAAGATCAACAACTGCTGTGTTTTTATCCACGCCGCATTTGCAAATCCATTTGATAACTCGATCAGCACTATCTTCGCCGAACCAAACATCGCCTGTGTCCCCAGTCTCATCGAAATTAGCTATTTCCTTCACATACGCCTCTTTCCAATATGTCTGTGTCCCTAATTCAGAGGCATCCAGCTCTGTGTCTGACATTTTTTTGATAAAATATACGAAAAATAAATTATCTTTCAAGATTTTACGAGACGATCAACACAACAAACAGTATTTGTTTCAGTCAGTGTAGTGTAGTTGACATTACTTTGACATTAACATGACAGTACCTAGCCGGTTTCGTTTGAGGTTAGAATGTCTTGCCGCATTTAATGGCATTCCATAAATCTTTATTTTTTGCGACATGAAATCAGTTACACACATCTTAGGATTAGATTTAATTTAAAGTTAATCTAAATGACATATACCCATATGCCACTTGCGGGTCAGCTAGTTAAATATAATTGTAATAATACCTATATAATATAATATATTTGCTACACAGTTTTTCCTATAGTCTAACTTTTTATTAGCTGCAGTAAAATGACGTTTCTAAATGTCATTCCGTAAAATAATGTTGCCAGCCTAATCTCAATAGGGATGTGATTCAGTTCACAAAAATTAATTAAATAACATTATTATGACGTTTTTGTTTCATTTTGAATGTACCTCCCTATACTTCCACTAAAAAAGATCAATCCTCTAGTATAGTAATAATAATAGGTTAAAAAAATACATTACAACTGAATATTAAATCTCAAAAAAAAAAACCAAACTGATTATTCATTTATGATTCAACAAAACATCATTTTACTGCAGCTAATAAAAAGTTAGACTTTAACTTTTTGCAGCTGTCAACGTTCACTATTTGTTCTTGATTCCATGTCTTTTTGAACCATATAAATAATTTGTTTTTTTTTTATTTTAATTAAAATAAATGATAATTTAACCTTATACTTTAATTATATGCCGTATTAGGATCGACTTCCATTTTATTTTTTGTTTCGTTGTTTTTACGAAGTTGTAAATGTATGTACCTAAGCTTTTGGACGTGCGCCAGCGGCTTCGCACTCGTGGTTTGTCAATAAAAATATTTCCCTTTCTCTACGCAGTCGGGTAAAAAGTAAGCTATGTCCCAATTCCGGTCATAATCTATCTGTAAACCAAATTTCATCGAAATTGGTCCAGTCGTGCAAACGTAACAAACGGACAGAGAGTCAGCTAATTTCGAATTTATAATATATGTAGGTATGGATGTTTGTCATCATTCAAAGAGTTGTAGGACGTCAATTGAGAATTGAGTAGGCGCTGGCAGTGGACTCCACTGCTGAACATAGACCCTAGACATTCCGACAGATTTAAACTAGGGTCAGACACAGTGGCGTAGCGTGCCTTGTCGGGGCCCCGTATAAAAATTTTTTTGGAGGCCCTTATATGAAGGTAAAGATTTTTCACAAAAGAAAAAAAATATTGTGAGAAGTAATATTTATTTATCACATAATTTACCCATTTTACAAATAAAAATCGAATTTTAAATATTCACTCTCCTTGCCTTTTTATCGGCAAACTGATTTATTAAATCATTTATGGCTGATGATGATTTTAGTTTTTCTAAAGTTTCTGCCTCTATGGACAATAGTGAGATGTCTGACAGCCGTTCTTGTCCCATCGAAGTTCTTAAGTAATTTTTTATTAGTTTTAATTTTGAAAAACTTCTTTCTGCCGTTGCGGTTGTAACTGGAAGGGTCAAGAATAAAAAGCATGCTGTGATTACCTCGGGAAAACTGGATGCAAGACTATTGAATTTTACTAGCAATAATTCAATGAGTTCTTTAATGGAATAAATTTTTTTAATTTCAGAATTTAAGCATGTTTTTAGAGCCTTTAATTGGTCACAAAGATTAAGTGAGATGTCTTTACTGTATTTAGCAGACAGTTTTCCGGAAGCGTTAAATATCTCTTCGCTTGAAGAAGATAGGAGTTTCTCCGGTTGTAATATTTCGAATATACTACTCAGGTTGCAAAGGCTCTGAAATCTTTCTTTAGTTTGAGAAATTAATATATCTAAACAGCAATAGTATACATTGACTTTGAAATAGGATTCCGGGTCGGAAATTCTCTCATCTTGTGATAACTCATCAAAAAAACGCTTCGTTATCTTTCGCCTACTGTTTTTAAAAACAGTTGTTACCCCCCACTTTTTTGCTAAATCTTTGGATTCATTTAGCAAACTATTAAATGAATTCTGATTTCTTAATTGGCACAGTCTATTTAAAAGATTACTTAATAAAATACTAGATTTCTGTAAGTCATTATTTTCATGCTGAACAGAATTTTAGAAACAGGATTAATAATTTCAAATAGTGAAGAAAAAAATGTAACGAGCACTAAGAAATCAAAACTCTCTAAAATATTAATTATACTTTTAAATTCTTCACGTTCATCTTTTTTATTTGAAATTAAATTTAGTTGGTACAAAGTTTTCATGATTAGTAAAAAAAATTTCTTTACTGCTAATAAAGCGTCGTTCCTAGAAGACCATCTGGTAGGACATACCTTTTTAAGGGTAATCAAATATTTTTCAGATGAATCGTCACTTAGCATAGCCCAGCGTTTTATACTATTGCCAAAAAAAGTATATATTTTTTCTAAATTATCGAAAAAAGTCGATACTTCACGAACATGTCTCGCAGCATCGTTCAAAACCAAGTTTAAAGCGTGCGCAGCACAATGAACATAATCGGCATTTGGAGCATGCTCTTTTATTAGGGTTTGTAACAGGGGCGTAGCTACCGCCGTATTTGCCGTATCAATTATACGGGGCCCCCGGGCCACGGGGGCCCCCAAAGTGTGTAAGGAAAAAGAATAAAAACTGTCTAATTTATTTTATTTTACAAATGACAAAATTCTATAAAGCAATTCCTTTTTTTCCCGCCTTAAGCGTGCGTTCAAAAGTTGGCAACACTACATCGTTATGGCGGGCTGCGGGACTTCCCCGTTTTACTTACTTCATCTTCAACTCAGCGGGGAATCCCCGGGAATCCTTCATCGATATCGCGATGTACGTGTACGTTGTTGTACTTTGCATTGGATGTTAAACCACGGAGTGCAGTGCACTGTTTATTTACGCGCTTTATATAAATGTGCATTACATTGTAATTCAGTACAAACAATATTGTTCTTCTGGTTTAGCAGTATTAGTAACGATTTGTAAAAGAAATGAGTGAAAGGAAAAGAGATTATCCCAGCGGCGCTGAGAAAAGAAAAATTAAACAGAAAAGGGACGAGGTTATAAAAAAAGTGCCCAAAATTTCTTCATTTTTTCAGAGACAAGATACTGTGAGTGATTTAGATTGGAAAGGTAAGTACTACACTACTACCCAACCCATTTATTAGGGGCCCGTAGTGATAAACAAGGAAATCTTTTAATTTCGGTCTGTCCATCTGTCCGTCACAAAAAGTTGTCTCCCCCCTCGATTTTCACAATTATACTGTTTTTAGGGTTCCGTGCCTTGATTAAAAAAAACAAAATTCTAACTTATCTATAATAGGATCGATTTGTTTTGTTGTTTGTTTATCAGTCCGTATCGTATCGTTAATTGCGTGTTGAGAACTTCAGATGTGCAGACTCGCTTTCGGGTTCTCGTTTTGTATGGCCACTACACTACGCGCTGCGTTTAAATAGCACGCAGGTGTATAGTAATGCACGGACGGGCTGCAGGTGATTCTGTATCTACTAATAGGTACGAGCACAATCCGCGTAGAATCTGTGTGCGTCTGAACTGAACACTCTCTAACTGTGACCCTTAGTAACATTATTTATTTATATATAACTCTTTTTAGTTTAGTATCAAAGCATTCGTATTTATTTTTTAACAATTACTCGTTTATTTTTAGATTCTTCTGAAGCATGTTCTTCGTCACATATCCATCCGGAAATAGAAGAAAGCCAAGCACATACTTTATCGGATGTCCATCCAGAAATCGAGGAACCCCAAGTCAACGATTCTGATATATCTGCAGATTGTAATATAATTTCATCAGATAGAGGAAATTTTGGTGACAATTTAACTGAATGCGAACGAAAAATAATTTTTAAATTGGGTCCATTTAAACCACAAGGACCATTTCCAAAAGTTTCAGAAAATAACCGACCCCCTTTCTAAAACCGAAAGGTGAAATAAATTATTTAAGCCCTACGATTCAAAACGAAATTATTAGTTTGCTTGGTACTAACGTTAGGAACAGTATTATCTCAGAAATTAAAAAAGCTCCATTTCTGACAATAATTCTGGATACAACACAAGGCTTGTCAAAAATTGACCAACTATCTGTAGTTTTTCGATATATCTCGGTTACAGAAAATGATGATAATGTGCCTAAAGAAATAAAAATCTGTGAGTCCTTTTTAGGATTCATAGCAGTAACCGATTGCAGTGCTGCAGGTCTGAAAACTGTCATTTTAAATTTGACTAAAGAATATGGAATTGATTTGACTAAATGTAGAGGACAGGGATACGATGGAGCAAATATTATGTCGGGTGTGTATGGAGGATTACAAACCCTAATAAAAGAGCATGCTCCAAATGCCGATTATGTTCATTGTGCTGCGCACGCTTTAAACTTGGTTTTGAACGATGCTGCGAGACATGTTCGTGAAGTATCGACTTTTTTCGATAATTTAGAAAAAATATATACTTTTTTTGGCAATAGTATAAAACGCTGGGCTATGCTAAGTGACGATTCATCTGAAAAATATTTGATTACCCTTAAAAAGGTATGTCCTACCAGATGGTCTTCTAGGAACGACGCTTTATTAGCAGTAAAGAAATTTTTTTTACTAATCATGAAAACTTTGTACCAACTAAATTTAATTTCAAATAAAAAAGATGAACGTGAAGAATGTAAAAGTATAATTAATATTTTAGAGAGTTTTGATTTCTTAGTGCTCGTTACATTTTTTTCTTCACTATTTGAAATTATTAATCCTGTTTCTAAAGCTCTACAGCATGAAAATAATGACTTACAGAAATCTAGTATTTTATTAAGTAATCTTTTAAATAGACTGTGCCAATTAAGAAATCAGAATTCATTTAATAGTTTGCTAAATGAATCCAAAGATTTAGCAAAAAAGTGGGGGGTAACAACTGTTTTTAAAAACAGTAGGCGAAAGATAACGAAGCGTTTTTTTGATGAGTTATCACAAGATGAGAGAATTTCCGACCCGGAATCCTATTTCAAAGTCAATGTATACTATTGCTGTTTAGATATATTAATTTTTCAAACTAAAGAAAGATTTCAGAGCCTTTGCAACCTGAGTAGTATATTCGAAATATTACAACCGGAGAAACTCCTATCTTCTTCAAGCGAAGAGATATTAAACGCTTCCGGAAAACTGTCTGCTAAATACAGTAAAGACATCTCACTTAATCTTTGTGACCAATTAAAGGCTCTAAAAACATGCTTAAATTCTGAAATTAAAAAAATTTATTCCATTAAAGAACTCATTGAATTATTGCTAGTAAAATTCAATAGTCTTGCATCCAGTTTTCCCGAGGTAATCACAGCATGCTTTTTATTCTTGACCCTTCCAGTTACAACCGCAACGGCAGAAAGAAGTTTTTCAAAATTAAAACTAATAAAAAATTACTTAAGAACTTCGATGGGACAAGAACGGCTGTCAGACATCTCACTATTGTCCATAGAGGCAGAAACTTTAGAAAAACTAAAATCATCATCAGCCATAAATGATTTAATAAATCAGTTTGCCGATAAAAAGGCAAGGAGAGTGAATATTTAAAATTCGATTTTTATTTGTAAAATGGGTAAATTATGTGATAAATAAATATTACTTCTCACAATATTTTTTTTCTTTTGTGAAAAATCTTTACCTCCATATAAGGGCCTCCAAAAAAAATTTTATACGGGGCCCCGACAAGGCACGCTACGCCACTGGTTTGTAATCCTCCATACACACCCGACATAACATTTGCTCCATCGTATCCCTGTCCTCTACATTTAGTCAAATCAATTCCATATTCTTTAGTCAAATTTAAAATGACAGTTTTCAGACCTGCAGCACTGCAATCGGTTACTGCTATGAATCCTAAAAAGGACTCACAGATTTTTATTTCTTTAGGCACATTATCATCATTTTCTGTAACCGAGATATATCGAAAAACTACAGATAGTTGGTCAATTTTTGACAAGTCTTGTGTTGTATCCAGAATTATTGTCAGAAATGGAGTTTTTTTAATTTCTGAGATAATACTGTTCCTAACGTTAGTACCAAGCAAACTAATAATTTCGTTTTGAATCGTAGGGCTTAAATAATTTATTTCACCTTTCGGTTTTAGAAAAAGTTCTTTTAAAGTTGCATCATACATAGTTAGATAGCAGACGTGAAATTGCCAGAATCAGAATCATGCCCCCTCAAAGGTAGATTACAAGATACTAAAGTAATTATAACATTAATTATACGATGCAGTACATCTCTCCAGGGCATCTACTCTGCAAAACGATTGCGACATATTCGGATCGATACGACAGTCCTCCGAATAATTCGGATTAACGGTACTCTAAAAAACGATCGTAAGATTCATCGTCTGTCGAAATTCGTATCGAATGTTCGGAAAGGTTCGGAACGAATGATATTAAAATGAAAGGCTTGGATTGAATAGTTTTGGCGTAAAATACCTTTGCTTGACCGTGTAAATCGTTTTTTATGCAAAAGTGACGGCGACATTCAATAAAAAATGACAATGTCAATGTTATTTTACCGTGATATTTGCTGTTTGTTTTCATTATAAAACATTTTCGCAAATTGACATTAATTGAATAAGAAGAAATTGCCAATAATTGAATAAGATGTGTGAATCCTTTATTGGCTATAAGTTTTATCATAAGATACACCTGTATTATACGAAGAGCTGTGGATTTTGTTCGAAATAAAACAAAATAAAATAAGAATAAAGATTAGGTGCAGACAGAAAGCACCTTGCCAAAAAAAAAATGCTGAAGCGAACGCTTAGCTGCAGCGACAGGCGGAGTACAAGAGGCCAGCGTCGGAAAATGAAGGGGCATCATGGGCGAAGAGTTTGGAGCACCGGAGACTACGGTCCGTGTGCCGATTTTCCCGACTATAGTAAGTTAAAACTATTATTTATGTAATTAATACTCTGAACCTCAAAACACAAGCTTAACCTATAAACTTAGCTTGAGGCTCTCCGTAAGCAATGTTTACCCACCTAGCTTGTGTACTCGCACTATAACTTAATATGTAGCTTGGGCAGATCCCTCATCTGCACTATATTGCCAACTATACGTACCATATTTTGTGGTAGGTAGGGAATTCATTTTATTGTGTAATAATAACTTCCCATTGTCTTTCAGGAAACCCAATGTGACGCCATTGTCAATTAAGAGTCGCTGGCGGTATGAGCGACCAATTATTTAAAATGGAAGAAAGAAAATTGGTAATATTGCTGGGCACCAGAGAAGAAATGTACCTATTCTATGTATAAAAAGATGATAATTTTAGTAAGATAAGATAACAATATGTGATTAAAAAGAGACTGATTATTAAGTAATGAATACCTACTTATGTTAAGGAAAATTTATCCGAAAAGAGAAGTTTAGTGTAGCTATGAAAGTACCTCAGTGAAGTCTAGCTGTGTCTATGTCTGTAAAGAAATCTTTTTGAGTACCTACATATGTAGCAGAATTCTCTTGGATAATCTATACATGTGCGGGTCCCATTAAAACTTACAAAGTTATGTTTGTGTTTTATTATTTAAAATCATGACATTTTTATTAATTAAAATCCCTTTATCACTTTGAAACGTCAATTTAATAGCAAAATCTATGGTTAGTTAATTTAACCTTCATAATATGTAGTAAAATGGGTTTAAGTTAGGCACCATTTGTACATTTAAAGAGTGAAATGACTTTCTATTTAAAAATCTCTCTTCGTGAAGAGTTGGCCTGATGATTGCAATGTGTGTGCCATCAATGCACCCACATACACCCAGGATCCCGTATTAGTTGTAGAATCTGTAACAATAATATTGTATTATTAATAAACTGAATCGGTCAGGCACCACAACAATACAAAAATGTATTGGCATGATCCGTGACGGGTTTAGACAAGTAACTAAATGAGTAACTGTATTTCCTTTTTGGTTTTATTTTAGAGTTATATTGGTTTTGTGTGCTAATTACAATAAAGAGTTATTGTATCTTATTGTATTCATAGACCTTTAAAGTCTGAAAATTTTACCAGCAATTCTGTGACTTCATCTAGCTAGTTTCCTCAAAAGCAACAGAACTAACATATGAATCTAGCAAAATTGAATCTGTCTAATTAGGCACTAGGATATATACTTGCTTTGACTTTATTGTTGTCCGTTCGTGTCTATTTTGTGGAAATCTTATATATTTGGCTACAATGTAGGGCTCGTTCAGGGCATTTGTTACATCTCTGATGCAGTCTGTTGGGAGATAGGTGCATCATTGTTATGCACCACCAAACTTTATATCTCCCTCGAGCATAAAAGTTCAGGGCAATCAAAACCTGTAAATTAATAACATGAATATGAATACAGGAAATGTATATATTGTAACATAACTAAGGCATTTTAAAATCATTAATAAAAATGCCTTAATTATTATTATAATTAATAATAATAACTAAGGCATTTTAAAATCATGTAGGTTGGCAAGTCATTATTTGTCCCACACTAGGGGGTCAGCACAAAATGCACAGCACAATTTCTATTATTCTATCAGCCTTTATTCTTTTCTTACATACTTACTTATCTACTATGTATTAAGTATAAAATATTAATATGTTATGCAGTTTTACCTTAATAACAGGGGCTGAGTCCAACAATGTTGTGTTTCCCGGCAAGAATGAAACTACATCCTATTCCTGGCACAAACCCTCAAACATTGTTTTGTTTAAGTAATGGATACCTAATCTCCAATGAAATCCGAGCGAGGAATATGCGCAAGATCAAATCGATCCCTCGTCTCAAAAATCTAGCCATTATGCAAACAAAATGCAAATCGGATACTGTCCGTAGGTATTGCAGAAGTCGAAGGAAAATGAATGTGGAGCAGCAGGGTCAAAGGTATAGATGATCGGGAGTCCGGTGAACAAAATAGGGATCAATTTAGGGGCAGAAATAACAACGAAACACTGAAATTACTCGAAACGATACTCTAAACGACAAGCGAGAAGGTGTCGTTAGAATGTTCGTCGAATTCCGACAAAGAGATACTTTGTTTCGTTGTCAAACTCAAATTATCGTATCGTTTTAGCACCACTAGAGTACCAATTACGACATCGATTGTCAAAAGTAATGTCGGTCGTTCTATCGTTCAAAAGATAGTCGAAACGATGTAACATAGAGTACGATTTGCACGATTATTGTCCCGATATATCGTTTATCGTTTTGCAGAGTAGGCCGGCAGAATGTAATTTTACTATCGATTTCACTTTTCAATAGAGTATCGATGGTATTTCCTTGCAACCAATTATTATAAGAGAGTGAGGCACTAATATGCTGCTGTGACTTTTCATGGTCAAGAATAGTTTGTGTGAAATTGCTTCTAACCGAAACACCGTTAACCCAAGCAGAGGAGTACGATTTGTTTTGACGATCTGCTAATAACCAACATAAGTGACAGTACGGTTTGTTTAAAACGTTAGAATAACATAACCATGGTCTTATAATTTTTATGCCTGCCTGATTGAAATATGAATAATAATAAACTGAAAAAGGTCGGTTATTTTCTGAAACTTTTGGAAATGGTCCTTGTGGTTTAAATGGACCCAATTTAAAAATTATTTTTCGTTCGCATTCAGTTAAATTGTCACCAAAATTTCCTCTATCTGATGAAATTATATTACAATCTGCAGATATATCAGAATCGTTGACTTGGGGTTCCTCGATTTCTGGATGGACATCCGATAAAGTATGTGCTTGGCTTTCTTCTATTTCCGGATGGATATGTGACGAAGAACATGCTTCAGAAGAATCTAAAAATAAACGAGTAATTGTTAAAAAATAAATACGAATGCTTTGATACTAAACTAAAAAGAGTTATATATAAATAAATAACGTTACTAAGGGTCACAGTTAGAGAGTGTTCAGTTCAGACGCACACAGATTCTACGCGGATTGTGCTCGTACCTATTAGTAGATACAAAATCACCTGCAGCCCGTCCGTGCATTACTATACACCTGCGTGCTATTTAAACGCAGCGCGTAGTGTAGTGGCCATACAAAACGAGAACCCGAAAGCGAGTCTGCACATCTGAAGTTCTCAACACGCAATTAACGATACGATACGGACTGATAAACAAACAACAAAACAAATCGATCCTATAGATAAGTTAGAATTTTGTTTTTTTTAATCAAGGCACGGAACCCTAAAAACAGTATAATTGTGAAAATCGAGGGGGGAGACAACTTTTTGTGACGGACAGATGGACAGACCGAAATTAAAAGATTTCCTTGTTTATCACTACGGGCCCCTAATAAATGGGTTGGGTAGTAGTGTAGTACTTACCTTTCCAATCTAAATCACTCACAGTATCTTGTCTCTGAAAAAATGAAGAAATTTTGGGCACTTTTTTTATAACCTCGTCCCTTTTCTGTTTAATTTTTCTTTTCTCAGCGCCGCTGGGATAATCTCTTTTCCTTTCACTAATTTCTTTTACAAATCGTTACTAATACTGCTAAACCAGAAGAACAATATTGTTTGTACTGAATTACAATGTAATGCACATTTATATAAAGCGCGTAAATAAACAGTGCACTGCACTCGGTGGTTTAACATCCAATGCAAAGTACAACAACGTACACGTACATCGCGATATCGATGAAGGATTCCCGGGGATTCCCCGCTGAGTTGAAGATGAAGTAAGTAAAACGGGGAAGTCCCGCAGCCCGCCATAACGATGTAGTGTTGCCAACTTTTGAACGCACGCTTAAGGCGGGAAAAAAAGGAATTGCTTTATAGAATTTTGTCATTTGTAAAATAAAATAAATTAGAAAGTTTTTATTCTTTTTCCTTACACACTTTGGGGGCACAATTTGCCGTATCAATTATACGGGGCCCCCGGGCCACGGGGGCCCTGTATAATTGATACGGCAAATACGGCGGTAGCTACGCCCCTGGTCAGACAGACACAACGGGTCCCAGAAACCTTTTTAGATGGATAAAATATGAAACATTTATATTGAAAGTTAGAACGCAACGTACCTACATATTCGTATACAACTTCCTATGAAGCGCCTTCTCAATTAGATTAGCAAATACTTACTGTTACAATATTGGGGCTCAAGTGGAGTTAGGCAGGACACTTGGCTAGACGTAGTGACGGCAGGTGGACTGAGACATTAACAGAGTACAGGCCGAGAACTAGGCATCGAAATTAGTTACCTTATTTACATCGTCATCTTAGCCCGTTTGCACCCACTGTTGGGTATAGGCCTCCTCTTTATTATGTACGCTATTCTTTCCGGTCCCTTGCGAGTGCCATTGACACCTGCTACGCTTACGTCATTCGAACATTTTGCCTGCCATTTTTTTTCTGCCTCTTGGTCTACGAACATCCCTTGCCCACGACTCTGTAATCGCCTTCGTCCAACGCCCGTCATCCCTCCAAGCCAAGTGCCCCGCCCATCTCCACTTCAACCCTGCGATCCTCATACCCACGTCCACATCCTTTGTGCGACGTCAGATTTCTACATTGGGTATGTGGTCCAAGAGTGATATACCGAGCATGGCACGCTCCATCTATTGCCCGTTGAGCTACTCTAATCTTATTGTATTCCTTTGAGAGCGGCCATGTCTCGGAACCGTAAGTAAGAATGGGCAGGACACACGGTTAAACACCCTGGTCTTGAGGCATTGAGGGATTTTAGACTTTAGGACGTCTTTTAACTTACTAAAGGCGGCCCATCCTAGCTGGACTCGCCTCGAGATCTCTTGTTGTTGTTGACCTAATTTACATACTAAAAATAAATTCTTATACTCGTATAAGCATACCTAACCATTATTATAAATACGGGATTTATCACGTACCGTCTTATCGGTGTTTCGACTCAATTCGTGAACCTTCATCAGGGTGAGTGCGATCCGCTCCAAATAACGTCTCGCTTTTGTTGACCCAATCCCCATCACCCCGCCCGTCCACTCGCGCGCAGAGAGCAGCGGCGCGCTGTGCGAGGCGAGACGTTATTCGGAGCGGATCGCACTCACCCTGATGAAGGTTCACGAATTGAACCGAAACATTGTCGGTCGAAACACCGATAAGACGGTACGTGATAAATCCCGTATTTATAATAATGATTGAAATCAATCACGAAAGTTTTCTAAGTATAAAGCATACCTAACTAAAAGTCTCGCTTATTATTTCAACAATTTATTATTAAAAGCCCCCAATATATTAATTAAATTTGTCCTAATAAATACAAAAAAAACTTAGATACACAACATATACATGAGTAAATAACATTACGATACTAAGGCACTTGTCTCACCGGCAGCGATGAGCTAGAAGCTAGAAACGAGTGTATAGTGCCTATAGTTGTCTCGCTGGGCTTTAAAGTGAGTGAGCGAGTGCGGCGCGCGATACTAATCATCTCGCGGCGTGTGCTCAGACCGCCAAGCGAGCATCGCTTAGCGAGTATCGCTGAGCGAGTGTTGTAGTCGCTGCGACAAAGTAGTGGAGAGCGAGTTCTCGCCGGCGCCGGCAGTGTGAACGGCCAGCGATCAACTATTAATGTACGTGTTTCTTTTACTGACACGGAATCTGTATCTTTTGTTCGTTTCTTGAGCGAGAAAATAGTTGATAGCTAATCGCTTACTCGCCGGCGGCGGTGAGAAAAGTGCCCTAGACCTACCTAGGGCACTTGTCTCACCGCCCCGGCGATAACTAATAAAACCACAGAACATAATAAACAATAAAAAAAAAATTGTTTTTTGTGTTCTGTGAATAAAACAGCCCAGACTAAATCCTACCTCTAAGTGAGGTCCTTTCATTTTCGATTTACAAAAACTAGTTCTATCTCGCGTAATAGATGGCGCTGTCTGTAGAATTGCCGCCAAAATAGATGTTTAACTTTCAAACTGTCAAAGTCTTACTGACACAATGGTTTACTTGTTTATATGGGTGAGGAGATTTAAGATAAAAGATTTTGACTTTGACTTTAACATAAGTTACAGTTCAAAATTGACAGGATATATAAAGTGTTGCTTGAAGGAAAAAAACTGTCCAATCCATTAATGGTATCTTCCAAACGCCATTAAAATTATAACAGAATTGTAGAATGCATCCTCTGAATTTCACAGCATTGATTGCACATAATCCGGCTGAAATAAATAATATTAAGATTGATTAAGGAAATAATCCGATTCGTAATTTTCACGTTAGTGGCGAATAATAACATAAAATATTACGAATAAGAGTGAATGCATAAACGATCTTAGAATAGTATTTTTATTTTAAGACGTTATCCAACACGCACGTGAAAATCTTGAGATTCTAAAGTTCTAAAATATTGCGAGCCGGACGGGACTTGAACCCGCGACCTTCATCTCGATACGAGGATGCGATGGCAATTTCGCTACGGGCTCACTATTCGTCAGGCGCCAAATTATGAAATTTAATAAATTCGAAAGTACCTACAACTATGTCTATCTGTTTCTTGCGTAGGTATTCACGATGAAACGGCTTGTCCGATTTTGATGAAATTTGGTGTATACGGTTTGTCACCGCATTTACGACATCTTAATTTCAATTCCTAAAATATGAATGAAACAGCCTGTATAAAATAGGTAAACTAATCATATTCATTCATCACGTACTCGTAAGTAGGTATCTGTTAGACTTTCAAAGCGGCATCGTCGCAAAGCCGCCGCCGATTTACGTTAAAAATTGTCTATTGGAAATGTATCCATTACTGGATAAATATTCTAGCTACCGATAAGACGATATACAAATTTAATTTCGGTGACGATTGGGCGGAGCATCCGGATATGCAAGAAAGTGACAGTGCTATTTACTTGCTTAAGGGGACACCGGAGGGACAATCGCCCATACAACACGTACTACCAAGATCATTTCTAATTGGAGCATATTTCTACATTAATAAAGTATTATTTTAATTTGAATAGTATTTATCTAGGTTCCCAACCATATATTAGATCAAAATACTTACCTAAAATGAAATAGAAGCGTATCGCATTCTGCATGTTTTTACGTCATAAAAGACCTGTTTTCAACCTAATTCTTTCGTATTAAAAACAACAACATCTTACGTATCTTAGTCATGGGAACATATATTATATCGTCTAGTTACAGAATAACAACACAATGAGAAAAATACAACAAGTTTTCAGTCATCATTTTTGGTATTAAGGAACACGGTCAAAATCTAAACAAATTTAGAGTCGTTCTATTGCTATCACTGTCGCTCTGCGTGGCTAAACTTCGTCACTAAACAGGGATAGCGATATTCAGGCCGAAGTTTTTGACGCGGCCGAATTGAAGTTGCGCTCAGGGTTCGCCGGCGCGTTAAGTGAAGAACGAGACAAACATGTACCATAACCGCGTCGCATTATCCCAGGAGTAAATGACGTATCACGTAAGTGACAAAAGATAAAATCTCGAATTGCATGAGAACCAACAAATGAAAAAAAAATGCTTTTCCATTAATTTAGGTACCATAATTACCTACATAAATAAGTAAAAAAATACTTTAAATCTTTTTAAGAGTCGGAGAATGAACGATATTAGTGATATAGAAGAGCGGATTTTGACAAATAATTGTATCGAGAAAAGTTTCACCAATTGCGTTTCTGACTTTCATTTATGTAGTTTAAATACTCAAGTAAATATTGCTTAAATATGAAATTAGTACTATATTTAGTTCTTGAATACGACAGTTACTAAGCGGCTCAATTTTTTTTACATATCGCCTTAAGAAGCCGGCGAACCCCGAGCGCAACTTCAATTCGGCCGCGTCAAAAACTTCGGCCTGAATATCGCTATCCCTGTTTAGTGACGTTTAGCCACGCAGAGCGACAGTGATAGCAGTAGAACGATTCTAAATTTGATTAGATTTTGACCGTGTTCCGTAATACCAAAAATGATGACTGAAAACTTGTTGTATTTTTCTCATTGTGTTGTTATTCTGTAACTAGACGATATAATCTATATTCCCATGACTAGGATACGTAAGATGTTGTTGTTTTTAATACGAAACAATTAGGTTGAAAACAGGTCTTTTATGACGTAAAAACATGCAGAATGCGATACGCTTCTATTTCATTTTAGGTAAGTATTTTGATCTAATATATGGTTGGGAACCTAGATATATACTATTAAAATTAAAATAATACTTTATTAAGGTAGAAATATGCTCCAATTAGAAATGATCTTGGTAGTACGTGTTGTATGGGTGATTCCCCTCCGGTCTCCCCTTAAACCGACCTCTAAAATCAGTTAACACGATTCTGCATATGTGTTTTAAATTAATGTCGTCAATGCGGTGACAGACGGTAGATAGACAAAGGCTACTTTTTATTGACTATCCATGCGTGCGAAGCCGCTGGCGGAAGCTTGTTCTTGCGCTGATTTTAAAATCATAAGAATTAGCTCTAAATAGTTACCCACTTTGAATCAGTATTATACCTACAAATAATTAAGTTATTTTTTACAAAATTTAATACTCATAGATACTCATTTATTGAAACCGTAGGGACACAATGGAACACTTGGTTACGTCAATAATACATAGGCTTTATCTACCTAGTAGCTCTCATTGCACTATCAATGTGGAGGTGCTAGAAACAAAAAAGCATTCCAGCATATATCTACATCTAGCCTCTGAGGTTCGCCCCGAACTGAGATCTCGCGAGTCTCCAAAAACAACCCCCCCCCCCCCCCTCACATTTTTAGCTCATTTAGTTACACCAAAATTGTGCTATTGCTACCTATCTATATACCAAATTTCACGATGATCGGAAAAACGCTACGAGAGTTATCCTCCGACAAACAAACATACATACATAAAACGCCGATTTGCCCATGTTGATTTAGAGATCTCGCTTCGCTCGATCAATAAGTACTTAAAGCTGCTGTAGATGTGCATTGTCAAAGAATTTATTATGTGTTTATATCATTTTAATTTAAAATTTACAAAACATCCTAATCCATCTTTTTGCTTGTCTTCAAGGTATTTATAGATATGTGACTTGTAATCATATTTTGTAGCACATTGTTGCCTAAACACTGACATAGCTTACAAGCATTTATCGGTTTGTGAACTACGATGCCACAGACAAACACAGGCGTCAAACTAAGTTATAACACCTCTCTTTTTTAGTAAGGAGTTAAAATAATTGTGATACATACCGAAACAAACCAGTAAGAATTTTTATGAAACACCAGTTTACTGATGAGTCCCATCTCGGACTCCGGCGCTATGGCGTGAAGGTGCAAGTGCTTCACGCTTCTGAAGGGAGGCCAGTGGTAGCCGAACCTTGCATCGCTACATGACAGATTGTTCTTGGTGACCATTTCTTGCGCTACTGTCAGTATTTTTGCAACTAAAAATGTCAGAATAAGTTAGTTGAGTCCTACAAGTATATGTGGGATAGTATTTTTAAAACTAATGCGATAAATAAAAAAAATAATAGACATTTATTTCAAGCAGATATGTAGCTCATATAGGGAAGCGCACAACAGAAAAGGTATGGTAAAGTTTATACAAGGTTTTTAAGAGCATGCCTGTGACAGCAATGCCTGGTGTACGGACAGTATACTCTACCGGCTATCATTGCCAAGACGGCGTTGGCGCTGGCCCGCAGCCTGCGCACCAGGGACGCGGCTCGCTTGCGCATGACGGTATGGAAGCAGACGACCCGCGCCGCCGCGAACATCCCTGATGCACTGCAGTAGCGGGGCAGCCCCAGCACCGCCCTGGGTGCATTGTTATACTGGACGTGGAGTGCGCTGTACGTCGCCTGCGTATACTTCGCCCACAGACTGCACGAGCACAGAGAGGTACACACGGCTACACATCAAGCTATACATTTCCAGTATAAGCTGACCTCGCATTGTGTAAGGTTTTCGTAGAATGAGAGGTCAGCTTATACTGGAGGTGTATAGCTTGATGTGTAGCCGTGTGTACAATACGCCCGAAATAACGTCACCTGCGACATGCAAACCTGCGAGAAATCATATTTGCACGCACGGACAGCGCCCTCCGCTCCCGCTCGATGTCTTCATTGTCTTGAGGTCGGTAGTGACAACGCAATCACTGTACACACGGCTACACATCAAGCTATAATTTTCCAGTATAAGCTGACCTCTCATTCTACGAAAAGCCTACACAATGCGAGGTCAGCTTATACTGGAAGTGTATAGCTTGATGTGTAGCCGTGTGTACATATTTACTGATTTAAACGGGTATTTATCGCGCATGATACCTTTTTTATTAGTGTGTCGTAATATGAATGAATGAAAACACTTTATTGTACACAGTATAAACAAAAAAAAATACAAACAAAATAGAAAATATAAAATAGTACAATGGGCGGTCTTATCGCATAGAAGCGATCTCTCCCAGACAACCTTTGGATGGAGAGGATTTTGTTATAACAAAGATAATGGTCGGGGGTGTACATTTATGGTCAAACTATTTATTAACATATAACAATATATATATATATATACATATAGAATATAATAAATACATATTATTATACATACTTAATATAACAATATGGTTTATAAAGATAAGCTGATAAATGCGATTACATATATAAATGAGTTGTGCGATACTACGACGTTTCTGACAAATACAAACTTTTAACCCTGGATTTAAATATGGCTAGGGATGGGACTTACCGTATTATTACTGGTAACGCGTTCCAAAGACGTACTGCACGGACGGTAAAGGATTTGTCGTAGAAGTCAGTACCATGCACTGGAGTTTTGAGCAATAGATTTTTAGACGACCGGAGTAGGCGGGGGTTGGAGGAATGAAGGAACTCAAATCGCTCCTTCAAATAGGAGGGGGTTAAGGGATTTCGGCGAAGACGAACAGGTAGCCACTTGAGTTTGAGACGAAATTCAGAGACATGATCGAATTTCCGGAGACCGAAAATAAATCTGATGCAGAAATTTTGAAGTCGCTCAAGCTTGTTAAGCTGTTTTTCCGTAAGGTCAAGATAACTGGCATCAGCATAATCAAGGACAGGGAGAAGAAGAGATTGTGCAAGCGCAATTTTTGTAGCGGTAGGTAAGAAGTTCTGACTCACAGCAGTGATGATTTGGATGGAGTTGGATGATGTCTTGGGACATGGAGTTATCTATCAGTATGCCCAAGTTCTTGGCATGTTTGCTAGGCAAAACAGTGACACCATTAAATTCTATGCTAGGGAGTGTCTACCAGTCGATTTTTGATAGAGAACGAGAGCTACCTACTACGACCACTTGGGTTTTCGTGGGGTTCACTTTGATACCGTAAGCCTTACTCCAGTCCCGAATACGGTTAAGGTCACTGTTCGTGCGATAGATTGCACCAACCAGGTCCTTAGGTGGAGCTGAAGTATAAATTTGGAGATCGTCTGCATAGAGATGGTAGGAAGAAGTAAGTTGGTGTGATATTGAATTAATAAAAAGCGCAAATAGAAGAGGAGATAAAACGCCACCCTGGGGGACACCGGCTGATGTGAAGCACCAAGATGAAAATGATTCATTAACGCGAATCCGCTGCCGGCGCCCGAGCAGATAACTGCGAAACCAGTCAATCACCGATGGAGATATGTTAATAGAGCGGAGTACACCAAGGAGGATATAGAAATCAATAGTGTTAAATGCATTGCTGAAATCTAATAACGTAAGGATGGTGAGTTGTCCGTTTTCCATACCCAGTCTTATGTCTTCAGTGATTTTCACAAGAGCAGTAACCGTACTATGACCAGGTCGGAAACCGGACTGGAGAGGATTAAGTAAATTTTGTTGAACAAGGAAAGAGCTGAGCTGATTGTGGATCAGTCGTTCAAGGACTTTGGATAGGAATGGGAGGATGGAGATAGGACGGTAATCGGTAAAAGAAGAGGGCTTAGACTTTTTAGGAAGAGGAATTATGTGTGCCTCCTTCCAAACCGTAGGAACGGAGCCAGAGGAAGCGGAGAAATTGAGTGGGTGACAAATCATAGGAAGTACTTCATCCATGATAGGAATAAGCATATTCCGACCGATGCTGTCACCTCCCACAGCGCTGGATGTAATCGATAGGATGCTCTTCTTAACATCACATGCGTTAAATTGACTAGATTCATAAGGTGGATAATTAGGAGTTGGCAACGAAGAAAGATAAGTTAAAGTGTTAAGTTTGTCATACGAGTCCATGTTCGTTGACGACGAAAAATGAGAATTAAGAGAATTAATGTCGAGGTCTTTAGTGATAGTGTCGAGACGATACTTGCCAACTCCTAGTGTTCTTAAAAATTTCCAGACTTTAGCAGGATCGGTGTTTGTTACGGAAGAATGAATATGGCGACGTTGTGCATCCCTACATACTCTATTGCAGCGTTTCCGGGCTACAAAATATTTATCTTTACTCGTGTCACTGCCGCGTTGTTTGTATTTGGCCTTAGCTGCAGCCTTTTTATTCATCAATATCTTGATTTCATCTGTAAGCCATGGAGCCGGCAGATGCTTCATTTTGATTGCGCGGATTAGAGCATGGATATCAAAAAGCTGCGTTATCGTGGTATTAAAGATGGAGATTTTATCATCGATGGTATCAGCAGTAATATGAACGAGGACATTTCTAATTCTGAAGACCAAGTGAGGGTAGTTGCTGCAGCTGCCATCACTACACAGCCCGCGACCATGGCTATTGCAACACACTCGAAACATCAGGATAACAAATAAAAAAGGTACATATGTGATATATACCTGTTTAAATCAGTAATTATCTGGGATAGTTGTGGTATACCTACCTATAGTTATATGTAGGCAAGTGTATACCAAGTGTATATGTAACCAGTAATCTGACAGTCACTGGATTGTCATTTACTCCTGTATTATGTACTAATACTAGAGGTTGGACTTGAGAATGTGTCATATACAGAGATTTATAATCTATGGTCACTGTTCTACTTTGTTGATGTTATAATAAAGTGAATATAGGTAGGTAGATATAGATTGTTCTGACATCTTCACTTTGCACACAGCTCCCTAGCTGAATAAAAGATTCATATCAAATTAATGCGTTTCCTTTGCTAATGTGGACATATTAGATTGGATCATCTGTATCTAGATCCAGCCTAAGATCTAGATCTCAAATGACTCCCATAATCCAATATCCGTAAAGAGCTAGTCACTACTGACTGTAATAGTGACCACAAGTGCTACAGGTCTGTTTAATAGGCTGACCAGTTTACTTAAATCATACACGTGGTAATGACATGCACAGGGTAATGGCTGCTCCGATTTCAATGAAATTTAGTATGTACGTGGATTATAACTTGGATTAACACATAGGCTACTTTTATCCCATAAATCAGGTCCCATGGGATAAAAATAGGGTGTCAAATTGTAACACGTACGGAGTCACGGGCAACAACTAGTATTTTATATTCCTAACAAGGCTACTTATACCCAGCAGTGGGCTATCTGTTAAGCTGCCAATGATGATGATGAACGAGGCTTATCAACCAACATCTTAATATGGCCTCTGAATCATAAAAGCAATCTATAACATTTTGTGGATTATATTTGATATTTTCAAGATTTTCAGATTAAACAAACTAATATGAAAATTAATGGACACATGCATTCTTCCCGTCTTAACCTATGGTGCACAAACTTGGTCAATAACACCGCTTCAGAAGTCCAAACTCAAGGTCTGTCAGCATGCAATAGAGAGCAGCATTTTGGATGTCCGGTTAACGGATAAAATACGTCTCACAGAACTGCACTCGCGGATCCAAATTATGGATGTGGCTTTGAAAGCCGCTAAGGTGAAATTGAATTGGGCTGGCCATGTCTGTCACATGCCAAGTGAGCTGTGGGCTAAGGTCGCCACTTAGCGGCACTCCGACACAGTGAAAAGGCGACGTAGTACACCAATATGGAGATGGCGGGACGAATTACACCAACTCCTGGAGAACTGGGCAGATTTGGCACTGGATCGAGATGTCTGGAAGGAATGGGGAGAAGCCTTTGCCCAACAGTGGGGCAGAAGTGGCAAATAATAATAATAACATTTGATATAAATATATAGAAGAATTTTACCCCAAACTCATAGGGTTCATATATGAATATCTTTAGAAATTAGATATAAAACTCAACTCCAATGCATATTAACCTTACCTAGTTCTTTATCCTCTGAAGTCAAGCCTTTAACATCTTCAATATGCCTTTTAGGTACTGTTAGAATGTGAAAACGGCTCGCAGGTTTAATGTCGCGAAACACGACGACATCTGCATCTTCATACAGTATTTCAGTTTTATCTACCTTATTGACGATATTGCAGAATATGCATGAGGAACTTTCAGCTACTGTAGTGGACATTTTCAGCAAATGTTTAGCTAAAATCAATGTTAAAGTTTGGAAAATTCGGAAATTGACATTTCATAATCCGCTGTGTTTAAGGTAAGACCGCATTAGAGCGGCGCTGCGCAGCGCAGCGTTGCACGTCACTTCACGTCACCTATCGCATTTCAGGATTATGAGCCAAATGGCAAAAACGAAACCCTTATGGATTCGTCATGTCTGTCTGTCTGTCCGTCCGTATGTCACAGCCACTTTTTTTTGAAACTATAAGAACTTTACAGTTTAAACTTGGTAAGTAGATGTATTCTGTGGACCGCATTAAGATTTTCACACAAAAAAAAGAAGAAATTTTGGGGGTTCCCCATACCTAGAACTAACACTCAAATTTTTTTTTCATCAATCCCATACATCTATGGATAGGTCTTTAAAATGATAATGAGGATTCTAATACCAATCATTTTTTCTAAACCGAATAGGTTGCGCGAGAGACACTTCCAAAGTGGTAAAATGTGTGTCCCCCCCTGTAACTTCTAAAATAAGAGAATGATACGACTAAAAAAAATACTTATATGATGTAATATGTGATGTACCATGCAAACTTCCACCGAAAATTGGTTTGAACGAGATCTAGTAAGTAGTTTGGCTGAAATTTGCTTTAGGAAACTTGTGCTAGGACATTCATTTTTTTTTTCATGTGTAGATATACTAAAAAAAGCCTGCATGTGAAGTGGCAACTTGCGCAACCTTATAGTTTATGAGATATTAATTTTTAAAATCCGTGATCGATTGCTAAATTCGCTTGGAAATCAGTGTCCGACCTTACAGTTTGCGTTCTATCGATTATTGCGACACTAAATTGATATGACAGTGACAGATAATACGGCTTTTTTCATTTTTATTGGCGGAAATTTCGAATTTGGCAATGACAGTGACATAAGATTTACATTTTTATTGGCAGGAATTTTGACATTCTTTTACAAAGTTTACATTAGATTCGTTCACTGTTGCATGGATATTTATAATAATGGTATTATTAATATTTTTTTAGTTATCTTTTGAACCATGAAAAATGGTACACTGAATCGAGACGGGGCACCCCAACTTGAGTAGGTTAAGTTCAAAATGAGTGACAGAATCGACACGGAGCACCCCTACCTCACGTGGTCTTGTGCGTGACACCCCTAGAGTGTATATGAAGAGCGCGGGAGCCAGAAGCTCGCGGGAGGTCCTGAGTGAAGCAAGAGTGTGACTTGCTTCATTCAGGGGCGACCTTAAGAGCTTCTGGCGGGAGCCCACCCAGAGTCCGGGGGGTTGGAAGGAAAAGTGGTCTATGAAAACGTGGGGAGCAACCCCTGGACTCGCCTTTTTTCAATATAAAAAAATTGTTTTTTTCATACTTAACCTCAAAATATTTTTTTTTAATTTTCTCAAAAAATTATAGGTTTTCGCAAGTCCTCACACACTAGGGGGGGGGGGGGGGTTAAGGAAACCCCTTCTCCATCCCTATATCAAACCGTTCCATAAGGAAAACATCATAAATCGTTAACTGCAATTTACCTTTCATTCAATCAACTTCAATATAAAAAAGTTACAACGCACTACAAGAACTTTTATATTATGTTACGTAACCCTTCGTAACCCTGAGTCCGACTCGCACTTGGCCGCTTTTTATTTGCCTCTCCACCGAGCACAGTACGCAGACTGACGCGACGCGCCCCTTGCTATGTCGCATTGAGCGTTGCTGTACCACGCGGCGCGGGCGGCGCGTCGCTGCACGTCACAATATTCCTTTGGAGGCAACTATGCCGTGACGCGCAGCTACGCCTGCTGCAGCGCCGCTCTAGTGCGACACGCGCCATTCAAAATCATTAAAACAATATTTTGACGCTTTGTGGCGCGGCGTGCAGCACCGCGCAGCGCCGCTCTAATGCGGTCTTACCTTTATGTTCACTTCATTCATGCGCCTTTATGTCAAAAATGACAATTACCGTCACAGTGGCGTGACACTTCTAAGTTGCGTTCCGTTGCTGTAAAATTCATTGATTTCTTTTTTTGTAGTTGGGAAAATATGAAATATGCGTTCCCGGTATCCGTTGGTTTTTTTTTCATTACAAAAATACATAATTGGCCTTTTTTATACAACACAAATAAATATTTATCATGGAGGTTGTATTTCATTAATAAAATGTGTCGTCCTTAATTATAATAGCACTAGGGATTTATTAACGAGGTTGTATTTAATTTCAGCATTTTTAAATGTAATCTTTTTTAATATAAATAGAAATAAGGATTTGTCATGTAGGTTGTATTTAACTTTAGTATATTATTGAATACAATGAGCCTCATTCCATTTTCAAATTTACTTACGTCCCTAGGGGCGTTAATCGCGTTTACGCATTATCGAGCTAACAATGACCACCTTTCAGACCATGAGTGATGAAAATAAAAAAGTGCCACTCCGGGAGTGCCGACAGAAGTGAAAACTTAAATAAATAACGAGTGTGCTTTAGACCACATGTAAAACTTCTTTTTAAAATTAAAATTGTTCAATTACTAAATTGTCCACACGTCTCTAGGTCGATCAGTTTATGTTCATTCTGGACAGACGCAACTCGCACTTGCATATTAACGTTTAAAAATATACGAAACGTAACTCTCTCTCTTTCTAAATATATTCACTACCTTCTATCTCCCTCTCAACTTCCGTTCGCACTTTTCGTAACGTTTTCACTAGCTTACGCCCTAAGTCAAGCGTGCTTAAAGAAGTTTTACTTCAAAAAGCAGACTATACTACAGATACACAATATACAGAGGTGTCAGTAACAGTCAGTGTCAGTAGTCAGTGTCGGTGTCGGTAAAAGTGTCGCGAGTTCAATGGTTTTTTCCAAGGAAGATTTACTAAAACAAGTACAAGTTCATTGGTTTTTTCCATCTCAAAAAATGCTCAACGTGCTTAAAGAAGTTTTCACTATGCCCAACGCGCCTGAAGAAGTTTTCACTTCAATAATCTTTGTAAGTCAATAAAGAAGGTCAAGAAGGTTTGTAAATAAAAGGTAGCATATGTATAACCATCACACTATTATTATATTACTACGTAATTAAACCCCATTGCATAATCTATAGTGATCTATTGTGTCAACAGTCAACACCACGGAAGTCCGTGGTCAACACTAATTAAAAATGCTCCTACCAAATTCTTGATAGCCATGATGCGTGCTGTTTAATATTCTATCCTGTTTTGTTTACTGTTTTATTTATAAATCAATAAAAATAATATACATAGGTCCTATAATATTGTAATGAGTACCTTTCGATAACTTAGGTACTTACCTACTCAAACAGGAAAAGACTAGCCACCCAGTACCTAGACTTGTTTGGTGGAAGCTCAAATGATTTTTTAAAAACATAAAAATGATTAAAATTAATTTATTTATATATTTTAATGTCTAATACATTTGGCGACTTGATACAGATTGAATCTCTCTAGGTTAAAAGTACTGCAGTTGAATTTAAACATAAGCAAAATCTTATCTGGCTAGCCCGGCGACCATGCGTGGGCGCTTGTGTGAATAAGCTATAATATGATTAGTTGGCTGAAAATATGGAAGGGGCAGTTATGCCAGTATCTGTAACTCCTCCCTCCGTAAGTTCGAAATTATCCGAAGGATGAGGATCATTTCGGGTTTTCCCCATAATACAAATATTTTTAAATTTATGCTTAAATGCTAACAATAAAAGACAAATTACAATAATAAAGCAAAACACAAAATTTCCTATACTAACACTTTTATAATCTAGAGCACTATCACTAATAATTTCACTTCCACTTTTCTGTAGTATATAGTTCAGCGACTGAACGTCGGTGAGGTCGATTCCATTGAGATTGGCAGGTTTTCTCTGCATATCTGACGGATCGGTCGATATTTGAGGTAAGTTGATTACTGGAAGTTTCATGAAATTTACGTCATTTCCTTGAGTTTGGTGTCTTTTAAATGACAGTCCCTTTATCTTTACTAGACAATCATCATCCATGGTCAACAGGTATGTTCCAATGATAGATTCTTGTGTTATATCGTCTTTGCAATACTTGGTGAGTAAGGTTTCTGTTCTTACGTGGATGATCCAGCGATTGGGCTGTATAGAGTCAGCCTTTACATCGTCGATGGTAACTGGAATCGGGTGACAGCTCGAGATATTTGTGGAAAAGCTCATAAGTTCGGTAATGCAATCATCTTTGATTAGTAACGTGACATCGTTCTCATGGCATAGAAAACGGTATTCATCAATCTCGCGGCATGACTGGGAGAGCGGCATCGCTTTTAACCCTTTCACAAGGACATATGGGTATTTAGGTAGGATAATAGAGGTAAGGTTATTGGCTCTATCGTGGATAGGTAATGGAATCATTTTAAAATAGTTAAAAAGCTCATTCCTGATTAAAGGAATGTGCATAATGAACTTTATCTGATTTTGTTTTACATATGCTTTTATCTTTATACATTGCTCTATTTTTAAAATATTTTCAATACTAACTGGAAAAACTAATCTGTCTGTTTTCTCAATTTCCTGCAACAATGCCACTAACTCTTCAGTGTCTATAATTGATTGATGTAACAAATTAATTTTAGCAAAGGCAATAGCTGTCTCAATTTCATTCAGTCGAATGTAGAGTGTTTGAAAGTTATGTATAAACGCGTTATATATGTGAATAATCTTATTACTGATTTGGGATAAGTTTAATTTATTTAAGCTACGATTGATATCTTGGATACTGTCTTCAATCTGAATGAAATTGTATTTGGTAAAGTTGGCTATTTTTGTGAACGTACCCACCATTTCGGCAACGATAGTCATTTTACTATTTATGGCGTCTTGTTTTGTATTTATTTTATTAATTAATTTTTCATACATTACAGCGTCATCATTATCTAGATTTCCTGTGATCGCTTTGATAAATGAACCGAGAGGATTTATTAAACCACGTTTAGATCTTACAGTTGGAATCAGCTGTTTGTACTTAAATATAGTTATGTTAATAGTGTAATCCGTTTGTAACTCCACATCAGTAAAGTCTGTGTCAAAAGCTTTAATATCGAAACATTTTTGAATGTGCATTTTAAATCTTTCATAACTACCTAAATTGAATTCCAATTCCTTGTATAAAAGTTTTAAATCCAACACCTTTATAACAGTCCATGTACCATGACTGATGACAGCTTGACCTGGATGACCTGACGGGTAGCAGTCCCGGGTTCTTATTAATAGGGTGTAGTTGAAGGGCCTGGTTTTGGATCACTAGGACCGCCAGAAGAATTAACCTGTGGAGGACGTTTTATGTCTTTAATAGGAACTTTAGTATGTCGACTATGTGTTATAACGGGTACAACGTTTCTTTGTATGGCTCCGGTAACCTGAGCTTTCTGATATCGCGGTTTATCCTTACTACGTCTAGTGTTTACTCCTTTGATATATACTGTATCGCCTACATCTATATCGAATTCTTTCTCGCCACCACGTTTCTCTATTACAGCTTTCTTTTTGTCAATTATTTTATCTGTTAGGTACTCATACAAATGCTTAGTCCTTCTAACGTGTTCTTTAACCAATTGTTGAGTAAACTGTTTGTTAAAATCTACATAAAAAGCGCTATTAGACTCGGTATGACCGAAAACTACTTCAAATGGGGTAAGACCTGTAGTAGAATGAATTGTGTGGTTATATGATATAACAGCGTAACTCATAACAGATGCAGCGTCAGTTATTTTTTGTTCGTATTTAGCTATCCGATATATTTCTATGATGGTTGAGTGAAATCGTTCAACTATTCCCATAGAGTTGGGATTATGAGGGGTACCAATGTGAAGGTCGATTTTATAAAATGATAACATTTCCTTCATTAATGTATTATTAAATTCTGTGCCTGGATCTGAACTGATTCTACTAGGTGTTCCATACAAAGAGAAACACTTAATTAAGGCTCTAACTGCTTCGGGCGTGGATTTCGTGTTAATCTCGAATGCTTGGCCTAACTTGCTGAAAGCATCGACTATTGTTAGGTAATGTTTTCTGTCAATTGAAAATGTGTCAATAAAAAGTTCTTGGAATGGCTTTATTTGAGTTTGTGATAACTGTAATTCCGGTTTAAATGGTTTTCTATCATATTTCATTTTCTTGCAGAGTTCGCAAGCATTTATAATGCTAGCCACCGTTTGATCCATGCTATTCCAATAATAGGTGCGTCTTATGTGCGCTAACGTTTCTTTTATTCCCCTGTGACTATTTTTTCCTACATGATATTTGAGTACAACGTCTCGTTGCTCCTGTTCGTTATCAACATAAACAACTCGCTTGGTACATTCATAAAATTTTACTGTTCCTTTTTGAAAAAGTAATATGGTAGCCTCCGAAAACTGCTTTCGATGTAACGGGTCTTCAAAATAAAAGTAATATTTTATTTTAGGCCTAATGTAATTTTTCAGGAATCTTTTGATTAGATCTGGATGATCTAAAGGTAAGTGAACCTGTAAAACCTTTTGTTTGTCCCTAGATAAGTCTTTAACTGATATTTCGTCCCTGTTCCAGGTATGTACGAGTATTTGATTCGGCTTGGTATCTACAGCTTCTTGCAATATAAGCATACCATCTGTATCTAAATCGCGGGCTGAATGTACTGTCCCCATACTAGCGTCGTCTTGACGACCTTCAGATGCAGATGCAGTAGTACTACCTCCAGATGGAATTGAGTAGGGAGATCGACGTGGACCTTTACCAGCTTTCGATGTATTACTTTTCTCAGAACCTGATGATATAACTATCGGAGATGGCGTTCGCTCGCGCGGTGTAGAGGTACGGGTGGTGTCCTTATTACTCAAACGTATAATATCGTCAGTTACGTCTTTAATATGGCGTTTTAGTTTTTGTTCCTTTTTATCTAAATTCACCTTCATCGAATCGTCATCATCGTTACTTAGGGCGTTAATCCTAATTCGCGACAATGCATCGGCATTACAATTTTGTTTTCCTTCTTTATGTTTAATGTCATAATCAAACTCCGATAAGCGTAATTTCCATCTAGTTAGCTTGCTGTTAGGTTCCGTAATGGATTTAATCCAAGTTAAAGGTCTGTGATCCGTATAAATCATAAATTTCTTTCCGTATAAATAAGGTCTAAAATGTTTCGTAGCCCATACTATGGCTAAAAGCTCTTTTTCTATTGTACTATATCGCGTTTCGGCGTCGTTCAAAGTACGACTAGCATAAGCTATCGGCCTATCGCTGCCTATAGGACCCTGCGAAAGGACAGCTCCTATAGCGAAGTTTGAGGCATCCGTCGTAAGGACGAATGGTTTTGAAAAGTCGGGAAACTGTAAAAGCGGTGCGTTAGTTAAAAGTTCTTTACACTTTTCAAATGCATCTATGTATTCCTGTTTTGTACAATCTATCTTATTTTTCTTTTTTAAACATGAAGTTAATGGTTGTGTGAGTTTAGCAAAGTCTTTGATGAATTTCCTATAATAACCAACTAAACCCAAAAAGCTTTTAATTTCGGTTGGTGTTCGAGGTAACGGAAAATTTAAGACTGCCTTTATTTTATCGTTGTTAGGCATAAGGCCATTTTTGGTGATGGTATGACCAAGATAAAGGACCTCTTTTCTCAGAAATTCGCATTTGTCGAGAGTTACCTTAAGGTTAGTTTCCCTTAACCGATTGAATATTTTACGGAGTTTATCGACGTGTTCCTCTAGACTAGAAGAAAATACTATAATGTCGTCAAGATATACCAGACAGTGGTCTGAAGTCCTCGTAGTACGTTGTCCATAGCCCTCTGGAACGTCGCAGGTGCCGTTTTTAAGCCAAACGGCATCCTTTTAAACTCATAATGGCCCGATTGTGTTGTAAGTGCTGTTTTTGACCTATCTGCCTCATTTACCTCAATCTGATGATACCCGCTAGCAAGATCTATTGTGCTAAAGTACTGAGATTTACCTATCTTATCAAAAAGGTCGGTAATATTAGGTAACGGATATTTGTCGTCGACTGTGATTTCGTTAAGTCGTCGATAATCGATCACCATCCTAAACTTCTTTTCACCAGATGCGTCTACTTTCTTTGGAACCAGGTGGACTGGTGCACTCCAAGGTGAGTGAGAATCTGCTATTACGTTATCTGTTAGAAGTTTATCTACCTGATTTTGTATTTCCTGGTTAATGACAGGCGGGTGTCGATAAGGTCGAATATAAATCGGGTCTTCATTTGTCGTTCTGATGTTATGTTTAACTTGATTTGTGAAGGACAAAGGTAGTTTATCACAATAAAATATATCACGATATTCGTAACACAATCTGTAAATCCTATCACGTTCCTCTTTATTAGTGTGATCTAATCGCAATTTTCCTAAATTCTCTTTCAAATATTCATCATTCATGCCGTAATTGTTCACAAAATTTACCTGACATTCTTCATTATTAAATGCCGTAACATCGAATGGTTCTTTAAACGTGATAACAGCTTTCACATCGGATGTATTTTGTATAACCGTTTCCGCAAAGTAGTTCTCACACCTAACAAGAGCGGTAGGCATACGGACGCCTTCCTGATATTCAAGATATTCTAATATCGCATCACCGTGATGTAAATTGGTTGGAATTTTCACTCTTGTTTCAGATCGCGGAGCTACGTGAATTTCATATGGCGGAGTATAAATGATTGGAATTCTCGCATTGTGTGTCATAAGGACTTGGTTTCTCATGTCAATATTAGCTCCTAATTTGGATAAAAGGTCGGATCCTATTAATCCGTCGTATCGTCCATCAACATCATAGATGTAAAATTTATGAGGTAATGTGCTTTTAAAGGTCTTTAACAATGGAATGTAAATTATCTCATTGTGCATGCTCTGAGCATGTGTACTGACCACTGTGAATGGTTCGATGTGTTTGAACTCACTGAAAAACTCATTAGCTTTAGATGGGCTAATAAAAGATCTGCTACTACCAGTATCGATGAGAAACTTTGATTTTATTTCAGGAATCACCACGTGAGGTAATTTTAATATACTATCATAACAATTTAAACTAATCACTTCACCACGTTCTTCGAGGCTGTTTTCTGAAAATTTTCCGGCATGGTTTCCACACAGATGTTTTCCGTATTAGTGGAATTTGTCCCTTCGACATATTCCATATAATTACACTCGGTAGAGGGGTACTCTACATTATCATTCGCATTATAAACGTCATAATCGTTGTAATCAGGGGTGTATTCGTTATAAGGGGATGGATCCTCTATATAATATAGATCGTCCGCAATCATATTCTGTCTAACCGGCGCTGTGCGCATCGAAATGTCACTATCCTGTAACCTTGGTTCTTGTACTTGTCGGGGTGGTACACCAAATTTATACTGGTTGCCTGAGTGAGGTTGGTTCGAAACACCGAACTTATAACCTTGTTGTTGGGGGATACCAAACCTAAAACCACCGTGTTGGAAAGGCGCGCGAGGCGCGGGCGCTTGAGCAAAATTTCGTTGAGGCTGAGTTTGAGTCCCAAATCGAGAACCTTGCGCGGGCGGCGCGAATCGCATTTGCTGAATAAAGTTTGGTCTATATCCACCTTGATTTTGTGGTATACCGTATTTGAAGCTATTTTGTGGGATGCCAAATTTAAGATTTGAGTTAGGCACCGAATTAAATGTAGTTTTGAAACCTTGAGAGACCGGAAATGGTTTTGGTGTATTATTTGATGGCATCTGAGGGAATGTTTGTTTTAGTGCTTTATTTTTAGCGTCGTACTGAAACTTAAAATTAACTTCCTCTGTAACAATGCTTAAGGCATTTTCTAACGTCGAGCAACCTTTTAACCTTACTATCCGAATCATGTCCTCAGGTAAATTATATAAAAATACATTTAGTGCAGTATTGTTGTACACGATCATTTTTGCTGCCTTGATGCCCTCGTCGGTCAGTCTATTTACCTTCGCGAACAAGGAACTTCTAGTGTTTTGAATTCTATGGCAAAGCTGTATGTATGACTCGCCCTGTTTATGTTTTATTGTCTCGAGTTCTATGGCAATACACTCCTCTGATCTGGGATCACCGAAATGCTGGGTAAGAATTTGCTTTAACTCCTCGTATGAGTTAATATTTGGGTGGTCACTGAGTAGAGTCGCAGCTCTACCAGTAAGTCTACTAGACACGGCATGAAATAAGTAAACATTTTGTGCCGCGTTTCCAACGATCTTACTACCACTCACGACATAATCACATTTGGAAATAAATAAATTTAAAAGATTTTCATCCCCATCATATTTAGGGATGAGACTAAGGGTCTCTTTCGGAATTGCTTTAAATTCCATTATAAAATTTTTTTTTTTTTTTTAACACAATTATATTTTTCAATGTAAGTAAAAATCAATGTGTCTATTCTATTCTTAACTACTCTATGGTAAACTATAGTGCACTGATTTAACCGATTTAAGGGTCAATCAATATGCCTATTTTATATACATCCTTAACTAATCTATAATAAACTATATAGTCACTGACTTAACCAATTTAAGTGTCAATCAATATGCCTATTTTACTAATTACTATACACTAATTAAATACGTCTAAACAGTCTGCCTATTTATGTGCAAACAAAATCAGATAAACGCAATTAACTAGGTGAACTTCGATAGCTCAATAAAAGTGGAAAAGACACAGGAATATGAAAATACAGGAAGTGAAAAGGTTTACTCACAAGCTGCTCGATCCCATGTCCTCCTGAAACTGCACCAAGTCACTATTTCACGCTTTACCGAATAGTCGTATTTATTTGGTTTTTCGTTTCCGCGTCCGCTAATAGTCGGTTTCTTATAAAACAATACTCTCTCGTGAGACTGATTTTGAATCTTCACGAGTGTATGGCTTCGAAAATCGCGGAAATCCTACCGGCTGCGCCAGACTTGTTTGGTGGAAGCTCAAATGATTTTTTAAAAACATAAAAATGATTAAAATTAATTTATTTATATATTTTAATGTCTAATATTATATTATCATTTGGCGACTTGATACAGATTGAATCTCTCTAGGTTAAAAGTACTGCAGTTGAATTTAAACATAAGCAAAATCTTATCTGGCTAGCCCGGCGACCATGCGTGGGCGCTTGTGTGAATAAGCTATAATATGATTAGTTGGCTGAAAATATGGAAGGGGCAGTTATGCCAGTATCTGTAACTACCTACATACTCCGAATAGATAAATCACCAGAAGACGCATTCAGCTGTGATTGCAAGCCGTGCGCTGAGTCCAATAAAACAAAACCTGCGTCCCGCGCCCACCTCACTCCCTCCCGCGTAATGTTGCTAGATTAGTCATTATTAGTTTTTGGTAAGATCATCTAATGAAACTATGGCACTATTTTATTAGTCAAATACTAAGACCAGTTTTCAAAACAATCCCTAAACGTATTTAGCGACTTAACATGTATAAATTTGACATACTTGTATGACTTGAGAACTCCTTATTATATCAGGGGTGATGTGGCGAGCTCCTCCACCTGAAATAGAAGATATATAACAGAATATATAATATTAAAAGAATCTAAAAGTTACGGAAAGGAACTTACGCCTAAGTTGGGCCCTGCCGTGAGTACGACCCTGCACTATTGAGTTTACGCTACTCGCCGCCGCGTACGCCACCTGGTACGACACTCAGCTCGGTCGGTACAGCAGTGAAAAACATCTCCCCATATAGCCACTAAACACGTTTAGGCATAGTTGCGCAAATCGCCAATATTTATTTTTATTTTTTGGGTGATTTACGAGATCTCAGTTCGGGGCGAACCACTAGTATAATTTAAATTTACTAAAAGTTATTAATCTCATAATTCTAGAGTAGGGAAAATAATAACACTCGATATTTGGCAACACCAGCAAAATGAAGGATCATTATTACGACAACTATAAACCAAACCATTTATTTCATAAACAAATAACACAACATCTAAATGCGCTACTTACGTATGAAATATGATACCATCTTGTTTTTTTTTGAGCCCAGCTTTTTTACACGTTGGGACGACACAAGAAGGCATAACATAATTAAATTGAACACTGTAAAACACGTCACGCGTGACGACGGTCACAGAGTAACTAATTAATTAATTATAACTAATCTATCTGGGTGTCAATGGATGCGACTCGCAAGGGACCGGAAAGAATGGCGTAATAAAGAGGAGGCCTATACCCTACAGTGGGTGCAGACGGGCTGAGATGATGATGATGAATCTATTTGGAGTAGATATTGATGCTTCAGTATTAGGCGTGTTCATTTCTTCTGGCGTTTTATCTATTCTGTGCCTACATACTTATAAATGTTGAAACCTTACTACTTACTTATCTTTTCTTTAAAATGCATGCCAGCTAAGTACTGTGTATCTCTCTCTCTTCCCAGCTATGTATCCCACATGGTGGTGGGGTCAGCTTTCCTGGTCGTTCTTCTACACTTCGCTCTATCCTCGACGTCGTCATCAGAAACTTGGCACTCTCTCATGTCTTTTGACACTACATCCCTCCACCTTGTCTTGGGTCTACCTCTAGATCTTCGACCGGGGATGGAAAGTTGTAGTGCCAAATTCCCTACGTAGTCAGATGGCCTCCTCTTCACGTGACCGTACCATCGCAGGTGACACCAGTTACTTCTCGCCATTTTAGCCATGCTGCGGCTATTCGGTGCTGAATATTACATTCCACGTTCCCAGAGTAATGCATCATACCTACTACCCAGATACTTATATTGATCACACAAGGTGACCAATTGCCCATCGATGTTGATCGGGCTGTTGTTGCTTGGGTCTGATTCATTGAACGACATGAACTGGGTTTTTGATATACCTACTCAGCATTAGGCCACCGGTCTGTAACTGATGCTTCCACAACAAAAGCGCCTCTTGTAACTCGGCACGGCTCTCAGTGCAAATGGCCACGTCGTCAGCATATATAAACGTCCACATCGCTGAGGTCTGCGCGGCCTCTGTGACTGAATCCAAAACCAAGCAAATCAGAAAAGGACTCAGTACTGAGCCTTGGTGAACGCCTCAACCTGGCCGAACGGTCACAGATGACCGCTATCGGTTTTGTCTCACCCACTACCGTCCGTACCATTGACCTCGCTCCCCCATACATGTCGCCGATAATGTTGACATATTGTTCGGGGACATTCTTCTTTCTCCATGCGTCTGGCATTTTAGAAGAGAGGAGCACACAGTTTAAGAAAGTAAGCAGTACCATTCCTCGCTCGCGTAGACATTTCCAAGCGTCTACTGGGATACCATCAGGTCATATGGCTTTCTTGTTTGACATTTTATGCAGAGCTTTCTTAACCTCACTTGAGTGCATTGGAGGTATAAGTCCTACATACTACACAGATAATTACATACAAAAATCAATCTCTAGAAGTACCATTTCATGAAAATCAGTCCAATCGTGAAAACGTACTATCAAACAAAGAATAGTAGGTATCCATCGTTCAGTCTAAACGTTGATGAGACGTGGCGTAGGTACAGCTCGGGAAATGACACATGAAAAACAATAACTCAACGATTCTACCCACAAAATACGTCATTGTATTGTTATTATTTTAAGTAAATCAGCCGAATGCTAATATTTATTTAAATGTTCGACTAATTACAGCATCTGCGCAGTTATTACATAAAGTAAGTACCTACTTACCTTTTATAACGAGTAGGTCATTTAGAACTTACGTTCTGTTTTGGAAATCTTTCCTATTATGATTAGATTAGATTAGATAATTTCTTTATTGCACACCATTAAATATAAACATACAAAAGAAAATACACTTTTAAATCATAGGTAAATGGGCGGCCTCATCGCTAAAAGCGATCTCTTTCAGGTTATATTTTGATAGACGGGATCTATGTGAACAAATAAGGACGGCGGCGTTATTAAAGTTATGGGATCTTCATTTTTAATTTGAAATCAAAAATAGTTCCAACATGCGTACTAGATGGCGCTGTCTGGATTTTATGCCGGTGTACGGCATAAAATATGGTTTATATGCCAAAAGACACAATATCAAAATTTGTCTAAAACAACAATCTCACTTCATGGTTTATAAACACAAATGGTTTATTTTTATTTTAAGTACCTCGGTTCCTTTGAGAGAGCAGCGCCATCTGTTAGCAGTTATAAAAACATGGCCGTGAAACACCCTTATTAAAAAATGTATAAATTAATTCTTCTGTATATGTGTTTGTCAACTCCTCATAGACCGCTGGACCGATTTGGATAAAATTTTGTGTGTTTATTTCAATGGGTTCCTGGATGGTTTGAAAACACCATTGAACCCGGTAGGTGGCGCTGTTGTCGAGATCTCCGAAATTGCGATCAAAGTCGCGGGCATAGTTATAAAATATAATTTCAAGGTAGGTACCTGTAACGGTATTGTACTACCTATTCAATGATAAAAACACGATAGAAAATGAGTAAGCAACTTATATTAGTTAGGTAGGTACATTTCTTTTACCATTTCAAAATGGAGGCTTAACTACCTGTCTAGGGTGCTTAAAATGCTTGTCAAAGGATAAAACCTGGTGAAACTAAGTACCTATCATAACAGCTGACCTGATCGTCATTATACATAACTAAGAACAACCCCAGTAATAGTAGACTTTCATTAAAAAAAAAACGCGTGTGTGTGTATGTGGGGGGGGGGGGGGGGGGGTAGACATGAGTCCTTTACATCATGCATTTATTACTCAGTTTATATTCTTAGGCCCCCCACTAGAGAGGAAGAATGACCTACGTTGCTGGGAGCTATTGGGAGCAGACCGAATAAGGTCAGCTAAAGAAATCTATGGAGGAGGCATGTTCAGCAGAGTAGGTACGTCATGATGACGTATAATGGATAAACATTAAACAGACATTATAGAAATTAATAATTTATTGTATTTACCTACCAGTAGTCCAAATCAACTTGGGCAAACCGGCGTTGTATGTATGTATGTAAGTGTGTATGTATGTTTCTCCGAGGATAACCTTCGCAACGTTGATCCGATCATCGTAAAATTTGATACGGGGGGGTTGTTGAGATACTGGGGTTCAAGAGGGGTAAGAAAAAATTAAAATGAGAATATCAGGTCAAGTGGGATGTTAAATGAAAGGTCTCCATTAGTAGTTTTTGACTCCGTTTTTATTTTTAGTACCTAACGTTCTTGTAGTTTTTGAGTTATTAGCCATAAAAACTGAACTTTGACGAAATTCACAGAGTACACCAGTGACCCCACAGTGCTGTAATTTGGTATGCGTGTAGCTTTAGTGACACAAATATAGGCAAAAGTCTGAAATCCAGAATAACTGTAATTTATACCGCAAAAAATAACCAATTTACATGAACTTTTGTTAGCTGTAAATTAAATGAAATTTTTTACGACATTTAGTTGGTACCTATTTACAGAATGTACAGTTACACAGTAACTTACACTAGTTATCTACAGTTATTATCACAGATAGGTATAGCTACACTATTTTATTCACAAAAGTTGTTGCACGTACCTTCTTGATCTAGAGAAGATCTAGAGTCTAGGAAGAATAGCACGGCCAAAGCAATGCACACGAACTCGTGCCAACACGTGACTCTGTCACTTCGCACCACATTAATAGCGTTCACAATTCGCGTTCTAAGTCACTTTCTATTGTATGGCCATCGTTAGTCTATTGTATGGCCATAGTCCTTTACCCTACCCCACAAATAAAAGACTAAGGGGGTTAAGTCCGGTGAGCGTGCGGGCTGTGCAACTGGCCCTCCGCGCCCAATCCATCGATTACCATAAGCACTGCCCAGGTATTTGCGCACTCGCCGATCGTAGTCCTTGTCGATCTTCCAAGGTCCGTGCTGCAGCAGACACAAACAAAACCGCATTCTGGTCTCGTAGTCAGGAGTCCAGAGCTCCTGCACTGGTGTAAAACTATACGGCTGCTGGCCTTCCTCCCTAAGACTTCACCCATAGGTAGCGCTATCACCGTACACGCGGGCCGCGTCACAAGTGCTCGCCAGCGGATCCTCTTCAAAAAATTTCAAGCGCGCTGAATAGCGAGGTGGCCTGCCCGCCTCAACATGGGGCTGGAACTCACTGTTCTCCCTGTGCCGCGGAACAGTCCGCGTGCCCTGTCGGGTTCCGTGCCATATCTAATAAAAGTCCTGCGCTCTTGACAGGACCACTTTCCGTGTCACACATTGTCATGTTCAGGTAGTCCTGATTGGAGTACCTGTAGTTAAGTATCGCAATTTTTCTAAATCCGTCCGCACAATTAGAAATGAAATCAACTACTGATTCAAAATAATAATTAATTGCACGAACGCCGACACGTGCCAAAGGGCCCGCCTTCTTACACTAGGGCTGGGAAAACATTACCGGAAAGGTATCAATACCGGTTCTGACTTTCGGTGTTGGACGATCCGAAATTGGATTAGCTAGTTAGGATACACAGGTCGACCTAATAAAAGCTTGTTCAAAACATCGTAAATCAAAACCGAACTAGTTTTACAAAATACGCGTAGGTCAATCTGTCATACAATCTGTTAGTAGTAGTAGAGCTCTCTGTGAAAGAGTTTGTCCGGGAAAGTACTACCACCATACCTATTTCTGCTGCCAAATAGTAAACTCGCATTTTTGTGTTCCGGTTTGAAGGGTAAGGGTATCGGTGAAATTACAGGCACATGAGACTTAACCCTTTCGACTCAGAACTGTGGAAACAATGTAGTGTAATTATTGATCGAGCCAAGCGAGATCTCTAAATCAACTTGGGCAAATCGGCGTTGTATGTATGTTTGTCCGAGGATAACTTTCAAAGCGTTTATCCGATTATCGTGTAATTTTATACATAGGTAGGTAGTGATGGCGCAATTTTGGTGGGACTAAATGAGCTAAAAACGTTGGGGTTTGTCGAGATATTGGGGTTCTAAATGAAACTATTAGGTCAAGTGGGACGTCAAATGAAATGTTCATTGGTACATTTAGACTCCGTTTTTATTTTTGGTAAAGTTTTATAGTTTTTGAGTTATTAGCCATAATAAAAATTAAACTTTGACAAAATTCACAGGGCCCTATTCCATTGATTAATTCCATTGACCCTACAGTGCTGTAATTTGGTATGCGTGTAGCTTAAGTGACAAAAAAGGCAAAAGTTTGAAACCCAGAATAACTGCAATTTGTACCTCAAAAAAGAATAACCACATAACATGAACTCCCGTTACCTGTAATTTTAGTGAAACTGTAGGTCAAGTTAGATGGTTTTTATTTTGTGACAATATTTTGATAGTCACGATGATCGGATCAACGCTTCGAAAGTTATACTCGGACAAACGAACATACAAACAAACAACGGCGATTTGCCTAAGTTGATTTAGAGATCTCGCTACACTCGATTAAAAAAAAAGATTTTATTCAAATACAATCGATTCAAACATTTACGTTAATACCGGTAACCGGTGTAGCGGGGTATTCTAAGCCGTACATCCCTTCGCGCGGCATATCAAAAAGAACTCGAAAGAATAAGCCGTTAGTCAAAGGTGCCGCTAGATCCTTTGAGCTCGCCGGCCCCAATAGGTACTTTGTTTTGTAAACAGGGCTATGACCCAATGATACCTACTCATTAAATCACAGCTGTTATTGCCTTTGTTTGTTTTTAGTTTTAAATTTAGTAGGTATGTAATTTGCATGTTTTTTTTTGTGAATTAAACTTTATTCTTATTCTTCTCTTCTTGTTCGGCAGAAACCAGAATTGAAAAAAGACTCATCAATTTTGACAATGCACTAGATACCTATCTCTCAAAGAATTGGATAAAGTAGGACCTACCTAATTGGAATAATTTCAATAAGTTTACCGTGGCTAAAGAGGGCAGTTTGCAGATAACCAATCCCGGGTCCACAATTTCTAGGCGTTTCCAGACCAATGTCCACCTAAGCGCAGATTTGTAGAGATGAGAATACCATGGGAAAATAACTAATAGCATATCGATATTCCGACATCTCTCCGCTCAGCTTTAGTGGAAACGGTCAAGCGGCATGTCTTATTTTCTACAGTGCATTCGCATCGAAGTTCTAAGCAGAGAGCGCTTAAAGTAGGAAATCTACGCTTTTGTGGATTAAGGCCTTTATGCCATTGGATGTCGACTGCAAGCTTAGGCAGTAAGTTTTATATCGAATTAATCACTTAAACTTAGTCGATTTTCTTTAAAATTTGTATATATAACTAGTAGTTTTTTTTCCGAGAAGTCTTTTTTTATGTTTTGAGAAAACGTCCCTTGAATATCGTCAGTATATTACCAAACACCCTGTATATCTATTATTTAGTGAGAGGGTAGTATCAATATAAGTTTATGACGATCCTCTGTTAATACAGGATTATTCTTGGATAAAATAGTTACGGGAATACCTCTAGTGAAGAACTGGCATACCTACTGGAGCTTACTCTAATTTCACTTACAAGTAATTTGCAAAACGATGTTTTCAATAACTAAGTGGATGTTTGAACAGCTTGCTTTATAGTATTTACTGGTATAAGTGTTCAATTTAATTAGTTTTACAGAATACAACTGTCGTGGCCTCTTGAATAACGTAGATTAGTGTATTTTTAAAAGCTATAATGAGGGCCGTTATAACAGTGCTTTTGATGGTAAGTATTCCAAATATTACAAACTTAAATCAAACATGTCACATGGGTCAGTACAAAGTATAGGCTCAATAAAACAAACAATTCATAAAACAACAATAAAAGTCCCTCACTCAAGTCCTGAGCTAATAGTCTCTCACAAAGACTATTCGATCAGAACCCGATTGAAGGACTTCATAATCGGTGAGTCGTACTTGTCTGCAATGACCTGCGGGATGGTGTTGGTACTGCCTCGCACTCTACTGAACAGTGAGGCAGTCTTTTTGCAGATGATGGCGTGGAACCCATCGACCCGCCCCTCCGCAAACATGTTCGAAGCGCTGCAGAAGCGAGGCAGCCCCACCAACATCCTCAATCCATTTTATACTGTACACGCAGTGCACTGAGTGAATTTTTGGAACAGCTGTTCCACAGGCTGCTCGTGTAGAATGATTGGCAGTAGGCTTTGATGAGTGTGGTTTTTACCTGCATGATGAACTTGATGCCACAGATATTGTAGATACACAGAAAAGCATTGTATAACATCCCTTTTTTGCGTTGGGGTTTAAAAATTACGAGAATTGGGGTATTGGCCAACCAGTTGCAAACGAATTTATCAACAAAATTATAATTTTATCATATTTTACAGGCACTGGGAGTACACTGCGCACCAGGTAACAAAACCACCCTTATTTATTTATTTAGATAGATAGATATACAAACAAGGTAGAAATTAACATAATACAACAAAAACAGACAATAGATATCAAAAAAGAACTTACCTAATAACAAAATAATTCAAACGCTCTTACCCACGCGTCGAACAAGGTTAAAATTAATTTACAAAAACATAAGTTTTCTAGGCTGCAACTTTAGCCTACTTTCCAAGTAAGCTATAGAATTGCACAAAAGTGTAAACCTTTTCCCGATGGATAATAAATAATGCTAGACATTTCACACAGCGCTATCTAGCCCAAAACTAAGGGAACGAACTGTGTGAAGCCACTGACGGAAGCTAGTCGGAAAAATTTAATTAAATGCTGAATACTTCGATAAAATACTTCGAGCATAATTTGTTTTTAATTTTGACATGTGGTGTACAGTACAATATCGAATAAAACCGACTTCATAGGCTTGATATGAAGCGCCAGATACGTAAAGAAAGACCTAAGCCCTCATATGCTTAGGCACACTTATACCGCAGCAGGCCAACTCTATTGTGACACCTGTGATAGGATTTTTAAAACTAAGTTTGGTCGATGAAAAAATGAGGAGGACTGTACTATACTGTACAATTTAGTGTATTCTATCCTTTCAGGCTTCAAAACTATAAACCTAGCAACCCCCAACATCCCGCTTGGCAAGGATCACCAAACTGGCTACAATGTACAATTAACTGAAGATGGAGTCAGCATGAACGAACATAAAGAAATACGCTCTGAAAAGAACTCTCACAGTGAGAAACATACTAAATCGTCTGCTCATACATTCAGTAAGTAAATTGAAGTAAGGGTGAGGAGTCCGGAAACGGACTGTTTATTAGAAGAAATGATAGTAGATTATGAGGAGATACAACAGTGTCTTGCGTCACGGGCGCTATATTGAATCCCGAACGTTACGAAGGATTCTAGAGTTAACTCACGAGTGGATCGAGGGAGTTACTAGAATCCTGAGTGCAGAGAGGGATATAAGCACGCCCAAGATTCAGACAGCTTTATCCACGAGGAGAATACTATACTTTTCACACTTTCTGCGAGACATTATAACCAAATCTAGGTTGGTGCATTCTGTGCAGAGGTTAGTTCGACTTACGATAAATTTCTTATTGAGTGGGTTTCTTTGGTTCAAACTGTAATACAAATGAGGTTCCAAATGCAAATCGGCTTATGCCCGCGAATGCATAATGAAATTCAGTACAACTTTACTCCCGGCTCAGCCGTAGGGATTTAATGACCTGCTTTCGGTGAGGTTTACATGACATACAATTTGACATACTTACTTATATAAAGATTATAGGTAAATGATTAAAAAGAAAAATTATATAACACAGGAAAAACACAAGATAAAAATTGAGTACATATACATAGGTAGTACTGTATGTGCCCTAACACTGATTAAAATGAACCACGGAAAGTTTTTGATATTAAGATAATATAAACAACTGTAGTACTCGTTGACCGATGGTAGGTACCTAGCTACTAGGTAGATGGACACAGGCTCGACAACAAGCGATGAGTACAGACGGACACGAGTACCCTCGCCCGCGGCTCCAGTAACACACACTCCCGCCCGCGCCGTCTGGCGTCTTACTCCTCGCAAGCCCGAGACCGTGTTGTATCAGCTAAATATCTAATACAAACACTACAGATACACTTCAATGTTAGTTTCAGGAAGTAATTCTTCCCCAATTTATACCCTAGGTAAATAATTTCGGATGAGTTTCTTAGTAAATTCCAGTTTTATATTTATTTTCGCACCCTTTACCACACAATTATATGTCACTTCCACCAGAGGCTTCGCACGCGTGGTTTGTCAACAAAAAGTAGCCTATGTGTTAATCTACGTACATATCAAATTTCATCGAAATTGGTTCAGCCGTTACGACGCCATACAAAGTTTCGCGTTTAAAATATTAGTGGTATTAGACCTAACTGAAGGCAGCTCTACGGCCTCAGATCTCTATTATACAAGTATCTACAAATGAGCCTAGCGTAATGAATGTTGTACTGAATTTCATTATTCCCGCGCGGACAAAATGACATTTGAATTTGGAACCTCAAAAGTTTAAAACAAAGACTACTACTACTAAAGGTAATTATTAGTTATTTAATAATATAATTCTATTTATTTGATGCCTTGAAACGTTAAAACGCTTTTATTTTTAACTTTAATTTACCTATTTAGATTTATTTCTAATTGTCTCGCAGAAAGTGTGAAAAGTAGAATATACTCCTCCTGTCTTTGCCTTGGGCGTGCTTATATCCCTCTCTGCACTCAGGAATCTAGTAACTCCCTCGCTCCGCTCCTTTAGTTAACTCTAGAATCCTTCGTTACGCTCGGTATTCAGTATAGCACTCGTGACGTTAGACATTGTTTTATCCCCTTGGTTAACAATTTACTATTAACAGATCACGACGGTGACTCTACCCACTTGAGCCAAGACAACTCCGAGAATGACGAGATCTATAACTCATCAGAATCTCAGAAGAAGACAGAAGACAGGGGCATGAAGCTAAGCAAAGACGGATTCAAGGCTTTTGACAAGAAGAAGCAGGAAAACGACAGAAGCACTTATGATCAAAAGAGTGGAAAGAGCAGCTCAATGCAGCAAGGTACTTCTAGATCTTGTTCTTAGTATTAAATACTAGGTGACCCGCCCGCGGCTTCGCTTGCGTGGTTTGTCAACATTATCTACCCTCCTGCGCAGTCGGGTCAAAAGTAGTCCCAATCCCGGTCACAATCTATCTACATACAAACTGTAGGTACCTACACAGGGAGTGCATCTAAATATCCCACAAATATTGTTAATCGCGAATGTTAGTATGCATGTATAGATGTTTGTTACTCTTGAACGGCTGAACCGATTTCGATGAAAGGCATGTACGTAGATCATAACCTGGATTAACACATAGGCTACTTTTAATTGAAAAACCACACGTGCAAAGCCGCGGGCAGAAGCGTGTACCTCATAATATTACCCCTATCTTTAAAAGGGATGATTTTGCAAAAAAGTGGAAACACGTATTTCTTTATTTCTTACCAAAAGTCTAAATATGAATTTTCAGATCCCTTACCTACTTAAGAAATTGATAATTCAGGTTATAATCTACGTACATACCAAATTTCATCAAAATCTGTTCAGTGAAATCTACAAACATCCACACATACAAACTTTCGCGTTTTTAATAATAGTGGGAAGTATGGTTATGTGTCATGTAGGTACGTCATGTTGTGTCAAACAAAATAATAGGTTGGGGAAAAAGTCTTTTCGCATTATAGTATGTATGAACGCATTATAGTATGTAGTATGTATGTATAATAAAATCTCTTTGGCTATACTATTTGTATCTGGCTGGTTTTGGTATCATTCAAAGTTTAAATTTTAAAGAAGATAATTCCAAATTCAAATTAGGAAAATGTGTGATTTTTATTTGTTTTTCGTACTGTAAAGATGAGTGAATCTAATAAAGAAAATCGATACATTTTAAACTTTTACTTCAAAAAAGGTAAAAATGCAACGCAAGCCGCGAAAAAAATTTGCAATGTTTATGAACCTAGTGCAGTGTCTGTGAGAGTAGCACAAATTTGGTTTAAGCGTTTTCAATCCGGAAATTTTCATGTCAAAGATGCACGTCTCTCTGGTCGCCTTATTACGGATAAAATTGATGCCATTTTTGAAAAAGTAGAGCAAGATCGGCATATCAGTAGTTACGACGTAGCTGAAGAACTGGGAATTGACCACAAAACAGTTTTGGCGTATTTGAAAAAAAAACTGGGTACACAAAAAAGCTCGATATTTAAGTACCCCACGAGCTCACTGAAAGAAACCTAATGAACCGTGTACTCATTTGTGATTCTTTATTACGACGTAATGAAACCGACCCATTTTTGAAGAAGCTGATAACTGGTGATGAAAAGTGGATCACGTACGACAAGAACGTGCGAAAAAGGTCTTGGTCAAAGGCCGGTCAGGCTTCACAGACTGTGGCGAAACCCGGGTTAACTCGCAACAAGGTGGGATTGGAAGGGCATTATTCATTATGAGCTGTTACCACCAGGCAGGACCATCGATTCTGAACTTTACTGCAAACAACTGATGAGATTAAAGCAAGAAGTTAAGAGAAAGCGGCCAGAATTAATCAACAGAAGGGGTGTGGTTTTTCATCATGATAACACTAGACCTCACACATATTTAGCCACTCAGCAAAAATTAAGAGAGTTTGGCTGGGAGGTGTTGTTAATGCATCCGCCGTATAGTCCTGACCTTGCACCTTCAGATTTTCACCTGTTTCGGTCTCTTCAGAATTCTTTAGGCAGTGTCAGGTTAACATCACGAGAGGACTGCCAAAACTTCTTGTCGCGGTATTTTGATCAGAAGCCCCAAAATTTCTATAGCAATGGGATCAATCATGTCCCTACCTACAAGATGGCAAAAAGTTATCGAACAAAATGGTACCTACATACTTTAGTTAAATGTAAATAAACTATATTAAAAAATATTTTGAATTTTCTTAAAAAATGCGAAGAAACTATTTCCCCAACCTAATACAATATTTATCGAGACATTAGAAGAGTGAGCTTTTCAAGGCTGGTAATAAAAGCTACCAAGTACAGTCAGTAAAGCTCTATGGAACTCCTCTGAATTGGGTAAAACAATTTAAGTACCTACCTGGGTCACTGGGTAACTAATGAATGATGATACATCAGACGATGCTGACATCGAGAGGGAACGTAGGGCGTTGGCGGTAAGATGCAATTATGTTGGCGTAGATTTGCGCGTTGTACTGCGCCGGTTAAAATTACTCTGTTTAGAGCGTATTGTACCTCTCTTTACACGTGCAGTCTATGGGCCAAATATACGCAGAAATCCTACAATGCCTTACGAATCCAATACAATAACGGTTTCAGGTTGTTGTTGGGGCTGCCAAGGTTCTGTAGCGCAACAGGGATGTTTGCAGACGCGCGTACCGATGATTTCTACGCGATCATACGCAAAAGAACCGCATCCTTGGTGAGCTGCATGTGTGGAAGCACCAACAGCTTCCTGCCCGTTGTTGCCGGGAACATGAGCTCATATATCATGCATGAGGCACTGGAAGCCGATCACATGCCTGGTGTCTCAGTAATGCGCTCATGTTCCAATGTTGCCGCATTTATTTCATCTTGTCTTTTTTTCTCTTGTATTTTTATGTACCTAGGTACTTACTAACAATATTTTTTTTAAGTACGTTTTTTATGTGTTAGTATCAAAAATTATGGATCCGTATGGTCTGAAATAAACGTTTTTATTATTATTATTAACTTTTGTACTTAATCTGTGGTTCTCGTGTGGCAAAGATACACAAATGCATTCAACCAACCGCATTCATTCTAGAGATTTTAATTCTCAGAGTCGGCAGATTTTATAAAAGGCTTAACTAATGTCAATAAGTTTGTATGTTATTTAATTATTTTATTGTTAACCAAATACGGACTATGAGTATATACCTGCTTTGTATTTGTGCTGTCAGGGGTTTCCACAGCCATGTTCTAACTGTTAACAGATTGCGTTGCTCTGTCATGCTCTGAAAAGTGAATAGTCAATGTCAATTGCCGTCTCAACACTATTTACCGAGGAACTTTAATTATCAAACAAACATTTATGTTTGTTTATCTGACGAAGTGAGATCATTTTAGACAAATTTTGATATTGTGTCTTTGAGATTTTGGCAACTAAACTATATTTTTGGAGAAGCATCTCCAAACACCGCCATCTATTTGCTAGTTCAAACTAGTTTTTGAAGTAAAAACTTCTTTAGGCGCATTGGGCATTTTTGAGATGGGAAAAACCATTGATCTCGCGACACTGTTAATTTGTTTTTTTTTAGTTTGTGGAGGGGCATAAGACAACTTTCTTAGTAAATTTTCATGTTTATGCGACATCCATCATGATCATTTTGCAACATCCAAATTTTTGAAGTGAAAACTTCTTTAGGCACGTTGGGCATTTTTTGAGATGGAAAAAAACCATTGAACTTGCGACACTATTACCGTTACCGACACATATGTATATATGTATCTCGTAATTGTAAAGTTTTCACTTCTGTCGGCACTCTCGGAGTGCCATTTTTTTTAAATCCATAATGAGAAGCTCTCATTGAATTGAATTATCACATTTCAGATACAAACGGTAACTCTACACATTACAAGGCATCAGGCAATCAGCACGAAAAGATATCGAAAATCAAAGACCACGATGAAAATTACGAAAACCAGGAGGTGTCGCTTGGATGGGGTGGTGGACGCTTCTTTACTAAGGAAAAAGGCCAATCTAGCACACATGATGCCAAGAATGAAGAGCATGGAAGCAGCTGGGGTGAAACACGCGGTAAGAACAACTACAAACAAGTACCTAATAACCAAAAACGTAAAACGAGTGCGCTTTAGACCACACGACTGAAATAAAACTTTTTTTTCAAAATATTAATATATAAAATTGTTCAAGAACGAAATGAAATTACGAAAAATAATCAAACGAACTACTGACTGAGATAAATAAATAATAAATACTGCTGGACATTTCACACAGCGCTATCTAGTCCCAAACTAAGCAGAGCTTGTACTATGGGAACCAGATAACTGATAGAATACTTATATGTATACATTTTTATTTTTTTTTGTAAATACATACTTATAATATATAGAAAAACAACCAGACCTGGGAACAAATATCTGTAGATCGTACAAACGTTTGTTCCGCGGCGGGAATCGAGCGCACTACCTCCTGCGTCTCAGCCGGCTGTTCGCCCACTCTCCTCTCTTTCTATCTTCACTAACTGATATCTCCCTCTTATCTTCCGTTCGCACTTTTCGTAACGCATTCACCAGCATTTAATTTGAATCTTTCGCTGCTCAGATTTTTTTCATTCGATATAATAAAATGATCCATACAAAGGACTGAGTCGAATGGCATAAAAAAAAATACCCACTTGATTCATTTTAAGACTCACGCTACACCAAAAAAAATTTGTTGCAAAAATGTTTTTCTTCGAAAACGAGCTGATGTTTTAAAAGAAACTGCATCTGTATCTCCTGCGGTGCTGCCGTACTGTCCCAGTTAAAAAAAACACACTGTGTATGAAAGTGGGGGATGTTTTTTTTTTACTTACGCACTCCACCGTTTGGGTTGCCTTTGAATAGGTATTTTGCAGGTTTCGTCTTTTTTAGGTTAGCTAAACTCATTTTGTTTCAAGTCAGGGGGTGGGTACCTCTTCTTCCACAAATCAAAATCTAAATCGTTCCAGATCAATCAAAGGACGCGCACGGTTCCAGAACTGCGATTTCGAAACAAGAATCACAGTATTCTCAAGTAGATGAACAGCATACTGCTACCAATAGCCATCAGCACGAAACCAAGACTGACGAGGCCGAGGGCTCCGGACACTCCGGACAGTCTGGTAAAGGTGAGTGATCGAAAGTAGAACCCCAATTTGCTTGTCAACTCAATTCAGTTCCAAAGGTCATCATCTTTTATTAAACAAGTAACTTTTTAACAAAACTACTGAACTGATTTTGATGAAATTTCGATGAGATCAAAATGAAAGTAAACCTTTTCAAATAAGAAATGAATTTATCAAATCGGCTGATAAATGACGGAGTTCTGAGGTAATAACAAACATACAACCGAATTGCGTCGCTATAAAATTTGAGGGTTGCCCTCGTTTTTTTTGGGATCCCATCATCAGATCCTGACTTGGTGGCAATGGGTCCACCTGAAAAGTATACCCTTTTAAACAAAACAAGAATTTCTATGATCGCTCTAGGCGTCTTGGAGTAATCGGGGAACATACATTCCGACGAATTGAGAACCTTCTCCTTTTGTATATTACGTGTCGTGTTTTGTTATGTGCGACAATAAATGAAAACACAGGTAGGGCTTGTATGAAAAAGTAAAAACCTATTTTACAACAATAGGTAGGTACAATAGGTCTTTTAACAAGTTCATTACAATAGAAAATTTTAAATGTTCAAACAACTTAAAATATTAATGAAACAGTCTGTATTAAATGGGTAAACAAATCCTGTTAAACTGACTAATGGCGGGTTCCTATATCCGTCGGTAACCAGCTACGACACGTTTCTTCTTGAACACCTGTCAAAAGTTTGACACTAGTTTGACATTTTTTAAGGAGATACGCGAGGCGTAGTCGGTTACCGACGGATATAGGAACCCGCCATAAGCGGCATCGTCGCAAAGGCGCCGCCGATTTACGTTATAAATGTTTATTGTATCAATTACTAGATAAATATTCAAAATACCGGTATTAAACCCACCTCTAAAATCAGGTAATACGATGCAGGATGTGTTTTAATTAAATGTCGTCCATAATAAAACAGATTGTATTTAATATAATCATAATTTTAATACAAGAAATAAAGATAAACTCGCTGTTGCCACTTGTAGACTCCACTTGTGTTTTTGATTGTTTGTATTTCATTGTCTGTATTTAGTTATCCACTGTATGTAGTTTCTGTGTGTTTATAACTTGTGTCGAAATAAATGTATATATCTATCTATCTATGTATAAAGTTAGTAAATCGTTTAAAGGGCAAGGTGTTCGCTTTTATAACAAACTCCCAAGTGTTGTACAAAAATTGACAATTAACAAATTTAAAAACGCAATTAAACAAAATCTTTATAAAAAAGCCTACTATAAAATATCAGATTATTTAGATGATAGAGAAGCTTGGGATTGAAATTGCTCCAACTCGTTCAAAATGTTACAATTTAGACGCAATTTATTACCTGTATTGTTATGTATTCTAAAAGGATCATTAAAAAGAACAACCAGCCTTGTTTCTTGCCTTTCTTTCCTGGCTTGGTCGCGAAGGAGCAGGCAGTAAAATTGACGTTTAAAAGTGATCCTTGTGATTTTAATGAATAAAAGATTTTGACTTTGATATAAAACTAACAAAATATCTGACCCAAAGAGCCATACTATACAATCAATGAATATTTAAATGATACAGAATAATACATCTGAGACAAGTTTAAATTTTAATCTCAACATTTTAAGAAGTATGTACCTACCTATTGCCATTATAATAATTCTTAGATAACCTTGGACAATTAAATTTTATATGCTACTAGCTGACCAATCCGCAACTTCGCACGCGTGGTTTGTCAATAAAAACATTAACCTCCGTCTGTGCAGTTGGGTAAAAAGCAGCGTATGTTACTCCGGGATAATGTAGCATTCTAATGGTGAAAGAATTTTTGAAATCGGACCAGTAGTTTTTGAGTTTATTCGTTACAAACATTCAAATCTTTTCTTTAAAATATTAGATATAATTTGTACGCCACTATGCCTGCATATGGTGTAACTATTTATTTTTGTGGACAATATGTTACAAAATAAGGTTAAATATATATTAATTAATTATGTATAAATTAAATATGATAATGGTATGAAATACGTAACGAGGTTATCCGACAGAGAACCAAGGTCACCGACAGAGCCCAGCGGATTAGCAAACTGAAGTGACAGTGGGCTGGCCATATATGCCGGAGAACTGACAACCGTTGCGTTGGGGTAAACGAGTTATTGAGTGGAGATCGCGTCTTGGAAAACGTAGTGTGGGGCGTCCCCCGGCTAGGTGGAGCGATGACATAAGAAAGGAGGCGGACGGAAATTGGATGAGAAGAGCCGAAGACCGGGCTCAGTAGCGTATGTCCAGCAGTGGACTAATGTGGGCTGTTGATGATGAAATATGATAAAGTGCTTAACGATATTATCTACCGGTTAGGGATTGGAAAGTTATACTCGGTAACATAAATTCTTATCAGTTTTATAACGCACCAACAATTTCAAAATAAGATTAGAATAAGGAATAAGGAAGTCTGGAAGAAATAGCTTCAACCCTAAACGCCCTTATACTTACGTACCTACATAATATTCTTACTAAGCTTATCTTGCTGCAATTGTATGATTTACCTTACATAAATAATAAGCGGCCAAGTGCGAGTCGGACTCGCCCATGAAAGGTTCCGTAGCAGCAAGTAACAAAAAGTTCTTGTAGTTCGTTGTAACTTTTTTTTTTATATTTGAGTTGATTGAATGAAAGGTAAATTGCGGTTTACGATTTATAACGTATTAAAAAAAACTACTTACTAGATCGCGTTCAAACCAATTTTAGGTGGAAGTTTGCATGGTAGTGTACACCCTATATTTTTTAATTTTATCATTCTCTTATTTTAGAAGTTACAGGGGGGGGGGGGGGGACACATTGTACCACTTTGGAAGTGTCTCTCGCGCAAACTGGAAAATTATATTAGAAACCTCAATATTATTTTTGAAGACCTATCCATATATACCACACACGTATGGGATTGATGAAAAAAAATTTTAGTTTCATTTCAAAGTATGGGGAACCCCCAAAATTTATTGTTTTTTTCTATTTTTGTGTGAAAATCCAGAAGACATCTATTTACAAAGTTTCAACAGTATAGTTCTTAAAGTTTCTGAAAAAAGTGGCTGTGACATACGGACGGACAGACAGACAGACATGACGAATCCATAAGGGTTCCGTTTTTTGCCATTTGGCTACGGAACCCTAAAAAGTACCTATTTATAACTAATGAGTTTAAGACGACATCGTAAAGGTGGTGAGCCGTCAGTGGGTGAGACTAGCGCAGGATCGTGGCGGATGGCACAAACTTGGGGAGGCCTATACCCAGCAGGGGTGAAGTCGGGCTGTGGATGATGATTACGAGTTTAAATTAGAAGGAAAAATACACACAAACTGCTGAAAATACATAGATTAGATATTTAGTTAAATAATAAATACATACAAATATCTCAGTCAATTATTTTGGTTTTGCGTTGCTATGCTCCCATGTATATGGTATAACAGGCGCTTATCCATTTTATTTTTAATTAGCTGGCCCCACCGCGGCTTCACACGCATGGTTTGTCAGTAAGAACATTACCCTCCTTATGCGCAGTCGTGTAAAATCTACCCAATGTCTCAATCTCGGTCATAATTTACCATACCAAATTTCATCGAAATCGGTCCAGCAGTTTATTAGTGAAAAAGTAACAAATAGAGAGACAGCGTTACCTCAGAATTTGTAGTATTATTTATTTTTTGGTTTGAAGGGTATGGTTGCCGGTGAAATTACAGGCACATGAGGCCTACGAGGCAGTTCTCTGTTGTAGGCAATGGGTGGGCCATATGTTTTTTCAATCTCAAAGTAGTTTAAAAAAATGTTTTAAGGATTAATCCAATCATTCTATTGGCCTGACTGTAGGTACAACGATACTTATAATTAATAAGTAGTTATATGAAAAATTATTCATTTTCATCCCCTTTCGGGGGGGTTTTACTAAAAATACATATCCCGGAGCAACTTGTATGTAAGTTTTTACGTTTTAGCGGAAAATTAAAATTATTTTTTAATATCCGGAATGACGATATAACTTTAAGGCCTAATTTTACTAATTTATAAGAACAACGAATAAGGAGACAATATTATTTAACACTAACGAGTATAAATGTTCCTGTCATATGTTGAAAAATTTTGGTGTTGTCATAGCAATGGCGGTCATTGACAAAAGATTGTGTTAGCAGAATACCAAAAGATAGATAGGGGGTTAGCAGCTTTGTGAAACACAAGAGCATTCATCATTCATTCATTCATTCATTTATTTCTTCTGTTTTCTAGAGCCAGAGTCCCAGGAGTAAAATCATTTATGAAATTCGGATTTGATGGACGCAACAGCAACGCATTCATAAATTTATTATTTTAATTATTTCTTTTTATTTATTCATTAAAATAAGTTACACAAAATAGGTAGACATCTATTATCTATCACACGAGGACCACGGATCTTTCCTATATAGGTAGGATAGATCCGAGGTACTCGTGTGGCGGTTTTTGCTCATTTTACCTACTCATGTTAACCACTGTATCTATCTATTTTGTGTAAGTTACATACTATTTTGTGCAGTACTTTTTATATTTTATGTTATATAAGTTATGGACTTGCGTGTGGCTTTATTGTAATTTTTTATTTTCTTATTTTTTATAACCTTAAATTATTCCCAGAAAGTTTTATTTTATTTTTAATAAATGTTTATGCGTGTATATTATATTTTAGCTTTTAATTTGTAACCTAAAACATCTCCCCCTAAGTATCATAAGTACAATAGCGAACTAGCGAATCAAAATTATCCATAGGTAAGTCAATACGCAAGTTTTCTAAAAAACACCGTCTCTCATCTGTCTGTCTGTTGTTTTTTTATATTATTTACTAAACGCACAAAACACATTACAACCACTTACAGTTAAATATTATAAAAATGATGTTTTGATCTGTATTCCAACTTAAACACATGTGCGTACAGCTTAAATAACTGACAAATCAAACAGACGTTAAGTTGAAACAGATATATAAATTAAAAATTTTAATACTTATTATAAATAGAGAATAAAAAATAATAATCTGTGAATCCCTTGATAAACACATTCTGTATGTGGCCAATTGCACACAGAATTTGAATACATAACTGAAACTAATAACAAAATATCTAATCGATAAGAGATGTAGATACATTTGAACACACGAGATACATTTGAACTTGGATTGAGACATTTTTTATTGACATACCGCGCGTGCAAAGCCGTGGGCGGAAGCTTGTAGGAAATAAATTATTGTTATCTTTTTTTTTAATTTAATTTCATTTGCATGCTCAATTCTCTACCAGGTAAAAGTAAAAAAGGGTAAGATCTAGTCTCATTACCACCTAGTTCTAAAGGACATGCCCGCTTTTTGTATGGACGTTGATTTTTTATTCCGAAACAAATTTAACCAGCTTCAAAATACATTTATTTAAAAGTGGTAAAAATACTGAACTTGTTACCATTGAAATTATATTTTTAAACACCGCCATTTTCGAGAAAAATAATAAAATATATACCTAATGTTAGTGCAATTAAAGTATTTGTAGGTGGCAACCCCAAAAAAACTGTCAATCAAAGTGACATGTTACTAATAGATAGAGACGCATGCATAGACTGGCATTACGAAGTACGAACCTAGATAACCGTTAACGAATGCGAGGGTAGAGTCACGACCCCGATGCGCTACCCGAATTATAAAATTGAACGCAGGGCAGGAGTTGCAACTCTACCCTACTTAGTCCTTACTTGAACGCAGGGTACAAGTTGAACTCATTTTTTGTGGTGCGTTCCCCTTGTCAAATGTAAAGGTGCGTTCATGTTAAAGGTAAATATATTACACTAATTTTTTTTTCAATAATGGAGGTGTTTAAAAATGTATAGTCAATTTAAAAAGGACGGTTTTGAAGATATCTATCCATATATATTTAAATTAACTTGGTTTAAAAATAAGAATAATAAAGACCCAGTCACCACCCACCCAGTGGACATCTCCTTTGTTTGCCCTTTTTAACATTTTTAGGGGATAGATTAGATAATTCTTTGTTGAACACCATAATACAATACAAATAAAAAGGACAACGAAAATCTATAGATACAATTGGTGGTTTATCGCTAAATAGCGATCTCTACCAGACAACTTTTGGATGGAATGGACTGGGGTTCCGTAGTGGAACTCGGAACCCTTATAGTTTCATCATGTCCGATCAGTTACAGTCGTTTTACTCCTAGACTATTAGTTTTATAAAATTCTTTATTCTATAAATTGAATAAGACGTGGGTTTGAGTATCGCAGGGCTGAAGTGGAGATGAGCTGGATACTTGGCTAGGAGGGATGACGGGCGTTGGACGAAGGCGATTACAGAGTGGTGGCCGAGAGATGGTCGCAGACCAACCGCCCGATGCTCGAATGACGTAAGCGTAGCTGGGTGTCAATGGATGTGACTCGCAAGGGACCGGAGAGAATGGCATAATAAAGAGGAGGTCTATACCTAACAGTGGGCGCAGACAGGCTGAGATGATGATATTTTTAATTTAATATATTTATTATGGATTTCCTATGAGTAATAAAACTTAGAGACTTACATTATAATAGAATACAATAGACGCGCTCCCTGCGCTCACTCTGTGAAGGCTACCACACCTAACACAGCTAAATATCATACAATTACTTCATTAAAAAATAGTGTAAATTAACACATACGTGAACATATTGCTAAATAGTATTTTCTTCCAGCTAACCTTTGATTATTAGTGCTGTAAAACTTATGATACGTTTTGGTGACACCAGTAAGATAATTGTTAATCATTTTTTAGGGTGTTTATGTCTATTTATATCTATTTGGAAGTTTGGGGGTGATTTTTACACACGCACGTTGAATAGGTCTTCCGAAAACACTATTGAGTTCTTCAAGATGATAATAGTACTTTAAAGTGGCCATTTTCGTAATAGTGTGGAAGCTCCCCTTCCAGCCAAACCACTATTCTTGTATACCTAAAAAGTATCCATAATAATAGCTTAATTTTAGTAGCTCTAAGAATAATAATATTAGCTTATTACGAGCAGTAGTCGACCAACTTGTGTATGTGGGTACTTACTCTCGTGGAAATCATATAAATCCAGGATTAGCTTGTGTAATGTATCATTTTAAAGAGAAAATTGGTGTTCATTCATAATACTCATTGCTACAGTATACTCATTGTTACAGTATACTCATTGTTACAGTATACTCATTGTTACAGTATACTCATTGTTACAGTATACTCATTGTTACAGTATACTCATTGTTACAGTATACTCATTGTTACAGTATACTCATTGTTACAGTATACTCATTGTTACAGTATACTCATTGTTACAGTATACTCATTGTTACAGTATACTCATTGTTACAGTATACTCATTGTTACAGTATAAGGATACCAAATTAAGAAAAGATAAGATTACTCTTTAATGACCCGTGCACCCGTGGATGCAGTAGGAATCTGCTAAGGGATACCTCCGAAAGATGGGCAGCAGCGTCTTTTCGTGTTTTCAATTCCTTATACTGCGCTCGCCAACCCGCCTGCCAAGCGTGGCGAGTATGGCAACCGCCCCCTTATGATGTTGCAACATAAAACCAGGCCCCGAGTCCCCAGCGGCCCTGCTAATCCTGGCTACGGTAGCAGTCACGGTAACGGCGGGGCCAGGGGTGCTAAGAATCCCCGGGAGACGATCGGCTACCAAACCCTACGACGACCACTGGCCCTGGTAACACACAACATCCGCACTTTGAGGACAGACGAAAAGATTGTTGAGCTGGAAGAAGAAATTAGTAGATTACACTGGGACATTTTGGGGCTATCAGAAGTCCGTAGAGAGGGCGAGGACACGATATCCCTTAAGTCTGGTAACCTACTATACTACCGGGAGGGCGACCAACAGTCCCAAGGTGGTGTTGGGTTTCTCGTTCACAAGTCACTCATCAACAACATTATCACCATCGACAGTGTGTCGAGCAGGGTAGCGTACCTGACACTCAGAATATCTAAGCGATATTCGCTGAAGGTCGGTTCAGGTATATGCGCCGACCTCTTCACACCCAGATGAAGAAGTAGAGTCTATGTATGAGGACATCAGTAGAGCCATACATACGAACAAAACTCACTTTATTGTTGTTATGGGGGACTTCAATGCAAAGCTAGGCATGAGAAGCGATGATGAGTTGAGAGTGGGGCATTTTGGATATGGGCAACGGAACCCCAGGGGACAGAGGTTGGCCGATTTTCTGGAGAAAGAAGGACTCTTTATGATGAATTCTTTTTTCCAGAATTCGCCTCACAGGAAATGGACCTGGATGAGTCCCAACGGTTCCACGAGAAATGAGATTGATTTCGTCTTGACCAACAAGAAACGGATATTCAATGATGTCTCTGTGATTCACAGGGTGAAAACCGGCAGTGATCACCGAATTGTTAGAGCCACATTGAATATGAACGTTAAACTTGAAAGGTCCCGTTTGATGAAATCTACGCTCCGACCCACTCGCGCTCATATCCAAAACCTCGAGAGCTTTCAACTCGAACTTGCAAATCGCTTTGACTGTCTAGAAGTAGATGCATCAGTGGACGAGATCAATAACAGGTTCGTAGAAACCGTCCATACGGTGGGGTCCCAGTTCTTTAAGACCCCCCGTACCATTAGACCTCAGAAACTCTCTGATGACACCATTAACCTCATGGCTGAACGACGTTCTTTGCGACTGCAGTCTCCCGATGATGCTCAGTCACATAGGCAGCTCAATAGAAAGATTTGGAAATCCTTGCGGCACGATATTCGTACCTTTAATACATCTCGTATTAAAGATACGATAGAGCGGAATAAAGGCTCCAAAGTGTTCGCGAGAGATAATTCTATTGGGCAGAGCCGCATGACGAAGCTGAAGAGGGAAGATGGCAGCATAACGTCAAGTAAAGCGGAAGTGTTAATGGAAGTCGAAAGGTTCTATGGACGGCTCTACGATTCGGTCACTAAACCTGTTTGCAGTGCGGCCAACGACCCAAGAGCCAAACTGACCCGACATTATACCGAAGATATTCCGGACATCAGCCTGTATGAGATCAGGATGGCCTTGAAGCAGCTTAAGAACGACAAGGCGCCGGGTGAGGACGGAATCACTTCAGAGCTTCTGAAAGCGGTTGGATCACCGGTACTTAAAGTCCTTCAGAAGCTCTTTAATTCCGCCTTGCTTGAAGGTACGACGCCAAAAGCATGGAACGGGGGCGTGGTGGTTCTGTTCTTCAAGAAAGGTGACAACACCTTGCTTAAGAATTACAGACCCATCTCGCTTTTGAGCCATGTTTATAAGCTGTTTTCGAGGGTCATCGCGAACCGTCTCGAACGCAGGTTTGATGACTTCCAGCCTCCCGAACAAGCCGGGTTCCGGAAAGGCTACAGTACCATAGACCACATACATACACTGCGGCAAGTCATACAGAAGACCGAAGAGTATAACTTGCCGCTATGTCTCGCGTTTGTGGACTATGAGAAAGCCTTCGATTTGATCGAAACATGGGCAGTGCTTGAGTCTCTCCAACGATGCCGTATTGACTATCGGTACATCGAAGTGTTGAAGTGTTTGTATAAAAACGCTACTATGTCAGTCCGAGTACACGAACAGAGCTCGAAGGCGATTCCCTTAAAAAGAGGCGTAAAACAGGGAGATGTAATCTCTCCGAAACTGTTTACGACCGCATTGGAAGATGCCTTTAAGCTTCTGGAATGGAAAGGACTGGGCATCAATATTAACGGCGAATACATCACTCACCTTCGGTTTGCCGACGATATTGTGGTCATGGCAAAGTCGATGGAAGAGCTCAGCACGATGCTCAAAGGCCTCAATCGAGTCTCCCAACGGGTAGGACTTAAAATGAACATGGACAAGACGAAAATCATGTCGAATGTCCATGACGTCCCTGCCCCAGTTATGGTTGAGAACTCGGCTCTTGAAGTTGTCGACACGTATGTATACCTAGGACAAACAGTCCAATTAGGTAGATACAACTTCGAGAAAGAGGTCAATCGTCGAATCCAACTCGGATGGGCAGCGTTTGGGAAACTTCGCAACGTCTTTTCGTCCAACATACCTCAGTGCCTTAAGACGAAAGTCTTCAATCAGTGTGTGTTACCAGTGATGGCATATGAAACCGAGACGTGGTCCTTCACTATTGGCCTTATGAATAAGCTCTAGAGTCGCTCAACGAGCTATGGAGAGGGCTATGCTCGGGGTTTCTCTACGGGATCGAATCAGAAATGAGGAGATACGTAGGAGAACTCAAGTCACCGACATAGCCCGACGGATTAGCACGTTGAAGTGGCAATGGGCAGGCCATATAGCGCGCAGAACAGATGGCCGATGGGGCCGGAAGGTTCTCGAGTGGAGGCCACGGACCGGCAAGCGCAGCGTAGGACGTCCACCTACAAGATGGACAGACGACTTGGTAAGAACCGCAGGTCGGCGTTGTATGCAGGCTGCTTCCAACCGCATTTCCTGGAGATCAATGAGGGAGGCCTTTGTCCAGCAGTGGACGTCCTACGGCTGATATGATGATGATGATGAGTCACACCAAAATTGTGCCATCCTACCACTTGCCTACCTATGTATCAAATATCACGATGATTGGATCAACGCTTCGAAAGTTGATTGCGTAGACCATGACACATTGATCAGGAAACTACACCATTATGGCATTAGGAACGTTGATCTAGACTTTCTCACTTCTTATTTAAGTGGCAGAGGGCAAAGAGTTGATGTGAATAGGAAGCGTTCTCCGGGGTCTCTGGTTAAAATGGGTGTACCACAGGGATCAATTCTGGGACCATTTTTGTTTTTAGTATATATTAATGATCTTCCCCGTCTTGTAAGGGACGATCATGAGGTTGTATTGTTTGCAAATGACACGTCACTTTTATTTAAATAAAAGCGATGACAAACCGATTTTGACGATGTAAACAATGCAATCTCTAAGGTCGTAAAATGTTTCAATGTAAACAATCTACTTCTAAATGAAAAGAAAACAAAGTGTATTAGATTTGCACTACCTAATGTTACACAAGATAAAGCAGATATAAAAATCAAAGACGAGATGTTGGCTCTTGTGGACACCACCGTATTTTTAGGTATAACCCTAGATAATAGGCTTCAATGGGGCTTTCACATTGATAAGTTGTCGAAAAGACTTAGTTCTGCGGCATACGCATTCAAAAAGATCCGTTTTTTTACAGATATAGACACAGCTAGACCAGTTTACTTCACCTACTTCCACAGCAATATGTCATACGGTATACTGCTGTGCGGGAGTGCTACAGATATAAACACCGTTTTTGTGCTGCAGAAGAGGGCTGTTCGTACAATTTATAATATGGGCCCCAGAGAATCATTACGCAATAAGTTTAAAGAAATAAATATTATGACATTCCCATCTATGAAAATCTGATGTATGTTCACAAAAATATTAATTTGTTTAAGAAAAATAGCGATAATCATAATTTTAATACTAGAAATAAAGATAAACTCGCTGTTGCCACTTGTAGACTCTATAAAGTTAGTAAATCGTTTAAGGGGTAAGGTGTTCGCTTTTATAACAAACTTCCAAGTGATGTACAAAAACTGACAATTAACAAATTTAAAAACGCAATTAAACAAAATCTTTATTAAAAAGCCTACTATAAAATATCCGATTATTTAAATAATAGAGAAATTTGGGATTGAAATTGCTCCATCTCGTTCAAAATGTTACAATTTTGACGTAATTTATTTCCTGCATTGTTATGTATTGTAAAAGGATCATTAAAAATCAACCAGCCTTGTTTCTTGCCTTTATTTCCTGGCTTGGTCGTGAAAGAACATGCAGTAAAATTGACGTTTCAAAGTGATCCTTGTGACTTTAATAAATAAAAGATTTTGACTTTGATTTTGACTTTGTTATCATCGGACACACAAACATACATACCTACATACAACGCCGATTTGCCCAAGTTGATTTAGAGAATCCGCTTCACTCGATCAATAAGTTCTCGCCTACCATTTGTAATTGCTCAGCGCAATACATCAATTAATTCCATAAAATAATCGAAATATTTTTTTCAGTGTTCGTCCCATCTGAGATTCTACCACTCCTCTACCACGACGGATATCAGAGGAATAACCACGGACAGGTTATAACAGGGAATCAAGAACACACTGACAAGCAAACTTCTCAGAATAATATAGCAACACAAGAATACTTACAGGCATTGAGAGAGAGAATTCGTGGCGGTTCTAATCATCGAGTCAACTTCGCTCATGCGGAACGCTATGCACATGCTGGTAACGTCAGACATGAAGGTAACTTAGCACAAGCGGGCAGTTACGCACATGCGCACAACGGCAACGCCGCTCAAGCAGATAGTTTTACACATGCCGTCAGTGCTGGACAAAGTGGCAACGTTGAACAAGCAGGAAGCTACGCACATGCACAAAACGGCGACGCTGCTCAAGCAGATAGATATATACATGCCGTCAATGCTGGACAAGGGGGCAACGTTGAACAAGCTAAAAACTACGCACATGTACAAAACGGCAACGCTGCTCAAGCAGATAGATATACACATACCGTCAATGCTGGAAAAAGGAGCAACGTTGAACAAGCTGGAAGCTACGCACATGCACAAAACGGCAACGCTGCCCAAGCAGATAGATATATACATGCCGTCAATGCTGGACAAGGGGGCAACGTTGAACAAGCTGGGAGCTATGCACATGCACAAAACGGCAACGCTGCTCAAGCAGATAGATATACACATGCCGTCAACGCTGGACAAGGGGGCAACGTTGAACAAGCTGGAAGCTACGCACATGCACAAAACGGCAACGCTGCTCAAGCAGATAGATATACACATGCCGTCAATGCTGGACAAGGGGGGAACGTTGAACAAGCTGGGAGCTATGCACAGGAACAAAAAGGCAATGTAGTACAAACAGACAGTTACGCACATACACAAAGTGGCAAGGTTGGACAAGAAGGAACCTATGCACATGTTGGTAACGCCAGACACGAGGGCAATGTGGCACAAGCGGGCAATTCGGCACATACACAAAGCAGCAACGCCGCCCAAGCCGATAGTTTTGCACATACGGGCAACACTGGACAAAGTGGCAACTACGCACACACTGCTAATGGTGCATATGCTGACAATGGTGCTCAATCTGGCAACGTCGCGCACTCTGTACACCACACGGCCTACACCAAAACTGGATCAGAATCTGACAACAACAATGACCAACTTAAAGGTCCCCAATACCCTTCACATGGTCGAACACCGTACAACAACTACCAACCCGGACAAAACTCCGGCTATAACTCAAGAAACACACAAGGTACTGACAATTCACACCTAGTGAGAAATAGTAATGATGATTTACATCACGTTGGTCTCCGCGAACAAACTCAAGAGTATAGAAACACAGACGGTACCCAAATTATTCAAGATAAAACCCAAAGCGGTCAAACCAACACTGGCAGCTTCCATGGCCAGAACAAAAATGGTCAGAATGGAAACTATGGCCCGCGTCATCACAGATCTCCCAGTAATGGTGATCAAGTTGCACAGAATGGTCACAGACAAGATTCTGAACATAGAGGTAGGTTGAATAATGAAATAAAAGCTCCTTGTTTCAGAGTTGGTGTTTATAAATAATTATTAATTAAATAATGTTGGACATTTCAGACAGCGCTATCTAGCCCTAACAATGCTTGTAGATGTAATATGGGAACCAGATAACTGATAAAATACTCGTACTTATATGATTATTTTTTGTAAATATTGACTTATAGTAAGTAGGTACATAGATAAACAACAAGACCTTGCTTAGTTTGGGACTAGATAGCACTGTGTAAATATTTAACGTTAATTAATAATATTATTAAATGTTATCCGGCAAAATAACTTATAGAATTCAATAAATAATATATTATCAAAATGGAAGACTCAGCGATATCGTACAGTAACGTTAATGTGATATAATACCTAAATATTGTAGTTGTTTTTATTTCAGGTACACTTACACAACAAATAGCTGATGCAGCTGCAAGAGGCGAAGACGTAACCAAAGAAATAGAAGAAGGTAAATTTGACTTGCACAGCGGTGAGAAGGTTCTGATTTATCGTGGAGGTCATTTAAAAGAGGTCGTAGTTAAAGACAATGACAATACCGAATCTAATACAGACACTAACACAAATGAAAGAGTCAAAAATAACATTGGTACAACTAATGAAGATAACAATAGCAACGATGAGTTGGCTGACAAAGGCAAGAACACTAATGGTTCTGGTTTAAAACATTATAGGGGTAAAGACGGCAAACATATTGGCGACGTAGACTCAAATACTGGTAAAAATAGAGACCACCAATCAAGAACAAATAACTGGAAAGATACTGAACTAACTCACAGAACTGATTCACATGAAGAATATGAAATAACGGGTTATATTAAAAAATCTGACAAAAAGTACAGAGGATCAAAATCAGATAATGAGAGTACGAAGAAGTCAGGATCTGATGGGTATGATGATGATTATTTAGAAAATAAGAAACGCCACAGTGAACAGGACTCTGATGAAGAAGTATCTAAAAGAGTAAAAGTTAAGAAAGACTTGCAACAAACTAGGGGTAGGGATGGTACAAATATTGATAACGTAGACTCAAATACTGGTAAAAATAGAGACCACCATTCAAGAACAAATGTCAGGAAGGAAACTGAATTAACACGCAGAACTGATTCACATGAAAAATCTGAAGAAACGGGTCATATTAAAAAATCTGACATAAAGCACAGAGGCTCAAAATCAGATAATGAGAACACGAAAAAGTCTGGATCTGAAGGTTATGATCATGATAGTGATTATTTAGAAAATAAGAAACGCAGCAGTGCAAAAGAAACTGATAAAGAAGACTCTAATGGTGAAAAGAGAGATCACAAGTCAAAAACTGAATTAATAAGCAGAAATTTAGATAAAGGAAATGACAAAAAGTACCATGCACAAAACGGCAACGCCGCTCAAGCGGATAGATTTACAAATGCCGTCAATGCTGGACTAGGGGGCGACGTTAAACAAGCTGGGAACTATGCACATGAACAAAAAGGCAATGTAGCACAAACAGACAGTTACGCACATACACAAAGCGGCAAAGCTGGACAAGAAGGAACCTTTACACATGTTGGTAACGCTGGACAAAAAGGCAACGTAACACAAGCGGGCAATTCCGCACATACACAAAGCAGCCACAACGCCCATGCCGATAATTTTGCACATACGGGCAACGCTGGACAAAGTGGCAACTACGCACACACTGCTAATGGTGCATATGCCGACAATGGTGCTCAATCTGGCAACGTCGCGTACTCTGTACACCACACGGCCTACACCAAAACTGGATCAGAAGCTGACAACAACAATGACCAACTTAAAGGTCTCCAATACCCTTCACATGGTCGAACACCGTACAACAACTACCAACCCGGACAACACTCCAAATATAACTCAAGAAACACACAAGGTACTGACAATTCACACCTAGTGAGAAATAGTAATGATGATTTACATCACGTTGGTCTCCGTGAACAAACTCAAGAGTATAGAAACACAGACGGTACCCAAATTATTCAAGATAAAACCCAAAGCGGTCAAACCAACACTGGCAGCTTCCATGGCCAGAACAAAAATGGTCAGAATGGAAACTATGGCCCGCGTCATCACAGATCTCCCAGTAATGGTGGTCAAGTTGCACAGAATGGTCACAGACAAGATTCTGAACATAGAGGTAGGTTGAATAATGAAATAAAAGCTCCTTGTTTCAGAGTTGGTGTTTATAAATAATTAATAATTAAATAATGTTGGACATTTCAGACAGCGCTATCTAGCCCTAACAATGCTTGTAGATGTACTATGGGAACCAGATAACTGATAGAATACTAGTACTTATAAGATTATTTTTTTAAATTTTTACTTATAGTAAGTACATAGACAAACAACAAGACCTTGCTTAGTTTGGGACTAGATAGCACTGTGTAAATATTTAACGTTAATTAATAATATTATAAAATGTTATCCGGCAATATAACTTAAAGAATACAATAAATAAAATATTATCAAAATGGAAGACTCAGCGATATCGTATTGTAGTTGATTTTATTTCAGGGACACTTACACAGCAAATAGCTGATGCAGCTGCAAGAGGCGAAGACGTAACCAAAGAAATAGAAGAAGGTAAATTCGACTTGCACAGCGGTGAGAAGGTTCTGATTTATCGTGCAGGTCATTTAAAAGAGGTCGTAGTTAAGGACAATGATAATGCCGATTCTAATACAGACACTAACACAAATGAGGAAGTCAAAAATAACAATAGTAAAACCAATGAAGATATCAATAGCAACAATGGATTGGCTGACAAAAGCCAGGTCACTAATGGTTCTGGTTTAAAACAAGATAGGGGTAAAATCGGTAAAAATATTGGCGACGTAGACTCAAATACTGGTAAAAATAGAGACCACCATTCAAAAACAAATGACTGGAAGGATACTGAATTAACACGCAGAACTGATTCACATGAACTATCTAAAAAAACGGGTCATACTAAAAAATCTGACATAAAGCACAGAAGCTCAAAATCGGATAAAGAGAACACGAAAAAGTCAGGAACCGACAGTTATGATCATGATGATGATAGTGATTATTTAGAAAATAAAAAACGCAACAGTGCACAGGAAACTGATGAAGACGATTCTAATGGTGCAAAACGAAATCATGAAACAAAAACTAAATTCACCAGCAGAAGAAATGATTTAGATGAAGAAAATGACAAAAAGTACCATGAACACAACGGCAACTACGCACACACTGCTAATGGTGCATATGCCGACAATGGTGCTCAATCTGGCAAAGTCCCTCACACTGTACATCACATGGCCTACACCAATACTGTATCAGAAACTGACAACAACAATGACCAACTTAAAAGTCCCCAACACCCTTCACATGGTCGAACACCGTATAACTACACTGGACAACACTCCGGCTATAACTCAGGAAACACACAAGGTACTGACAATTCAAACCTAGCGAAAAATAGCAATGATGATTTACATCACGTTGGTCTCCGCGAACAAACTCAAGAGTATAAAAACAGAGATGGTACCCAAATTATTCACGATAGAACCCAAAGGGTCCAAACGAACACTGACAGCCCCCATGGCCAGAACAAAAATGGGGAGAATGGAAACTATGGCCCGGGTCATCACAGATCTCCCAGTAATGGTGGTCAAGTTGCACAGAATAGAGATGATCACAGACAACATTCTGAACATAGAGGTAGGTTCAATTAAGAAATAAAAGCTCATTGTTTCAGAATTAGCGCTTATAAATAATTAATAAACAAAGAATGCTGGATATTTCACACAGCGCTATCTAGTCCCAAACTAAACAATGCTTAAAGTTGTACTATGGGAACCAGATAACTGATAGAATAGTCGTACTTATATGATTTTTTTGTAAATATTTATTTATAGTACATAGAGAAACAACAAGACCTTGCTTAGTTTGGGACTAGATTGCGCTGTATAAATATTTAACATTATTTAATTATATTATTAAATGTTTACCGGCAAAATAACTTCATTAATTCAATAAATAAATTTTTATCAAAACGAAAGACTCAGCGATATGATATAGTAACGTTAATGTGATATAATACCTAAATATTGTACTTGTTTTTATTTCAGGTACACTTACACAACAAATAGCTGATGCAGCTGCAAGAGGCGAAGACGTAACCAAAGAAATAGAAGAAGGTAAATTCGACTTGCACAGCGGTGAGAAGGTTCTGATTTATCATGCAGGTCATTTAAAAGAGGTCGTAGTTAAGGACAATGACAATGCCGAATCTAATACAGACACTAACACAAATGAGGGAGTCAAAGATAACAATAGTAAAACCAATGAAGATATCAATAGCAACAATGGATTCGCTGACAAAAGCCAGGTCACTAATGGTTCTGGTTTAAAACAAGATAGGGGTAAAATCGGTAAAAATATTAGCGACGTAGACTCAAATACTGGTAAAAATAGAGACCATCATTCAAAAACAAATGACTGGAAGGATACTGAATTAACACGCAGAACTGATTCACATGAAGTATCTAAAAAAACGGGTCATACTAAAAAATCTGACATAAAGCACAGAGGCTCAAAATCGGATAAAGAGAACACGAAAAAGTCAGGAACCGACAGTTATGATCATGACGATGATAGTGATTATTTAGAAAATAAAAAACGCAACAGTGCACAGGAAACTGATGAAGGCGATTCTAATGGTAAGAAACGAAATCATGAAACAAAAACTAAATTCACCAGCAGAAGAAATGATTTAGATGAAGAAAATGACAATAAGTACCATGAACACAACGGCAACTACGCACACACTGCTAATGGTGCATATGCCGACAATGGTGCTCAATCTGGCAAAGTCGCTCACACTGTACATCACATGACCTACACCAATACTGTATCAGAAGCTGACAACAACAATGACCAACTTAAAAGTCCCCAACACCCTTCACATGGTCGAACACCGTATAACTACACTGGACAACACTCCGGCTATAACTCAGGAAACATACAAGGTACTGACAGTTCAAACCTAGCGAGAAATAGCAATGATGATTTACATCACGTTGGTCTCCGCGAACAAATTCAAGAGTATAAAAACACAGATGGTACCCAAATTATTCACGATAGAACCCAAAGGGTCCAAACCAACACTGACAGCCCCCATGGCCAGAACAAAAATGGGGAGAATGGAAACTATGGCCCGGGTCATCACAGATCTCCCAGTAATGGTGGTCAAGTTGCACAGAATAGAGATGATCACAGACAACATTCTGAACATAGAGGTAGGTTCAATTAAGAAATAAAAGCTCCTTGTTTCAGAGTTAGCGCTTATAAATAATTAATAAACAAAGAATGCTGGATATTTCACACAGCGCTATCTAGTCCCAAACTAAACAATGCTTAAAGTTGTACTATGGGAACCAGATAACTGATAGAATAGTCATACTTGTATGATTTTTTTGTAAATATTTATTTATAGTACATAGAGAAACAACAAGACCTTCCTTAGTTTGGGACTAGATTACGCTGTGTAAATATCTAACATTATTTAATTATATTATTAAATGTTTACCGGCAAAATAACTTCATTAATTCAATAAATAAATTATTATCAAAACGAAAGACTCAGCGATATGATACAGTAATGTTAATGTGATATAATACCTAAATATTGTACTTGTTTTTATTTCAGGTACACTTACACAACAAATAGCTGATGCAGCTGCAAGAGGCGAAGACGTAACTAAAGAAATAGAAGAAGGTAAATTCGACTTGCAAAGCGGTGAGAAGGTTCTGATTTATCATGCAGGTCATTTAAAAGAGGTCGTAGTTAAGGACAATGACAATGCCGAATCTAATACAGACACTAACACAAATGAAGGAGTCAAAAATAACAATGGTACAACCAATGAAGATGATAATAGCAACGATGGATTGGCCGACAAAGGCAAGATCACTAATGGTTCTGGTTTAAAACAAGATAGGAGTAAAGACGGCAAACATATTGGTGACGTAGACTCAAATACTGTTAAAAATAGAGACCACTATTCAAGAACAAATAACGGAAAAGATACTGAACTAATACAGAGAACTGATTCACATGAAGAAAATGAAGTAACGGGTTATATTAAAAAATCTGACAAAGAGCACAGGGGATCAAAATCAGATAATGAAGACAAGAAGAAGTCAGGATCTGATGGGTATGATAATGATGATAGTTATTTAGAAAATAAGAAACGCCGCAGCGAGCAGAACTCTGATGAAGAAGTATCTAAAAGAGTTAAGAGTAAGAAAGACTTGCAACAAATTAGAGGTAGGGATGGTGCAAATATTGATAACGTAGACTCAAATACTGGTAATAATAGAGACCACTATTCAAGAACAAATGACTGGAAGGATACTGATTTAACACGCATAAATGATTCACATGAAAAATCTGAAAAAACGGGTTATATTAAAAAATCTGGCATAAAGCATAGAGGCTCAAAATCAGAAAATGAGAACACGAAAAAGTCAGGATCAGCCAGTTATGCTGATGATGATAGTGATTATTTAGAAAATAAGAAACTCAGCAGTGAACAGGAAACTGATGAAGAAGATTCTAATGGTGAAAAGGGAGATCACGAGCTAAAAACTGAATTAACAAGCAGAAGAACTGATATAGATGAAGAAAATGGCAAAAAGAGTTATATTAAAAAAACTGATAAACAAGACCGTGGATTAAAATCAGACAGATTAGATGATGAGAACACGAAAAAGTCACGATCGGATGATGATGATTATTTAGAAAATAGGAAACACAGCAGTGAACAAGAAACTGATGAAGAAGAATCGAAACGAGTAAAGAGTAAGAAAAAACAAAATACCAAGGATAAAATACGAACCATAAATAAAAACGATAGGGACGACTCTGAAAATGACGATTCAGATGAAATAGAAAAAATTAAGCATTCTAAAAATAGCATTGATTATATAAAAAAATCTGATTCTGGTCAAAATACAAACGAATATCAAAAAGACTCAAAATTAAAATCTAAGTCTAGCACTGATGGCTACAAAAAGATTTATGATGGTGCTGATGATGATAATGATGACGCCAGCAAGCGAAGAAATGGCGGTGATCAGCTTGACAAGGCTGGCGAGAAAACTATTTACAAAACAGACGATACAAATAAACATCTAAAAGAACATACAACTGTAAGGAAAGATAGAAATGAAGATTATAACGATGAAGAAAAAAATTCTCAAAAATCTCGAAGACATTTTAATAACTCTGATGAAGATTATGATTGCGCTGACAGTGAAGAAGATGCAGATGTAACAAATGATAACAACGAATCTAAAATTGTCTCGAATCTAAAACCTAGTAAATCTGACAAAAAAACTGATAAAAAAGCAAACGTACACAGCAGTTCTGATGATTCTGAAGATAATCATCAAAGTACTACAACAATGAAAAATGGTAAAAAAATAAGTAAAAATACTAGTCCAGATACCGATACGCCTAGCAATTCTGATAATTCTGATGACTCTGATGAAGATTATGATTGCGCCGACGGTGAAAAAGATGAAGATGTTACAAATGATAACAACGAATCTAAAATTGTCTTAAAACCTAGTAAATCTGACGAAAATACTGATAAAAAAGCAAACGTACACAGCAGTTCTCATGATTCTGAAGATAATCATCAAAGTACTACAACAATGAAAAATGGTAAAAAAATAAGTAAAAATACTAGTCCAGATACCGATACGCCTAGCAATTCTGATAATTCTGATGACTCTGATGAAAATTCTGATTGCACCAACAGTGAAGAAGATGCAGATGTTACAAATGATAACAATGAATCTAAAATTGTCTCGAAGGTTTCGTAAATCTGATGAAAAAACTGATAAAAAAGCAAACGTACACAGCGATTCTGACGACTCTGATGATAATTATCAAAATACTACAACAATATAGAATAAGTAAAAATACTACTTAGTCGAGATACCGACACGTCTAGCAATTCTGATAATTCTGATAATTCTGATGACTCTGATAACTCTACTAGCGGTTCTGATGACGATTGTGAATTACGATTTAGAAAGATTCTAAATAGTTATGATTAGAGAAAAATTATGTAGCAAGATTCTATATACTATAATATCTATACCTATTATAATATAAGAGAAAGTGCGTATTTTCTGAGTTTGTCTTTATTTGGAGGGTAATGGAAATACTGAATTGATTTTGATAATTCTTTCAGTGATAATAGATAATTCTACACAATCCTTGAGTAAGGGTGTTACTACACCAATCGATCGAGCAACGATCGATGCCATCGATCGATAGTAAACTGAAATCAGTCGACGATGCGGCATAGTAGGAACTGTCGATCGACGTCGACTCATCTTAATTTACATCAATCGCTGGCATCGATAGATTGGTAACACCCTAATACAGGCTACATTTTTATTTGATCCGTGTGATTCCGGCGAGTACAAAAAATCGTGGTACATTGTACCAACTTATTTGGTCGTACCACAAAAAAAAATCAATGTTTAGAACATATTTAAAAATTCCTATTCAAAACTTGGCAAGGATTTTTTAAACACGCGTTAATCAGTTGATTATCTTTAAAAAAATATGTATTCTTTAAATATTACAAAAACAGTTTTATGCAGATATGGTATATCAGATATAACTTAACTAACGACCCCTGCACTAGGCAAAGCCTGTATCGCGGGGACCTGACTACGATCAGAGACCAGTAATATAAATATACTGGTCTGTGCTACGATTAACAAATTAAGATTTAGTTATAGCCTCAGTCGACGACTAATTAAAATATTTAATGATACAAAACTAGAAAAAACAGTAACTGCTCGGATTCACTGTATGTGACATTTACAGAAAGTGATTTGACATTATATTTTTTGACAATGGTATTGTATAAATGTGATTTAATAAATTCTCCGAAACGCAATCTTTTGGTGGCAACAAGGACTATTTCTTTGTCCACGAGTCCAACCTATCGTTGAATAGAGACATATCTTGAACGTGTTTTTTGTCGATTTAAGGCTTAATTTAAGCGGTCGGATAAAAAGTAGCGTATGTCCCGAACCCAGTCGTAATCTATCTGTATACCAAATCGAATCGAAATCAGTCTAGCCATTTAGTTTAGAATAGCTTCCGCCAGCGGCTTCGCACGCGTTGTTTGTCCACAAAAAGTAAACTATGTTTGAATCCATAACGATTAAAAAAAAACAATTATATATGTCCATCGCTCAACCCCTCAAGTATACACATTTACACAGCATCCCTCCCTCCCTTACGTTCTTCAAATGCGTGTGGTTCGCCCCGAACTGAGATCTCGCCTAATCATTGACTATCAAAATAGTGCAACGAAATGAATAACCACCTTACGTGACCTACAGTTTCATTCAAATTACAGGTAACGGGAGTTCATGTAGTTTTGATAATATTTTTTAGGGTAAAAATTGCAGTTATTCAGGATTTCAGTCTTTCCCTGTATTTGTGTCACTAAACGAATACAATATACAAGACGAATACAAAATTTCAGCTCTGTGGGGTCACTGGTGTACCCTGTGAAGTTTGTCAAAGTTCATTTCTTGTTATAACTCAAAAACTGAAAAAAGAAAACTACAAATAAAAACAGGGTCGGAATGTACTAATGAAGACCTTTCATATGACGTTCTATTTGAACTAATAGTCTCATTTTCATTTTTTTTACCCCGCTTAAACCACTATATCTCGAGAAAGCCCCCCAAATTGTACTATCTCATCCTACCTGTGTTCACGATGATCGGATCAACTTTTCGATAATTATCCTCGGACAAACAAACATACATACGTACATACAACGCCAATTTGCCCATTCTCTCTAGGTGACAAATTTATTAAAAGTTATGTCCTTAAAATGAGAATCTGTTTTAGCTAAGAGTTTGGTTACATTGGAATCATCAAAGCGCTGTTTAATCTGTAATTATAAATATATATATTTTTTAAACTTAGTGTTAGATAAGTATGGGGTTTACCCAAAATCTTTATTGTTCACTCGCACTAAAGGCGTCACATAATACCAGCGCTACAGTAGAGCTATACGTTACAGCGGCACACCGCTGAGTGACTGCCTATTTTGTTGTCTTGTTTTTGTTAACTGTTGTATTCTTAGAATTGAAAAATTAAAACAAAATAAATATTTTTTTATTAGTATTTGTATAAAATCGAAAAATATGGCAAGTGGTCTAAGAGAGAAAAAGTTTGAGGACCGGTTGTCTACATCAAAGGTCTCGCAAAGTTTTCTCACAGACCACTATATATTTGTTCCCCAATCACATTTCTGTGTATATCAATATCGGTAATGGGAATCGCTTGTCAAAATATTACCCCACAGATAAAATAATCGTAATGATTGCGGTGTCGTGTGCCGATGGTAATAATATTAGGAGATAATAACACAAAATAGATGGGTACAGAAGTAGAGTTCGGTCGTTTTAATTTTAATTATCTACGCTCGGGTTCAAGCTGGAAAGCGAACGCCGTGGAAGGCTAAAGCTGGCCATATACGACGACGCCACTCCACAAGATTCCACGCCAAGAAACAGTCCGTGTGGGCAAAATCTCAAGTGGATTGCGTAGAAATATTTAGATCCAAGAAATATTTAGACATCCAATGAAGTATATTCACAACCACCGTACAAATTATGTCTCACATAAAAACATGATTTACGTCTCGCGAAAGCGTGGCACTAGCTGGCGCTAGACCGACAACTTGATCCAAGATCCTCGTACGGACGCGTATACGTATGCGTGGGCTTTTATTTTCATTAAATTATCTATTGCCAAATTACGTGTTCTTAGATAAATCAGTACAATCACACTAATATTATAAATGCGAAAGTTTGGATGTTTGTTTGTTTGTTACTCAAACACGTCGTAACGGCTGAACCGATTTCAATGAAATTTGGTAGATAACTAGGTTATACCCTGGATTACCACATAGCTTACTTTTTATCCCATAACTCAGTTCCCATGGGATAAAAATGAGGTGTCACGTCAAGTTGCAATAGCAAGTTTAGCTTTATTTCTATGTTACCTACACATTTAGTAGTGTAACGCGTACGAAGTCGCGGGTAGCAGCTAGTAATATCATAAACTCGAAAGTAACTCTGTCTCAGTCAGTTTGTGACGTTTTAACGACTAAATGGGTTGACCGATTTCGATGAAATTTGGTATTCAGATATAATAAAAACTCCAGCAATATTACACAAAGTAACTTTATTTTAATTCTTGAATCGAAGTGACAGGGTGTCAGCTTGATGACTACTCTAGTTGACCGCCCGAACAGAACTGAACTCCGCTCTTAGTCATCGCACTATCCTTACATTTTTTTACCCCCACCATGCGACATCATACCACCACGATGACGTCACTTGGTGTTGCCTTTTAATCCAGAATTTTACTATAAAATATAAAATCATAACACTCGGCCGTCCGACAACCGTGCGGCCCCTGACGCACACAATTCTACATAATTATTATAATATTTATAATTAACTTTCGCTTTGCAATTCAGTTCGTTTCAGAGCATTTATCTAACTAAATCTGAACATGTATCAAAGTACCTAATTTAATTACAACTTAATTTGTATGTACTCGCATTTTGAATTTGACATCAGTAAAATATTTAAATTTCTACACGTACTAGACTATTTAAAATACGTTGTGACAGAGCATTTATATAATTAAACGTGATTAAAATAGGTAGATTACTAAGTGCTCTTATATAAACTTTTGCAATACCTATGTATATGTAACATCAGAACAATACTAACCAACGTAATACAAACTGGGTAAAATCATAATTTCTATTTACAACAATAAATAATTTAATTACTTTGAACTCATTAGTTCACCTAATATTAATATAGAATCATAACACTCTGAAGAAGAACATCTGCAAATACAGTGTGATTTATTAATAGGATAAATCTTGCTCTAAATTATTATCTAAATAAATCAAATAAAAAAATAAATATATACAAAGCAAAATAGTACCTCATAATATTAATTAACATAATTTTATAAATCGAGTATAGTTATCACATAGTATCATTTTATTAACCAACTTTATATAAATAAAAGTGCCTAAATAAAGAATATTTTCAATACCACTTTTTATTACACATGTCAGAGACATGTCTATTCATTTTCACTTGTATCGCTGTGGTCACTACCATTAATTTCTAAAGCATTAATATGTATCCATGGTCTTAATCTATCGGCAGAAAAGACACTTTCATATGGCTTCTTTTTCTTATTAAAGCCCGGTACATCGGTTATTCTATATCTGTCGTTGCCCAAAACTTCAACAATTTTGTACGGACCCACAAACTTTGACAGAAGCTAAGTACTTTTCCCATCATTAGAATAATTTGTTCTAGTGACCTTAACTAAATCCCCAAAATTATATTTAGTAGCAGGTGAATGCGCGGAATCATGTTGTTGTTTTAGTTTTGCCTGAGAATTCTTAATATGTTCACTAAGATTTTCTCTTAAAAGAGTCATATCGGCAGAAGGCGTATCTGAAGGTACATCCAGTTTGTTAGCTAAATCATCTCTCATTTTAGTACCAAATAAAGCTTCTGTCGCAGTTTTGTGGGTGGTAGAGTTAACAGTATTGTTGATTCCCCACTGGATCTTACCAACGCACCTGTCTCAGTCGCGCTCGGAGCCATTTGAGTTTTGTGCTGCTAACGCGTTCAGAATGGTTTGATTATACCTTTCGGCCTGCCCGTTTGCTCTGGGACAGGCTACGGCGTTAAGAACATGTTTGATACCATGATTGTTACAAAAGGTTTTAAAGGCTGCTGAGGTGAAAGATGTGCCACGGTCTGAGATGATCCTAATTGGTACACCAAAGTCATAAAATATGTTTTCCAAAGCCCTAATGGAAGTCTTAGTTTTAGTATCTCTCACAGCCTTAACAAATACATATTTCGTGAAACCATCTACTACAGTTAATATATACGAGAAACCATTTCTACTTTTGACAAAGGGTCCGAGATGATCTATGTGGATTGTGTGAAAGGGGATATTAATCTTTTCTATAGGATAAAGATGACCTTTCTTTTTCTTACTAGCAGAATCCTTGTTAAGCACACTCTATGCAGGCTGATACGTATTTTTTTACGAAACGTCTTAGTTTAGGGAACCAGTATTGATTTCTTATCTTTTCAACAGTCTTAGCGTAACCATGATGCCCAATGTCATCATGATTAGCTTTACAAATTTGCCATCTCGCGCTCCTTGGTACTACCAAACACAAATGACCATCAACCTTTCGATATAGTGCATTATTTTGAATGGCAAAGTTATCTTTTATTTCCTTACACTCTTCATCAACCTCTGGATTAAGTATTTTTAGAATCCGCAATATTTCAGGGTCACCCATTTGCAAGGTTAGTAGCCAGTTTCCCGTTTCTATGTTATAAACCAGAGCAGAATTTACCTCATCAACACCTTTATTTAACGTAGTATTTCGGCTTAGTGCGTCTACATGTGCCATGCTAGTACCTGCTCGGTATTCAATCTCAAAATTGAATTCACTGATCTGTAGCCACCATCTGGCTATGCGCGGGATAAGATCTCTTTTTGTTAATGTTGTTCTTAGAGCTGCACAGTCAGTGAATATTTTGAACGGTAAACCCAAGAGATATACCCTAAACTTTTTCAGAGAACAGACGACCGCTAAGGTTTCTAGTTCATATGAATGGAAATGTCTTTCGTCTACGGTCGTCTGTCGGCTGAAATAAGCAACGGGCTTCAATACATACGGATCCCTTTGCCATTGCATTAAAATACCGCCTAAACCAAGGGCACTCGCGTCAGTATGAAGTTCCGTTTCTAGTTTTGGGTCATAGAGCGCTAGTACTGGCCGTGTTTGTAGTGTTTCTTTAAGAAAAGTAAAAGCTTTTTCATGATTTTGCGTCCACTGCCATACTGCATGTTTCTTTAACAAACTAGTTAATGGTTGTGCTATTTCTCCGTAGCCTTTAATAAATTTACGAAAATAACCCGTGAGGCCGAGAAATTGACGCACTTCATGGACATTCGTAGGGGTGGGAAATTCTCTAACGGCTAATATTTTTGCTTCACCGGGCTTTATACCATTATTGGAAATCTCGTATCCTAAATAGTTTATAGAAGTGTCAAAAAATCTACATTTGGACAGTTTAAGGGTTAATCCAAATTTACGTAACAATTCCAGTATCTCCTGCAATCTTTCAAATCCCTGCTTTATACTCGCAGAAGGAATAAGAATATCATCTAAGTATGCTAAGGCATACTCAAATCGCTTATTGCCAAGTATTTTATTGATCATTCGTTGAAAGATAGCAGGAGCGTTGGCCAACCCGAAAGGCATGCGCTTAAATTCGTAATGCCCATCAGGCGTAACAAACCCTGTGAGATGCTTACTTTCAGGGGCCATGGGAATTTGGTAATAACCCGAGGCTAAATCTAGTGACGTAAAATAACAATTGCCACTAAGGTTCGATAATTGATCCTCAATCAGTGGAAGAGGGAACCGATCCTTGATAGTTTTGACGTTAAGGGCCCGAAAGTCAACGCACAATCGCATTTCGCCAGTTTTCTTTCTAACCATCAGAATGGGACTGGCATAGTCTGAATTGGATTCTTGGATGATATCATTGCTTAGTAGGTCATCAATTATTTCACGGACTTGTTCGCGTTCGGAAAAAGATAAACGATAAGGTCGATAAAAAACAGGCTTCAGGTCGGAAAGATCTATTTTCATTTCGAATTCTGGAGTACAACCTATTTCTGCAAGACTGGAAGCAAAGCAATCGCGATAGCTTTGTAGTAATGAATACAAGTCTAAAACATGATTTTCGTCTAGTTATTTGCTGACTTTGATATCCGACCTATCCAGTGGTTCTAGAATTGATTGGTTATCTGTTAAAATCCGATTGACTTGACAAATTTCTTGCTCTGAAAATACGATTGAACGCGCAAGCAGAGTGCCTTTTTCAAGTTTAAGCGGGTTTTGTGATAAATTGGTCAAAACCAATTCACCAATGCCATTACGTAGCCTATAGGCCCCTTGCCATAATCTAAATTCTTTCCCGGGTTCGAGAGAATTATAGCCTTCTACATACACATCACCGGAAAAGCCATCATTCTGAGCAGTAACAGGGACTATACCCACATTCTTTACTTCGATGTAATTTTCAACATACAGCTTAACAGTATTGTTTTTAAATAAGGGTTCATTTACAGGACTTTTATAAAATATTAATCGAGAACTGTCCTTAAGAACAGTTATATATGGGAGTTCCGTGAAATTCTGACCAATTAAAAGAGGGTTTTGCATGAATATATCATCTACGATTAAGAATTCCAAAGTGGTTTCGATATCGTCAATTTTTACGTTCACAAAAGATTTGAACAAGGGCACAATGGAAGAGTTACCAAACCCCTTTATTACAGGAACATGGTCAGTATTTTTGACGAGGTCGAATTCTAACGATTCGGTATATTGCATCAAACTGCATTCACTGCCGAAATCGATATATGCTGTTAATAGTTTCTCGTTTACTGATATTTTCTTGAAAAATTTGTCATTGCTATTATTTGTTGTCAAAAGGTCAATCGTCGAATCCAACTCGGATGGGCAGCGTTTGGGAAACTTCGCAACGTCTTTTCGTCCAACATACCTCAGTGCCTTAAGACGAAAGTCTACAATCAGTGTGTGTTACCAGTGATGACATATGGAACCGAGACGTGGTCCTTCACTATTGGCCTTATGAATAAGCTCAGAGTCGCTCAACGAGCTATGGAGAGGGCTATGCTCGGGGTTTCTCTACGGGATCGAATCAGAAATGAGGAGATACGTAGGAGAACTCAAGTCACCGACATAGCCCGACGGATTAGCACGTTGAAGTGGCAATGGGCAGGCCATATAGCGCGCAGAACAGATGGCCGATGGGGCCGAAAGGTTCTCGAGTGGAGGCCACGGACCGGCAAGCGCAGCGTAGGACGTCCACCCACAAGATGGGCAGACGACTTGGTAAGAACCGCAGGTCGGCGTTGGATGCAGGCCGCTTCCAACCGCAGTTCCTGGAGATCAATGAGGGAGGCCTTTGTCCAGCAGTGGACGTCCTACGGCTGATATGATGATGATGATGATGATGATGATTATTTGTTGATATTTTTAGCGTAGTTTTTTCAGAGCTGATTTCACTTGAACGGGAAGAATTTCCGACGATAGGTGGCAGTTTGCATGTTTCTAAGTCATGCCCTACTCTATTGCAACGTTTGCACTTTACAATAGGTTTTGGGCATTTCTGAAATGGATGACCTTTGATTCGACAATTGAAACAGACAATGGAATCACTGTTAGCGGACCTAAAACGCGTAGGTGTGTAAGTCGTACTAGTTACTGACCTCTGGCTAATACGATCGCGACTTTTATTGAAGTTGGGAGTAAGTATGGGCTGGGAGCAAAGAAAACTTAATAAATCCTCTGGCTCGGTACAACTTAGCGCCTGGGCTCCATTCCTAACTGACCGATCGGAAATACCGTGCACAATGCAGTCAACAGCCTTCTTTCCCTTAATTTCACACCTATTTAACAAGTTTAGTTTATCATAGAAATACTCGCGAAGGCTCTCATCAATGCAGCTGGTGCGAGCAAGCATTTCTTCTAGAAGTCTGCCATAGTTCTCTTCACTCGGAAAAGCTTTCTTTAGTTTGGTTTGCCACTCATCCCAACTAAAAACCAGCGTAGGGAGAGCTTCAAACCACTTCTTGGCGAGGCCAACGAGTTTTTGTAGCGAAAAATGAATAGTTTGTTTCTCGTTCCAGTTGTATATTTGAGAGCATTCGTTCACTTTTCTTAACCAAGATTCAATACTTTGCGCCCTATTTGAGGGATCAAATTCAGCTATTACATTATTAAGTTGGTTATTTTGAAAAGAAATATTACTCTTACTTGAATCGTCCTTCCAGGCATTCAGAATCTTAAGCACGTCATCAGCAGTTAGACCATGAGAAGTTTTACGTGATTTGCTCGATCTCCGCTCCGTAGAAGGCGCCCTTGTCCTTTTTCTCCTACTCCGATCCCGAGAAGATCGGGAACGTTCAGGGGTTGGAGCACCATCTTCATCATCAGCCATTGCTAAAATTGACACATGTAAACAAATTACCCACGTGTACGTACAATGATGAATGCGCGATATTGCATCTAGGGACTTTATGAAATATAACATAACAAGGCATACAATTATCATTAGTTCTTTTTATTTATTTTCATTACTTTAAATTTTTGTAAATGTATGATGTGTGCTATTTAGCAAATAAACGATTGCCTATATAGCCATTTCATGTATACTTGTCTGTTTGGCTGTACTGGTAAGATTCTAAAAATTATTTAACTAAAATTATCCTGAAGGGTAAGAAAAAAAAAAAAAAAACGCGAAGCCTGGTAAATTATGAGCTCCCATAACCCAACAAAGTAAAAATAAATAAATCTGTCTGTGCCATAATAAATTAAATACATTTAATTTTATTTCCCATTATTGCAATATTGCGAGCACACGTAACCCAACCAGGCGTATCTAGCCATTTTATTATTCCGATACTAAGGACACACATAACCCAACTAATTTAGATATACATAGCCAGTTTATTATTCCGATACTAAGGGCACACATAACCCAGCAACTTAGGCATACATAGCCATTTTATTATTCCGATGCTAAGGGCACACATAACCCAGCAACTTAGGCATACATAGCCATTTTATTATTCCGATGCTAAGAGCACACATAACCCAGCAACTTAGGCATACATAGCCATTTTATTATTCCGATGCTAAGGGCACACATAACCCAGCAACTTAGGCATACATAGCCATTATATTATTCCGATGCTAAGGGCACACATAACCCTACTAATTAGACCTACATAGCCTGTTTATTATTCCGATACAAAGGGTACACATAACCCAGCAACCTAGGCATACATAGCCATTTTATTATTCCCATAATATAAGACAGGTAGACATAACTCAAGCCAACATAGTTTTATTATAATGGGCACACATAACCCAACTTAGCAATAAGCAATTTGTTTTCCTTTTAAATATCGACGGCAGAAAGCGGAAATGGCGTATCTCAAAAATTTCCGCTGTTCGATATTGAAACATCAATTGCTGTAACTCTAAGGCGAGCCCACTTATGTGGGTTTTTCGTGCGTATATCCCACTTCTGAGTTAATAAAAACTCCAGCAATATTACACAAAGTAACTTTATTTTAATTCTTGAATCGAAGTGACAGGGTGTCAGCTTGATGACTACTCTAGTTGACCGCCCGAACAGAACTGAACTCCGCTCTTAGTCATCGCACTATCCTTACATTTTTTTACCCCCACCATGCGACATCATACCACCACGATGACGTCACTTGGTGTTGCCTTTTAATCCAGAATTCTACTATAAAATATAAAATCATAACAGATAGAATATGACCGCGATTGGGCCATAACCTACTTTTTAATCGACTGCGCAAGAGGGAAACTTTTATTTATTGAAAAATCACGTTTGATGCGGGCGGGACAGCTAGTAATACTTATTCAACTTAAAAATATTGCAAATAATTAACTGTAAAGTACAATGTCACGTTGGTCAAATTTTTCGTCCGTAATAAGTTTACCTTCTGTATCTATTTTGTGGTCGTGTGCCGATGATAATAATGTCATTATGGGGATGGGGTTTGGAATTTCGGGGTGGTAATTAAATTATGTACGAAATTATTTTGAACTTCAATTATCATTATCATTCAGAGCTTTTATCAAATTATATTAGACCTCCGTGGCGCAGTGGGCGAAAAGCCGGATCAGTCGCGATGTTGCAGATTCGATTCCCGCCGCGGAACAGATATTTGCATGATCTACAGCTGTTTGTTCCGGGTCTGGGTGTTCGTCTTTGTATGACAAAAAATATGATAATTAGGTATGGGATAGTAGTTACGTGTTAAAAAAAGGTTCACAAAAATAAGTTGTACCTAGGTATGTTTAAAATTGCATTTAAATATATGTTAGTTATGTTCCCATAGTACATACATGTTGTACTGTGGGAACTTGGGGGGTCTTGGTATATGCTACAGGTGGCTACAGGAGGGGGGGGGGGGGGGGGGGGGAGGGAAGAAACGGTTAAAAAAAATTGAAAAAAAAAAATGGGTCACGTAAGTTCCCTTCATCATCATCATATCAGCCGTAGGACGTCCACTGCTGGACAAAGGCCTCCCTCATTGATCTCCAGGAACTGCGGTTGGAAGCGGCCTGCATCCAACGCCGACCTGCGGTTCTTACCAAGTCGTCTGCCCATCTTGTGGGTGGACGTCCTACGCTGCGCTTGCCGGTCCGTGGCCTCCACTCGAGAACCTTTCGGCCCCATCGGCCATCTGTTCTGCGCGCTATATGGCCTGCCCATTGCCACTTCAACGTGCTAATCCGTCGGGCTATGTCGGTGACTTGAGTTCTCCTACGTATCTCCTCATTTCTGATTCGATCCCGTAGAGAAACCCCGAGCATAGCCCTCTCCATAGCTCGTTGAGCGACTCTGAGCTTATTCATAAGGCCAATAGTGAAGGACCACGTCTCGGTTCCATATGTCATCACTGGTAACACACACTGATTGTAGACTTTCGTCTTAAGGCACTGAGGTATGTTGGACGAAAAGACGTTGCGAAGTTTCCCAAAAGTTCCCTTACTTGTTTATTTTACTATCGAGGTTTTTCTATTGAGCTGTGGAGTACAAATTGACCACCAGGTGGTTTACCCAGAGGTTAATTCGCACATCGGAAGTAATCGGAACCTTTTAGACCACTCCCACCAAATATAAACGTACTCTTTTCATTAATAAAATATTTATATTATCCCATTTTGTCTAGTTTCAAGCGCAGAATAGAAAAAGTATGGTTGCTAAATACTATATTAGAAAGAATTGAAAAAACGCGGTAAAACAGACAGCTGAGCGCGGTTTGAGTGTAGGGTTGCCGCCAGTACTTTATAATAAAGTATTATAAACTACTCAAAACCAAATAGGGCCCACCCAATAAAATATGATTTAAATTAAAATAAAAAAAATACGTACAATTTATTTCAAGTTTAATTTTAGAAATAGGTTAACACATTCAGAATCATTAAAAAACATTACAATACATTACAATGCCTTATTTTTGCCAAAAAAATCGTCGAGAAATGCACCTTTTACACATTAACTTAAAATTACACGGTTTTCCAAAACAACACGTTGAAGACACTAGCACATTTTTTTTAAATATGTTCTTAGTGTTGCTTCAATGCCTTATGTTTAGTAACGCCGAGGTCCTCCCCTATTGCGCACACACTCTCTGAGTCGATTCGGAACACTCTTTATAAGGTGGATGACGTTTTCATCTGGAATTTCCTCCCAACACACTTTTAAAGCAGTTATCAGCTCCTGTCGGCTATGAATTTCAGTGTGGTTGTCTTTAAGGCTTCTTTTCAACTGGTCCCAGATATGCTCGATCGGATTCAGGTCCGGACTCATGGCAGGCCAGGGTAGAACTGCGATACCAGCTTCGGAGATTGCACTTTGGGTCACTCTGGCAGTATGAGGGCGAGCGTTGTCTTGCATCAGAATAAAGTTAGGGCCTACTCGCTGTGAATATGGGATCACATGAGGTCGGATGACATGCTGAACATAGCTGGCGGCCGTTACATTGCCCTCATCCAAAATCACTAGCTCGGTTTTGCCCATTATGCTAATCCCACCCCATACCATAAGACTGGGTCCACCAAAGCGGTCAGTTTCACGAACACATGGTTCTGTAAAACGTTCTCCAGGTCGTCGCCAAACTCGTACGCGTCTGTCATCAATAAAAAACTTTACTTTAGATTCATCTGTAAAAAGCACTGTCCTCCAATTATTCATGGTCCATTCAAGGTGATCACGTGCAAACCTTAATTGCGCTGCACGGTGGGCTCTGGTCAATTTGAGCCGAACAACTGGCATTCTGGAGCGTTGTTGGTCTTCATGAAGTCTGTTGCGAACAGTTGGTCACTCACTCGCGTTCCAGTGGCGTCACGTAAGCGGTTTCTCAATATGCGTGCAGTTACAGTACGCTCGCGACGTGCAGAGAGTCGGATGTATCGGTCTTCTTGGGAGGTTGTCGCTCGGGTTCTACCTGAACCGCGCCTCCTACTCACACTACCTGTCTCTTGAAAGCGTTCCCACACATTTCGAATAGCTCGTCTTGACACACCTAAGCTTGAAGCTACCGATCTTTGCGAATTTCCCTGCTGAAGCAAAACAATGGCTCTAGTCGCGGATTCCGTGACCATGTGATGTCGAGAACCAAGCATTGTTTATGCAAACAGTAATGTAATCGATAATTAAAGGTAAGGTTACGATGACTTCTTCCAAACCCCACTGAGCAACAATGTAATGGCACTCACAGATTCTGCGGTATATCGTAAGATTTTGTTTCTTGTCTACCCACTTAAGAACTACCCTAAACTTGGCGTTTAAGTGTTAATTTATGATCAATAAATATGCATACTTAACATTTCCATACAACAACTCGCAAAAAAAATGTGTCGGGCAAAATATCGAAATATTTCAAGTGGGCCCTATTTTGTTTTGAGTAGTTTACTTTATTTTGGCCAATCGTACTTTATACTTTATGAGGGCAGTAAAGCACGTGAACTACTTTATTTTTACTTGTGAAGATTTTTTTTAATGAACTGCTATTTTTTACGTGTAACGGAACGGACTGCTTTGGAACGTAACCTAAAACGTCAATGTCATTATTATGTAATTTTGCGAATTGTGAAAAAATTGTGTCGTTTTTGCTATCCATTCCCGCCACTTCAGCATTCATAGAGAGTTTTTTCTCTGATGCATGCTAAGTGGCAGGATGAACCCAATAGAGCGTCCCTTAACCTAATAAAAAACGAACTATTTATTTATTTAAATTTAGAGATTGATTATAAAGATGCAGTTAATATATTTAAGAGTAACACATGTTTGTTGGATGTTGCTAGAAGCAACAAAAAATGTGTATGGAAGAGGAATAGTCTGGTAAATAAATAGTATTTTATTATGTCAGATGTACTTATTTAGCGTAAAAAATTAAATTTAGTCTATTTGCTTAACAAAAAGGTGGCAACCCTATTTGAATGCCATTTGACACGAGCCGTGTCAAATTCTATTTTGTTTTATTGGTTAATTACCAAGGCATGGGGTGTTCGAGGTGTTTAAGTAAAATCCCTTGAGTAAAATCACGCTACTTGCAAATTTGGGATGTTATTGTTTGAACAAAGCTCTGAATATGGCTGTTCCTACACAAAAACTGTAACCTTCAAATCAATGCGCTTCGGGGATGTTTGCCGCTGCGCGAGTTGACTGTTTCTATACAGTCATGCGAAAGCGGTGTACATCTTTGTTGCGCAGGGTTCGGGCTAGCTCAAGTGGCATCCTATGCGTGTTTGCAAGTAGGTTTGATTGCCAGTATATGAATCATTGCTGCATGGTACATATACTGGCAAACAAAAATACCTAGAGTAGTGTAGTTTTTATTATTATTATTATTTTTGTTAATGTATTTTGGTTTGTGTTAGTGTTAAAAAATTATTGATTTTTATATCTAAAATAAATGAGTTAAAAAAAATATTTATTTATTGGGAATATGGGAAAGTAACAGGTGGTTAGTGATACGGTTTGAGTTAGTCCATAATAAGCGTTCTATCATAGAAAGACTATTTAATATGATTAAATTATTTACAATATTCAACATGTCAGCTTACCCTATAACAGCAAAAACCTTTTGATCGAGCGAAGACAGATTTCTAAAGGTTCTAAAGATTTGGCAAATCGGCGTTGTATGTATGTATGTTTGTTTGTCCGAGGATAACTTTCGAAGTGTTTATCCGATCATCGTGAAACTTGGTATATAGGTAGGTAATGATGGTACGATTTTGCTGTGACTAAATGAGCTAAAACTGTAAAAGAGTTGTTGAGATATTGGGGTTCAGGAGGGAAAAAAAAACAAAATGGGACTATCGCAATTTTATGGTGACTCCTTCACAGTACAAGCTGTGCGACTGTGGAACGGTAACATGTAGGTAAATCTGCATCTAAACGTATTTCCTTGACCTTATAAAGGTTTGAAGTAGCAGTACGGAACCAAAAATTTCGGAAAAAAATTTTTTGAATGCTTTTTCTATAGACTGTATATTTTTTCGGTCGATCGGTAAATGATGTTTAAATTCGATCGTTAAATCTCTGGCTATACTCGGTCGGTTCAAAATGAATATCACACTAATATTATAAATACGAAAGTTTGGATGTTTGTTTGTTTGTTACTCAATCACGCCGTAATGGCTGAACCGATTTCGATGATATTTCCTATAAATGTAGATTATAACCTGGATCACCACATACGCTACCATTTATCCCATATATCAGTTCCCATGGGATGAAAAGGGGTTGTCAAAGTTTATATATGTATTTTGCATCCCAGAACAAAGCGGGCGAAGCAGCTGGCAACAACTAGTTATTCATATTTTATCAATTTTGTCGAATTTAAACGGTAATTAGTCGATCTAGCACGTTACTTAACTGCATTGCCACAAACGATGCCAGACTGGGAACGGGTCTGCAAGGGGCCAACGAATCCTCCTCCTCCTCCAACTCCGCTTCTACATCAACACCCACGGGAACCCTGGAAAGCTGCTGCCACCAACCCAAAGTCCCACTCCGTTACTTCAAGGAGCTAGAATGTCTGGGGTCAGGTTAGAAGGGGGTTAATGCACAACACACCCTAATGCAGGATGTCAGTGCAGATCTCTGATTCCCCCCTACCCTAGAATTCGTCGATCTGAAAATTCCGAACACTACTTGCATTGCTGATAGTTGACCCGCAGCAAGCATCGAACCCACAAACTTGCCACAAAAGTCGTACATCAAGAAATAGGTATGTTAGTAATAAAGGTATTTTTGCCTTTATTTCCTGGCTTGGCCGCGAAGGAACAGGCAGTAAAATTGACGTTTCAAAGTGATCCTTGTAATTTTAATCAATAAAATAATTTTGATTTTGCAATAAAACGTTTATTGATACATCGTACGTAATATAAATTAAAAACTGTGGTTTAGTTTTTATTTAAATATAGTCTACTTTTTATGGTAAGTATAGATAATTGGGGCATCCTATGATACCCTGGTACACACAGAACATTAGGTACACAATGGTTAGGAATATCTGGTACACTCACAACTTAGGTATACATAAAACATCTGAAATGGTATACTTGCAACACTCAAGGTATAGAAGTATACATAAAACAAAAAGACTAAGAAAAGTAGGTATGCTATTTAACAGAAGTGAGTGAAGAAGTTTAGAGATATACTTAGCATAGTCTCTGTCAATTTCTAAGATAAGTAAGTAGATATTGACAGATTGAAGTCATGCTATTACGGTAAGGTGAAAGAAAGGATAGATATTAAATTAATTAATTTAAGGTTTTAGAGTAAGTACATAAATACTTTAAGTATGCGATGAACTAAGTATACCTACTCAAAACCACACTTATGTACACATTAAGCATAAGGCTATGTTTATATGACGCTACCGTAGCGCGCGATAATGTAGACGTTAAACACTATTTAGTATGATCTTAAGTAACGCGCGGTTAGTAGTTCCGCGCGGTACCGCGCGGTCATATGAACTTAGCCTAAGGGTGCCCTAGGTATACTTTGAACATTCTGATATAGTAGGTACACATTTAACATTAAGGTATGGATGGTACACCGCCAGGTACACCACCAGGTATACCACCAGGAATAGCACCAGCGATAGCGCCGGCTCCAAACTTGCTGATAATTTGGACTGTAACGGCTTGGACGATCTCCTCCCAGCATGACTTGAATGCTGCCATGCATTTTGCGCACTGTGTTAAATTAAGCATTTTCGCGAGATCTCCACTCATTATTTTCTCCAATTCTCCTGAAATTATAAAAGAATAGCAATAGGTATACCTTGTTTAATACTTCAAGGATCACGACAAAACATTTGTGTATGTTTGCGAGGCCTGGTGGACAAAACATTTGTGTATGTTTGCGAGGCCTGGTGGACAAAACATTTGTGTATGTTTGCGAAGCCTGGTGGACAAAACATTTGTGTATGTTTGCGAGGCCTGGTGGACAAAACATTTGTGTATGTTTGCGAGGCCTGGTGGACAAAACATTTGTGTATGTTTGCGAGGCCTGGTGGACAAAACATTTGTGTATGTTTGCGAGGCCTGGTGGACAAAACATTTGTGTATGTTTGCGAAGCCTGGTGGACAAAACATTTGTGTATGTTTGCGAGGCCTGGTGGACAAAACATTTGTGTATGTTTGCGAGGCCTGGTGGACAAAACATTTGTGTATGTTTGCGAGGCCTGGTGGACAAAACATTTGTGTATGTTTGCGAGGCCTGGTGGACAAAACATTTGTGTATGTTTGCGAAGCCTGGTGGACAAAACATTTGTGTATGTTTGCGAGGCCTGGTGGACAAAACATTTGTGTATGTTTGCGAGGCCTGGTGGACAAAACATTTGTGTATGTTTGCGAGGCCTGGTGGACAAAACATTTGTGTATGTTTGCGAGGCCTGGTGGACAAAACATTTGTGTATGTTTGCGAGGCCTGGTGGACAAAACATTTGTGTATGTTTGCGAGGCCTGGTGGACAAAACATATACCTAATACAATTTTAAAAACACAACGAAAGTTGACCCAAATAAGAGTGGGTAATGAATTGAATATATTTTGGCATTCTGCTCCATTAAATTACAATATTAGCTTGATATAAATAAAGGCTATAGTCGCATGGCAGTCAACTCATACCATTGTATTGTCAGTTACGTGAATACCGTTTAAGGCATTTAACATAACGAGGGTAGATCGATACTTCATCATCATCATCATCACCAGCCGGAGACGTCCACTGCTGAACATAGGCCTCCCCCTTAGATCGCTACAACGAGCGGTTGGTAGCCGTTTGCGCCCAACGGCTCCCCGCGATTCTTACTAGATCGTCGGTCCACCTTGTGAGGGGCCGGCCTACGCTGCGTCTTCCAGTCCATGGTCTCCACTCGAGAACCTTTCTTCCCCAACGGTTATCGGTTCTACGAGCGATGTGGCCTGCCCATTGCCACTTCAACTTGCTAATTTTGAGAGCTATATCGGCAACTTTAGTTCTTCTGCGGATTTCCTCATTGCGGATTTTGTCACGCAAAGAAACCCCGATCATAGCCCTCTCCATAGCTCGTTGAGCTACCCTGAGCTTGGTCATGAGGCCATGATCGATACTTATATTACACTATTTTAAGTTACGGGAATTGGCCCTCTGAGCGATCGATGTATTGTAAACTGGCTGACCCGAGTAGCGCCCGCCCTTTTTATTTAGATCAAAATAAAATATACCTAGCTCTTAGGGATCTTTCTACTGCAACAGCAACACTCTTGAAACGTCCGGTTGACCAATAAAAAACATAGGTACATACGTGATAAATACCCGTTTAAATCTGTATTTATTGACTCATACCCATACCTATCCAGCGATATAATACTGTTAGATTACCTTGAAATAAGTTCATGCCGGGTATCTTAGAGAATCCAGGTAAGGTATCAAGTTTAGGCAATTTGCCTAATCCAGGAATTGCATTCAAACCTCCGCCTCCTGCGAAATTACAAAAGATATACATATTTAGTTAACAATAGATCCATTCTGTTAGTAAAAAGTAGAAATGCCAGTAATAGTTGTTATAGCGAATACCGCCATTCCCTATGGCGAATACTCGAATAACTCGCTATTATTATTCGACAAAAAAAAGGAATACACCAGCAAGTTCTGTTTACTCAAACGTAGGTTTGATTTATGAAGAAAAGCGCAACCGACTTTCTTTTTTTATACATTATAGGCTTGCGTTTGACCACGATCTCGCCTGATGGCGCGCGATGATGCAGTCTACGATGGTACACGCTTGCCTAGAAGAAACCTATTCACTCGCGACTTAAAGATACTCTGGTTGTAGCTATCTGGAAACACAGACTCTGGCGAGGCGTTCCACTCATTGGCGGTGCGCATAATAAAGGTCGAAGAGAACCGCTTTGTGCGAAAGGGAGGTATTTCTACCATATAGCGGTGGCGCACCGCAGAGCGTCTGGTTGTTCGTTGATAGAAAGGAGATGGTGGGATTAGGTTGAAAAGTTACGCCGCACACTCCCCGAAATGTACTCGATAAAAAACCGAGAGGCTAGCAACCTTTCGTCGATGCTCCAGGCTGAGGAGCCTTGCATCAACTAGCTCATCGTTGCCTATGAGCTCCTTGGCTCTTCTCTCAATTGATTCCAGAGGTTCAGGTTGGTACTTCGCTGATCCGTCCCAGAGGTGAGAGCAGTACCTACTCCAAACACGATCGGACTTGTGCTTGGTACAAGTTGAGCAATTGTCCCGGTGTGAAGTAGTGCCTCACCATTGCGAGTATACCCAGCTTTTTAGCAGCCAACTGGGCTTTCGACTCAATGTAGGAGCCGAAATAGAGAATCGTAGTTAATGAGATACCAAGAAGCTCGAGGTGGTCAGATATCGGCACGGATACATTTCGGAAATTAGGAGTCAGATTAAATTGACTTCGTTTTGCGGAGAACAGACACGCCTGGGTCTTATACGCATTGATCTTGACCAGATTGGCTTCACCCCAGTCGGAGATTGCCTTCAAGGATAAGTTTAAGCGCTCGATCATGGCCTCCCTGAGTGACTGAATCTGCGCTCTACTGGCTCGTGCACTAGATGTATAGCTTTCCACAACTGTGCTATCATCTGCGTACCCAATGGTCCCAATCGTGCAGAAAAACTAGTATTTTGCAGCACCATCTGCCCCTTTTGGACTTCAAATAGTAATTAAAAAGCTTTATTATATATATACCAATTAACTTCAATATCTTTGCCTAACTTTTTATATTAATGATAATAATAAATGCTAATTCCACTAATCCCCTAAGACGACCCCCTGCACAGGACTAAGCACAGTGTTTTGTAATCTATAGTTTTTTTGTTCACAAAAACAAAAAAAAGTGGAGTAATGCCGAATAAGAATATAGCGAGTATCCGCGGCATCTCTAGTAAAACCTTAAATGTAGGGGAGTTAGTACTTAATTAGTAATTGCGATTTAGTCATCTGCATGAGCTTCTAGATAAGAATCGAGTTTGTTGGCGATGACGACCTCCGCGGTGCAGTGGGGGAATAGCCGGCTGAGACGCAGGAGGTGGGTACAATTCCCGCCACGCAACAAATGTTTACATGCTCTACAGGTTTTTGTTCCGGGTTTGGACGTTTTTCTATTGATAAGTATGTATTTACAAAAAAAAGTATATAAGTATTCTATAAGTTAACTGGATCCCATAGTACAAGCTCTGCTTATTTTGTAGCTAGATAGCGCTATGTGAAATGTCCAGTATTATTTATTATTTTTAATCATAATTTTTTGTTGTTTGTTCTGGGGTTACATCGTAGAGTCATGGCTGTAGGGGGGAGGCATTGGGGGGCAATGCCCTGTCAGAAAATACAAATCCTTGCCTTTAATACTGCAAAGTAATAAGAGCATGCATATTAGACCTATAAGATTTCTTTTAAAGGAAGGGGCCATGCTAGGAATCCACCTCGTCGATCGTATACCAAACGTCGAGATTCCACGTCGAACTAAACTCGAAGATGTAGGTATACGAATCGCGAGCCCTAAGTGGAGTTGGGCGGGACACGTGGCTACGCGGAATGGCAACAGGCGGAGCAAGGCAGTCACAGAGTGCTGGCTGAGACGTGGACGTCGACCGCAGGGCAGACCACCGGCCCGATGCTCTGACGATCTCGTAGCGGCAGTTGGACAGCAATGGATGAGACATGCTCAAGACCGATTGGACTGGCGACATAGAGAGGAGGGCTATACCCAACAGTGGGTGCTGGAGGCTGGACAGATAGATAGATATATCTAGTTATATACTTATATAGATTTTGAGAGTAGTAGAGTTCTTTGTGAAAGACCTCGTCCGAGGAAGTATTACTACCATACCTATTTCTGCCGCCAAGCAGCATTGCTGTGTTTCGGTTTGAAGGGCATGGTTGCCGGTGAAATTACAGGCACATGAGGCTTTACACCTGTATGCTTCAACTTGATGAATCTCAGTGCATCGTAGGTCACGTTTCTAAGGTGCGTGACCTACGAGGCAATCCTTTGTTATAATATTAGGTTGGGGAAAAATTTCTTCGCATTTTTTAAGAAAATTCAAATCATTTTTTAATATAGTTATTTACATTTAAGTAAAGTATGTAGGTACCATTTTGTTCGATAACTTTTTGCCATCTTGTAGGTAGGGACCTGATCCCATTGCTATATTAATTTTGGGGCTTCTGATCAAAATACCGCGACAAGTAGTTTTGGCAGTCCTCTCGTGATGTTAACCTGACACTGCCTAAAGAATTCTGAAGAGACCGAAACAGGTGGAAATCTGAAGGTCAGGACTATACGGCGGATGCATTAACATCTCCCAGCCAAACTCTCTTAATTTTTGCTTAGTGGCTAAAGATGTGTGAGGCCTAGCGTTATCATGATGAAAAACCACACCCCTTCTGTTGATTAATTACGGCCGCTTTCTCTCAACTTCTTGCTTTAATCTCATCAGTTGTTCGCAGTAGAGTTCAGAATCGATGGTCCTTCCTGGTGGTAACAGCTCATAATGAATAATGCCCTTCCAATCCCACCACACACACAGCATCACCTTGTTGCGAGTTAACCCGGGTTTCGCCACAGTCTGTGAAGCCTGACCGCCCTTTAACCATGACCTTTTTCGCACGTTCTTGTCGTACGTGATCCACTTATCATCACCAGTTTTTCAAAAATGGTTCGGTGTCATTACGTCGTAATAAAGAATCACAAATGAGTACACGGTTCATAAGGTTTCTCTCAGTGAGCTTGTGGGGTACCCAAATATCGAGCTGTTTTGTGTACCCAGTTTTTTGAAATGCGCAAAAACTGTTTTGTGGTCAATTCACAGTTCTTCAGCTACGTCGCAACTACTGTATGCCGATCTTGCTCCACTTTTTCAAAAATGGCATCAATTTTATCCGTAATAGGGCGACCAGAGCGACGTGCATCTTTGACATCAAAATTTCCGGAATGAAAACGCTTAAATCAAATTTGTGCTACTCTCACAGACACTGCACTAGGTCCATAAACATCGCAAATGTTTTTCGCGGCATGCGTTGCATTTTTACCTTTTTTGTAGTAAAATTTTAAAATGTATCGAATTTCTTCATTAGATTCACTCATCTTTACAGTACGAAAAACATATAAAAATCACACATTTTCCTAATTTGAATTTGGAATTATCATCTTTAAAATTTAAACTTGATTAATGAAAAATGATACCAAAACCAGCCAGATACAAATAGTATAGCCAAAGAGATTTTATTACAAGTTCATACTTACTATAATGCGAAAAGACTTTTTACCCAACCTATAACCACTTACCTTCAGGTGGACCATATGCTGTTTCCATCATCAGATGGTATAAAAAATTTATCTAGATATATCCTTAATATCTAGTGCATTTGATAGATTAAAATATTGGGATGCAGAGTGACATACCTAGGGCTCCTAGGCCACCGAAGGGGAATCCCCCAGCTCCACCAGCTCCACCAGCAGCCGCCGCCAGACCTAAAACAGATTTAAAAATATTTTAATTGTTTAATCGATTTTAAAATAGGAGAATTTTTGGATTGTATTTCTTTTTCTTTTTTTTTGTCAAAAACTCATTTATCAACCGATTTGGAAAATACATTTTTTATTAGAAATGATATACTTTCAGATAGCCCCCATAGAAATTTCTTCATAATGGGTGAAGGGAACTGTTTTACGAGATAAAAAGTAGCCCATGTCCTATTTCAGGTCATCATCAACCTATGATCCAAATTTCAGTCATATCGGTTCAGTAGTTTTGGCGTGAAGGAGTAAGAAACATCCAAACTTTATCATTACTTTTAATGTGAAAATGAAATGGTTGCACTATTTTATCAATAATTGCTGTACAGTTCGGTTTTATATCGACAGTTGTATCTGGGGTATATCTGGGGCAGCACAATCTCGACCTGAATTTATTGTTTGTCTAAGACAAGTGTAAGCTGAAATCTGTTTCAGAACGATACGTACAATGTTAAAATTGCCTTTCGCTACATCAGGGTATTCCTAGCACCAATATCCACATGTACTTAAATGAATTATTTTTGACGACCTCCGTGGTGCAGTGGGCGAATAGCCGGCTGAGACGCAGGAGGTGGCGGGTTCGACTCCCGCCGCGTAACCAATGTTTGCATGATCTACAGATATTTGTTCCGGGTCTGGTTGTTTCTCTATATATTTTAAGTATGTATTTACAAAAAAAATGTATTATATGTATTCTATCAGTCATCTGGTTCCCATAGTACAAGCTCTGCTTAATTTGGGACTAGATAGCGCTGTGTGAAATGTCCAGCAATATTTATTTATTCTGGTGAGTATTAGTTTATTCTACGGAGCCCCTAGATTCCGTGGAACCTACTTTAGGAATGGCTGCGTTAGACAATGGTCGCGATTCTGTTGTTTACTCTGACTAACTAAAATTATGTAAAATACGAACGTTTTTTTAGGGTTCCGTACCCAAAGGGTAAAACGGGACCCTATTACTGAGGCTCCGCTGTCTGTCTGTCCGTCTGTCTGTCTGTCCGTCTGTCTGTCTGTCCGTCTGTCACCACGCTATATATCATGAACCGTTATAGTTAGACAGTTGAAATTTTCACATATGTATTTCTGTTGCCGCTATAACAACAAATACTAAAAACAGAATGAAATAAATATTTAAGGGGGGCTCCTATACAACAAACGTCATTTTTTTGCTCGTTTTAGCTCGATATTGATAACGGCAACAGGTAGGCAATTGAAATATTCACACAATATTTAGTTATATATTCAATTTAAAATAAATAATTAAATTAAAATAAACCAAATATTGGGGGGCTCCCATATAACAAACGTGATTTTTTTGCCGTTTTTATAGAAAATAGTACGGAACCCTTCGTGCGCGAGTCCGACTCGCACTTGGCCGATTTTATTTTGTTTACGCTAAAGATCCGAAAAAAATACGAGAAAGAAGAAGTGGCGTGAAGAAAGAAGAAGAAAGAAGACGTGAAAGAAGAAGTGAGAAAGAAAGTGACGTTACTAAAATTAAGTAATTTTTAAAGATGGCGTGTTTGCGGGCTAGTTTTAATCAGCACCAATTAAAACAAGCCCAAAAACCCGCCATCTTAGTAAAAAATACTTAATTTTAGAAATGACCCAGAGCATAGCAATAGCGAGCACGGCGGAAATAACGGTGGTAATACCTTACCTTTCTTTTTAAGCTTAGAGGGTTTGCCTTTGAACGCAGCTGCTGCTTTAGCGGCCGAAGCGTCTCTTGAGTTACCTAGTAAGATGAAAATGAATGTATGAATGAATGTTGTGTTAATTAGTATGGAACAAACGAATGATAGTTTTTAAAATTATAAAAGAAAGCAACCTGATAAGTACGGTATGCCTACCAATGCAAAAAGTGTGCATGTATCTTATCAAACAATATTTGGACTTGCCCTGACTACGCCCTAGTAGCATATAAACACGGATATGCGTAAGAGATGATCAATAAAGTCTAGTGTTTTTTTTAATTATCATAAGATTTTGATCAGTGGTTAAATCGACGATTATGATTAATAATTAAGTACGATAAGATATTTTTTTTAAGATAAGATAAGTGACGGCACATGGCCCACTTAATATTAAGCTGTCTGGCTACAAAGAAGGCATAACCTCACAGGTGCCGTGCAACAAGACTGATCCTACATATTACATATAGTGAAGTTGTGGGCATGCAATTTCACAGGCACCAATACCCTTCAAACCGGAACACAGCAATACCAAGATTACTGCTTGCCAGCAGAAATAGCTACGTTTAAATAAAGTTTTTTTTATCTTATCTTTATCTTAACAACTCGTGAGATAACCTCTGTGGCGCACTGGGCGAATAACCGTCTGAGACGCATGAAAAATTACTGTTTTTTTGGTTGCGGGTTCGATTCCCGCCGCGGATAAATATTTGCATGATCTACAGATATTTTTTTGCGGTCTGGATGTTACGCTATTATTGTGAGTATGTATTTAAAAAAAACGTACAAGTAGGTATACTGTCAGTTATCTGGTTCCCATAGAACAAGCTTTGCTTAGTTTGGGGCTAGATAGCACAGTGTAAAATGACTAGCTTTATTTATATATCTTATCTACGATGGTAGTACGTTAGAAAGAAAATATTTTTACCTGTATGTGTGGTGCCTTTTGGCACAGCTGTCTCTTCAGCTGGTGTATCCTTTGAATAGCCTAGTCAAGTGAAACTGAATGAATGAACATAACTTAAGTTTATCAATCACTCAAATCATAAAAAAGTGGCACTCTGGGAGTGCCAACAGAAGTGAAAACTTGAACGTGTGTATTTTTTGAATCGTAAGGAAATATTTTTTAAATCGTCAGGAACGGTGTTGGTAACAATAACAGTAACAGTGAGCATGTGAGCTTATTTAACAGTGGCGCGAGTTCAATGGTTTTTCCCCATCTCAAAAATATCCAACGCGCCTAAAGAAGTTTTCACCAAGTTATGTAAAATAAGATAATATAAGTTAAGTGAAATAAGATAGATAAGAATTTACCTGCTCCGCTATTGTCCGCAATAGCCTCTGCGGCAGGTTTAGCTGCTTTTGGTTTGCCTAGTCAAATGAAAATTATTAAATTGCCAGTAATTTTTTATTCGTATAGTATCAAAAATAAGGGAATGGGTATAAGATTTTACCTTCTCCGTTATTGTCCGCAATAGCCTCTGCGGCAGGTTTAGCTGCTCTTGGTTTGCCTAGTCAAATGAAAATCATTGAATTGCCAGTAATTTTTTATTCTTATATTATAAAAAAAGGAAATGGTGTTTAACTTTTGATATTACTTTCGAAACTATCATAGTTATGAACATTATTTTCACTTAAAATGGGATATATTTGCCCGTTATAATAAGCGGCAGAAATCGGTATGAAGGTAAGGGGGGTACCCACTTTTACAAAGAGTTGTTTACTACTAACACAATAATGATCACCTACAGATGATATTTTTGTGATTAATTGGTTCAACTAAAGTAGCTTCTAAAGACCCAAGTTAAGTAACATAAGATAATATAAGTTAAGTAAACTAAGATAAGATTTTACCTGTTTCGTTATTGTCCGCAATAGCCTCTGCGTCATGTTTAGTTGCTCTTGGTTCGCCTAGTCAAATGAAAATCATTGAATTGCCAGTAATTTTTTATTCTTATATTATAAAAAAAAGGAATGGTATTTATATTTAACTTTTGATATTACTTTTGAAACTATCATAGTTATGAACATTATTTTTACTAAAAATGGGATATATTTGCCCGTGATAATAAGCGGCAGAAATCGGTATGAAGGTAAGGGAGGTACCCACTTTTACAAGGAGTTGTTTACTACTAAAACAATAATGACCACCTACAGATGATATATAAGTGATGAATTGGTTCAACTAAAGTAGCTTCTAAAGACCCAACTTAAGTAAAATAAGATAATATAAGTTAAGTAAACTAAGATAAGGTTTTACCTGCTCCGCTATCGTCCGCAATAGCCTCTGCGGCAGGTTTAGCTGCTTTTGGTTCGCCTAGTCAAATGAAAATTATTGAATTGCCAGTAATTTTTTATTAGTATCAGAATAATAGGAATTGGTATTACCTACTCGCTATTTCAAAAAGTGTTAATATTTAACTTTCGATATTACTTTTAAAACTATCATGGTTATGAACACTATTATCACTAAAAATGAGATATATTTACCCGTGATAATTACGCTGCAACTACGTCGAAATATTGGGATACTCAAAAACTCACAAATCATGTTAAATATCCCGTTATATCCCGTTTTTAGTGAAATTGTCTAAGAGGTTGTTATTGTTCCTAAGTATACCAACAAACATTTTGTTTTGATTTTTTTTATATTTATAATATATCATGTATATAATTTTTTTAGCAATCCGCTTGGCCGCAATATGCGTTACGTCACTCAATTCATAAACAACGGTGCTTTGCTTTAAGATAATATTTGTTCTGTGGTTAAGAATCGTTGGCTAATGAGTTTATGACCAAAGAAACTTATTGTTACATTGCCTTTTGACAAAACTGGCTCCTTAGCCAATGTATCCTTTCAATAGCCTAGTCAGAAATACAGGCGTAGGGGGGGGGGGGGGGACCTTCTTTTACAAACAGTTGTTTGCTACTAAAACAATAATTATGATCATCTGCAGATGATATACTAGTGGTTCGCCCCGAACTGAAATCTCGCGAGTCTCCGATTAAAACAAAAAAATATTATTTGAAATCTTGGACTATCAAAATAGTGCCACAAAATATAACAAGCTTACTTGGCCTATAGTTTCATTGAAATAACAGTAACAGCAGTTCATGCTAATTGGTTACTTTTTGGGGTACAAATAGCAGTTATTCTGGATTTCAGACTTTTGCCTATATTTGTGTCACTTAAGCTACACGCATACCAAATAACAGCACTGTGGGGTCACTGGTGAACCTTATGAATTTTGTCAAAGTTCAGTTTTTATTATTTATTCAGAAGCTAAAAGAACATTACTAAAAATAAAAACGGATTCTAAATGTACTAATAGAGACCTTTCATCTGACATCCCACTTGACCTAGTAGTCTAATTTTTTTTTACCCCACTTGAACACCAATATCTCAACAACCCCCTAACATTTTTAGCTCATTTAGTCACACCAAAATTATACTATCACTATCTACTTCTGTATCACTTCTGTTTCACGATGATCGGATTAACGCTTTGAAAGTTATCCTCGGACAAACAAACATACATACATTCAGCGCTGATTTGCCCAAGTTGATTTAGAGATCTCGCTTCGATCGATCAATAAGTGATGAATTTGTTTAACTAAAGTTGCTTCTTAAGACCCAAGTTAAGTAAAATAAGATAATATAAGTTAAGTAAACTAAGATAGATAAGATTTTACCTGCTCCGCTATCGGCCGCAATAGCCTCTGCGGCAGGTTTAGCTGCTCTTGGTTCGCCTAGTCAAATGAAAATTATTGAATTGCCAGACATTTTTTATTCGTATAGTATCAAAATAAAAGGAATTGGTATTACCTACTCGCTATTTCAAAAAGTGTTAATATTTAACTTTCGATATTACTTTTAAAACTATCATGGTTATGAACACTATTATCACTAAAAATGAGATATATTTACCCGTGATTAATTGCGCTGCAACTACGTCGAAATATTGGGATACTTAGAAACTCACAAATCATGGTAAATATCCCGTTTTTAGTGAACATATTGTTTATAATTGTCCATGAGGTGGTTTCTAAGTTTACCAACAAACATTTTGTTTTGATAATATTTTATGTATTTAATTAATTAGCAATTCGCTTGGCTAATGACATGCGTGACGTCACTCAACACGTAAACAAGGACGCTTTGCTTTGAGAAAATAGTTGTTCCGTGTGGTTAAGAATTGTTGGCTAATGCGTTAAAAACAAAGATATTGTCACATATATTCTTATTGTTACTTAACTTTTTAAAATATTTATAGTTAAGTAAGATAAGATAAGTAAAATAACATTTTACCTTGAGGATTGCCTTTAGTAGCGCGCTTTGGGCCTTTAGGCTTTCCATTGCCTAGTGGAATGAAATGGTCATAAGTTAGAACACATTGATATACTATAATCTTAAAATATTTATGCTAGTGCGAGCGTATTTAGATTTCTATACCCGTTCAAGGCAAAAAAATAACTTTATTTTCGTGCGTAGGTATAATATGTATGTATGTTTTTTAGCGATAAGATCGCCTATTGTGCATATTGTATGTTGCTATATTAGTTATTAGGCTTATTAGGTATATGATATTGCTTTAATGCTTACTATACCTACAGTTCTTTTGACTGATTCAATTCCGTCAATATAAGGCGATCTCTTACCGAAAGAGTTAGGAAAAAAATATGAAGAGGATTAAACAAGAAACGTTATCTAGACTATGCAAATGAGTACTTAGAAAGCAGAACGCAATTTAAAACACTTTTAGAAGATAATAAGTTTGAAATGTGTTAAAAATGCATAGTGCGCGTCATCTATGTTTGCCGAGGCGGACACCGACTCATTTGTCGCGCCATTTTTTTTATGTATACAGTGTTTTTTTTTACTGTAACAGTACGGCAGCACCCATAACCACAGAAGATACAGGTGCAGTTTCTTTTAAAACATCAGCTCGTTTTTGAAGAAAAACATTTTGGCATTAAAGTTTATTTGGTCAAGTGTGAGTAGCGCCTGAAAATGGATCAAGTTGGTAAAATTTTTTTTGATGCCGATCTATGTAGTCCTTTGTAAGGGTCATTTTATTGTATTGGATGAAAAAAATCTGAATAGCGAAAGTTAGTGAAATTTGATAAAAAGTATTCTCATACAACAGGACAAACAATACTCCTTTTACAGACATTTTATTAGATTCTAATTGCACATTAAAGAAGTATTAATACTGTAGCGATTATGAAATTTAGGAACTCCATGCTCTCATGAGTAATTCAAAAACATTTCGTATTTCAGAACAATTTTGACTTTCGAACATGGTTCTTGCACCTGTCGGACTTTTATATCAGTCATTGCATCATCTTATTTGTCCTATCATGGCATTGTCAAATACGCAAAAAGTAGACTTAATTGAAGCATACTTCCTCAATCGCGGTCTGGGTAGCGTTCCTGATACCACTTCAGCGCATTAGTTGGGCTTCGGCGGTTAAGGAAGTATGCTTCAATTAAGTCTACTTTTTGCGTATTTGACAATGCCATGATAGGACAAATAAGATGATGCAATGACTGATATAAAAGTCCGACAGGTGCAAGAACCATGTTCGAAAGTCAAAATTGTTCTGAAATACGAAATGTTTTTGAATTGCTCATGAGAGCATGGAGTTCCTAAACTTCTTAATCGCTACAGTATTAATACTTCTTTAATGTGCAATTAGAATCTAATAAAATGTTTGTAGAGGGAGTTTTGTTGGTCCTGTTGTATGAGAATACTTTTTATCAAATTTGACCAACTTCCGCTGTTCAGATTTTTTTCATCCTATACAATAAAACGATCCTTACAAAAGACTGCATCGATCGGCAACAAAAAAAAATTTTACCAACTTGATTCATTTTAAGGCGCTACTCACACTTGATCAAAAAAAATTTAATGCCAAAATGTTTTTCTTTGAAAACGAGCTGATGTTTTTAAATAAACTGCACCTGTATCTCTTCTGGTTATGGGTGCTGCCGTACTGTTACACTTAAAAAAACATTCTGTATATTATAGGCTTGTGTTTGACCACGATACTTAGCACGATTTTTTTACCACGACCATTTAGCGCAATAAAACAGGCTCATTGCTGAACAGACTTCATTGCAACAACGGCATCCAATAGCGACAAAATACGATGGTCCTCTTTTGGGAAAATGCATACAGAGGGCTAAATCACTGTTACATGAGTAACATAATTATTAAGTATATTTTTACTAATACCTACTTATGGGCTTCATTGTTCTTTTTATAAACTAATTAATATTGAGTGATAATTTAATTAACGCATGTGCATCTCACGTAGACAACAATTGTCTTTTTATAACGTGGTGGCATTTTAATGGCGGCTTTGTTTTTCTTTCTCCTATATCTATGCATTTACCTTCATAAACGACAAGAGAACAATCTTTTTTATCTAGCGCATGCAGCTTATGCGCGACCCTATTCTTTGTTAACTTCTCATTTTTCTTTAAAAAATAAAAAAATATGTATATGTATAATTGCCGCCCATTGCTTATTTTATTGCTTATTTTTAATCTATCTATCTATAAGATGGCTGACCATCTTTCCCCTCCTATTCTGAACAGTTATTCCATGTTTCCTGTGTATTATCTCTGTTAATGAATATAATGTGTGTAATATGAATATGATAGTTATAGTATATATTATACTTGTATATTATATCTGTTATTAAAAATGTAGGTTCGATTACATGACGTGTTCGATGTGGTGCATTAGAGTACGTTTCCAGGCTATATGAGAAATCTAAACGGTAAAAGAGGAAAAAAAATCACCAATAGAATTGCTTTATTTGCCTAGCCTCGCTTAGCGCAGCTCTTGTGGATTACGCATTCTCGCTTCGTTTAGCTTTCTGGCATATCTCTGGTAGAAACGCACCCTACATATGTTATGTTTATGTTAATTACCTGGTCCACTGTTGCCACTCGTTGCTATAGCAGCAGCGCTGGCCACCCCTGCGCTGTCTAGTGAAATGATTATGAAATATGAATTATACAGGCTTCGAAATGTGTATCATAAACCGGTGAAAATGGGTAAAAGTGAAACTGAACCACTTTTCATAAAAATAACGATGAAATTCTAAATATTTTAAAATCATCGCAAACAATATACCGCTTAGTTTCTCTGTAGATGGAGTTTTTGCGGCTCACGTGTAGTAGTTCCGTGGCGAATCTCGAAAAGGGCAAATAAGTTTAAAGTGCATTACCTAGCTGATAAAACCCATTTGTACACATATTTATGCAAATGAACATTTATTAATAATGTTATCTTGTAACCCTGTCTATAGTTTGCTCGAAAATCAACCGGTTGTTGAGATGTTTAGCAATTATTGAGCATGCGAGTCAGTACCGAGGATAATCATCATGAAAATTAATATTATAGCCTATTTATATTTTAATTTTATCAGTACTTTTAGTATGTTCGTGAATAAAATGAAATGTTCCCTTATGATTAAAGGTGTCAACTTGCACTGTTAGTTAGTACGTAGAACTCGCTTCAGCATCTGTCCTTCCACACCATTAAATCTCGGCGTCTTTAAGTCGAGAGTGAGCAGGTTCTTTCAAGGCAAGCGTTCTTTGACCGTTTTTAGCATCAGGTGAGGTGGTCAAATATAATATTAATCACAATAAAAAAACCTGATATTCGATGCCCGTTTAGGTGCCAAAATATCTTAAGTTAAGTAAGGTAAGATAAGATAAATACCTCCTGCGCTTGATGCTAAACTTGCTGCCTTAGAAATTCCACCTAAAAAGATATAAAATACATTTAAATTTTACATGTTAAAAATAACACTGAAATTTATATTTTTGTGTTGGTCTAGTAGGATATTCTAATAATTATTCAGTGCCCGTTTAGTGCCGTAAATATCTTAAGTTAAGTAAGGTAAGATAAAATAAATACCTCCTCCGCTTGATGCTAAGCTTGCTGCCTTAGAAATTCCACCTAAATAGATAGAAAATATATTATTTTATATACTAAAAGTAATACTGAAATGGTTATTTGTTATACAAGAGTGCAAAGTAGCTTTCTAACCGCGTGCTCAATTTTGATGACCGAGCAAGTGAAGGATTCTAAAATTGAATCATAAATTAGAATCCTGAGCGTTAGCGAGGGAATCAAAAGAGCACAAGTGAAAAACCTTTGCACGCGAGTGCAACACGTAACATTTCATCCCACCTCAGCGAGGAAATTACTAAATGCAAAAAAAGTAATAAGTACACCAAGAAGGTTCAGAGTCTAAGTTTTTAACAAATTAAAAAAGGTTATATGATAAACTCGGTACTATGGAGGTAGAAGTAAATAGGTTTAATGATGTTTTGAATTCACAAACTTAGTGCACACGGTATTCTAAATTAAATTTACTTTATCTTCTAGCGGATAAAAACGGCTTTTGCACTCAGATATCGAAGAACAAAAATACTCTTTCCGAGATAGGGGGATGAAAATTATACTACTCGTCTTGACATTATATTCATATGATTATATTCAGTGCCCGTTTAGTGTCAAAAATATCTTAAGTTACGTAAGGTAAGATATAGAAATTATTATTTTATCTATATTTATTGAAACACAAATCAAATTTTCAGATATTTCTTCAGAAATATATTTGACTATAGCACGGTAATATTATCCAACAGTATTTTGACTCGGCCCTGTCCTTGAAATAATTACCTACAGTCGCGCGCCGCGTAAACACGCGCCCACCTGCAGTATTTTATACTTAGCCCCCCTTAAATATTTGTTTTATTTTAATTTAATTATTTATTTTAAAGTAATATATACGTAATATTCTGTGAATATTTCAAGAGACTACCTGTTGCCGTTATCAATATCATGCTAAAACGAGTAAAAAAATCGCGTTTGTTGTATGAAAGCCACCCTTAAATATCCAATATATTGTTTTTAGTATTTGTTGTTATAGCGGCAACAGAAATACATTATCTTTGAAAATTTCCATTTGCCTAACTATCACGGTTCATGAGATACAGCCTGGTGACCGACGGACAGACAGACAGACAGCGAAGTCTCAGTAATAGGGTCCCGTTTTACCCTTTCGGTACGGAACCCTAAAAAAACGGGTGTGCTTTAGATCACACGACTGAAGTAAAACTTCTTTTTCAAAATATTAATATAAAAAAATTGTTTAATTACAAAATTGTCCACGTCTGTAGATCGATCAGTCTATGTTCATTCTGGACAGACGCAACTCGCACTCGCACATTAACGTTTAAAAATATACGAAACGTAACTCTCTCTCCCTCTCAACTTCGGCTCGCACTTTTCGAAACGCATTCAGCAGCTTACTCCCCAAGTCAAGCGAGCGTAAAGAAGTTTTACTTCAAAAGTTAAACAATTGTTTAATGCGTGTTTAAAAAATCCCTATTTTTCTATAAGACTTTTTTAAGCACACGCTTATTACCTTACATGCTTATTTTTCTATGGTATTTAACTATTGTATATACCTATATACTATATATACCTATATGTGTCTCAAGGAAACCACTTTTCTTGCTTTTTAGATTAAATATGAAAAAGTTAAGTACCTGAAAACGATTCCAAAACATCACCTCCGCCACCTGAAATAGGATAGAATAGAATTAAACACATGGATCCAGGGTCGCGACCCCAAATGGCTCAAATGCGTAAGCTCTATCGAGACTTACATATTTGCGCCGCTTGAGATTTTTGATGATTTTTAATCTTTTTTTTATATATATTATAGGCTTATATTATAGCGATGATGCAGTCTACGATGGTACACGCTTGCCTAGAAGAAACCTATTCACTCGCGACTTAAAGATACCCAGGTTAGCATTTATAGCATTCAGGAAACACAGACTCTGGCAAGGCGATCTACTCTTTGGCGGTGCGCATAATAAAGGTCGAAGAGAGCCGCTTTGTGCGAATGGGAGGTATTTCTACCATATAGCGGTGGCGCACCGCAGAGCGTCTGGTTGTCCGTTGATAGAAAGGAGATGGTGGGATCAGGTTGAAAAGGTCCGACGCACACTCCCCGAAATGTACTCGATAAAAAACCGAGAGGCTAACAACCCTTCGTCGATGCTCCAGGCTGAGGAGCCTTGCATCAACTAGCTCATCGTTGCCTCTCGTAGCTCATCTCTTGAGAGAGAGACTTTGCCGCCGCAGAATAGAATCGAATATCTTGATTGTAAACTGTATTTAACCAGCCAGATTTTTAATTAAAAACATAAACAAACGGTTTGCCCTTTTCGGACATACAATAGGTACTCAATAACGCCATAGGTTAACATTTTTGCTAAAGACATTGAAATATTTATAGAAAAAGCATAGACAAGACATTCAATCCTTATAAAATTCTTGCATTTTGTATTTTTTTTTAAATTATCCGTTTTTATACTAGTTAAAAATAAATTTCCAGTAAGTGATTTTTCAACACTTGCTTGTAAAGTGAGCCTTATTACATCGTTATTAGGTCCATAAACCGAACTATAACACACGCGTGCGTAATAATATTACACAGTAGTGCATAACAGAATTATCCCTACAAAGTTAAGTTAGTACCTAAGTGCAAATTATATGCGAGTAAACAGAGCATTTTCAATTTAACCGGGTAATACAGTTTTTTTGTAACAACAAAGAGGTTTTATGCCGCTGAAAATACATTTACATTTTTGGAATACTTAAATAAATGTATCCCTAAATAAGACGAAAAAATATTTAGGTATTATTATCAAAATATTTATAATTCACAAAAATTTGTTATTAAATTTAATAATTTATAAAATTTTATCACTAAAATTATAATTTTGAAGTAGGCTGTATGGCTATATGTAATCAATCACCAATAATATATAACAATAATATACACAATAATATACACAATACTATACACAATAATATACACAATAATATATCACAATAATATATTAAATATTATAAAATAAAAAATTCACATATTTATCACGTGCAAAAAAAAGCTTGGGCGCAATTTCTCATTTTGTTGTTTGTATCGCATTTGTTGCTGTGTGTGGTAAATATTTGAAACATATCAAGTTTTAGTACAGAAGAAGAACAATTGATAGATTTAACCTCACCAAAAATACTAAATGCAGCACAAAAGGCAAATGAACCTTCAAAATTTAGAGAAAAGTACTTAGCTGCTTACGATAGTTTCCTAACAATGGAAGAGCAACAAAAAACCCATTCATTTTCTAAAAATGTGTTTTTGGCGTATTTCTCTGATTTCGCCAATACATACAAACCCAGCTCCTTGTGGTGCATCTATTCCATGTTAAGAAGCATGGTTAAGCTCAAACATGGTATTGATATCAAAACGTACTGTAACCAACAACCATGTACATCCCGTAGCATGAGTTTTTTGTTGCCTTCTCCTACCAGTAATTTGTATGATTTACCTTTGTCGCCGACATTTACACAAGAAGTAAATGAAGATACTAAAGAAGTGGCAAGTACCAATGTAAGACGAACTGTGAAATCGCCATCAAAACAATCCAATAAATATCGTTTTGAAAATTGTATATTCACCAATTATTATTGTTTTAATTATTAAACTATTTATGCAATACATGTTTGTTTTTTCCTCGCAAGTGTGTTGAAAAAGTGCGTATGAAACTCGTGAGCAACTTGCTCACTAGACACTCGGCTGATTTACGCACTCGCCTACGGCTCGGGCTGCAACCCACAGCCTCGTGTATGATAAGCAACTTGTATCATAATATACTATATCACTACTTATATGCAGAGGTGTCGGTAACAGTGTCGCGAGTTCAATAGTTTTTTCTCATCTCAAAAAATGCCCAACGTTATTTTGGCCGAATATGCTTGAAGTTTTACTAAAAAGAAAATGTTTTTCAAACGGTTTGTAATCATTTACTTCAGTTATTAAACTTCTTTATGCGCGTTAAGCATTTTTTGAGATGGGAAAAAACCAATGTACTCGCGACACTGTTACCGACACCTCTGTATATAAGTAGTGAAAACTTCTTTTGGCACGTTGGGCATTTTTTGAGATGGGAAAAACCATTGAACTCGCAACACTGTTACCGTTAGCGACACCTCTGTATATATGTATCTCGTAATTGTTTAAGTTTTCACTTCTCTCGGCACTCCCGGAGTGCCACTTTTTTGTTTATTAGACGTGCTCGGAAAGTTATCTATGTTTAATTTGCAGTAATTGTATGATTTAACAACTCTCGGCACTAAATGCGATTAGGCATAGTTACGCAAGTCGCTCTCAGGGTGACTGATTAACACTGACCTGTGCTTTGGTGTGCTGTTTTAAACAGATAGATAGATAATACATTATTATTACACCAACTTACAACTAAGACAACGTTTATTTGCGAGAACATAGTAAATACATACATCAGTAGGTCTTAGTCTATAAGTTCACATTATGTGTACACAGGCCACTTGCTGCGTCCTGGCTGCTGATGTGTTTCAACAAATGCCTCGAAACACAAAGAATTCCGGAAATGTGGAGACGAGCTAAAGTAAAGGCACTTCTAAAGCCTGGGAAGTCCCCCGACGATCCTAAAAGCTATACGCCTATTTCGCTCCTGTGTCACCTATATAAATTATTTGAAAGGCTTCTCCTCAACCGTCATACCTCGTTTATAGAGCCGAATCTCATTCCTGAACAAGCAGGCTTCAGACCCGGGAAAGCTTGTTGTGGTCAGACCCTCAAGCTAACCCAACATATCGAAGATGGTTTCGAGGCAAACAGTATCACTGGTCTGGTTCTTGTTGACCTAACTGCCGCTTATGATACTTTCAATATTAGAAGACTTTTCCGTAAAGTAGAAGACCTGACTTGCGATATTGGGTTTGTTCAAATTCTGGGTGAACTTCTTCGTAATCGTCGCTTCCAAGTTCATCTTTTTTCAGACAAAAGCAGATGGCGCTGCCTAAATAACGGTATTCCCCAAGGGAGCGTGCTTGCACCAACTCTCTTCAACATATATACAAATGACCAACCCAGAAGTCCATCTACAACTCGCTTTTTGTATGCGGACGATCTAGCGTTGACGACCCAAACATCCACTTTTGAAGAGGCCGAAGTCAAGCTTATGGCAGCGCTGACTGAGCTGGAGGAGTACTACGAAGTCAATGACCTCAGACCAAATCCGTCAAAAACCCAAACCTGTGCCTTTCGCCTGCGCAATCAACATGCCAAGCGGACCTTAAACATAACCTGGCAAGGAGTAACTATCAAACATGAAAACCTCCCAAAATATCTGGGGGTAACGTTAGAGCGGTCTTTAAATTATAAGGTTCACTGCCACAAAACAAAAATGAAAGTGGGAGCACGAAACAACCTCCTCCGTCGAATATCATCTACCAACTGGGGAGCAGCTCCATAGGTCCACCGCACGACGGGTCTGGCATTGTGTTTTTCAGCCGGCGAATATGCTGGGCAAGCATATTCGCTGGAGTCTGCATATAGTCTGGAACCGGTCCGCACACGCTAGGGTCGTCGATGTTGCGCTGAATGACACATGCCGTATTATAACAGGATGTCTGAAGCCAACCCCTCTAAACCTCATTTACCCTTTGGCAGGCATACCACCCCCCGGACTGCGTCGGGATGTGGCCTGCTCTATAGAAAAATATAAGCAGGAGCATGACAGTCGACATCCTTTATATAGCCATCAAATTGCACAAGGCCGGCTGAAAAGTCGTAAGAGTTTTCAGCGTTCCACGCAGGCCACCAGCGACGACCCATCCGATGCTAGACGCGCACTGTGGATAGATAGTAACCCCTCACCACCTGACTTCATTCCCCCTCAAGAACAGCTTCTACCAGGGAATGACCGGCCAGTGTGGAAGTCCTTAAATAGGCTTCGCACACAGGTTGGTCGCTGCAGAGTCAATATGTGCAAATGGGGGTTCAGGGATCTCAGACAAACGCAATGCGACTGTGGTGACCCTGCACAGTCGATGTAACACCTGATAATGTGCCCTTTGTGCCCGAACACCTGCACAATGGTTGACTTAAAAATGGCTTCTCCTGACGCCATCCATGTAGCTAAGTACACGCTAAGAAGAAGAAGAATGTGTACACGCATGGTAGAACATAAATATGTTCTACCATAATAAGGCTTATAATTACTTAGGTATCCTAGAAAACTTTTAGACTACTACATGGTGGTAAAATGGACGGCCTTATCGCTTAAAGCAATCTCTTGCAGGCAACCTGAACAAAGCACAGCGCAGAAACAATTTTCTGTAACTGTAGAGAAGGGTTTTGTCTCGAGTCGAATGCCATTTTTCGGAAGAAAGATGATAGTTGTCGACCGTCTCGAGTACGCCGATTGCGAGAGTGAACGGAAAGAAACGTAGTCGACACTTCCGCGGTCGCATTTGTGTGTTCTAGTGTGAAGGGCGATGGAATTATAAGAAAACGCTGCACTCACCAAAACCTAATCCTGGCGCCGGGGATGCATTTGAGAGTACCGCCAACTAAAACAAAATAGAATTTTGATTAATGTAAGTAATGGAAGCTTGGTTCACCGTTCTATGGAGAGGGCTAGGCTTGCTTCTCTACAAGATCGAATCAGAAATGAGGAGATCCTTGGACAAATTAAAGTCACTGGCATAGCCCCTTGGCTTCTTATTATTATTGTCAACCCAGCGTACTTTGGCTCTCTTTCCCATCGGAAATAAAGAAAGCCGCCCGCGTCGGCACAAGCTGGATGGAAAGAGTGCGAGAAAAGAAGCTTTGGCACTATTTGGAGGAGGCCTACACCCGAAAGGGACCTTAACTAAAATTTATATAAATGAATATTGTATGTAATACTATAAGTTTTAGTAAGTAAGGTTTATTAGTTTATTTATTTTATTTATTATTATTAACTCATTTGTTACAGATTATAATCCATGATTAGTAAGTAACACAAAGATAAATATATAACCAAAAAAAAAATACACAAATAATTACATACAAAAATTTAACTAAATTATAAAAGTTATTATTAAATTACATATATTTAAATTTTTTTGGGGGGCAAAATACCTTTTAAAAAATAAATATTTACATGACTAAAATACAGAAGAAACAGTTGAATCATCTAAAGACCGTTGTAAATGATCTATAGATAGCTCAACTGCTCCAGATCACTACCAGGCGGAAGTGTCCCCAAGACACTGGCTGCATTGCCCCGCTGAATTGCAATGCTTATGCGTTGACCCAGATAAGCGCCAGCTCTCGGATCATACGTCGCTTCGACCAGACGCCCAGAAATAATTTTGAAAACGCGATGGGCCCCGGTACCCCATGGACCCAGGGTCGAGACCCCATATGGCTCAAACACGTAAGCTCTGTCGAGACTTCTAAATTTGCGCCAGCTGCTGTACCAGACAGATGAGATGGCGCAATGGTATCGACGCACGTATTATGTATTAGATTTAGACGTCATAAGTGGACTATAATACAATACAATATACACATTAAATTAATAATAATAGTTTGAATACAATAATTTATTAATTAGGGCTCAAAACTGAGATGCGAAGTCGCATCGTAAAAATCTGCGAGCTCCCTCGACGCATCGCAACAACTTGCGAATTGATTCGCATCGCGCATCGCACACGTTCAGTACGGTTGACGGTCGTCGAAGGAATGGTCACCTTGGGAGACGCCTTGCCGCACGAAATCGCATCGCAGCAATCCGTATCGCAATTTTCTGCGTTGCGAATTCGCATCGCGTCGCATCGCAGCTTCGTGTACGAGCCCTAAATCCATAATAATTTTACAAGTCAATAGTATTAATGTTTTATTAAATATTAAATTTCTGGTAGGTCGTAGAACTCATCTACACTGTAGAAAATCATCTCCAGTAACCACTTTTTTAATTTATTTTTAACTATCGCTGTGGAAGCAGCATCCCTAATGTCCCCCGGCATTCTATTATAAACAGACGGGACCATTATGAACACAGACCTCTCGGTCTTGTTCAGTTTGTGGGGTGGTGTGACCACAGAACACAAAAAACAATAGAAGTCGTAAGTAGGCGGGGCCCGCGTAACACCAAGTACGCGGAGTTCCGCGCACTACAAGCTTCGCTCACTTCAGTCGTGTTTCAATTACTGTGAGGTAAACGTACTTCAAAAATATATAAAAATGCCATATTGTGCCGTTTTGGAGTGTAAATATTATAGCCGAACCAAAAATTTAACAAAAGGGGGCATATCCTATCACCGGTAAGTATTATTTTATTGTTTTTTGTTAGTTTTGTTTAAAATGCAAAATCGTCAAACAAAATAGACTGTGAATCATACTACAAGCTACTCAGTTAGGGATGTGACCCCAATATACTGATGAATGTGTTATCGATAGCTTTAATTAGTTACCCCCTATTAAAAGGTGTATAAGTTTTAGGGCGTTAATTCCTTGTTGTTTTATTGATGATTTTCTGAATGTGTTTTAGACCTATGGTGTGAAATAATATAATAACTTCTGTTTTCAGTTTCCCCAAGGCGCAAGACATGAAAAAAAATTAAAAAAACGTACAACTTATGAGTCATCTAGCATACAGAGTCATGACCTGGCATTTCTGTTCCCAAAAATTAAGAACCAATTACCCGATCAACGGTTTTCATCACCAGAAGAGGCTGTCGAAAAGTATGAATAACATGTATCTGACGTCACCACCGGAGGAGTGGCACAATTGTTTTCAAAATTTTTTCAATCTTATGAAAAAGTGCATTGACGCAAAGGGAGAATATTTTGAGAAATAAATTATTTTTTGACCATTATTAGTATTTTTTTATTAATTCCGGAATCTTTTAGTGTGCCCCTCAAATAATAATTCAGTATATAATATTCCAGTAATATAATATTTTTTTAAGTAAGTATTTATGAGTTGGATACCTGTGATTATGTTAAGAAAGAAAGAAAAGAAAAGCTTTTTATTTCGACCACCACAAATATAACCTGACGTATCTATTTCGTTACCCGTAGTAGGTAGGTGATAATCGATATCGATACATTCGTCTTGTATGCTCATTGGTACATCACTAAGTGAGTAGCGCTGTTATTTGAGCATGCCAGTAACAGCCATTGCATTATCAATCTTATTCTTTGTAGTTAGAGACTATAACAAAAATCGTTAGCGACAGCGCCATCTGTTGTTGAGTGGCTTTGTTTTGTGGGTAATCAAATAACAGCCATTGCATTATCAGTCTTATTTCTAAATAATAGAGACTAAAATAAAAATATTTTCTAAAGCGCCATCTTTTGCCGAGTAGAAGAAGTGAACTTGATTTTTTTGTTACTATTTATTTTATTGAATTTTAAACCATGTTCCATAGTAGCTAAGGTTTTATATCCGTTAAATTGGTTTTATGGTTTTAGGCCTCTTTGAACGTTCTCTTTCAACCAATTATAACTTTTATTTCTAAGTGTGCTAGTTTTTACATGGGTGAGTTTAGCTACACTGGTTTTCTTAGTAAAAAGTCATCATGCTAGTTCTATTGTTTTTTATGTTCTGTGGGTGTGACCTACTTAACTACAATAGTGGGAGTTAGGTAAGTCTGCACAAGATCGGTCGCATTAGTAGTGGACGTGATGGCTGAAGAGCAGCGCAGGACGCCCTCCCCACTCCACTAGGTGGAAACACGATCTAAAGGTGCTTGCTGGAAGCCGTTGTGTGGAGCACAAAGTCGGCGCACTGGACATCTATGGAGGCGCATATGTTCAATAAACGTCTTGTGAATAGAACTTCGCTCAGCAGTAAGATACTTTTTTTAACACGAAAAGATCTTCCTTGGTTAGTTGCCTTGGAGTGAGTACAGGGAGCGCGTCTTTTGTATTTAATTTTAATGTATGTCTGTGTATTTACTCATTGGAAATCTTTAATAAGTAAATTAAATTCGTTTGGGCACAATCTCACCTGATGGTAAACGATGATGTGGTCTAAGACGGAGCACGAAGATCTAGAAGATACCTTTTCAAATTGTGTCGAACACTTGCGGAAAAATTCCAAGATTTTGATAAGATTGTAGATGGAGCTAACGGCGCTTTAGTCGTAATCTGAATCATCTGACTAATTTCGACCCTGACATGACAGAGCCCGGTAGCACAGTTGGTAGCCGTTTAGGCTTCAACATTTTTTAAATGGTTTATAATATCATGGACACCTAATTCACTCTTACCTTAAAGAGACGGATTGTTGTCGTTAGGAAGTTTCAGTGTCTTATGTTTTTAAGACAGAACGGGTCTTTTCGCGCACAGATTTATATCAAAATCATAATTTTGACTAACCTCGACGTTTCGGCCAAGTTACATCGGCCGTGGTCACGAGAGACTGAAAGCGGGTGGGTGTCATTGCCGAGAAGCGCGAACGTTGTCACCAACTACCCGCACTTGGTTTTCTGAATCGCACGTATCACTGTTTCGAGATACAATACTAACAGTATCTGAAGTTACGCGTGGATCTAAATCGCGACGTGAACACCTAACTATAACTGGATTCCACGATGCACTGATTTCAGTGTCTTGTAAGTTTTAATCTGCATTGTAAATGCAATCTTGCCACACCCCATGTCTATTAGAATATGTACTATAATTAGATTTTGATGTATCTAAATAAGCAATGTTGTGTTCAATGAGCACTGAATACTGAAAAAACAGACGACGGTAAAGTGTTCCATGCCTTAGCTGTGCGCATCAAGAACGTAGAACCAATACGGTGTGTCCGAATAGGTATATCAACTAGGTACGAATGGTACTGAGCCGTGTGCCTGCTTGTCCTCTGATGGAAAGGTGATGGCGGGATCATCATCATATCAGGAAAAGGCCGTCCGCGGCTGAACATAGGCCTTCCCCATAGATGTCCAGAGTTCACGATCATAGTGCGCTCTACACTTAACGGCTCCCAGAAACCTTCATCAGGTTGTCTTTACGTCTAGTGTGGGGGCTGTTCTACGCCGCGCTTTTCTATGCCAACGGCCGTCAGTTCTTCGAGCTATGTGCCGCACACTGCCACTTCAGCTTGGTGGGTTCAGGTCCCGTCTAGGCTTGAACATTTTTGAGATGGACTTAAAATCATGGACACCTAATTCACTCTTACCTTAAAGAGACGGATTGTTATCTTTAGGAAGTTGCACCACCATTGTGGTGTGTCGATGACTTCGGTTCGTCTACGAATCTCCTCATATTACACTAATAAAGATTATTACATGGAAAGGATACAGGATAATTATATCCTATAGGATATAGGTTAAAGAAAAGATACTCACAAAGGCAGCTATAACAAAAATTGAAAACTTCATGTTGCTCGCTGTCCGGAAGGCAATGGCGACGCATACATTTTACCACAATTTATATACTCTGTATTTACCTAAAAACATCTGTTTAATTAAAAACTAATTTTGTCATGTGTTTTTATATATAGTATTTTAATGTGTTTGTCCGTCTGTTTGGATGCGCCACTAATATTTTAAATATTTTCTAATCTATTGTGAGGTAGGTACTAAATTTTCTACATTAGTGACAGTGACGGAATAGTAATGGTGATGGATGCTACTAAATGGCTACTAAATACTGGTGAAAACAATTTATCAGATGGCACTCCCATCTTGATGCACAGGAATTATTAGATTGTGCTCCATCTTTGACCACATCATCTTTTCCATCACGTGAGATTGTGGTCAAACGAACATGGATGATAAAAAAAAACAAAATCAGCTGTTCAATAAAAAATGTCAGATTTCGAAAAATTTCCATTCACATTACTAAGAAACATAAATCAACAGACAAAAAAGAACTCCGGGAGTGCCGATAGAAGTGAAAAATTTAGCACTCAATATTTGGGTATTCAAAATTTAAAAGCAGATCATACTACAGATACTTATAAGCAGATGTGTCGGTAACCGTAACAGTGTCGCTAGTTTAATGGTTTTTTCCCATCTCAAAAATGCCCAACGCGCCTAAACAAGTTTTCACCTTAATAATATACAGTACAGTGGTGTACAGTACAATGACTATAAATTTTTTATGAAACAGTTGAATCATCTAAAGACCGTTGCAAACGATCTATGGATTGATCAACTGCTCCAGATGTAGTAACCAGGTGGCAGTGTCTCCAAGACACTGGCTGCATTGCTTTGAATTGCGCAGCATAAAAGCACCAGCTCTTGGATCACACGTCGCATCAACCAGATGCTTGACCTTCTTGTCTTGACTGCATATTTTAGCGAAGTGCAGTTTAGGGGTAACTTGGAAAGCAAAGCTTCTCTTGCCTCCAAGAAACTCGGTGTACTAAGCCGATCAAAGCGGTACTTCACGGCTGGGCAGCGTCTTGTATTCTACAAAGCACAATTCCGGCCCCACAAGGACTGTTCTCACATCTGGAACGGTGCACCAAAATACCAACTGTAGCCCTTAGACCCTAGAGCCCTTGCAACGCAGAGCCGTTCGTATCGTCGACGACCCAGTAGTATCTATGGATCTGGAACCGCCGAGTCTGCGTCGTGACATCGGAGCGCGCAGCGTTTTCTATAAAATATAGAACGGCGAATATTCTGAAGAGCTGTTCAATTTAATCCCTGCTTCCCACTTCTACCATCGAACCTCCCGCAACCGGCAACGAGCTCACCCACATAGTGTAGATGCGTGGAAGTCTCACACGGTGCGTTTCACCCGCTCGTTCCTTCCACGCACCTGCAAGATGTGGAATGACCTTCCTCCGAAGGTTTTTCCGGTGGGCTTCAAAATGAACGCCTTCAAGAGAGGTGTAAATAGGGTATTAAGTGGTAGGCAACGCGACTGCAGTATCACGATTGCTGCAGGAGTTTATAGGCGGCAGTGACAATTTAACAACCGGAGGCCCGTCAGCTTGTGTGTCTACAAGTTTAACATAAAAAAAATGTTTTTTGTTACTTTACATGTTTTGGAAATTATTTGTAGTTTCAACAAACATCTTATTATGAATGTAATTGTTTTTACGCCTTTAACTGTAGGTAAACTAAGTTTTTTTTATTCATTATAGGCTTGCGTTTGACCACGATCTCGCCTGATGGTAAGCGATGATGCAGTCTACGATGGTACACGCTTGCCTAGAAGAAACCTATTCACTCGCGACTTAAAGATACCAAGGTTGTAGCTATCAGGGAACACAGACTCTGGCAAGGCGTTCCACTCTTTGGCGGTGCGCAAAAGTCACCAGAAGTAAGTTACCAGAAGAGCAGAAGTGCCTAATGAGATTGTGGAGACGTGCTTCTTTAGAAACGCGCTACTAAATCCTTGAATATGATAAATTGATTCCACGCACCTACAAGATGTCGAATGACCTTCCGAGGGATCCTAGTGGGCTCCAACAAGAGAGGTCAATGGCATTACGTGTAGTAGGCAAGGCGACTGCAGTACCACGAGGCAACAGGAGCTTATAGGCGACGGTGACCACCCATTTTCAGGAGGCCCGTCAGCTTGCGTATCTATAAGTTTAATATAAAATAAATAATAGTTTAAAAATCTAAAAAAACACGCTTTTGTATGCTTATATATATATATAACGTAAAAAGAGCGTTTGTCCTGCAAAAAGAGCCATTTGGACTATAGTCCTCATTCCACAATGGGAATCATGTAAAGAGCACTTTTAAGCACTCAATATCTTGACAGTTCCCTACCATATTTTAGTAGTCCTAATGGACATAGTCAAGAATCCACTTACACACACACAAAAATAATCAAACGAACTACTGACTGACTGATATCATGCACTGGCTATGAGAGGAAGAGAAAAAGAAAATGTGCGCGCGCACCTCTCTCTCTTGCTCCTACAGTAATATACGAAACGTATCTCCCTCTCCACTTCCGTTCGCACTTTTCGTAACGCATTCACCAGCTTACTCCCCAAGTTAAACGTGCGTAAAGAAGTTTTACTTCAAAAATATTTGATGTCAATTGTTATAAATATTTTATTGTTAAAAGTAGTCATTTTGAAAATATCTTATTAAGCAACCCACGCTTTTTTACAATAAAATATTTATTTTTCTTAATCACACTATTACTATCGTGTTTGGAGTACTGTTCTCACCTCTGGGACGGATCAGCGAAGTACCAACTGCTCTGGAATCAATTGAGAGAAGAGCCAAGAAGCTCATAGGCAACAATGAGCTAGTTGATGCAAGGCTCCTCAGCCTGGAGCATCGACGAAAGGTTGCTAGCCTCTCGGTTTTTTATCGAGGAAGTACATTTCGGGGAGTGTGCGGCGGAACTTTTTAACCTGATCCCACCATCTCCTTTCTATCAACGGACAACCAGACGCTCTGCGGTGCGCCACCGCTATATGGTAGAAACACCTCCCATTCGCACAAAGCGGTTCTCTTCGACCTTTATTATGCGCACTGCCAAAGAGTGGAACGCCTTGCCAGAGTCTGTGTTTCCTGATAGCTACAACCTGGGTATCTTTAAGTCGCGAGTGAATAGGTTTCTTCTAGGCAAGCGTGTACCATCGTAGACTGCATCATCGCGCGCCATCAGGCGATATCGTGCTCAAACGCAAGCCTATAATGTATAAAAAAAACCTACTCTTTATTTAAATTTATTAAAAAATATTTTTTACTCTTTAGTTCGGTTATCTTGAAAAGCGTGTTTTTTAGGTTTTTTAAACTATTATTTATTTTGTTTTTTTTTAGTTCGGCAAACTAAATAAGCGTTTTTTTTTTTAAATTTAAATATATTTTTATTGCTTTATGCAATGTCATCGGTCCTTGCAATGTCATGCGAATTTTCAATTTAATTCGACGTTTTGAAGGGATTGAAAATCAAGCTCAAAGATTCCGTTACATACGACAACCGTGGCGCAGTGGGCGAATAGCCGGTTGAGCCGGTTCGATTCCCGCCGCGGAACAAATATTTGCACGATCTACAGATATTTGTTCCGGGTTTGGATGTTTCTCTATATATTATATGTATGTATTTACAAAAACAAAATGTATATAAGTATTCTATCAGTTATCTGGTTCCCATAGTACAAGCTCTGCTTAGTTTGGGGCTGGATTTATTCATTTATTTATTATACATACATATATACTAACTACATACGTACATTACATACATACATACTGACATACATATACAGGTTGTGGCGTAATGAGTGGATAATAGGGTATTATTACATAAATGCTGTTTATAAAAATATATCTATTTACATTGTTTATTGATCTTTACGATCTCACTCAACACTTACTAACTAACTAATCTACAATTTGTATATTCGGTAATATTCCCATATCCCATTTTCACAAATGATAAAAAAGTACTTATAAAATGATAACGTTATTGCCGTCATGTGATCAATTATTATCCTGTCTAGAAAGGTTGTCTGGAAGAGATCGCTTTTAGCGATAAGGCCGCCCATTGTACAAAACCTATTTGTAAAAATGATGTTCTGTCATCAAGCTATACAGTTCCGGTATAAGCTGATCTCGCATTGTGTAGGCTTTTCGTAGACTGAGAGGTCAGCTTATACTGGAAGTGTGTAGCTTGATGTGTAGCCGTGTGTACAATAAACAGTTATCTTAATATTTAATATTTACCAATCTGTTCCAAGAATTACTAGTAGTTCTGCGAACAGTAGACAATTATTGCTAATAATAGTTAAAAATATTTCTTTAAATTAGGCCTTGATAAGTTTGGTAGGAATTACTTTTGAATCAACTTGTGGAAATACCATGTAATATACCATTTCGGAATCTCGATGAAATAGGCTAATTTTTTTAAAATTTGGCATTCAAGTGACCATACATTTTTTTCACACCACAGAAGGGTAAAGGTCAGGAAAACAAACGAAAGCAAGTAAAATTTTAGTGAAATCTTATTTTAAAAACATAACTGTGCTTGTGTTATAAAAATAATAGTTTCCATTCGATAGCACATCTATCCAAGAATACTATCCAAAAAATAGATCGAAAAAAAATTTCATTTGCAGTCTTGGCGCCAAAAATAGTGACGAAGGGTGAAATATTTCTTAAATTTCGAAAATGTCGAATATCTCGAAAACCGAGGCACTTTTACTGAGCATAACAAATATTTTTCTGAAACGCCACAATGGCCCCTACCCGCAGGTACCCTATTATCCACTCATTACGCCACACCCTGTATACATACCAAGCTAATAAAAGCGTCTTAAACAAGTAACTTTTTAACAAATATGTAACCGACTTAACAAAACTACTGAACTGATTTTGATGAAATTTCTATGAGACCAAAATGAAAGTATATCTTATCAAATATAAAAATAATTTTCCAAATCCGTTAATACATGACGGTGTTCTGAGGTAAACACATAAAACCGCGTCCCTATAAAATTTGAGGGTGCTCTCGATTTTTTTGGGATCCCATCATCAGATCCTGACTTGGTGCCAATGAGACCACCTGGAAAGTATATTCTTTAAACAAAAAAATAATATCTCGAATAGGTCCAGGCGTCTTCGAGTAATCGGGGACTAAAAGAAAAGATTCCGATGAATTGAGAATCTCATTCTTTTTTGAAGTCGGTTTTTGTGAGTGAGAGTGAAAAAGAGATCGTCTGTATGTATTAGAACAGGCCTCAGACCGCAAGCAAGCAAACCCACGGGCAAGCACTTATTAAAATGAGTTATGATCACCCTTCAAGAGTCTGTGTATTATTGTATTTGTATTGTATGATTAATAAGAATCTAAATTATCGAAAGAATAGCCGAGTTCCGTGGTATATAAGGAGGTTGAAATTGAGTTATTGATCGAGAGAAGCAAGATCTCCAAATCAACTTGGGCAAATCGGCGTTGTATGTATGTATGTTTGTTTGCTTGTACGAGGATAACTTTCAAAGCGTTTATCAGATCATCGTGAATTTAGTATACAGAGTGTTTTTTTAACTGTAACAGTACGCCAGCACCCATAACCAGAGGAGATACAGGTGCAGTTTCTTTTAAAACATCAGCTCGTTTTCGAAGAAAAACATTTAGGCATTAAAATTTTTTTGGTCATGTGTGAGTAGCGCCTTAAAATGAATGAAGTTAGTAAATTTTTTTTGATGCCTATCGATACAGTCCTTTATAAGGATCATTTTATTGTATCGGATGAAAAAAATCTAAACAGCGGAAGTTTGTCAAATTTGATAAAAAGTATTCTCATACAACAGGACAAACAAAATTCCCTCTAGAAACATTTTATTAGATTCTAATTGCACATTAAAGAAATATTAATACTGTAGCGATTAAGAAGTTTAGGAACTCCATGCTCTCTTGAGCAATTCAAAAACATTTCATATTTCAAAACAATTATGAATTTCGAACATGGTTCTTGCATCTGTCGGACTTTTATATCAGTCATTGCATCATCTTGTCCTATCATGGCATTGTCAAATACGCAAAAAGTACACTTAATTGAAGCATACTATAAGGTAGATAACTAGTTGACCAATCTGCAGCTCCGCACGCGTCGTTTTTCAATAAAAACATTACCCTCCTTCTGCGCAGTTGCGTAAAAAGTAGCCTATATCACCCAGGGATAGTGTAGCTTCCCAACAGTGAAATATTTTTTTAAATCGGTCCAGTAGTTTCGGAGCCTATTCAGTACAAAAAAACAAATCTTGCCTCATTATAATATTAGTATAGATGTACGGATATTAGTACGGAAAAGGAACCCTTCGTGCGCGAGTCCAACTCGCCCTTGGCCGGTGAACTGAACTATGGCCTCTTTTATTTAATAGAAATAAGGATTTGGCATGGAGGTTGTATTTCATTAATGTGGCCTCCTAAGGTTTTTTAATAAAAACATTATCCTCCTTTTGCCCCGCGCGTGGTCAGGTACAATATAGCCTATCACCCAATATTATAAATGCGAAAGTTTGTTTATAAAAAAAATAAATACTTACATTTACTTACATTAACAGAAAAATGCATATACCAATGTTTACGTAAGCATAGGAGGGGGGGGGGGGGGGGGGGTTAAAGAGCTTTGCTTACTTTTGTTGACAAGTGGGAGGGGTAGTGGGGGGGGGGGGGGGGGTAAATAATTATTTTAAATCTGCTTACGTAATACTTGAACGGCCCCTCAGGCGTGAAATGTAACAAACAGACAGAGTTACTAGCAAATTTATACCTAATATAATTTAATATAAGTATGGGTACCTTTTTTATGTTATTTGTGGGGCATCACCCGGGGTATTGTCGATGCGCTCCCTACACTGTAGAAAGAAACCTCTTACATTTCTCTTGAAGCGTGCCATGTCGTAGCCTAACAGGAAATCCTCAGATGGTAGCACATTCCACATCTTGCGAGTATGGGGTAGAATAGATCGCGTGAAGCGTATGGTGCGTGATACCCAATTGTCGACGATTTTTTTTATACTACTTATATGGCAAACGAGCATGCAGTCCGCCAGATGTTAAGTGGTTACTGCAGCCCATGGATATCCACATAGAATTCAAAACAAGCTATTGCGTTGTCTTGATCTCTATGTGGATACGTTGCTATACTATAGGACTTAGCTGTTATGCCTATGTGCCAGTAATTACAGGAGCATACCATTACCATCTAACCGGAACACAGCAGCACAAGTACTGCTATTTGGCGGCAGATAAAGGTAAGGCGGTGGTGCCCACTTCCTCGAGCCCGTTCACAAAAGCTCTACCACCAGTAAAAGATATTATGTGGATGAGCTTTATTACGTTGTCGAGAAGTGCGGTGGTAAAATCTCGACGACGGGATGAGATCAAATAGCTCCTTAGAACGTACTTATGTCATTTTTTAAAATGTACCTACCTACTTTGAAGAGAATTTATGCCGTGGCATAAATTCTATCGCGCGATAAGATTCTACTTAAACGTTCGCCCTTGTAAGGGACGATTTTCGAAAAAACAAAACTTGATACGCAACTATCGTCATTAAAATTAGCAATATGTATGGTACTGTTTACACAGATGGCATACACCTCTTCATATGTAAGCGAGTAAAGACAATTTATGCTGTAAGTTATTGGTTTTGCTTATACGTACGCGTCCTTTTGTTCTTGTGGAAATGTCTAAGAAATGGACAGTTATTTTTGGAATCATAAAACGTCATTCATAAACCAACTTTGACTTCTTGTTGTCACTCGAAAATTTAGCTAATTAATTAGTTACTTAATTTTTTATCTACTTAGGTAACTATTAAGTAGCTAAATGCTTATTAATTTAGTTCCTATCACCAAAATTTATGTTATTTTTTTTTATTTCATAGGATTCTGAAAATAACTTACCTGCTTTACCATGAATGTGGGGAAGGGGGGGGGGGGGGAATTCTAGGTTAACTCAGTCTTAGCCCCCGTTTTCACTAACCACGAAAAGCGACGCGTAATCAAGTAACGTGTAATGTAAGCCAATCCCGGCTTGCGCTACGATCTCTAAACGTGTTTAGCCACTAAACATGTTTAAATTTGACGTATTTGTGTTTTTTTATACATGTTATTTGTGGGGAAACAGGCTTACGGCCCACGGATGGTAAGAGGTCACCGTCGCCTATTAATACCGGCAACACCCGGGGTATTATCGATGTAGAAACCTGTAGAAACCTCTTTACATTTCTCTTGAAGCGTGCCATGTCGTATACTAATGGGAAAACCTCGGATGGTAGCTCATTCCACATCTTGCGAGTATGGGGTAGAAAAGATCGCGTGAAGCGTGTGGTGTGCGATACCCAATTGTCGCCGATATGTGGATGAGCTTTATTACGTTGTCGAGAAGTGCGCGGGTAAAATCTCGACGGCTAGCCGTCCAACCGGACGTCCAACCCTTCTACAGCCGCGGCTGTAGAAGGGTTGGACGTCCGGCAGCTAGATGGGTGGACGACATTAGAGTCGCGGGCCGTCAATGGGTGAGACTAGCGCAGGATCGTGGCGGATGGTACAAACTTGGGGAGGCCTATACCCAGCAGTGGGTGAAGTCGGGCTGTGGATGATGATGATGAAGATAGAAAGAGATAGAGTTACGTTTCGTATATTTTTAAACGTTAATGTGCGAGTGCGAGTTGCGTCTGTCCAGAATGAACATACTAGATACAGATGGACCTACAGACGTGTGGACAATTTTATAAATTAATATTTTGAAAATAAAGTTTTACTTTAGTCGTGTGGTCTGAAGAACACTCGTTTTATTTGGTCACTTACCTGTCTATGATTTTCATGTTATTACGCAATTTACAAGTGAAGAGGCTGACTGACCTCAGAGCAAGGATATAAACAAAACGCGATTCCGGACGATCCCTTCAAATCTCACGACAACTAACTAGCCAAAGAATTGTCATCGCAGAACTCTACTAATATACTTGCTTCTCATTACATCACAGGAGCCGTCTCGCCACGACTGACACGTCGACTGTTCAACCTTCAGAGACTGGACCTTCGAATCATCGTAGGGACTCTTACAGGACATTGTCCCCTGAACAAACACCTCCGCATCATGGGAGCAACAGACAGCCCACTCTGCAGGGGATGTCTCACCGAAGAAAAATGCGTGGGGGTAATAGTACAACGTGCAGAAACCCTGGAGAATCCAAGGCCTCCGAAGAGCCCAGGCAACTTCTGCGCTTCTGGTCGGAGTTAGGCTGGCTATCCATACACAACTCTCGCACAATAATGCCGAAAAGGGAGTCCACCAACATAACAAATACACAGCGCAGGAGTAAGAAGCAACAGACTGCATAAAAATGAGTGTTCTTCTTCTTTTTAGCGTGTCAAGAGTTCTACGTTTTCATTTAAACTATGTTGGAGAGGTGTTTGGCCACAACAATAGTATTAGGTGAGGCGGTTATTAGGTCCTCCATCGTGCAGGTGTTCGGACACAAAGGGCACATTAGCAAGTGGTGCATTGACTGCGCGGGGTCACCGCACTCGGCACTGCGTTAAGTTATTGTCCCTGAATCCCCATTTGCACATATTAAGTCTGCAGCGGCCGACCTGGGTGCGGAGAATGTTTAAGGACTTCCAGACTGGCCACGGGAGATCGTGCCCGTGTGGTAACTGTTCCTGTGGGGTGATACAATCAGGCGGCGGTGGGGAGTTACTTTTTATCCACTTTTTATGAGGTTGGTTTTTGTATTTTCTCTGTTCAGGTAAATCCTTGCTGCGAGATTGTGGCTGACACCAACACAATATCACGTCAGAGAGTTGTCGTTTACGCACCGCCAAATCGGTTTCGTAACTTTAGGTAACACCTAAAGTGTCTAGTTATTACCTAAAGCTTAGGTCAGGGATGGCGAAGTTTTAGGTGATAACTAGACACTTTAGGTAGTGCCATTGGTTCGCCATCCCTGACCTAAGCTTTAGGTGATAACTAGACACTTTAGGTAGTGCCATTGGTTCGCCATCCCTGACCTAAGCTTTAGGTGATAACTAGACACTTTAGGTAACTTACCTAAAGTGTCTAGTCTAGGTAACTTACCTAAAGTGTCTAGTTATCACCTAAAGCTTAGGTCAGGGATGGCGAAGCTTTAGGTGATAACTAGACACACTTTAGGTAGTGCCATTGGTTCGCCATCCCTGACCTAAGCTTTAGGTGATAACTAGACACTTTAGGTAACTTACCTAAAGTGTCTAGTCTAGGTAACTTACCTAAAGTGTCTAGTTATCACCTAAAGCTTAGGTCAGGGATGGCGAAGCTTTAGGTGATAACTAGACACTTTAGGTAGTGCCATTGGTTCGCCATCCCTGACCTAAGCTTTAGGTGATAACTAGACACTTTAAGTAGTGCCATTGGTTCGCCATCCCTGACCTAAGCTTTAGGTGATAACTAGACACTTTAGGTAGTGCCATTGATTCGCCATCCCTGACCTAAGCTTTAGGTGATAACTAGACACTTTAGGTAGTGCCATTGGTTCGCCATCCCTGACCTAAGCTTTAGGTGATAACTAGACACTTTAGGTAACTTACCTAAAGTGTCTAGTCTAGGTAACTTACCTAAAGTGTCTAGTTATCACCTAAAGCTTAAGTCAGGGATGGCGAAGCTTTAGGTGATAACTAGACACTTTAGGTAGTGCCATTGGTTCGCCATCCCTGACCTAAGCTTTAGGTGATAACTAGACACTTTAGGTAACTTACCTAGTGTCTAGTTATCACCTAAAGCTTAGGTCAGGGATGGCGAAGCTTTAGGTGATAACTAGACACTTTAGGTAGTGCCATTGGTTCGCCATCCCTGACCTAAGCTTTAGGTGATAACTAGACACTTTAGGTAGTGCCATTGGTTCGCCATCCCTGACCTAAGCTTTAGGTGATAACTAGACACTTTAGGTAACTTACCTAAAGTGTCTAGTTATCACCTAAAGCTTAGGTCAGGGATGGCGAAGTTTTAGGTGATAACTAGACACTTTAGGTAGTGCCATTGGTTCGCCATCCCTGACCTAAGCTCTAGGTGATAACTAGACACTTAGGTAGTGCCGTTGGTTCGCCATCCCTGACCTAAGCTTTAGGTGATAACTAGACACTTTAGGTAACTTACCTAAAGTGTCTAGTCTAGGTAACTTACCTAAAGTGTCTAGTTATCACCTAAAACTTAGGTCAGGGATGGCGAACCAATGGCACGCGTGCCATTGATTCAACTATTGAAAAGCTATTTTTGAAAAGTGAAACGAAAGTAGATCTAAGGGATCGGCCTTTAGACTTTTATACTTCTATAAGTATTCATATTATAAAGAGTAAAGATTTGTATTTTTGTGTGCTTGTTTGTAATGAATAAACTCAAAAACTACTGTGCCGATTTCAAAAATTCTTTCACCATTGGAAAGCTACATTCACCCTGAGTAACATAGGCTACTTTTTATCCAACTGCACAAAGGAGGGTAATGTTTTTATTGAAAAAATTGGTCAGCTAGTTTAAGATATTTATAATCGAATATGTGTAAGTATTGATATAATTAGGTATGTTTGCATTTATAACTAAAAAGTATTATATGGGATATTTGCAATGAATCATGTTTCTAACAAATTCGTCCAAGGAGTTTAGTCGTTATCTAAAAAGTATTTTATAGGAAATTTGCAATGAAACAGTTTGTCCAAGGAGTTCAGTCGCGGACTTGAGCCCATTCGGGTTTTGGAAGCGTGGGTAGACAGGGGCTAAAACAGGAAAAAACGGATAGATACTTTGTTTTAGTTAATGTTATTCTTAGATTGTTTCATTGGTGTAACACTGCGTCAGATACCTACCTCTGTTTATGGTTAGTGAAACCGGGTGTTACACTGTCAGGTTACTAACCAACGCGAATACTTTGATGTGTGTACTCGTCCAAATTGTTAGACAGAGACAACTGATCTCTAAAACTCTTACTTTGAGGGCGGAGTTAAATCGCGCGTCAAACGTTACTTTTACAAGAGGGTTTATTTTAAGACTAGCTTTCGCACTCGGCTTTGCACGCGTGTTTGTTAATAAAAAGTAGCGTCTCAATCTAGGTAATAACCTATCTATATACCTGATTGATAGAGCGAAGCGAGATCTCTAAATCAACTTGGGCAAATCGGCGTTGTACCTATGTATGTTTGTTTGTCCGAGGATAACTTTCGAAGCGTTGATCCGATCATCGTGAAATTTTATACATAGGTAGGTATTGATGGCACAATTTTGGTGTGACTAACTGAGTTAAAAATGTTAGGGGGTTGTTGAGATATTGGGGTTCAAGAGGGGTAAACAGCAATGAAAATGAAACTATTAGATTGAGTGGGACGTCAAATGAAAGGTCTTCATTAGTACACTTCGACTCCGTTTTATTTTTAGTAAAGTTCTTGTTATTTTTGTGTTTTTAGCCATAATAAAAACTGAACTTTGACAAAATTCACAGGATACTCCAGTGAAACCACAGTGCTGTATTTTGGTATGCGTGTAGCATAAATGACATTATTAAAGACAAAAGTCTGAAATCCAGAATAACCTTAATAAGTACCCCAAAAAATAATAACCAAATTACATGAACCACCGTTACCTGTAATTTAAATGAAACTGTAGGCCTAGTTGGTTAATTTAGATTAGACTATTTCTTTATTACACACCATATATATAGGTAAACATATTTAAGAAAATACCTACACTTTTAAATCATAGGTACAATGGGCGGCCTTATTGCTATGAGCAATATCTGCTGGTTATGCATTTCATGGCACAATTTTGATAGTCAAAGATTACAAATAATACCTATTTTTTTTGTTTTAATCGGAGACTCGTGAGATCTCAGTTCAGGGCGAACCACTAGTTTCATTTAAATTGGTCTAGCCGAAGCCTCAATAGTAGGTACAAACCAACCAAGGGATATACAATTCGAAGCTTACAGCGAAAGTAGGTACCTACTTAGGTACGTTGATAAACAAGGGGTGTAAATCCAATACAAATAAATAATAAATAAATATAGCTGGACATTTCACACAGCGCTACCCAGCCCCAAACTAAGCAGAGCTTGTACCATGGGAACCAGATAACTGATAGAATACATAAATACATTTTTTTTGTAAATACATACTTATAATATATAGAGAAACAACCAGACTGGGAACAAATATCTGTAGATCACGCAAACATTTGTTCCGCGGCGGGAATCGAACCCGCTACCTCCTGCGTCTCAGCCGGCTATTCGCCCACTGCGCCACGGAGGTATATTTAAATATTTTTTATTTTAGTGCACCAGAAATAATATAAACGCAAAAAACCGACACGAGCCTATCAATTTTACGAGAGTAACACAGTCGAAATAGATATCTAACCTCTGCAGCAACTCTGAAAATAAGTGGTTTCACGTCACTCCCGGTTCATCCCGGTCCCTCCCACAGCCCCGCCTACTTCGCAACCGGGAATAATCTCGACACGGTTAAGAACTTAGTTGCAATTGGCGGGAACGCGGGTCACACGTCAGGTAGCTGACGTTTTGGCAAATCTAAAATCATTTTCGTCCTTATTTTTTTTTTGTAAATATTTCAGTGACAAGTAAAAGTTATATTGTGTTTTTAGAATAGAAACTCGTGTTTTTTTTAATCAGTGATGTGAACAAATGTGTTAAATTGAATTTCGAAGAAAATATGTTTTCTGAAAATAGTGATGTGCTTTAAAATTCAGGTTAGTATCAATGTTGCCAGTGCAAAGTAGTGGTCGAAATTAATGTTTCTTTAGCTTCTCCATATAAACTTTACTATGCCAAATCTATACCAAAAGAGCATGCATCATTTGGTCATTTTTGTAATAGTCGTATCCCCCCTAAATGCCCAAGAAAAACAGTTCTGAAATGAGTATACCTACCTAACAAGAACAATGACGTCATCCTCTCGTATTATTGCTCTGCCCAACAGCCGGTCCTTAGGGCGCCTTATTGCCTTATTCCCCCCATCATGCATTCTTTCCTATCTAATTACCTTATTAATATGCGTCATATGCATGTCAAGGCGGTACGAATTTCGCCGGGTCAGCTCTACCTACCTTTTTTTTTAACCACTTAAAAATCCTCATGGATACCTGACGGCCGCGGGGGCAGGCCGACGGGTTATGCCGGACTCTTACCGGCTATAACCACCACTTGTGTTTCACCATTACGCCTTCTCTGTGAAGACAATGGGAGCGCTTGCGGACTCGTCCGCGTTCTCGACGGCGCTGGCCGCCTGTCAGGGCCCCTCTTATGTGTTTATAGTTATCCCTCACATTAGCGAGGTACGCGGAAACACCGCGCGCGCCTTCTCGAGGTCATGTTTGGCGGCGATGAACACCCCCGTGTTCACCGCCTAGAGCTCTGTTATGGGGGTCGAAGAAGGGCGTGATAACGATTCGACGCCCTGCTCTCCGGCTGCGGATTGGAAGGTTTGTAGTTATTTCCAGCTCCCTCTCCGCAGCTTCCTTTTGCGATATCGTGTTTTCGCAGAAGGATACGACAACGTTTCATGAATCTTCCGAACCAAGCATTGCTTCTACCAGTGCTGGCAATGAAAGATTTGTACCTACTTCTGTTACAAGCTCTTGGCGTTGGGATGTCCAAGCTGGGCAATCTTGCAACGTGTGCTCTGCTGTATCTTCATCAGAGTCACAATGATGACATCTTGTGCTGGTTTACCTTCCGGCTATACGACACAGATATTTGCCGAAGCATCCATGCCCCGACAATACCTGTGTCAGCCGGAATGTCAACGCTCCGTGCTCTCTGTCTACCCAATTTTCTAAGACCGGGCGGATAGCCTCAACAGTATTAAAGCTAGCTCTAGGTAGATGCAAGTCTCTCTTTCCACCTGGTAAGCAGAAACTGCTGAGCTTGGCGTTTCCACTTCTCTTCCTCCCTCAATGGTGGGTGTTCTCCTCTGCTTCTAAGCTCTACACGCCATTCATACATCGCGGCTTGCACTTCCGCTTCCAAATCCCATGGAGGGGACCCCGCTAATAGGCAACTGGCTTCAAAAGAGATGGTGCGATACCCGCGTAAGCTCTACCTACCTACCTCATCATCATTAACTTATAGCAGTCCACTGCTGGACTCAGGTCTCTCCCAGGGTGAGCCATTGAGCCGGATCCTCAGCTCATCTCATCCAATCCTTGCCAGGCACAGCGCGCAAATCGTCACTCCATATAGCCGGAGGGTGTCCTACCTACCTACTACTATATATTTTGCAAACATGGCTGAGTTAGATTTTACGCATAATGGCCTGCTCATTCAGCCTAGCACTAATAGAGTACCCCAAAGACTACTATTTAGGAGTGCCCGGCCGGGCGGGTCCCCGTTTGAACGCGCGGGCGTGGGTAGGTGAGTTTGCATGCCGTCCGCAACGACATGAAATGTACCCTATGTTTAAGAAAATAATGTTGTTTTGGTTGTATTATGACCAAGTTATAATATAACCGCAATATCAGCATGGTAGGTTTATCTACCTAAAAATATTTAGGGCTTGTAACTTGTAAACGGGTAGATTAAGCTTGATTTCTTGACCTTAAAAATGCGCGCTATACAAAGTACTCTAGCAACTTTTTAATAAGTAGGTACTTCCAGAAAAATTTTGACTACATAAAATTAAGAAAACTGATTTACAAAGTGTATCTCTCATAAATATTAATTTTATTAATAAACTTATAAAGGTGCTACAGCCTGCTGAGTTATTTTAATATAAGATACTATTATGCTAAACTGTGTTTATATACTTAGTTGTAATACGCTGTTAACATTTAAGTTCATTAAAGACCTTTTAAAACCCAAACCTACCTACCAATGTATAATGAATATGTTTTGAAATAGGTAGGTACGGTACATACATAGGTACTCGTGCACCTGTGTTAGTTTTTTTTTCAGCTTTTCTGTAACAATGAAGGTTAATTAAACACAAATTACCTACTTATGTAATAGTATTGAAGCACCCAGTATTGTTTATCATCACCATATCACCATATCAGCCGATCATGTGCGGCCTGCGTGCCCCCAACGCCTCCCAACCAACCTGTATCTAGATTCCATTTAGTGCGAGACTGTCATACGCTGCGCTTTCCAGCGATCTCGAGAACCTTTCTGCCCCAACGGCCGTCAGTTCCTCGAGCTATGTGCCCCGCCCACTGCCTAATTCTCCAATGTTAGTGTAATCCTCAATTCTGATTCTATTACTGTTCTAATATATGTATACTTAAACAAAATAAAACTAGGAGTTCACCCCGAACTGAGATCTCGCGAGTCTCCGACAAAAAGAAAAAAAAAATTTAATTGTAATCTTTGAATATCAAAATAGTGTCACGAAATAAAGTACCACTTTACTTGACCTACAGATTCATTCAATGTACAGGTAACGGGAGTTCATGTATTTGGTATTTTTTTTTTGAGGTAGAAATTGCAGTTATTCTGGATTTTAGACTTTTGTCTATACTTGTGTCACTAAAGCTACACGCATACCAAATTTCTGCACTGTGGGGTCACTGGTGTACCCTGTGAATTTTGTTAAATGTTTTATTTATTATGGCTAATAACTTAAAAACTACAATGTTTAAACTAAAAATAAAAACGGGGTCAAAATGTACTCACAAAGACCTTTTTTTAGACGTGCCACTGACCGGATAGTCTCATTTTGGTTTCGTTTTACCCCTTTGAACCCCAATATTTCAACAACTCCCCCACATTTTCAGCTGATTTAGTCACACCAAAATTATGCTATCACTCCCTACCTATATACCAAATTTCACGATGATCGGATAAACGCTTCGAAAGTTATCCTCGGACAAACAAACATACATACATAGGTACATACAACGCCGATTTGCCCAAGTTGATTTGGATATCTTGCTTCGCTCGATCAATAAGTTATCTTATTGATTAAGGCGGTAACTTGATGATGTTTATCAAGACGAAATACAATTAATGTAGGTACATATTACAAAATTTGACTTATGAATGAATGATCAAATGAATGTTTTATCAAACCATATGACTTCACGTTATCTAGTAACAAGACTCCGAGCATATGATTTGTAGCAATCTGGCTGGACACGACACGTGGTTGCCACATTTTGTTTTCGGTAACATTTTATTACGATGTTTAGATTATCGACACTGTGGCACAACCTTAGTCGTGACAAAACAATACAGATTTGAAAATAGAACTTCCGGAATTTAAATATTCAGAGACAAAGAGGTTCTCAAAGGTTTACAAAGAAGGTTTTTACTTTGCTACAAAACTGTAATGATTGGTAGGCAGGTCTTGAGCAACTGGGGCTAGATAGCGCTGTGTCAAATGTTCAGCATTATCACTATATAGTATAAAACAAAGTGGCTTCCCGCTGTTTGTCTGTCCCTATGTATGCTTAGATCTTTAGAACTACGCAACGGATTTTGATGCGGTTTTTTTTAATAGATAGAGTGATTCAAGACGAACGTTTATATGTATAATACATGCTTAATATAGTAGAGAAACACAGATAATTTTAGAGGTTTCTAATGTGATGTCGTAATGTGATTTCAAGAGTAACCTCTAAAGAAAACATGTTTGTACTTATTGATTAATGGTAATGACAAAAAAGCTGTGAGCGTTGTTTATAAAGACATTCTGTAGTCATATTTAGTATCAGGATTGCACCCGTGCGAAGCCGGGGCGGGTCGCTAGTTGATATATAAAGAAGCAGCATCATTTTACAAGCTTTCTATTAACTTGCAATGTATGTATGTTTATCCGGGTGGAATCTTGCATCTGATTAAACCCGTTCCCCTCAACCGATTGAGCTGAAATTTGGATTACATAATGTAACTTCGGTGATATAGTACCATGGAGGTGGTCTCACGATGGAGACGGATGCTAGACAACGGAACTTCGGAATGGATTATAGTAGGCTACTAGTGTTTGGACTCATTTGAATCTGCTTGCGGTTCCGATTGTGAATTTTATAAAAGCTTGTTTTTGAAAAAGTAATTTTACAACAACAAACTTATTTCAAGGTCAATTCAATTCATATAATTGAATGCATTTGGGTACATTTGGGTACATAAAGCACTTAGTTACGTCAACTTCACTGGTAGGTACATAAAATATTGTTAATTCATAGGTAGATATATAAAGGCATAATATTCTTTATTTTACTGGTATATATTGGCGTAGTCAGATGAAAAATGATATAAAATAAAATACATAATTAAAAATACAATAAATTAAACTTAAATACCTACTATTAAGTACATTACATGTGAAGTGGTTGCAGATGTTCAGGGGCTGTGTCAATAACAAAGGTCACAGATTTAGGCGTGTCAGTATATTATTCCAATTAACGATAATAGTAGGTAATACACCAGAACTGAGATCTCGCGAGTCTCCGATTAAAACAGAAAAATATTATTTCTAATCTTTGACTATCAAAATAGTGACACGAAAAATTAACCACATTACTTGACCTACAGTTTCATTCAAATTACAGGTAACGGGAGTTCATGTTCTGTGGTTACTGTTTTTGGGGTACAAATTGCAATTATTCTAGATTTCAGACTTTTACCTATATTTGTGTCACTTAAGCTACACGCATACCAAAGTACAGCACTGTGGGGTCACTGGTGTACCCTGTGTGTGAATTTTGTCAAAGTTTAGTTTTTATCATGGCCAATAACTCAAAAACTATAAAGAATTTACGAAAAATAAAAACGGATTCTAAACGTAGTAATGAATACCTTTCATTTGACGTCACATTTGGCCTGATAGCCTCATTTTTTTTTTAATTTTCACTCTTTCAAGGAGATACAAGTCGTAGCTGGTTACCGACGGATATAGGAACTAGCCATAAAGGGCTGAACGGATCCTAATGAAATTTGGCAAGAAGATATATTATATCCTGGGGAAGGACATAGGCTATATTTTCTTTCAAAAAATAATCTTGAAGGGGGTGAAATAGAGGGTTGAAAGTTCCATATAATATAACCGTCGGTCGTTCATTGAAGTGAAGTTAGACACGCGACACGCGTCACTTTGACATTTCATTCTGCATTTGATTTCTTTGATCACACTAAATTTATAAATGTCAAAGTTTGGATGTTTGTTTATTTATTTGTATGTTTGTTTGTTACTCAATCATGTCGTAAAGGCTGAACCAATTTCGATGTTTGGTATGTACCTAGGTACGTAGATTATAACCTAGATTATCACATAGGCTACTTTTTATCCCATGGGATAAAAATGGGGTGTCAAGTCAAGTTGTAACAGCGAGTTTAGCTTTATTTCTATGTTACCTACACATTTAGTAATGTAACGCGTACGAAGTCGCGGGCAACAGCTAGTAATTTATATGGCAAAACAACGTTTTCCGGGTCAGCTAGTTCATAATGTATCTAAGTCAATATTTTTCCATTCCATTTTATCATTGAGAAAATAGCATTCATTGAGGTACCATCATAATCGTTGCATTGAAAAGTAGGTACAATTCTGTCGGCGGATCAGAACGACCGACGCGACGACGGACGCGACGCTGCATTGAAAAGTAGGTACAATTCTGTCGGCGGATCAGAACGACCGACGCGACGACGGACGCGACGTTGCATTGAAAAGTAGGTACAATTCTGTCGGCGGATCAGAACGACCGACGCGACGACGGACGCGACGTTGCATTGAAAAGTAGGTACAATTCTGTCGGCGGATCAGAACGACCGACGCGACGACGGACGCGACGTTGAACTCAAAATGTCTAACTTCACGCATGTTTGGCTAGATTTGCCGACGTGGCGTGGACTCTTCCTTTGCCGTGGACCATTAGTCAGTTCCATTGAAGGTACCTAGTAGCTACTGTGCCCATATAACTTTTTAAATTTTCGCGAACTATGCTCATGTTTTTAAGACAAAACGGATCTTTTCGCGCACAGATTTATATCAAAATCATAATTTTGACTAACCTCGACGTTTCGGCCAAGTTACATCGGCCGTGGTCACGAGAGACTGAAAGCGGGCGGGTGTCATTGCCGAGAAGCACGAATATGGTCACCAACTACCCGCACTTGGTTTTCTGAATCGCACGTATCACTGTTTCGAGATACAATACTAACGTACGCGTGGATCTAAATCGCGACGTGAACACCTAACTATAACTGGATTCCATGATGCAGATAATCTAAAGCCGTCCTCACAATTAAAATTGAGATATTTCTTTATCTCGACGGCTTCTCGAACGATTTTTGGGTAATATAGGCGTTCGGTGGAGAGAATTTTGGGGTCGTGATGTTCTATCCAGTGGTTTGGTCCTTTCAGTCTCTCGTGACCACGGCCGATGTATCTTGGCTGAAATGTCGAGGTTAGTCAAAATTACAATTTTGATATAAATCTGTGCGCGAAAACACCCGTTTTGTCTTAAAAACATACTGTGCCCATTTTGGTACAGTACGGAATATTTTATTTTCCGTCGTTTCATCTAAGGTACTATGACATAAAAATCTAACGACCTACTGCCATCCCGAGTGGTAGTGGCAGATGCCAATAGGTCGTTAGGTTTTTACCACGTACCATCAAAGGAAGTGACTGTGGTACCGCGGAGGAAGGGACTGTACCGTACGGGAAATGACAATAATTTTTGAAGTAAAACTTCTTTACGCACGCTTGACTTGAGGAGTAAGCTGGTGAATGCGTTACGAAAAGTACGAACGGAAGTTGAGAGGGGGGATATAGGTTAGTGAAGATAGAAAGAGAGAGAGTTACGTTTCGTATATTACCTACTGTAGGGGCAAGAGAGAGAGGTGCGAGAACACATTTTTTTTTTCTCTTTCTCTCATAGCCAGTTGATTTGTCGCATATCTCCATCTCAAATTAGCCTAAATTATACAAACTGCAAAAACATAACATTCCTTCATGGTGTATAATAGAGTTCATTTTGCTATTGATAAAAAAAGTATTAATGACGTTTCGTATTTTGAATCTACCAGCTTCGATTTACGAAAAAGTTCAGCTATTCCACAACAGATGGCAGGCAGCAGCACAAGTTTTACTTCAGTCGTGGGGTCTAAAGCACACTTGATTTTTTTTTAAGTAAAACTTCTTTAGGAGCTTTGAGCATTTTTTGAAATGGGAAAAAAACATTGAACTCACTACTGACACGTACTGTTACTGACACCTCTGTAGGTATATAAGTATCTGTAGTGTAGTCAGCTTTTATTCAAGTTTTCACTTCTGTCGGCACTCCGGGAGTGCCATTTTTTTTCTTCTTAGTTTGGAGCTAGATAGCGCTGTGTTGCTGTGTCCAGCAATATTTATATTAATTTATTTATTTTGTCACCAGGCCTCAATGTCCAGTTACGGCAGTATGTCGCCTTCAGACGAGGGATTTGACAGATATGAGCCTCCGTTCTACTGTCAGCCTTCACACCAAGGTAATTCACGACCTCATGATCCTAACGTTCTTTCTAGTGAACGCCATTATTACAAGAGAATGGTTCGCGAAGCGATTCAAATCAAGAAATTTACAAATTTCAATCGGGAAGATGGCTATAGACTCTCAGCATCCTGGAACCCGGTGATTTCTAGGTGTGCGCGTCGTAATCGCTCGTCTCAGTGCGTAGATACGGTTAGTGTAGTGTGTCGTAATATGAACGAGGACATTTCTAATTCTGAAGACCAAGTGAGGGTAGTTGCTGCAGCTGCCATCACTTCTCGACGGTAGCTCCAAGTACTCCATTCCGCCCGTGACCACGGCTGTTGCAACACAATCAAACGTCAGAATAAGGAAAGGAAGGGATATGTTTTAAGCAGTCTATTAAAATGTATTTAGATAATATGTTCCATCGTAGCGCCTAAACTACTCACCCGATTTTGATGAATGAGGAGTCAATCGATTTGTTAATAAGGTCCGAGTGAGACAGGCTACCATCCACATAGATATAACGTTTTATACACGGCTTTCAGTTTTTAAACATAAATAGTTTATTGTTCAAAATTATACTTGTTAGACAAAAAAGACCCTCACTTTGATAAATTCTTCTTGGAATAACACTTTAAAATGTTGTTTTTCAGGGAGCCCTATGGACGGAGGAGTGTTCTGGCCAGGACATGAGAACCACGAGTTCGAAAGCCAAGAGGTATACCATGACAACACACATTACATCGGCAGGACATATGGTAAGCAGTTTACATCCAACATCCTTAAATATAATGTTTTGTTCTCTTGTGATGGTCAATTGTGTTTATGCCGCTCCTAATTCATTGGGGCGTTTCGTGTGTGGACGTGATGGCTGGTATGATGAGGATGCTCTTGTCCTAACAGGTTACGAAGAAACTCAGATAGCTAGCGAGCCATACGATGGATACCATCACGCGATGCACCATTCCTACGCACAGAACAACGGAGGTAAGTCAAAATATTTATGGTAGGGAATATAAACAAGAAACATTTTATAATTTGAAAAACTCCCGAGTCCCGTAAATCCTAATGACTAATGATGATGATCTAATGGCAATACATTGAGTTAGCAAAGGCGAATATAGAGCTGGATATCTTTAACCTTATGCTATATAAATTTGTCACACAACTCAAAGACATCCTCCATTTTAACCGGGATACAGACGCTCATAATAGCTGTGTGGGCTTCCAAGTCGGTTGATATTATATTTAGGTATTTTGTATATATTACGTGTTTGTTTTTGTTTTAATTATTGTTTCTTCTGATTCTCAGTTTTGTGTCTACTCATTTTAATTATTTAGTAGTAGTTATGTTCATAAAGATACTTTTCCTTTTGTTTCCTCGATGAGTATATTTCTGTTTTTCTGTGCGCACTTATGTTACGTTTCAAGCCAGATAAAATTGTTATTTTAGTTAAGTTATATTTTTATTGCTTGTAATGTGTGCCACAAAAAAATAATAATAATGACTCGCAGAATAACAGCGCCGAGCTGTCGATCGGTGGCGAGGCATAATGCTGAGCTGAAACCCATTTGCTGCAGTACCACATACATACTTATTTACCACTTGTTAATTTTTCCCTGGTCACATCGTTTAATTATTATTTTATTCTGTTGTTCTTCTGAAAACGCCTGGAAGAAATATTTTGCCATGAAAGACCTTCCGCTCTACCTAAAAAACAGCTCATGGATATATGTATTCTTCCTATTCTTACCTACTACGGTACAAACTAGGTCTTTGACGGCACTTTAAAGGTCCAAATTTGGGCCTGCCAGAGGGCGATAGAGCGATATTGGGCGTATACTGCGCTCTAAGACAAAATCGCCAATGTTATGCAAAAGACAGCTAAACTGAAGTGGGACTGGGCGGGACACGTATGTCGAATGCGTGTTGACGAGTGGAGCACAAGGCGCGAAACCGCGTGCCCGGCCCAGACGGAGGTGGCGGGACGAACTTGACGCGCATAGTGCGAGTGCGAACTGGTCGACAGGAGCCCTAGACCGGGGACAGTGGGATCCAGCAGGCTCCATTAGATTAGATAGTTCCTATCCTATGTTTATTGTATGTAATTTTCTGTTTTCTCTTACGTTAATTAGTGTTTTTCTTTTATGTTATACCTACCAACTTATGTATTGTGTGTCCTACGAGTATGGTAGCAGTCCTACGCGTCTGAATCGGTTTATCCGGAACACGATGCCACAAAAAGATTGACGCCCAGAAAAAGTTATGAAAACGCGATGGGCCCCTGTATCCCAAGGACCCAGGATCTCGAGTCTCGACCCCAAATGGCTCAAATACGTAATCGAGACTTCCATATTTGCGCCGCACCGGCCCCAAATGCTGTACCAGACAGATGGAGATGGCGCGAGATGTAGAAATGTTTGTGTGTGTAGGTGTAGAGTGCGAGCTGCAGACCCTGCAGCGGTTCGACCGTCCGGGCACGTCGTTCGTGCGCGTGGTGAAACGCCGCACCACCGCCAACAAGAAGGAGCGCCGGCGCACTCAGAGCATCAACACCGCCTTCTCCGACCTAAGGGAGTGCATCCCCAATGTGCCGCCCGACACTAAACTCAGCAAGGTAATCACATTTAAAACTAACTTCAAAAGCTTGCTTCCGCCCGCGGCTTCGCACGCGTCTTTAGTCATTAAAAAGTAGCCTATGTGTTAATCCAGGTTATAATCTACGTATATACCAAATTTCACTATAATCCATTTAGTTGTTTTTGCGTGAAAAAGTAACAAACATCCACACATACATCCACACATACATCCACACATACATACATACAAATTTCCGCGTTTATAATAATTAGTTAATATTAATTTAAAACACAGCCATTCCTCGGCCACCATTCAGTTGCTACCCTGCTCCACCTGTCATCACCACGTCTTGCCAAGTGTCACGCCCAAGAACATTTGAGCTCCATAACTCGATTCCCAACGTCATGAACCTTCGTTCTTCTACGGATCTCGACGTTTGGAACTCGATCTAAGAGTTTGATGCCGAGCATGGTACGCTCCATGGCTCTCTGTGCAACTCTTTACCTGTACACAGCCTCCTGCGTGAGCGTCAGGGGGTAGGGCGTATTTATAGAAGGGTAAGACGTCCGGCAGCGAGATGGGTGGACGACATCGTTAGAGTCGTGGCCCGTCAGTGGGTGAGACTAGCGCAGGATCGTGGCGGATGCCACAAACTTGGGGAGGCCTATACCCAGCAGTGGGTGAATTCGGGCTGTGGATGATGATGATGATGAATTTAAAACACACATTCAGTATCTAATTAACTGATTTTAGAGGTGGGTTTAATAATAATAAATAATAAAAGGAATTTATTTACACACACATCTATGAAGCTAACATAAGTAGGTAGCACCAAGGTAGACGGTTGTGGTAAATAGGTCGAGGGCTCAGCTACGCTGGTTTTCAGCCTCGCCTTGGCAGTAACATCTGCAGCTGCCGCCGCCACAGATAGGGCTCTCGGGAACTGTCAGCTTTATGCACCGAATCAACAAGTAGTAATTGAAGAAATAACTAGACAATTACCGAAAACCCATCGCGTAAATATATTAAAACCAGAAAAAAAAATAACATTCCACACACACGATAAATAGGCAAACTTAACGCTAATTAGCATTTTATTCCAGCTAAGTGTGTGTAGTGTAGATTAACCGGTTCAGACACTTATGTATTTATTCTAATAAACAATAGATAGGAACTAAAATAAGACTAGATATATAAAGTTAAACCATTAGTATTATGTCGATATGGAGATTAACACTGTTTGTAGCAAATAGAAATAAAAAAGCGGTATCTTGAATATTTATCCAGCAGTAATCAATATATAAAGAAGAAAAACTAAAGTTGCCGACATAGCTCTCAAAATTAGCAAGTTGAAGTCGAAATGGGCAGGCCACATCGCTCGTAGAACCGATAACCGACGATCTATAGTCTAACTTTTTATTAGCTGCAGTAAAATGACGTTTCTAAATGTCATTCTGTAAAATAATGTTGCCAGCCTAATCTCAATAGGGATGTGATTCAGTTCACAAAAATTAATTAAATAACATTATTATGACGTTTTTGTTTCATTTTGAATGTACCTCCCTATACTTCCACTAAAAAAGATCAATCCTTTAGTATTGTAATAATAATAGGTTAAAAAAATACATTATAACTTAATATTAAATCTCCATTTTACTGCAGCTAATAAAAAGTTAGACTTTAGTAAAAATCGCGGGGTGCCGTTGGGCGCAAACGGTTACCAACCGCTCGTTGTGGCGATCTAAGGATGAGGCCTATGTTTAGCAGTGGACGTATTCCGGCTGATGATAATGATGATGAATCAATACATTTCTAATTTAAAGAAAAATACATGAATAGGCGGCGCGTTTGCGACGATGCCGCTTAGTCATACATGATGAATGAATATGATTTGTTTACCTATTTTATACAGGCGGTTTCATTCATACTTTAAGAGTTGATATTCGCTTGCAATTCGGATATCCGAATATCCGTATTATTCGGATATCCGTGTGATTTTACTATCCGGATAGTGACGATCAATATATTCGGATAATTCAAATAAAACGAATAGTTAAATTCATCAAAAAATCACGATTTGAACATGAAATTAACTACATCAAAACCATAATTTCATAATTATGTGCAGTAAGTACATGTATCTAAAAAGTGATCTGAATTTAAAACAGTGTTTGTCCTTTATTTTTAATATTTGTCGCATTATAAAACATTCAGAAAGTCGTGACTGACAAGTTGCTTACTTATTGCTTAAGTTTTGTGACAGAAAACATGATCTAAAATATACCTATCGAGTTTTCTTATAGTCAAAAGTGATTTATATTTTATTGGTGAATGTTGGAATGACTTACACACTGTTTATAGCTACTTTAATAACAATTATTTTCGTTTGTAACGCATTTCCCAAAATTATCCGTAATATCCGGATATCCGAATAGTAAAGTTTACTACTATCCGAATTATTCGGATACCAAAATCTAACGGATAATGCAAGCCCTAGTTGATATTAAGGTAGTCTAAAAAAGTTTTAATTTTCTATGGTAATGAATATGAAAAAAAGCCTATTTTACTACAACAAGACTATTGTTCGATGCATCGATCACGCAGGTGCGAGTAGGTATATTAGCATCATCAGCAGTTTGACCTAAGTAGGTTACTTGTACCGCGAGCGCGGCCGGGGCGCCTACAGAACTCAGTGCACCAGCAGCAGCCATCCAAACCGCACTCACAAATAGTCGTAGTTTTATATATACAATATAGCTTTTGTACAGTAAACTCGACTTTTCTATCAACATCCCGGGAAGAGCTAGCCGCGATTCCTACAACTATCCCTACCCGTGTTTTCATAACAAAAGGCGTAGGTAGTATATTATTATTTGTGTATGTGTGTTACCCCAGAACTGTGCCATTTATCAACCGATTTGGAAAATTAATTTTATTTGAACGTATATTGGCTCAAAATCTGGTTTCGTCGGGATACTCATATACTCTGTCTTCTTTATAACATCCTTCAAAATCCTCTGTCTCCTTACTATCATAAAGAACAGTTTTCTCCTCTTTTTCCACCTGATCGTCCTTCTCGTTCTTCTCAACATCTTTTATTCATGACGCCTGAGCATTTTTTTTTTTTATATATTATAGTCTTGCGTTTGACCACGATCTCGCCTGATGGCGCGCGATGATGCAGTCTACGATGGTACACGCTTGCCTAGAAGAAACCTATTCACTCGCGACTTAAAGATACCCAGGTTGTAGTTATCTGGAAACACAGACTCTGGCAAGTCGTTCCACTCTTTGGCGGTGCGCATAATAAAGGTCGAAGAGAACCGCTTTGTGCGAATGGAAGGTATTTCTACCATATAGCGGTGGCGCACTGCAGAGCGTCTGGTTGTCCGTTGATAGAAAGGAGATGGTGGGATCAGGTTGAAAAGTTGCGCGGCACACTCCCCGAAATGTACTCGATAAAAAACCGAGAGGCTAGCAACCTTTCGTCGATGCTCCAGGCTGAGGAGCCTTGCATCAACTAGCTCATCGTTGCCTATGAGCTTCTTGGCTCTTCTCTCAATTGATTCTACAGCTTCAAGTTGGTACTGCGCTGATCCGTCCCAGAGGTGAAAACAGTACTCCAAACACGAACGGACTTGTGCTTGGTACAAGTTGAGCAACTGTCCCGGTGTGAAGTAGTGCCTCACCTTTGCGAGTATACCAAGCTTTTTAGCAGCCAACTGGGCTTTTGACTCAATGTAGGAGCCGAAATTGAGAGTCGGAGTTAATGTGATACCAAGAAGCTCGAGGTGGTCAGATATCGGCACGGGTACATATCGGAAAGTAGGAGGCAGATTAAATTGACTTCATTTTGCGGAGAACAGACACGCCTGGCTCTTATTCGCATAAAACTTATTTCTTCACTAACTCTTTCACTGTGACTGCTATCTGCTTGTGGAACTCTCTTCCAGTGGAAATCCGCAAGGCCGCCTCTATGGGAATTTTCAAATCCAAACTCTTTAAACACTTCATCTCTCTTCAAGATACGCAACAAAATTGAGCACTTTATGTAGATTTGTGTATTTGGTTTATGTATGTGTATTATTATTATTTTTAATTTTTCTAAGTTTATTTCTAAGCTAAAGTTTGTTTAAATTTCCATTTTCTTGCACTACCACTTTCTCCACACTACACAAAGGTTAGCTGGAAGAAAATGCTAATTAGCATTAAGTTCACCTATGTATTATTTTATTAGCGTAATAAAGAATTTTCTAATCTAATCTATATGCTAACTAACTAGTATAAGGATAGGATAGGTATAGGGATTTGTCCTATATTTCTGTTCTTCAAAATCGGTCCAGTAGTCGGTTATATTATTTTTGGTTGTCAATCATTTTCTGAAAGTTGGTCATAGTTATCTCGATAACGGCTCTGTAAATGAGATTTACAGTATTAGGGCCGTAAATAAATAACAAAATAGAATGAGGCTCTTGCATTCAATAAATGCTAAAATGAATAAAAAAAATTTTAGGTACTTTTAGCAATTGACTCGAAATATTTGTCCCAGACCAGACTGGACTAAAAATCTGGGCCACTAGTCAAAATAGTCTCCATCAGTTTAGCTGAGCTAATTTCAATGAAGTGCGGATTTTTTTTACTTACGTAGGTAGGTAGCTCTTAGAATAACTACACATGAAAGCAAAGTACACACGTGAAAAATAAGCCTTTCAATTTGAGCTATATTTTATGGCGGTGAAAATGGTTTGTCGGCGAATGCAAAACATGGCACGCATTCGTTGATTTGTAGCCTACGTAACGAAGCTCCTATTTTTTTTTCTAATACCTCAGTCATTCATTATAGAAGTAAAACTTCTTTACGCACGCTTGACTTGGGGAGTAAGCTGGTGAATGCGCGACGAGAGCGTTACGAAAAGTGTGATCGGGCGAGTCGAACGGAAGTTGAGAGGGAAATATAAGTTAGTGAAGATAGAAAGAGAGAGAGAGAGAGTTACGTTTCGTATAATACTGTAGGGGCAAGATAGAGAGAGATGCGAGCACATATTTTCTTTCTCTCTTTCTCTCATAGCCAGTTACGTTTCGTATATCTAAGACACAATGCAGGCCTGTTGTCTGTATTACACTGTAGGAAGGAGCAAGAGAGAGCAGTGTGCGCGCACATTTTCTTTCTCTCTTCCTCTCATAGCCAGTGCATTAAATATATATATATATATATATATATATATCTCTCTCAGTCAGTAGTTCGTTTGCGAGTTTGCACGAACGTTACGCGAACGGTGTTTTCTTGATTAATTTTCGTAATTTCATTTCGTTGTTGAACAATTTTATAAATTAATATTTTGAAAAAGAAGTTTTACTTCAGTCGTGTGGTCTAAAGCGCACTCGTCTTTTACTGAATTACCTGAGGTCAAGTTAAAAATAAGATCATCAAAATAATTATATTAATGTAAAATCTTTTAAAAGTTCAATCTAATGGATATTTTGTTTATGGTTGATATTATGTCCGTCTCACTCTAACTTTCCCGCCCCTCAGATGGTGCGAAAGAGATCGCAAGACATCAACACAGCGTTCAGTACCCTGAGGCGGCAGATTCCACATGTTCTCCCCGACACAAAGATGACTAAGGTTTTTACCAGTTTTTATTATTTTTATTCAATTAAAAAAAAATACTAATAACCAAAACAATTAGTAAATTTAACACAATTGCTCAGAAGTCGGGCTGACTTTAACCGCTAAGCGATCATATATCTGTATACTTACATATATGTATATACTTTATCATTTAGCAAATATCGAATTCAAATACCTTATAAAGGAAAAGTTGCTAGTAAAAAAAACTTAATATGTTATAAGTATGTTGATGTCTTATTTTAATTATAGTCATCATCATCACCATTAACCTATAACAGTCCACTGCTGGACGCAGGTCTCTCCCAGGGTGCGCCATTGAGCCCGATCCTCAGCCCTTCTCATCCAATCCTTGCCAGCCACAGCGCGCAAATCGTCACTCCATCTAGCCGGAGGGCGGCCTACACTTCGCTTGCCTAGACGTTTTCTACTAAAAAGTAGAAAATATTTTTTCTACTTTTTAGTTCGGTTATCTACAAAAGCGTGTTTTTAGGTTTTTTAAACTATTATTTACTAGTTGACCCGCCGAACTTCGTACCGCCTTGACATGCACATAACGCGGGCTGTTAATATACGTCACCCTGGTAAATTGTCAATTGTTGTACCCGGCCATCATTATAAAACCATACTTAACCATAGACAAAATTACGTTTAGCTGTCATTTGCGTTTTGTTATTCCATGTGTCAGATGCGTTTTTGTTTTAACACGTTTCATAATGACTTGTATTCTCTTTGACGTTTTATGTCACGTCACACGGGAACGCGGTCGAACGAGTTAAAAAGTATCCATGTCTGTCTCCTGGTTCTAAGCTACCTCCCCACCAATTTTCAGCCAAATCGGTTCAGCCGTTCTTGAGTTATAAATAGTGTAACTAACACGACATTCTTTTATTTATAGATAGATATAGATTTTGTATTTTTAGTTCGGCAAACTACAAAAGCTTTTTTTTACTACATTTTTATTAAACTTATGCTATTCAAGATTCGAGTAACATTACAGTAAAGTCCAAATTATTGTCATCGGTCCAGGTCGAAGGAAAATTAATGCGGAGCAGCGGGGTCAAAGGTATAGGATGATTGGAAGTCAGGTGAATAAAATAGGAGTCAATTTAGGGTCAGAAATCACAACAAAACACTGAAATTACCTACTCGAAACGATACTCTAGCTAGACGACTAGCGAGAAGGTGTCGTTAGAATGTTCGTCGAATTCGGACAAATAGACACTTTGTTTCGTTGTCAAATTCAAATTATCGTATCGTTTTAGCACCACTATAGTAGCAATTGTGACATCGATTGTCAAAAGTAATGTCGGTCGTTCTATCGTTCATACGATAGTCGAAACGATGTAACTTACTAGAGACGAGACTAGAGTACGATTTGCACGATTATTGTCCCGATATATCGTTTATTGTTTTGCAGAGTAGAGGCCCAGTGTGCAAAACTTCAATATAATGCGACGTTTAGAAGTGGTTGAAAATCAACTTGAAAGATTCCGTTACTTGCATACATACCTACAAACCGCGCTTTACGCTATCGATAAATATAGGTAAGTTTAAATCAGTAATTACGTAGGTAATAAGTTCTTTGCCAAGACTAAATAGTTATACTTAGTCTTAGAAAGAAAGAAAGAAGGAAAGAAAATATATTTATTTGAACCCACTTGACATCACACACATTAAAAAACAATAAAAATAAAGTCAAAGTCAAGATTCACTCAGACAGACAATACTGGTGTTGCGTGGGGACAAAATGGTCCCAGTCTCAGCATAAGCTGTTTCGTACCACGGTGGATACGATGCAGCGCTGGTTTTCTGACAGGGCCTATAGTCTAACTTTTTATTAGCTGCAGTAAAATGACGTTTTTAAATGTCATTCCGTAAAATAATGTTGCCAGCCTAATCTCAATAGGGATGTGATTCAGTTCACAAAAATTAATTAAATAACATTATTATGACGTTTTTGTTTCATTTTGAATGTACCTCCCTATACTTCCACTAAAAAAGATCAATCCTCTAGTATAGTAATAATAATAGGTTAAAAAAATACATTACAACTTAATATTAAATCTCAAAAAAAAAACCAAACTGATTATTCATTTATGATTCACTCATTTAGCTACATCCCTATTTATTTTTCTTCAAAAACCGGCAACCCACAAAACGTCATTTTACTGCAGCTAATAAAAAGTTAGACTTTAGGTGACGACACGATCATTCGAAAATACAATACTAATAGACTAAAATATAAATAACATGTAGACAAATTAATAGGAGAAGATACTCAATAAATTAAATTAACTATACATAAAATACACGAATTGTAAAATAAATAGCTACGAACAATACATAGGCAAATACTTTAAAAACAAACAACAAAAAGAAAACTAAAAATAGATAAATAAATATTAAAAAATATAAGATACACTCCTCAAACCTAGCACCGTCTACAACTCCCAGACACCGGACGGGGACACCGGAGGGACAATCGCCCATACAACACGTACTACCAAGATCATTTCTAATTCGAGCATATTTCTACCTTATTAAGGTATTATTTTAATTTGAATAGTATTTATCTAGGTTCCCAACCATATATTAGATCAAAATACTTACCTAAAATGAAATAGAAGCGTATCGCATTCTGCATGTTTTTACGTCATAAAAGACCTGTTTTCAACCTAATTGTTTCGTATTAAAAACAACAACATCTTACGTATCCTAGTCATGGGAACATAGATTATATCGTCTAGTTACAGAATAACAACACAATGAGAAAAATACAACAAGTTTTCAGTCATCATTTTTGGTATTACGGAACACGGTCAAAATCTAATCAAATTTAGAATCGTTCTATTGCTATCACTGTCGCTCTGTGTGGCTAAACTTCGTCACTAAATAGGGATAGCGATATTCAGGCCGAAGTTTTTGACGCGGCCGAATTGAAGTTGCGCTCAGGGTTCGCCGGCGCGTTAAATAGAATTAATACAGCATCAGCAAACAGGTAGTGAATCAATATTTACTGTCCAGAATTGATGTATCGTCTGTGGCTGCATTTTTGTACATCACTATTACCATCATTTGTTCGGTCGGCGATTGTTTCTATATGTTAAGTTTTATTTAGTACCTACCTATGGTACCGTCTAGTGTTACCATGTGCACCGTAATTACGGTAAATGCACCGTACTCAGCAAAAAACTACTACCTACCGTTGGAGCATTACAACGGTGACAAAATCTACCGCAATTTGCATTAATAGTTCATTAGATATTTATAGTTTCATTCTTGTTTTAGATTAGGTGTTTAGCACAACAACTGCTGGTTCTAAACAGGAGCCCCTCTGGGGCAGTACATTAATAATTTACTTATTACTACCGTAATACCTTTATATTACCCGTGCGCGATAAGTTGGGACCTGAGCGCGGTGACGTCATATTGGCGTGTTTGTACCGCCCGCAAAAAAGCGAACATAAAAAGCAGCCGCCCGCGGCTTCGTCTTTGTTCTTTTTTAACCTAATTTATTATGTTACTCAGGGAGGACGCTGCTTTTTATGTAATCTTTTTTACACTATTTGAATAAAATAAAAATACAATGTTTAAGTTTCTACATTTATTTTATCTATTATTATATTATCTCATCTTCGTCACTACTTAGTGGATTTATGCCTTCTAGAGGTTGTTCTTCGTCCTCAGTCTCACTATAATCACTTGACGAAGAGGTATCCGATAAATTTACAATTAATTGCGATTCATTCGTCTCTTGTCATCGTCCCAATACTTTTTTCGAAGCCTGTCCACATGGTTGACTTCTTTTTTCCAGACAACAAAACAATAACACAAACGAAAACTAAAAGACTTCCAGAGCGCGTCGTTACGTGACGTAGGCCAGTGCGAGACTAAAAACCCCAGTAAAAAATAGTGATGCGAACGGTACAATAAGGGCGCCATCGGGGAAGTGCAGGGGAAGCGGTCGGGGAGTCGCATTCCTAACAGGTCCCAAGTTATCGCGCACGAGTAATACAAGTAAAATTAGCAGTTAATTTACCTATTAAAATATTAGGCACCTACTTGAATATCAATATAAAATAGAATAGACGACCTCCGTGGCGCAGTGGGTGAACAGCCGGCTGAGACGCAGGAGGTAGTGTGATCGATTCCCGCCGCGGAACAAACGTTTGCACGATCTACAGATGTTTGTTCCGGGTCTGGTTGTTTTTCTATATATTAAAATAAAATAAATATTTCTGAACATTTCACACAGCGCTATCTAGCCCCAAACTAAGCAGAGCTTGTACTATGGGAACCAGATAACTGATAGAATACTTATGTACTTTTTTTTGTAAATACATACTTATAATACATAGAAAAACATCCAGACCCGAAACAAATATCTATAGATTATGCAAACATTTGTTCCGCGGTATGAATCGAACCCGCTACCTCCTGCGTCTCAGCCGGCTATTCGCCCACTGCGCCACGGAGGTCGTCAAATAAGTATATATATAAGTATAAGTATGTATGTATGTATATATTATAAGTATGTGTTTATAAAAAAAGTGTATAAGTATTGTATCAGTTATCTGCTTCCCACAGTACAAGCTCTGCTTAGTTTGGGGCTAGATAGCGCTGTGTGAAATTTCCAGCAATATTTATTTGTGTATTTATTACCTATGTATAATTCTTCTAGTTCTTAGTCGAGCGCTCTTGGCAGAGTGGTCGTGGTTAGGTATATCAGGTCTTGGCTCTTGATTAGCGGCTCTAGCGATGCGTCTCCATTCAGCTCTATTGAAGGCATTGCGAGAACATTCACTTATGGTTAGTGTGTGATGGAGTAGATGAGGTCTGACTATCTCGTTTGTTTATTTATTGATGTGAACACCAACATAGTATACAATATTACAGTATAATGAATCAATTATTTATTCTACGCGCTAAATCCTTATCCTTGCTAATATTAGAAATGCGAAAGTAACTCTGTCTGTCTGTCACACCAAAACTTCTGAACCGATTTAAATGAAATGGTAGTCAGGTAATCTAGAGCCTGAGAAAGGACATAGGCTACTTTTTAATGCGAAAAAAGGGTTGTAAGGGGTTGAAAGAGGGGGATGACAAGTTGTATGGAAGTTATCGTCATTTTTAGAGCTAGAAGCTTGAATGTTGATTCGATATCAATAAATATGACATTCAAAGTTTGTGAAAGTTTTACCCTCAAGGGCGTAAAATAACAATAGGGAATAGGGGGATGAAAGTTTGTATGGAAATATGTATGGTTTATGTGAATGTTTTATAAGTTTGCGGCAAGAGACAAAATATTAGAGGTATTCTGATGTAACATTTACGGAGTCATTACAATGCTAGTAAGAAACTTGCCAAGCACCGCGCCGTACACAATGAGCGCTGTGTAGGGTATAAATAATTTAATAAGCTCTTTGCAGTGAAACATTCCAAATAGCTCATTAAAGTACTTATACGTATGTGTCTTATTTGTAAAATAATTAGCCTAAATAATTAAAAACGCTACCCAAAGACACTATTCCACGCGGACGAAGTCGCGGGCACAGCTAGTGTTACTATAATTACAGGTGAAGACTACATTGATTAATTTATTGAACGAGTAACATAAAAAAATACAAATAACTAAAAAAAACACAAAATACACCGAAATTAATAAAAGACACAAAAATTAATTACAAAATCTTTGGAGAGAGAGAGAAACCGCGCGATCTCGTGTCCTCCACTCTGCCTTGCACTAGGTACTATACTTCGGCCGTTCAGAGAATGCGTTCCTGACACCTATCAGTTAGTCATATAAAGCGCTCACATAACCTTGTAATAGCGCAGTTTAGATTTAGAAAAATATTGTTTACCAAGTTATTTGACACTCAGTTTGGCACAAAATTATAACATTAATTGATTATTGATATAATGATGTTGTTTTAATGCTCATCAATTGTTAAAACGGTAAACAACCAGCAATAATATTTTTATCGTAACTGCAACGCCATTACAAAGTTACGTCGTCAGTTCAATCGCGACGTGTCAGGAACGCATTCTCTGAACGGCCGTAGTATAAAGTCTAACTTTTTATTAGCTGCAGTAAAATGACGTTTTGTGGGTTGCCGGTTTTTGAAGAAAAATAAATAGGGATGTAGCTAAATGAGTGAATCATAAATGAATAATCAGTTTGGTTTTTTTTTTTTGAGATTTAATATTAAGTTGTAATGTATTTTTTTAACCTATTATTATTACTATACTAGAGGATTGATCTTTTTTATTGGAAGTATAGGGAGGTGCATTCAAAATGAAACAAAAACGTCATAATAATGTTATTTAATTAATTTTTGTGAACTGAATCACATCCCTATTGAGATTAGGCTGGCAACATTATTTTACGGAATGACATTTAGAAACGTCATTTTACTGCAGCTAATAAAAAGTTAGACTATAGACGTTCCAATGCCTACTATTACCTACTACCTCCGTGGCGCAGTGGGCGAATAGCCGGCTGAGACGCAGAAGGTAGCGGGTTCGATTCCCGCCACGGAACAAATGTTTGCATGATCTACAGATATTTGTTCCGGGTCTGGATGTTTTTATATAAGTATGTATTTACAAAAAAAAAGTATATAAGTATTCTATCAGTTATCTGGTTCCCATAGTACAAGTTTTGCTTAGTTTGTGGCTAGATAGCGCTGTGTGAAATGTCCAGCAATATTTATTATTATTACGAACAAAGTGTCCAAGACGATTGTGGTTTATAATCTTACGTATGTATTAATTTTTTTATTTTTAATTTAACATGTACAAACATTAACGTTTATCTAATCTATGTAGGTACATGCACTTGTTTTGTTTGTCAATGTTACACCAAATTGTTACCTGCTACATAAAAAATACATTTGCACGCTCGCGAAGCAAAGACATGCGCTCCTCAATTATACATAACACTACAATATATTCTACCGTGTATTAGCAAATCAATTCATTTCATTTCATCCCATTTGAATGAACTTAACAGTACTTAAGAGACTACACCTCAGCCCAAACTCGAATTTCACCCCCGCTTCTCCGCGCGCCGCTGCACGTCCTATCTCGCCGTGGTTCATATGTTTGCCGGTTTTTTATCATTCAGTCCCTTCATTTTCTTGTTGTGCTTATTTCTCATTACTGCGTCTTTACAAAAACCAACTTAATATAAATTCTACCTAAGAATTACGTGATTACGTGAATTTCAATTGGAGCGACAAGCGTCACGGGTACCCCGTCTGAAAGCCGAGGCCAGACTGAATCGCAAATCGGGCGTCCGAAGCGAATGGTTTCATTAGTGCAAAAGTTAGTTATAGTTAGTTAGTTATAATAGATAGATGGATAGAATAATTGTGTTTGTCTTTCAGATCAAGACCCTCCGACTGGCGACGTCGTACATCTCGTATCTGCTGCGCGTGCTGGAGACGGACGAGCCGGCGGGAGGCTTCCGAGCTGATCTCCACCACACGCCGACCCGTCGGAGGCCCAACGACAACCAGGTAACACATACACACATACAAAACACATTTCTGCACTCGTGCTCCGAAACTTGGTCATTGATAACTCGAAAACTACGTAAAGGCGACGAACAAATCTAGTTTAACTGAAATGGTTCATATCTAAATAAAATAAATAAATATTGCTGGACATTTCACACAGCGCTATCGAGCCCTAAACTAAGCAGAGCTTAGAATACTTATATACGTTTTATTTTAAATTAAATTCTTATAATATATATATATAGAATAACATATGTGATTAACTATATGTGAATAAGATGAGGTCAGCCGGTCCAAAGACTATTAGCACTTTTCTCTTTTGGAAGGGATAGTCCCCGATCCGCCATTTTTTTTCAACGCGCACTTTCTTCAATTAGTTGCCAATAAGAAAGTTATCGTCCCGGTATCCATTGTGTTTTGTTGACTACTGGAATACGGCCTAAGAAATAAGGATTTGTCATGGAGATAGAATATAACTTATTACGAAACATTGATAATGCTTATTAGCTGATTATGATGTGAATGTATGGATCTGAATTTTGTTTATTTTATTGTGCTAGGTACATGTTATGTATTTGTTAGTACGTACCCATTTTCGCAATGAATAAATTAAATGAAATTGGAAGAGATCGCTTTGTTATGCGATAAGACCGCCCATTTGTTTTTTTTTTATTTCGATTTAACTGTTGTTTCTAGCTTGTAAAATATATTAAATTCACATGAATTCATTCATTCATCCTATTTCCATATTTACCTACGGCCGTAAAGCACATTTACGGAGCATGTGTGATGATAAAACCGGCCAAGTGCGAGTCGGACTCTTGCACGAAGGGTTCCGTACCATTATCTATAAAAACGGCAAAAAATCATGTCTGTTGTATGGGAGCCCCCCTTAAATATTTGTTTTCATCATCATCATATCAGCCGTAGGACGTCCACTGCTGGACAAAGGCCTCCCTCATTGATCTCCAGGAACTGCGGATGGAAGCGGCCTGCATCCAACGCCGACCTGCGGTTCTTACCAAGTCGTCTGTCCATCTTGTAGGTGGACGTCCTACGCTGCGCTTGCCGGTCTGTGGCCTCCATTCGAGAACCTTCCTTAGTTACCTTATTTGTTTTCTTGTAATTTAATTATTTATTTTTAAAGTTAATATATAAATAAATATTATGTGAATATTTCAAGCGTTGTATCAATATCGAGATAAACGAGCAAAATAATCACATTTGTTGTGTGGGAGCCCCCCTTAAATATTTATTTTATTCTGTTTTTAGTATTTGTTGTTACAGCGGCAACAGAAATACATCATTTGTGAAAATTTCAACTGTCTAACTATCACGGTTGATGAGAGCCTGGTGACAGACGGACAGATAGACAGACAGACAGCGGAGTCTTAGTAATAGGGTCCCGTTATACCCTTTGGGTACGGAACCCTAAAAACTATGCGATGCAATTATTGCGGTGAAAATGTTGGAAACTTCTGTTCTGTGTAGATAAGCTAAGGAGATATCTTTATTTTACAAGAGAATACAAGGCGCAAAAAATATTTCACGCTATTTCTGGGCTTTCTATCTATTATGCCGTACTACCATAGATACCAAGAAAATCCACTATAAAAGATCTCGGAATTATGTTCGACGAAAAACTTACGTTCCATGGCCATTATGATTACATTTCAACTAGATGTTCTAAACTTCTCGGCTTTATAGCAAGATCCACAAAAGATTTTAAAAATCCAAAGAGTCTTATCTGCCTCTACTACTCACTAGTTCGCAGTATTATAGAATATAATTCAAAAATTTGGTCTCCTTTCTATAAAGTCCACATTGACAGCATTGAAAGGATTCAGAGGAATTTCTTTAACATCTTGTGTTAGAAGCGGCATACATCGAACTCTCCCAACGTATGAACAAAAACTCAATTAGGTTTAAAATCATGTCACTTGAAACCCGACGTGAATACCTCGACTTGATTCATCATCATCATCATATCAGCCGTAGGACGTCCACTGCTGGACAAAGGCCTCCCTCATTGATCTCCAGGTACTGCGGTTAGAAGCGGCCTGCATCCAACGCCGACCTGCGGTTCTTACCAAGTCGTCTGCCCATCTTGTGGGTGGACGTCCTACGCTGCGCTTGCCGGTCCGTGGCCTCCACTCGAGAACCTTTCGGCCCCATCGGCCATCTGTTCTGCGCGCTATATGGCCTGCCCATTGCCACTTCAACGTGCTAATCCGTCGGGCTATGTCGGTGACTTGAGTTCTCCTACGTATCTCCTCATTTCTGATTCGATCCCGTAGAGAAACCCCGAGCATAGCCCTTTCCATAGCTCGTTGAGCGACTCTGAGCTTATTCATAAGGCCAATAGTGAAGGACCACGTCTCGGTTCCATATGTCATCACTGGTAACACACACTGATTGTAGACTTTCGTCTTAAGGCACTGAGGTATGTTGGACGAAAAGACGTTGCGAACTTGATTAATCTTTTTAAAATCATACATTCGTTGACTGATTCTCCTAGCTTATTGTCTTGTATTAAGTTTAATATCAAGCCACGATCTCGGCATCCCTTTCAAAATACTTTCGCCCTACAGGTATATACTAATAATACGTTATTTTATAATCCGATAGTCAGTTCAATACTAAATTATTTAAGTTTAAAAAAGATATCGAGGCCACTCTTATTAAAGAGAGTGATTCAGCCTTAACTCTCTAAATATTTATATATTATTGATTTTATTTTATTAATTATTATTTTTTCATTTATCTCAGTATTGTAAGCTAGTAATTTTTTTTTATTATTGATTTTACTTTGGTTTGCCTGTGTATGTGAATATTTCCCTTCAGCCGGTCTACACAGAACTGCGTTAGAGTTATCATGCTGTGTACACATGCTTTGGGATACAATCTAGATCTAAGAGTCTAACACTATATTTTGTATCTGATTGGTTGTATTCTGTTTTGTGTGCCTTAAGAATAAATAAACAAATAAACTACCACAAAATAAAACAGAAGTTAAGCTTAGTACAACGAGTGATAACAGGCGCACGCACAGACCCATCATCATCATAATCATCATATCAGCCGTAGGACGTCCACTGCTGGACAAAGGCCTCCCTCGTGAATCTCAAGGAACTGCGGTTGGAAGCGACCTACCTAATTGGACTGTTTGTCCTAGGTATACATACGCGTCGACAACTTCAAGTGCCGAGTTCTCAACCATAACTGGGGCAGGCATGACATGGACATTCGACATAATTTTCGTCTTGTCCATGTTCATTTTAAGCCCTACCCGTTGGGAGACTCGATGACGTCGGGAGACTGGAAAGGACTGGGCATCAATCATCATCATCATCATCAGCCGGAAGACGTCCACTGCTGAACATAGGCCTCCCCCTTAGATCGCCACAACTAGCGGTTGGTAGCCGTTTGCGCCCAACGGCTCCCCGCGATTCTTACTAGATCGTCGGTCCACCTTGTGGGGGGCCGGCCTACGCTGCGTCTTCCAGTCCGTGGTCTCCACTCGAGAACCTTTCTTCCCCAACGGTTATCGGTTCTACGAGCGATGTGGCCTGCCCATTGCCACTTCAACTTGCTAATTTTGAGAGCTATGTCGGCAACTTTAGTTCTTCTGCGGATTTCCTCATTGCGGATTTTGTCACGCAAAGAAACCCCGAGCATAGCCCTCTTCATAGCACGTTGAGCGACCTTGAGCTTGGTCATGAGGCCATGAGTAAAGGACCACGTTTCAGTGCCATAGGTCATCACTGGCAACACACACTGGTTGAAGACTTTAGTCTTCAGGCTCTGGGGAATTTTGGACGAGAAGATATCGCGAAGTTTCCCGAACGCTGCCCAGCCGAGTTGGATTCTTCGTGCGACCTCTTTGTCGAAGTTGGACTTACCTAATTGGACAGTTTGTCCTAGGTATACATATTCGTCGACAACTTCGAGAGTATCGCCCCCAACAACTACCGGTACGGGCGCAACATGGATATTTGACATGATTTTCGTCTTATCCATGTTCATTTTAAGACCCACCTGTTGGGAGACCCTACTGAGGTCGTTGAGCATGGTACCGAGTTCCTCGAGCGATTCGGCCATAATGACTATATCATCGGCAAAACGAAGGTGAGTGATGTATTCGCCATTGATATTGATGCCAAGTCTGTCCCAGACCAAGAGTTTGAAAACGTCCTCCAATGCGTTCGTGAACAGTTTCGGAGAAATTACGTCTCCCTGTCTCACGCCTCTCATCAATATTAACGGCGAATACATCACTCACCTTCGGTTTGCCGACGATATTGTGGTCATGGCAAAGTCGATGGAAGAGCTCAGCACGATGCTCGAAGGCCACAGACCAATACGAAGCATTAAATCCCACCTCTCTTTTGTTAGCTGTTTGTGACTCTAAATCAAAAAATTAAATCAAATCAAATATTTATTTGCAACAACACTTAATACAAAACTAACTACAAGAAAGTAGTAGGTTTATCAATAAAATAAACAGCTAGGTAATGGTACTGTACACAAACTGGTTGCAAAAAGGTCTCAACTCAGCGTCTGCAGGACGTTAGAACCTGCGCTGGTTTTCCGTTGAGACCTTTAGGACCGAGAGAGATAAATAAATACATAGAGGACGCGATTTGAAAGGACATAAAAAATAACACTTAAAACATAAAAAGAAGTTTGACCAGAAAAAGTTTTACAATGACATGAAATAATTAATAGAGTCATATAAATATATCATCATCATCATCAGCCCACATTAGTCCACTGCTGGACATAAGCCTCTCCCAATACGCGCCACTGAGCCCGGTCTTCGGCTCTTCTCATCCAATTTCTGTCCGCCACCTTTCTTATGTCATCGCTCCACCTAGCCGGGGGACGCCCCGCACTACGTTTTCCGAGACGCGGTCTCCGCTCCAGAACTCGTTTACCCCAACGGTTGTCGGTTCTCCGGCATATATGGCCAGTCCACTGCCACTGCAGTTTGCTAATCCGTTGAGCTATGTCGGTAACTTTGGTTCTCTGTTGGTTAACCTCGTTACGGATTAAATATATAAACTATTTAAATATATAAAAGTAGGTAAACTAAGGTGAACATACGAGTATGTATGTAAAGTTATATTGCACTTGTATCAAGTCTGATATGTTCCTGCTCCTTTTGCCAGTGTAATAAATATTATTTTATAGTTTTTATCTAAAACTGTGAATACTGTGCAGGTTCCTTATCGGCGGTGGAATGTTGTGACTGGACTTTTCAAACCGGGTGATTAAATGTCACCCGCACCATAATAAAGAATCTATTGACACCTCATTCATCAAAATCTGACGAGTAGTTTAGGTGCTACGGTGGACTATGCTTAAATATGAACATATATAAACGGCTAATAACATAACCCTTTCTTATGGCTTTTCCGTAGTCAGGTAAAAATGATGGTGAGGTGTGCGCTCACAACCTTCTGCACCCATGTATTTTGTGGTAGTGCGCTTTCGGTGTCCACTCGAGAATCTTTATGCCTGCTTTAAATAATGCAACAAGCCACTTGAGTTGTTCACGAGGGAACGACTCCATCTGTAGATAGTGCGCGAGTAACTCATGGCGCCAGAGTGTACTTGAACCACATTCACTATGTCTGACGGTGTATCCAACTCGATCAAGTTACAATATTATCTGCCCGCGACCACGGCTGTTGCAGCTTGCAATACAGTCGAAACGTCGCGTCGGGATGTTAAATAAAAAGGTAGAAACGCGATAAGTAGCAATATTATTAGTATTTATGTACTTACAGTGATTGCGAAACATTACATTAGATAATTTCTTAATTGCACACCATTAAAAATAAAATAAACAAAAGAGAATACACAATTAAATCAAAGGTACAATGGGCGGCCTTATCGCTAAAAGCGATCTCTCCAGTTAAGTTTTGGATAGACGGCGGCTTAAATCAAATAATACCTAACAGAACAAGTAGGTACTTATATTAGGTACTTACTAAAAAATATATATAACTATGAATATGTATATAGGTACTTAAAAATATTTATGTAATATTATGAAAGAAAGATTAAAAAATACTATATTAAATCTAGTTAGATATGTATTGTTAAATAATACTTGTTTCTTGCCTTTCTTTCCTGACTCGGCCGCGGAGGAACTGCCAGTAAAATCGACGTTTCATCCTTGTGATTTAAATCAAAAAAACAATATAATTTTATTTTCCTTTGTTCTTTTGTTACTAAGTATGTACCTTGTTTAGTATTTAGTGTAAAGTTTTATGTGTTTTTTTTCTGGCCTATGCTCTCCCACTGCTGGGCAAAGGCAAAATTTTGACGACCTCCGTGGCGCAGTGGGCGTATAGCCGGCTGAGACGCAGGAGGTAGCGGGTTAAATTCCCGCCGCGGAACATATGTTAGCATGATCTACAAATATTTGTTCCGGGTCTGGATGTTTTTTGGAACGGAGTTCCTTATCGCGCGTTGCGATAGGGGGCTAGACGGAAAAAATTAAGACTAAAAATTGTAACGACACTCTGCTATAGTTGTAAGCCGTGCGGCGTGCGCGTGTTTCTCTGTCTGTATCTCTCTCTCTCTCATAGAAAGCAAGCCAGTTATTTTCGTTTCGTCTTTCTATTTCGCATTGAACAGTGTGGTGTCGCGACGATTATTTTTGTTGAGTGTATACAGATTTTTTGTAAATAATAACCAATCAACAACAAAATATAATACTACCATCGATGCAGTTTTTTCAAGACATTTAAATAAAATAGAATCCCAAACATATGTTTCCTACTTCAGTTACCACAAGCCAATTATTACTAAAATTGAGCCTACTGATTAAGTTTATATTACATTATATTTGCTAATAATAAAAAATATATTATTATAACTTAAAAAAAAAAAAAAATATTACAATTCCTTCACTAATTAATCGAAAGGAACTTCGTTCCATCCGCGTGTCCCTTGACACCTCTCAAGTTTTTTTTCTATATATTGTAAGTATGTATTTACAAAAAAAACGTATATAAGTATTCTTTAAGTTATATAGTTCCCATAGTACAAGCTCTGCTTAGTATGGGGCTAGATAGCGCTGTGTGAAATGTCCACCAACATTTATTTTATTTATTTATTTAAAACATCAACTCATCGACATCTATATTCTGCCTATCCTAACCTACGTACGGTGCCCAGTCTTGGTCACTGACTGAATCTCAAAAGTCCAAGCTCAGGGTTTGCCAAAGAGCGATGGAGCGCAGCATTTTACGTGTCAAGAGAATAGACAGGATTCGTAACACCTCGCTGCGTTATGTCGAATAAATATTTTGCCATACAAAGTACAACACCTCTTTTCACCCACCCGGAGGAGGGGGGGATGTGCATATGAATACCGTTGTCCATATTTATTAAGGAAATATCTCCAATTCTAGTAATAAGTAAACTAATAACTGACGTCACAAGCAGAAACCAGACATCGAAACAGCTAGGTACCTTCACTTCAGTAGAATAGCAAAAACACCTGAAAGTTTATAAATGTTAAATAAACATTATTATACATTACAAATATCTGTAGAGGCCATGTGGCGGCTATAATTGTATTAGCGGACGCAAGGGGTACGCGGCCGCGGGAGCGGGTCACGCCCACGCCCGCTCCCGCTACTGGGATACATATAAATGTAAAATAAATAATGCTGGACATGTGACACAGCGCTATCTAGCCCCAAACCAAGCACGGCTTGAACTATGGGAACCAGATAACTGATACAATACTTACATACTTCCTTTTTTTGTAAATGCATAGATACTTATAATTGAACGAGCGAAGCGAGATCTCCAAATCAATAAGGCTTTTATTTTGAAATCTGTGAGAAGCAGGGACGGCTCGACTAGTTTAAAATGAAATAAAAATATTTTATTGGTCTGCAAAAGTCCAGACACGGGGTTTGCCAGCGATCCATGGAGCGCAGTATTCTGGGAGTGAGACTGACAGACCGCGTTCGCAACAGTATACCTACCTACTGCACTCTAAACACAAATCGCGGATGTCGGACAGCAAGCCGGTAAACTGAAGGGATTGGCAAGGCAACGTCTGCCGCATGTCGGAAGCGTTATAGCCACAGAGTGGACGCCTATAAACTGCAAAAGACCTCGTGGCAGACCGCGGTGAAGATGGAGAGACAACGCACAAAGGGATACTCTTCCACCTTTATTATGCGCAGCGCCAAGGAGTGAAACGCCTTGCCCGAGTCTGTGTTCCTTATAATTACAACTCGCGGTCTACAAGTCGTGAATAGGTTTCTTCTATCAAGCGTGTACCATCGTATACCTACTGCATCATCGCGCGCCATCAGGCGAGATCGTGCTGAAACGCTAGTCTATACTAATAATTTGTATAAAAAACGAAATGGATTCCCATTTACAGGAATGCTCCACAATAGCCCAAAATAGAAAAGACGGGAGAGAGGGAAGGGAGGCCTTTGCCCAGCAGTGGGACACTACACGCTCTTAATAATAATTATTATTTTTACGATTTGAAGATAGTGTTCGCTCCTGACTTGTCCCATCTCCTGGTAGAAGCCAGACGCCCCCATAATACGATTAGGATGTACTGGAAATTTCGCTTTATTGCCGATAGCGAGATGTTACCCGATTGCCGAAGGGAGGTGATGTTATTACAATGTACTTAGACAAATTGAGATAAGAGATTGGAACTTCACTGGTTTTCCTAAAAAACACTAATACATATTATAAATGCGAAAGTTTGCATGTCTGTTTATTTATTTATTTGTTTGTTTGTTACTCAATCACAACATAAGGGCTAAGCAGATTAAGATGAAATTTAGTGTGTACGTAAATTATAACCTGGATTAACACATAGGCTACATTTTATCCCCTAAATCAGGTACCATGGGATAAAAATGGGGTGTCATGTGAAGTTGCAACAGCGAGTTTAGCTTTATTTCTAGGTTACCTACACATTTAGTAGTGTAACGTGTACGAAGTCGCGGGCAACAGCTAGTAATAATGTAAATGATACTGGACATTTCACGCAGCGCTATCTAGCCTCGAACTAAGCTAACCTTTTACTATTGGAATTTACTTACTTCGTAGTTTAACTTGGAAAGTAACTCGTATCTGTTTGTTGCGTTTTAATTTCACGATTGAACGGCTTGACCAATTTCGATAATATTTGGTTTACAGACAGATTATGACCGGGATTGGAACGAAATGTAGGTATTATTTTATACTCTTCACCTCTCCTTATTTCAATTTGAACATTTCGTCCCCCGGCTACGTCCGCGTCCACTGCCCAGGCAGACAGACACACACACAAGGCTTAGGCGTCAAATGTATAAATAAATAAATATTGCTGGACATGTCACACAGCGCTATCCAGCCCCAAATTAAGCCGAGCTTGTACTAGGGGAACTAGATAACTGATAGAATACTTATATATTTTTTTGTTGTAAATACATAGGTACTTATAATATATAGAAAAACATCCAGACCTGGAACAAATATCTGTAGATCATGCAAACATTTGTTCCGCGGCGGGAATCGAACCCGCTACCTCCTGCGTCTCAGTCGGCTATTCGCCCACTGCTCCACGGAGGTAGTCTACCACTCCTCCTTTTTCAGCGGGGTTCAACATTGCAATCTGTCCCTTAGATTGAGCAACGCAGAAACGACGCGACTCGGAGTCCGCGTTGCTCAATGGTCGTGTCTATCAAGTTAGAAGCCTCACCATAGAATTTGGTGGTTTCATCTATGCCAAAAAACTGCTGAAATAGTGGAGCAAAGCAGAGAAATAGTGACACTGTGGTTTAGCACGTTCCCAGCGGCACAGATGTATCTGTACTTTCCTTTACTGCGTTACGATACCAGAGATTGTGGCGGCACGAGGCATATTAAACCCCACCGTCCGTAGGAGACCAAAATCCTTTTTTTGGCGCCAAATAAGACAAAGTGTACGGTTTTTCTTTTTTTGTGTGCGACACGAGGTCTAAGAAACCCGGCATTGAGGTTGGTATACCATAGAACTAGGAATCAATAGCACATCTCAGATAGATAGTTATCTTTTTCCTACACTGAACCAGATGGAAGTTATGCCTCCAGCACGACAGAGACGTTTAAGTTTTTTCTTACCGCTATAAAGACGAGACACGGACAGGGTGTTTTAAGCCCTGTTTCGCACTTATCGTGCTATAGTCTAACTTTTTATTAGCTGCAGTAAAATGACGTTTCTAAATGTCATTCCGTAAAATAATGTTGCCAGCCTAATCTCAATAGGGATGTGATTCAGTTCACAAAAATTAATTAAATAACATTATTATGACGTTTTTGTTTCATTTTGAATGTACCTCCCTATACTTCCACTAAAAAAGATCAATCCTCTAGTATAGTAATAATAATAGGTTAAAAAAATACATTACAACTTAATATTCAATCTCAAAAAAAAAACAAACTGATTATTCATTTATGATTCACTCATTTAGCTACATCCCTATTTATTTTTCTTCAAAAACCGGCAACCCACAAAACGTCATTTTACTGCAGCTAATAAAAAGTTAGACTATAGGAGACATTTAGCTCATTCACTGAGGGTTCTAACTTGACGTCAAGTTCGGCTGCACGGATCGTGATGATTAATATATCAAAAAAAAACTGATTTATTATAGTTGATGGTGCTGAAGTGCCACCAATACTAGGCTCTAAACTCATACCTCTTTTTGAGGTGGGGATTAGGCGCTGCCCTCAATATCCTTCCTGTGGAACCCACCTCCGTGTTTACAATAAAATTATACTAAAACAGCACGTGTCCGTCTGTTTATCATTAACTTTACAACTTCCCCTGTTTAGTTGGTTCGGTTCGCTGGCTTTTACTTATTTTTGTCTTAATTTATTTAATTTTGTAACGAGCCGTGATTTACCTAATTCTCGCGTATAGTCTATCTACTGCTACTCTATACCTACTGTTTAAAGAAACCACAAAATAAATAGGTACAGAAGGCCAGCTCGTCGCATCGCGTCGTCTCGTCTTGATTAAAATAAATTAAATTAATAAAACGAGTGTGACGACCACACGACTGAAGTAAAACTTCTTTAGCTTCATGTATATTGTATAATTTAGGCTAATTTGGGATAGAAGATATTCGATAAATCAACTGACTATGAGAGAAAGAAAATACATGCTCGCACCTCTCTCTTGCCCCTACAGTAATATACTTATATCTCCCTCTCAACTTCCGTGCGCACTTTATGTAACGCATTCGCCAGCTTACTCCCCAAGTCAAACGTGCCTAAAGAAGTTTTATTTCAAAAATATATATTCAAATACCAAGCTTTATAAAAGTACACTATGCGTATACAAAATTTCGTATCTGTGCTGTTGGCCGTTGAGGATTTCCTTCGTCTGGAGCCAATCCAGGGTCTAGAATCAGGGTCATGCTTACCATAAAAATGCATCGGAACTAAACCAGCATGTCAAATTTCAACTCTGTATGATAAGAGGAAGTGGTACTAATTCAGCTCGCAAGATTAGAACAAACTAACACAGAAACATTGCAAGCTGAATAAAAGCTTGTCAAAACTGCCCATCCTTTTGGAAGTACGATGCCTCATATCTATCTACGCAGTGCACACTGTTACACAGGAGCTATCACACCAACTGCCACGTGTACAGAATCACAAGTGCCTTGGGACTCACATAAAAACCATCAAGTGCGTGTCTACAGACAACGGTTTCTTTTAACTACTGATAATTGAAACGATAGCTTCGCGTTTTTGTACAATTAAGTAGCTGTAGTTTTTGGGACAAAATACAGGGTGGCGTTGTTAGTCGAAAAACAGCTGTTTTTTTAATTATTAACTTACATAACACAAGAGGTTGTCGGTACATTGTGTTTTTAATAAACTTTTTCATCACCTGCTCGACAATGTCAAATTATATGTCATGTAAACCTCACCGAAAGCAGTTAATTAAATCCCTACGCCTGAGCCGGGAGTAAAGTTGTACTGAATACAAGTTACTGCTTTTGATTTGAATTTGGAATCTCTCTCTGAACCAAAGAGACCCACAGAATAAGAACTTATTCGTAAATCGAACTAACCTCTGCACAAAGTCAAAGTCAAAATCTTTTATTCATTAAAATCACAAGGTCACTTTGAAACGTCAATTTTACTGCATGTTCTTTCGCGACCAAGCCAGGAAAGAAAGGCAAGAAACAAGGCTGGGTTTTTTTAATGATCCTTTTACAATACATAACAATACAGGAAATAATATAACAATACAGGAAATAATATAACAATACAGGAAATAAATTACGTCAAAATCGTAACATTTTAAACGAGTTGGAGCAATTTCAATCCCAAGCTTCTCTATCATCTAAATAATCCGATATTTTATAGTAGACTTTTTTATAAAGATTTTGTTTAATTGCGTTTTTAAATTTATTAATTGTCAATTTTTGTAGGTACATCACTTGAGAGTTTGTTATAAAAGCGAACACCTTGCCCTTTAAACGATTTATTAACTTTAAGGGAGTCCACAAGTGGCAACAGCGAGTTTATCTTTATTTCTAGTATTAAAATTATGATTATCGCTATTTTACTGACACAAATTAATATTTTTGTGAACATACATCAGATTTACATAGATGTATACAAGGGAATGTCATAGTATTTATTTGTTTAAACTTATTACAGAATGCACCAACCTAGATTTAGTTTTTATTGTCTCGCAGAAAGTGTGAAAAGTGGAGTAAGTATTCTCCTCGTGGATAAAGTTGTCTGCGTGCTTATATCCCTCTTTGCACTCTGGTAACTAAGGAATCTGTTAACTCCCTCGCTCCGCTTGTGAGTTATCTCTAGAATCCTTCGTTACGTTCGGGATTCAATATAGCGCCCGTGACGCAACACACTGCTTTATCCCTTCGTATTTTTCTCTAAGTGACAAATTTCTAAAAAGTTATGTCTATAAAATGAGAATCTGTTATTGGCATTCAGCATTAGCTATAAGAGTGTGTTTACATTCACTGTAATGATTAATGAATGAAAAAAAAACCTCCCGAAGCAAAACATACGTGTTATAACTTTGACGCTTATTCCTGTGTGTGTCTGTCTGTGTGCTCGTAGTTCGCGAACGGATAGACCGACTCATTTGAATTCGTTTTTTTGACAGAAAACGTCAGTTTTATTACATGCTTTGACGAGGTTCTCATCTTTCTTAAGTGTCAGGGGTTTTTTATATTTTTATGGATTACTAGCTGTTGCCCGCGACATCGTACGCGTTACATTACTACTACTACTAAATGTGTAGGTGTCAAGCGTGCGTAAAGAAGTTTTACTTCATAAAGTTTTACAATGATAAAATATATAATTATATAAATATGTTTTTGACGACCTCCGTGGTGCAGTGGACGAATAGCCGGCTGAGACGCAGGAGGTAGCGGGTTCGATTCCCGCTGCGCAACAATGCATGGTCTACAGATATTTGTTCCGGGTCTGGTTGTTTCTCTGTATATTATAAGTATGTATTTACAAAAAAAAAGTATATAAGTATTCTATCAGTTATCTGGTTCCCATAGTACAAGCTCTGCTTAGTTTGGGGCTAGATAGCGCTGTGTGAAATGTCCAGAAATATTTATTTATTTATTATAGGTACCTATATTGAATCGGTTGTTAGTTGTTGCCCAATCGGCCGCAGCACTGTCACGGACTGTAATAAAAGCTGACTGAACTGAAGTTTTATTTTTTTCAGAGTTCTGCTGAGAAGCGCGGCAAGGGACGGACGGGGTGGCCGCAGCATGTCTGGGCGCTCGAACTGAAGACAGAGCAGAATCTACAGACTTAGCATAATCCTATCGCATGATTATTGATCGAGCGAGACGAGATCTCCAAATCAACTTCGGCAAATCGGCGTTGTATGTATTTATGTATGTTTGTTTGTCAGACAGACGGACAGACAGAGGAGCAAAGTCAAAATCTTTTATTAATTAAAATCACAAGAATCATTTTGAAACGTCAATTTTACTACCTGTTCCTTCGCGACGAAGCCAGGAAAGAAAGGCAAGAAACAAGGCTGGTTATTCTTTTTAATGATCCGTTTAAGTATTCCTTAATACGTACTAATAATAATCTTTTTAAGTAAGCCTTAGTAATAGGGTGCCGTTTTACCCTATGGGTACGGAACCCTAAAAAATATGATTTGTAATCTTTGACTATCAAAATAGTGCCACGAAATACATAACCAAATTACTTAACCTACGGTTTCATTCAAACTACAGGTAACGGGAGTTCATGTAATTTGGTATAACTTTTTGAGGTAGAAACTGCAGTTATTCTGGATTTCAGACTTTTCCCTATATTTGTGTCACTGAAGCTACACACATACCTACCTAATTTCAGCACTGTGGGGTTACTGGTGTACTCTGTGAATTTTGTCAAAGCTCAGTTTTTATTATCGCTAATAACGTAATAAAACCGGCCAAGTGCGAGTCGGTCCCGCGCATTAAGGGTTCCGTACCGACGGGGGTCTACGTTGGCTTGACAAAAAAATGGGGGTTCACAATTCGTAAGCGAGGGGTTCCAAGAAGATTTATCTGGTTTCGATAGTGAAGACCTAAAATGTTGGCTTGACTTCACCTATCAATGCAGGTAGATAATATTATAAGAAGCTCATGCAGCGACTGTTAGTATGTAGAATACATACGTATATACATACAATACGTGGCGAGACTTGCAAAGCGAAAACTGTTCTTTCATGGTTGGAACTCAGCCGCAACGCAACATTTCATATGTAGATCTAATCTTCACAGTTTTTGTCGACTGGGAACATGCTAGAAATGTAGCTGCAGGGGGTCCACTGGAACCACCAAAATTTTAAAAGTGGTCTAAGAGACAATAAAGTTTAGGAACCTCTGGTTTAATAAAACGGGGTCGAAATGTACTCAGAAAAACCTTTTATGTACCACTTGACCGGCTAGTCTCAATGTTTTTTTTTTTACCCCTGTATGAATCCTAATATCACAACAACCAAACCCCCCCCCCCCCCCCCCCCCCCCCCCTCCGCCTCATATTTAGCTCATTTAGTCACTCCAAAATTGTGCCATCACTACCTACTTACCTAAATACCAAATTTCACGATGATCGGATAAACGCTTCGTAAGTTATCCTAGGACATACATACAACGCCAATTTGCCCAAGTTGATTTAGAGATCTCGCTTAGCTCGATACAATTATAGTAACTAGGGTATATGTTAAAATACTTAGTGGAAATCGGTTCTTAATTTAGTTGGAATTGATTATTGTTTGAGAAAGATTATTACCAAAGATTGTGCCAAAAAAAATATAAGTAGAAACTCAATGTTCGTATTTGCAATGGTTTATTTAGAGATATAATAATATGTAGGTACTTTATATAAATGGTATTCTTACACTTAATGTTAAATATAGCCAATGTACTTAAGTAAATAAATGTTATTTAAAACTTGCTGACTATTTTATTTCTTCCTAGAAGGACGTCATACAAAATTACTGATCTTACTAATGGGAATTCGATGTTATTAATTTTGCATGGCGTGATAAATTTGTACAAACATCTCCCCTAAAAATTTTATAATTAACCTGATTATTGTATGTTATCCATACTACACTATAACAATGAGTATAAAAGAAGTGCCAAGTTTGACTATATATTAAATAAATACACTCAGAAACACCAGTTAATCCTGAATGAATATTTCGAATTTGCAAAAATGTTAACCTGCTAATGTAAGAAAGAACTGTCGTGATCTTTGATTATTTTACTGTAAAATGTTCTTTCTCGTAATGGCAACAAGACAGTTTAATTAAGCCTTGTATTTTTATAAACTGGCAATAAAACGCGCTGGGGTGGGTCGCTTGACTTAAAAAGCCTCAACGAAGATAGATCTTCGTTGAGGCTTTTTAATTCAAGCGAAAATGAATCATTCGACCCACCCCAGCGCGTTTTATTGCCAGTTTATAAAAATACAAGGCTTAAACTGTCTTGTTGCCATTACGAGAAAGAACATTTTACAGTAAAATAATCAAAGATCACGACGGAACCAATATTAATTTTTGGGTGCCTATTGTAAAAAACTCAAACAGTTTTTTTTCTAAGATAAAACATATTTATATAAGGGGGGGGGGGGGCGAGCTCTAGGGGGGGGGGGGGGGGCGAGCGCTAGGGGGGGGGCTGCCCCGGTTCTGCAGCGCGTCGGGGATGTTCGCACAAAAGAAAGTAGAAGTAGAAGAAATGATATTTTAAGTTGTTATAAATAAATTTCTGGACTGACCATTGAACTTGGCACCCATTTAGATCTCACTTCTTTTGTCGTTGAAAGGCATATACTGTAGGCATATTTATATTGAACTTGGCTCTCATTTCACATTTATGTTTTGATGGGATATCATTACTTATTGTACAGAAATGCTCCGAAAACTACGGCAAAAATTCTCCGAAAAATTGTTAATGTGTCTGCTGTGATAACCGCCTAATAAGGATGCGTAGAATCAGTATTAAGGGGACACCGGAGGGACAATCGCCCATACAACACGTACTAACAAGATTATTTCTAATTGGAGCATATTTCTACCTTAATAAGGTATTATTTTAATTTGAATAGTATTTATCTAGGTTCCCAACCATATATTAGATCAAAATACTTACCTAAAATGAAATAGAAGCGTATCGCATTCTGCATGTTTTTACGTCATAAAAGACCTGTTTTCAACCTAATTGTTTCTTATTAAAAACAACATCTTACGTATCCTAGTCATGGGAACATAGATTATATCGTCTAGTTACAGATTAACAACACAATGAGAAAAATACAACAAGTTTTCAGTCATCATTTTTGGTATTACGGAACACGGTCAAAATCTAATCAAATTTAGAATCGTTCTATTGCTATCACTGTCGCTTTGCGTGGCCAAACTTCGTCACTAAGCAGGGATAGCGATATTCAGGCCGAAGTTTTTGACGCGGCTGAATTGAAATTGCGCTCAGGGTTCGCCGGCGCGTTAAGGGCGCACTATACCTGGGGAGACGTTAAATCGCTTATTGAGAAACAATGTTTTGTTCAACAAATTATGTGCTTTCAATCTGTAATTCATATATGTTATAGATAAGGAGACGTGCTAGAGCGCCTGTGTTGTGAAAACACGATTCCGTGTAATTTTCTCGATAGAAAAAAAAACTTTATACCTACAGTAATTCTACACAACATAAATAAGGGCACCTGTGTTTTAAATTTTCAAAATACCTTTTGATTTTACCATAAAATGAAAATATCTAAGTTTTGAACTAATGAAACCATTCGCTCCGGACGCCCGTTTCGCGATTCAGTCTGGCCTCGGCTTTCAGACGGGGTACCCGTGACGCTTGTCGCTCCAAACGAAGACGTAATTCTTAGGTAGAATTTATATTTAGTTGGTTTTTGTAAAGACGCAGCAATAAGAAATAAACACAACAAGATAATGAAGGGACTGAATGATAAAAAACCGGCAAACATATGAACCACGGCGAGATAGGACGTGCGATGGCGCGCGGAGAAGCGGGGGTGAAATTCGAGTTTGGGCTGAGGTATAGTCAACTCGAGGTATAGGTATGGAATTATTTTTTGGGGCAACTCCACGCGCAAAGAACACATATTCGTCTCTCAAAAGAATTGTATGAGAGCAATATGCAATTTGCAGAAAACTGACAGCTGTAAGCCCTATTCCACGGAGCTTAAGATTTTGACTCTCCCATCTCTCTACGAACTCTCTACATTCATTAAAACAATTAAGGACCTCTTTATAAACCGTAAGAGTAAACGGCATCTTGATAAAGTTTCCCGCCTATTAAGACAGCCTTGTTTAATCAGAGTGTGATGTGTATGGCTCCACGTATATATAACCACACCTACCTGAGTCTGTACTGGGTTCTTCCAGTCTACATGTGTTCAAGAGAAACTTAAAACTAATATTAATAAAAAAGTCATACTACAACATAAATGAGTTTCTTCGCGATAAATCCCTTAAATAATTTTATTAAATCTGACATTTTATTATTAATTTTCTATTTTAAGTATGTTGAATAATAATAATATAATAAATATTGCTGGACATTTCACACAGCGCTATCTAGCCCCAAACCAAGCAGAGCTTGTATTATGGGAACCAGATAACTGATAGAATACTTATATACATTTTTTTTGTAAATACATACCTATAATATATAGAGAAACAACCAGACACGGAACAAATATCTGTAGATCATGCAAACATATTTTGTTCCGCAGCGGGAATCGAACCCGCTACCTCCTGCGTCTCAGCCGGCTATTCGCCCACTGCGCCACGGAGGTCGTCTAGAATATCTTCTATACTATCTATACTAATATTATAAAGAGGAAAGATTTGTATTTTTGTGTGCGTGTATGTTTGTAATGAATAAACTCAAAACTACGGGTCCGATTTCAAAAATTCTTTCACCATTAGAATGCTACATTATCCCTGAGTAACATAGGCTTGAAAAACTACGCGTGCGAAGCTGCGGATTGGTCAGCTAGTACTAAATAATTTAATATTTATTTGATTTTTTTTATGTAACTACTTGTAACGCTGACTACAATTCCATGTGTTATACGCTGATTATGGACGAATTCTGACTGTATCACTAACCATCTGTTACTAACCCATATTCCCAATAAATAAATTGATTTGAAATTATTAGTAGGCACTTATTTATAATATTATTAGTACCAAATGGTTTTTGTTAATCTACTGTATTGTCCTGCGCGTGCGCAGTATAATTGTCTTTTTTGTGTTATTTTCATCTATCAGCAATCAATTTTGATTGCTAATTCTTACATTACAGGCACTCTAAGTGTTCTTACATTACAGGCACTCTAAGTGTTCTTACATTACAGGCACTCTAAGTGTTCTTACATTACAGGCACTCTAAGTGTTCTTACATTACAGGCACTCTAAGTGTTCTTACATTACAGGCACTCTAAGTGTTCTTACATTACAGGCACTCTAAGTGTTCTTACATTACAGGCACTCTAAGTGTTCTTACATTACAGGCACTCTAAGTGTTCTTACATTACAGGCACTCTAAGTGTTCTTACATTACAGGCACTCTAAGTGTTCTTACATTACAGTCACTCTAAGTGTTCTTACATTACAGGCACTCTAAGTGTTCTTACATTACAGTCACTCTAAGTGTTCTTACATTACAGGCACTCTAAGTGTTCTTACATTACAGGCACTCTAAGTGTTCTTACATTACAGGCACTCTAAGTGTTCTTACATTACAGGCACTCTAAGTGTTCTTACATTACAGGCACTCTAAGTGTTCTTACATTACAGGCACTCTAAGTGTTCTTACATTACAGGCACTCTAAGTGTTCTTACATTACAGGCACTCTAAGTGTTCTTACATTACAGGCACTCTTAGTGTTCTTACATTACAGGCACTCTAAGTGTTCTTACATTACAGGCACTCTAAGTGTTCTTACATTACAGGCACTCTAAGTGTTCTTACATTACAGGCACTCTAAGTGTTCTTACATTACAGGCACTCTAAGTGTTCTTAATAGAATCAATTATTTGAAAAATTATAATAAAACGATAAAAATTTACTAGTTTCTGATTTTTTTCTTCCTTCCACCCAACTACCTGTCTGTATGCCAAATTGGAACTTTCTAGGTCATCTGGGTTAGAGTTTTGATCTATCTATACCATAAATTAGTCAGTCAGTGATATAAATGTCAATTTTTGGACGTTAATATCTAAATAACCGTTTGAGGTGTGTTTATAAAATTTGGAGGACATATGTATCTCGGAAGTTTCAATATATGAGCCTAATTTGACATGTTTATGTGAAATAGTTTTTGAGTTATGATGTGGTCAAAAGTGGCTCGAAATGGTTCGTGTAATATCACACACGGTGCTGCTCGCCAGCTCTGTTAGCTTGAACTTGTCTTGACACGCTCCCGCGTGTCTATATATGTCACCCCTGCTATTTTCCTTCGGATAAAAATCATTCAAATGAAATCACTTTCGGTTATCATCGTATATCGGTCGCAGTCATTCGGGTCTGCTACAAATCAGTCGTTCGGATTTCTTCGGAATTCATCGGGAGTTTTCATTGCACGTGATTTTTCACATCTGAAAAAACAAGTGTGACATTACGGCATCACAATGAAAAGTCATTGCCTGTGATTTTTCATTTTTAAAATACCGGTGATAAAAACTAATCATGGTCATTGTGAAAATGATTTTAAAATAGCAATCATTTCATGCCTACAAAAATACTGAAATAATTAATAACCAATCTTCTTGCGAAGTAACCATCGAAAGTATATCGAAAAACATCAAAGGTGACTCAGATAATTATGTTTGTGGGCAGTTAGTGATGAAATTACTTAACCTGGAATACTATTTTTATTCTGTGGTTAGGCGTGGAATTTACTCATATGGTGGCCACAGGTTTGGTGATTTTGGGATTGTTCCTAACCTGCAATGCGTGTCACGGCCTAATCATTATTATCAGCCGTAGGTCGTCTCCTACTGAACATAGGCCACCCCCATACATTTCCAGGGCGACTGACTAACATTCAGTTAGCAAGATGTACGCTTTTATAACAAACTCCCAAGTAATATACAAAAAATGATAATTAACAAATTTTAAAACTTACTTAATCAAAATCTGATGCCTACTATAGCATATCAGATTATTTAGAATTTAGATGATAGATAAGCTTGTGATTAAAATAGCTCCAACTCAGTCAAAATTGTTACAATTTAGACGTAATTTATTTTCTTTATTCTTATGTATTCTAAAAGGATCATTAAAAAGAATAACCAGCCTTGTTTCTTGCGTTTCTTATCTGGTTTGGTCGCGAAGGAACGGTAGTGTTAGTGATTTTAATGAATAAAAAAATATGGTTTAGATTTTATCAGGTTTTATACGACTTGGAGATGGAACAAGCAGCCCACCTGTTAAGTGATAGGTAACCATCGTCTATAAGTGTTGCCTCGTAGAGCGTCCATAGATACGTGCCCTACGAGTCTCTGCAGGTAGGTTTCCAGTGAGAAAACCCCTCGAGTTTGACCACTGTGAGCTGGCTACTAGTTTGTAGTTGATAAGCCATGGTCACCCTTCCCAGCTTATGCCAAGCCACATGGCCCACGTCTGGTGTTTATCAACGGAATTCAAATTACCTACTTACAAGAAAGTATCATAACGTGCTTATTCCTATCCAGTCGCAAAACAACTGCATTGCAACTCTCAAGTGTGTGTGACACTATGGGAAACAAATAAATATTGCTGGATATTTCACAAAGAGCTTTAAGCTGAAAACTAACTAGACCTTGTACTATTGTGGGAACCAGATAAAAGACAGAATACTCATATATGTACTTTATTTTTTTTAAATATGTACATCCTTAAAATAGTATATAGAAAAACATCCAGTTCAGACTTGGAACAAATATCTGTATTCGTAGATAATGCAAACATTTGTTCACAACCTGCTACCTCCTGCGTCTCAGTCGGCTACTCTCTCACTGCGCCACGGAAGTCGTCTGTATAATTGCTGCTACTTTGAGTAAGTTAGGTACTAGAAATAATGTGAGACGAAATAAAATGGGATTCAGATATTTGTTCCGGGCCTTGTTGTTTCTCTAATAGTGCATGGACATGGAGCGAGGCCATTGAGAAATACGGAGAAGCGTTTGCTGTTTCTCTCGACATCTCAAAGGCCTTTGACAGGGTCTGGCATGATAGACTTATAAGTAAGCTTCCGTCTTTCGGTCTTCTACCCACTGGTCTTTGTGTTTGGATCTCGGAGTTTTTGAGAGACCGATCGATACGAGTCGTCGTTGATGGCTGCTCGTCCGATCAATTGCCTATTAACGCCGGGGTCCCTCAGGGGTCGGTCGGTACTCGGTACTCTCCACTCTCTATTCCTGTTGCATATCAACGATCTGCTAAAGCCCGGAACCTTTGGTTATTCAGACGACAGCACAGTTGTGAACCAGTGGGGTGCAGATTCAGTCACTCAGAGAGGCCATGGTTGAACGCTTAAACTTATCCTTGAAGGCGATCACCGACTGGGGGGGGTGATGCCAATTAGGTTAAGTTTAATGCAAATAAAACCCAGGCGTGTCTGTTTTCCGCGATTCGGAGTCAATTTCATTTGGCTTCTACTTTCCGTAATTAATAAATAATAATAAAATAAAAATTGTTTATTTCAAGTCATTTCTACTCATACATATTCATAAACTAAATAAGGAAACCAAACAAAAAATATATTAAATTGAAATTAAGTCTAATCAAATTAAACAAGAATGAAATTAACATTATACAGTTAAATTAAATGACACATAAACACATACCTACTTAATACATACACGTACATGTACGCGGACACGAGGGACTATCAGTGACCGGGGCAACGTCCCTTATAGGGGGTTGCATGGAGGCTTAACCAGTGCCCCAGAAACGGAGAGTCCCACCTGTCCGCCAATGTACTCAGAATGATGTTGGGGCTGCCACGCAGGCGTTTTAAGAGCGACGCACACCGCTTTCTTATAATGGCGTGGAAGCCATCTGTGTGCGCCACACATACCTGATGCACTGCAGAAACGTGGCAACCCCATCAGCACTCTAAACCCATTGTTGTACTGTACGCGCAGCGCGTTGTACGCCCTCTGCGTATAAACTACCCACAGGCTGCAGGTGTATAGTGACTGACAGTAGGCTTTAAAAAGCGTCATCTTTACCTCCCTGGAACAGCGAGCAAACCTGCGAGCCGCCATATTACATCGGACGGCCAACGCCCTGCGCTCTCTCTATATCATCATTGTCCTCTAGGTCCTCGGTGACCCAGTGGCCCAGATATTTAAATCTAGTTACGCGCTCGAGAGTAGTTCCGTCTAGATTAATAGGTGGCACATTTTGATAACTTTTGGGGCCAGCCCTAAACACCATAAACTCACTCTTCCTAGCATTATATCTGAGCCCATGGGCCTCCGCATAGGACTCATAAATTTTCAGCAGCCTACGTAGGGCTCCGATCGAAGGGCTCAGTAACACCATATCGTCGGCATAACTAATGTTATTTATACAGACCCCATCTATGTGACAGCCAACTTTAGTGTCACTGAGCTCCCCACTTAAACTGTTCATGTACAGGTTGAAAAGACCCGGAGAAGAGACAAACCCCCTGCCTCACCCCGCACTCCAACCTGTACATATCCGAGTAGGAGTCCGCCCACTTCACTCTGTTGGTTTGGTGAGTGTACCAGTAGCGAAATAGGGACGATAACTCTCTTGGCAAGTCCGACTCACGTGCCAGCTTCTCCCACAGTAAATCATAGGATACTAGGTCGAATGCTTTGGAAAGGTCCAAATAACAGGCGTATACTGGTATTTTTCTAGCTGTGTAGTACTTAACAGCCTCCTTGAGACATAAAATAGCACTCTCTGTTCATAAGCCTGAACGAAACCCAAATTGAGCATCGTTCAGTTCAACGTGTACGCGTAGGTGTCGATCAAGCAAGCTGTCCAGCACCCTAGCCACAATAGTAGCCAGCGATATAGGCCTGTAGTTGGACATGTCCGAAACATCGCCAGTTTTATTCTTCACAATGGGCACCACTGTTGTGTGCATTAGATTATCTGGTAGATATGAATGACTCAGACAAAGATTAAAAAGTAAAGATAGCACTCTCGGTGAATGGAACCCGGCGCACTGCAGGTGTTCGATGCTGAGATAGTCGTATCCTGGAGATTTACCACGTATCATCTTTTTAATTACGGTACCAACATCCTTCGCAGAGAATCTGACAGTCAGTTGATCAGTACGACACTCATCATCGACTACCGCAGGCGACGACGGTCCTAGGGGCGAGTCAACTTTAAAGTACGCCTGAAAGGCACTAGCTATCCCTGCAGGGTTGTGCACACCAGCGACGCTCACGGGAAGGCTCGGTTTCGGACTAAGTTTATTTGTCGTTTTCCAAAAGAGTTTAAAGTCCTTGTTGGAGTGGTGTTGTGAGATACTGTCCATTGTAATGTACCTGTGCCAATTTCTGACCACCTTGAGCTTCTTGGTATCTCATTAACACCGACTCTCAATTTCGGCTCTTACATTGGCCGCTAAAATGCTTGGTATACTTGCAAAGGTGAGGCAATACTTCACACCGGGACAGTTGCTCAACTTATACCACGCACAAGTCCGATCTTGTCTGGAGCAGATAGGTACTATTCTCACCTCTGGCACGGATCAGTGAAATACCAGCTAGAGGCTCTAGATTCAATTGAGAGAAGAGCCAAGAAGCTCATTTGCAATGACGAATTAGCAGATGCAAGGCTCCACATCCTCAAGCATCGTCGAAAGGTTGCAAGCCGCTCGGTTTTCTATGGGATACATTTCGGTGAGTGTGTTGCGGAGCTCTTCAACCTGATCCCACCATCCCCATTCTATCATCGGACAACCAGACGCTCCGCGGTGCGCCACCTCTACATGGTAGACATACCTCCCATACGCACAAAGCGGTACTCTTCCACCTTTATTTATTATGCGCACCGCCAAGGAGTGGAACGCCTTGCCTGAGTCTGAGTTTCCTGTTCACTACAACCTAGGTGTCTTCAAGTCGAGAGTGAATAGGTTTCTTCTAGGCAAGCGAGGCAACAGGCAAGATCGTGGTCAACCGCTAGCCAAAAACAAAAAATAATGTACCTATTTAAAAAAAATGAGTGTGCCTTAGACTGAAACAAAACTTCTTTTTCAAAATATTAATTTATAAAATTGTTCAAGAACGAAATGAAATTACGAAAAATAATCAAACGAACTACCTATGTACCTAATGACTTAGATATCTAATATAATGTTTGTTAAAAAGTTGTTAAAAAGGTTGGGGAAAAAGTCTTTTCGCATTATAGTATGTATGAACTTGTAATAAAATCTCTTAAGCTATACTATTTGTATCTGGCTGGTTTTGGTATCATTCAAAGTTTAAATTTTAAAGAAGATAATTTCAAATTCAAATGAGGAAAATGTGTGATTTTTATTTGTTTTTCGTACTGTAAAGATGAGTGAATCTAATGAAGAAATCCGATACATTTTAAAATTTTACTACAAAAAAGGTAAAAATGCAACGCAAGCCGCGAAAAAAATTTGCGTTGTTTATAAGTGATAGTGCAGTGTTTGTGAGAGTTGCACAAATTTGGTTTGAGCGTTTTCAATCCGGAAATTTCGATGTCAAAGATGCACGTCGCTCTGGTCGCCCTATTACGGATAAAATTGATGCCATTTTTGAAAAAGTGGAGCAAGATCGGCATATCAGTAGTTACGACTTAGCTGAAGAACTGGGAATTGACCACAAAACAGTTTTGGCGCATTTGAAAAAAGCTGGGTACACAAAAAAGCTCGATATTTGGGTACCCCACGAGCTCACTGAAAGAAACCTAATGAACTGTGTACTCATTTGTGATTTTTTATTACGACGTAATGAAACCGAACCATTTTTGAAGAAGCTGATAACTGGTGATGAAAAGTGGATCACGTACGACAAGACCGTGCAAAAAAGGTCGTGGTCAAAGGCCGGTCAGGCTTCACAGACTGTGGCGAAACCTGGGTTAACTCGCAACAAGATGATGCTGTGTGTGGTGGGATTGGAAGGGCATTATTCATTATAAGCTGTTACCACCAGGCAGGACCATCGATTCTGAACTCTACTGCGAACAACTGATGAGATTAAAGCAAGAAGTTGAGAGAAAGCGGCCGGAATTAATCAACAGAAGGGGTGTGGTTTTTCATCATGATAACGCTAGACCTCACACATCTTTAGCCACCCAGAAAAAATTAAGAGAGTTTGGCTGGGAGGTGTTAATGTATCCGCCGTATAGTCCTGACCTTGCACATTCAGATTTCCACCTGTTTCGGTCTCTTCAGAATTATTTAGGCAGTCTCAGGTTAACATCACGAGAGGACTGCCAAAACTACTTGTCGCGGTATTTTGATCAGAAGCCCCAAAATTTCTATAGCAATGGGATCATGTCCCTACCTACAAGATGGCAAAAAGTTATCGAACAAAATGATATCTACATACTTTAGTTAAATGTAAATAAACTACATTAAAAAATGTTTTGAATTTTCTTAAAAAATGCGAAGAAACTTTTTTCCCAACCTAATATGGAAGAATGCACTGGAAGAGAGAAATAAAATGTGCGCGCGCACCTCTCTCTCTTGCTCCTACAGTAATATACGAAACGTAACTCTCTGTCTCTCTCTCTCTCTCTTTCTATCTTCACTAACTTATATCTCTCTCTTACTCCCCAAGTCAAGCGTGCTTAAAGAAGTGTTACTTCAAAAAGTACCCATTTATGAAGCTCTGCTTAGTTTGGGGCTAGATGGCGCTGCGCGCTGTGTTTCAAAACTATGACGAGACGCGACCGACCTACGCGACGGTATGGTTCTAACGGTGCGTCGTCGCCGCATCGCAACTTTTTTAAATTTTTTTTTTAAGTAAAACTTCTTTACGCACGCTTGACTTGAGAAGTAAGCTGGTTAATGCGTTACGAAAAGTGCTAACGGAAGTTGAAAGGGAGATATAAGTTAGTGAAGATAGAAAGAGAGAGAGTTACGTTTCGTACTTTTATATTTAAAAGTTAATGTGCGAGTGCGAGTTGCTTCTGTCCAGAATGAACATAGACTAATCGACCTACAGACGTGTGGACAATTTTGTAATTGAACAATTTTATAAATTAATATTTTGAAAAAGAAGATTTACTTCAGTCGTGTGGTCTAAAGCACACTGTTTTTTTTATTGTTGATCGTCAAGCACTTGACCACTGGTGACATCACCTAGTGGTAAGTACTAATGGTGTGATCGAAGATGGAGCACGCTTCCCTAGAAAGAACCTAATTACCTACTCTGGACTTGAAGACTCCGTGATTATACTGGTTCGGAACGTAGGTACCCTGGAAGTGAGTTCCACTCCTTGTGCTAACAAGAAAAGTTGAAGCAAATCGTTTGGTTGCATTGATTTGCATGAGCGATGGTGGTATGCCGACGGAAGGAGGGATAAGGTTATCTCTTATCTATATTAATAGGTTAAGGATATTGCGCACATTCACCAAAATAAATCTTGTAAAAAACTGAAAGTCTGGCTGCTCGGCGTTTGAGCTCTAGACTCTGTAAATTGGCTTCCACTAGGGAGTCATCACCAATGATTCTAGCAGCACGTTACATGTTTGTTTGTACCCGTCCATACTAATATTATAAATGCGAAAGTAACTCTGTTTGTTTGTTAGTTTGTTTGTTTGTAACGACTAAACGGATCGTAATGAAATTTGGCATATCCTGGGGAAGGACATCTATCTTTTGTCCCAAAAAATAATCTTGAAAGGGGAGAATTAGGGGCTGAAAGTTTGTATGGACAATCCACAATTCCTTAAGTTAAGGATCTGAAATCTCGTATTTAGACTTTTGGTAAGAAATAAAGAAATACATGTTTCAACTTTCATCCCTAAAAAAGGCAAAGGGGTTAAAATTAGGAGGTATTCTTTAGATGCAGTCCCTATGAACTGTTACAAAAATAAATAATGCTATCACCAGTGCAGGAGGGCAATGTTTTAAGGGGGCACCGGAGGGACAATCGCCCATACAACACGTACTACCAAGATCATTTCTAATTGGAGCATATTTCTACCTTAATAAGGTAATATTTTAATTTTAATAGTATTTATCTAGGTTCCCAACCATATATTAGATCAAAATATTTACCTAAAACAAAATAGAAGCGTATCGAATTCTGCATGTTTTTACGTCATAAAAGACCTGTTTTCAACCTAATTGTTTCGTATTAAAAACAACAACATCTTACGTGTCCTAGATGACTAGGAACATATATTATATCGTCTAGTTACAGAATAACAACACAATGAGAAAAATACGATAAGTTTTCAGTCATCATTTTTGGTATTACGAAACACGGTCAAAATCTAAGCATATTTAGAATCGTTCTATTGCTATCACTGTCGCTCTGCGTGTCTAAACTTCGTCACTAAACAGGGATAGCGATATTCAGGCCGAAGTTTTTGACGTGGCCGAATTGAAGTTGCGCTCAGTGTTCGCCGGCGCGTTAAGTGACAAACTACGCGTGCGAAGCCTCGGATGGGTCAACTAGTTTATAGTTATTTTAGTTATCCTAAAAATTTTAACATAGGTAACCCGTTTCACGGCAATAAAAAAATAGGTATGTTCGTTGCATTTATTAAACCAAAACAATTTTAGATATAAAATATACAATAAAATAACTAATTCAAAACATTTCCAAACAATTTTTCTTAGAAACTAGATTCGTTCGAATACCTTAGTGATTTCGTCCACCACTACCGTGCTCACTTCAAGTCCAATATATCACGCAGTGTGCCATCTACCTACTTCAATTCGATGTAGAATGTTTCTAAACAAACCGCCTTTACACACACATCAAATTAATTCACTTAATGTGTTTTTTTGACAAAATAGATACCAATTTATTGATGGAATCATCACAAACCGAATGAACACAAATGAACATTCTGTTATAAAATCAGTACCTTACCTATCAAGCAAGTGTTTTTAGGTCGAATTCGTATATAACTTTTTATCAGTAATAATCTTTGGCTACAATCTCGCCTGATGCCGCGCGATGATGCAGTAATGGGCCATACTTGCCTGGAAGAAACCTGTTCACTCGCGACTCGAAGACTCCCAGGTAGCAATTATCAGAAAGCAAGGCGTTCCACTCTTTGGCTGATCACAATGAAAAGAATCTCAGAACGTCATATTAATATATTCTGGTAGTTTCAACGTTTTAGTAGCCCCCCCATAGAGATCTTTTCGTGAAGTCCTGCTGCCATGCCGAGGACCAACGGTTATCAGGATGCAAATAATATAGAAAATGAATGTTCTCAGGATCGTTTCATACAAATAGATGGCTCGCTTGCTCAGTTGTTGGACATAATGTGGACATAGGCGGTGGTTAGTTAGTTGCGTACCAAAAATATTAAGTTTATTGTCAAATTTGATGGAGATATAACAAAAAACAATGTTACGTCCGTGGACCTTGCTTTTGGTTAATAGTTATTGGTACGGTTTATATGGTTCAGAAGGATTTATGTCTCCGATGTTTCCTCTACGAAGCTACTGCTCGCGAAGCTCTGAGAAGATGACTGATGGGACTCTTCGTGCGACTCCACGGCGGTAAACTTACCCGAGCCATCCACCTTTCTTTCTGATTTCTGGTTTTTAGAAGCAGCACTGAACTGGCTTGCACTGCTTGAGAATTCTGAAGCTTGCTTCCTTACGGCTCCATGTTTGCTCGGGATAATAGGGTGGTTGCAGTAGGTATGGACACTCAATGGACAAATTTCGCTCGTTTCATCTACTACGCTTGAGCTAGACTGAGCACTATGTTGTTGGAAGCTCGAACTGGAGTATTCCGAACTGGCTTCCTCTTTGATGGATTCATGATCGCAGAATTCATGGTTGCTTAAGGGGCATTTAACTTTAGTTTGGCTGGTCTTGCTTTTGCTGCTGGACGTGGCACTCGATTGCTCGAAACTTGAGCTAGATTGTTTCGAGGTGGCGACTTTTTTGCAGGGTCCATGGCAGCTGCTATGGTCGCTCAATTTGCATATCGGGGTGGTTGGATACGTACTGATGCTACCAGAATCATATTTACCTTTGTGCTTCTCTTTATCACCATCATCATCATCATAATCATCGTCATCATTATCGTCATCATCTTGGCCGTGTTTATGATCATCAACGTTTGAACCTTTGTTGTTCGTTATCACAGTTATCGAACTAGCAGATTCAGAGCTATACTGGTTAGAACTCGCCTCACTTTTGCTAGCAGCGGTATAGGTACTGTCATATTTACCTCCGTGCTTCTTTTTATCACAATCTTGGCCGTGTTTATGATCATCAACGGCTGAACCTTTGTTGTTCGTTATCACAGTGCTGGAATTAGCAACTTTAGAGCTATACTGGTAAGAACTCGCCTCACTTTTGCTAGACGTGGCGATATAGGCACTGTCATATTTACCTCCGTGCTTCTGTTTATCACCATCATCATCATCGTCATCATCATTATCATCGTCATCATCATCATTGTCATCATCGTCATCATCATGACCGTGTTTATGATCATCAACGGCTGAACCTTTGTTGTTCGTTATCACAGTGCTGGAATTAGCAACTTTAGAGCTATACTGGTAAGAACTCGCCTCACTTTTGTTAGACGTGGCGATATAGGCACTGTCATATTTACCTCCGTGCTTCTGTTTATCACCATCATCATCATCGTCATCATCATTATCATCGTCATCATCATCATTGTCATCATCATCATCGTCATCATCATGACCGTGTTTATGATCATCAACGGCTGAACCTTTGTTGTTCGTTATCCCAGTGCTGGAATCAGCAGCTGTAGAGATATACTGGTTAGAACTCGCCTCACTTTCGCTAGACGTGGCGATATAGGTACTGTCATATTCACCTCCGTGCTTCTTTTTATCACCATCATCATCATCACCATTTTGGCCATGTTTATGATCATCATCATCGTGTTTATGGCCATGTTTATTCCGGTCACGATCGTGGTGGTCATCACGGTCACGGTCGTGGCGGTCAAGATCGTGACGGTCCCGACCGTCGCGGTCGATGATTATTTTGCGGCTTTCTGCAGTGGCAGTGCTACTGCTGCTTGATTTTTGGTCGCTCGCTTCAGCTTGGCTTGTACTGGTGGCGGTGTTTGTGGTCTCTTCTCCTCCTCGACCTTTGCCATGGCAATTACAGTCTGCGCATTTCTTAAGGCATTTATAGGGTCTTCGGTTCTCGCTTCGATCATCCGTGTCGTCTTCCCTAACATCGTGATTATTTTTGCGGTCGTTTCTGACACTGGCGTAACTATTAGCTTTGGCACTCGATTCGCTAGTTGCTTTTGTCTTTATATGATGATCAGAGGTATCGACAGAGGATTGGCCACTAGACGTTGTGCTGCCATGATGGCCTTCAGTTGTAGCATTACTAGTTGCTTTTGTCTTTATATGATGATCAGAGGTATCGACAGAGGATTGGCCACTACACGTTGTGCTGCCATGATGGCCTTCAGTTTTAGCTTTACTAGTTGCTTTTGTCTTTTTATGATGATCAGAGGTATCAACAGAGGCATGACTACTAGACGTTGTGCTGCCATGATGACCTTCAGTTTTAGCAGTACTAGTTGTTTTTGTCTTTATATGATGATCAGAGGTATCGACAGAGGATTGGCCACTACACGTTGTGCTGCCATGATGGCCTTCAGTTTTAGCTTTACTAGTTGCTTTTGTCTTTTTATGATGATCAGAGGTATCAACAGAGGCATTACTACTAGACGTTGTGCTGCCATGATGACCTTCAGTTTTAGCAGTACTAGTTGCTTTTGTATTTATATGATGATCAGAGGTATCGACAGAGGATTGGCCACTACACGTTGTGCTGCCATGATGGCCTTCAGTTTTAGCTTTACTAGTTTCTTTTGTCTTTTTATGATGATCAGAGGTATCAACAGAGGCATGACTACTAGACGTTGTGCTGCCATGATGACCTTCAGTTTTAGCAGTACTATTTGCTTTTGTCTTTATATGATGATCAGAGGTATCGACAGAGGATTGGCCACTACACGTTGTGCTGCCATGATGGCCTTCAGTTTTAGCTTTACTAGTTGCTTTTGTCTTTATATGATGATCAGAGGTCTCGACAGAGGAACTACCATGAGCTTGGGATTTGTTCGAATGGTCTGTGGTCTTAGCGACTTTACATTTTCCAGCGGTGCTTCCGCCACCTCCCGAATGACTAGAACCTCCGCATTTTCCCTTTTCTGAGTGACCACCACCATATTTGCTTCCGGTGCCACCGCCTGAGTGGCCTCCGCCTCCGCATTTACTTCCTGAATGACTGCCTGAGTGACCGCCACCACATTTCCTTCCGGTGCCACCGCCTGAGTGGCCTCCGCCTCCGCATTTACTTCCTGAATGACTGCCTGAGTGACCGCCAACACATTTGCTTCCAGAGCTACCGCCTGAGTGACCGCCGCCTCCGCATTTACTGCTACCTCTGCACTTTCCTCCGCCACTTTTAGATCCACCGCAACCACCAGCTGAAAAATAACTTGATGCTTAAAATTGTTTGTTAGGCATGCCTAGATGCATATTGTATAGATATTTTACTAGTAAGTTTTCAAGTTTTCATGACAACATATTTGTTTTCTTCTCTCATGCTCTGAAATTTGGTCGTTGCAAACTCGACAGCTCCGTAAATGTGATTTACGACCCAAATAGTTTTAACAAGAAACTGTTATAACAAAACCTTTTTAATTTCCTCGCGTTATACCCGGCCCGGGTGTAAGCTATCTATATAAGTAGGTACCCGATATATGTTGGCGTATGAGCGAACATAAGCGAGTGAGGACTGTCACTATTAGTTTTATGGCTTCCTACTCTCATTCGAGGAGTTCTGCCGTATCTTCAAGTGTAAGTGCATACCTAATTATAAGTTAGACAATGCTGGACATTACCATATCGCTGTCTTCTCCCAAACAAAGCGAAGCTATACTATGGGAACCAGATAGATAACTGATAGAATACATAGATATGTACAAATATCTGTAGATCATGCATCACTTGTTCTGCGGCGGGAATCGAACCCGCTAACTGCTGCGGCTCAGCGGGCTATTCGCCAGCTACGCCACGGAGGTCTTCAATAAATTCTATAAAATACAAATCAATGATAATAATTGTCGGTCAAAACACCGATAAAACGGTACGTGATAAATCCCGTATTTATAATAATGACAAGTAAATAATTGAAAGGTGACTTACGTCGTGGCATTGCCTGGACGGCCACCAACACCTGAAATACAAAACGTAACAAAAAATTCTTAAATAATCACACGTTATAGGTACACAAGATAGGTCACTGTCCAGCTTTGGACGTCCTGTAGTTTGACGATGATGTGATACACCCTCGCCCCCCGCACCCCGCCCCCCGGCTTGATCGATGACTCAAGCTGGTCACGGGGACGCGCCTACAACATTCCACAACGATAAAATATCGTTTAAAAATAAATAATAAAAGCACTAATTAAAATAATTCATAGATAACCACATAAATCTAATTATGATTATAGCGCCATCTAACGCCTCTGCAAGCCGACCAATAGGCTCGAGTTTTGTTGCATGGGATGAGGCAATAACTATGATTATAGCGCCATCTAGCGCCTCTGCAAGCCGACCAATAGGCTCGAGTTTTGTTGCATCATTGCAAGGGATGAGGCAATAACTATGATTATAGCGCCATCTAGCGCCTCTGCAAGCCGACCAATAGGCTCAAGTTTTGTTGCATGGGATGAGGCAATAACTATGATTATAGCGCCATCTAGCGCCTCTGCAAGCCGACCAATAGGCTCGAGTTTTGTTGCATCATTGCAAGGGATGAGGCAATAACTATGATTATAGCGCCATCTAGCGCCTCTGCAAGCCGACCAATAGGCTCGAGTTTTGTTGCATGGGATGAGGCAATAACTATGATTATAGCGCCATCTAGCGCCTCTGCAAGCCGACCAATAGGCTCGAGTTTTGTTGCATCATTGCAAGGGATGAGGCAATAACTATGATTATAGCGCCATCTAGCGCCTCTGCAAGCCGACCAATAGGCTCGAGTTTTGTTGCATGGGATGAGGCAATAACTATGATTATAGCGCCATCTAGCGCCTCTGCAAGCCGACCAATAGGCTCGAGTTTTGTTGCATCATTGCAAGGGATGAGGCAATAACTATGATTATAGCGCCATCTAGCGCCTCTGCAAGCCGACCAATAGGCTCAAGTTTTGTTGCATGGGATGAGGCAATAACTATGATTATAGCGCCATCTAGCGCCTCTGCAAGCCGACCAATAGGCTCGAGTTTTGTTGCATCATTGCAAGGGATGAGGCAATAACTATGATTATAGCGCCATCTAGCGCCTCTGCAAGCCGACCAATAGGCTCGAGTTTTGTTGCATGGGATGAGGCAATAACTATGATTATAGCGCCATCTAGCGCCTCTGCAAGCCGACCAATAGGCTCGAGTTTTGTTGCATCATTGCAAGGGATGAGGCAATAACTATGATTATAGCGCCATCTAGCGCCTCTGCAAGCCGACCAATAGGCTCGAGTTTTGTTGCATGGGATGAGGCAATAACTATGATTATAGCGCCATCTAGCGCCTCTGCAAGCCGACCAATAGGCTCGAGTTTTGTTGCATCATTGCAAGGGATGAGGCAATAACTATGATTATAGCGCCATCTAGCGCCTCTGCAAGCCAACCAATAGGCTCGAGTTTTGTTGCATCATTGCATGGGATGAGGCAATAACTATGGCAAGTTATTTTTTTTTTTTTTATCAAACGCACAAAACACATTACAACCACTTACAATACGCAAAATTACAACTTAAATATTACAAAAATGCAGTTTTGATCTGGATTGCCATATAAACACAATGTGCCTACAGCTAAAATAACTTGCAAATCAAGCAGACGTTATGTATAAACAGATTATGAGAGTGAGATAACTCACATTTGATCACTTACCTACATTAAGTCTTAATAGCTACTTTAGTGCGTAAAACACAAAATAATGAAAATTACAGCATTTGTAAAAAAAATCGACTATTTACAAAACACCCTGTAAAATCGACTATTTACAAAACAACCCTGTAAAATCGACTATTTACAAAACAACCCTGTAAAATCGACTATTTACAAAACAACCCTGTAAAATCGACTATTTACAAAACAACCCTGTAAAATTGAATCCCCAATATGGTTTTCAATTGTAGGTAACTTAAAGTTGTCTCAATTGATTAGTTAATTTATGATTGATTAGGTACTCACCGTTAGAATGGCTAGCACGAGTAGGAGCTTCATGGCTGTGCTAGTACCAAATGGATACTATACTAATCATAAAAAAATTGCAATTTTTATACTAATCCTAACAATGCAGGGCTCCACAACTGCGTAAATATTTTTTATTATTTTTGCCTTGTATTTATTTAGTTCTGAAAGCATTAAATTAGTAATAAGTATAATAAGCTAATTAGCCGTGAAATTCTGTCACCTTTAACTCATACAAGTCATGCATTATTTATAAGTCATTCCCCTGTTACCTACATGCAAAGGTTGATTGGAAGAGATCGCTTTCTCTAATGATATGATATGATCGCCCATTATACATCTATGTACCTGTTTCTAGTTTACCTAAGTAGTTCGAGGCAATCACTACTAATAATACCTACCAGTGGTCCGCCCCGAACTTACCAAAAAACCAAACGATTTTATTTCTAATCTTTGACTAATAAAATAGTACAACGAAATAACGACCATTATCTTGACCTACAGTTTCATTCAAATTACAGGTAACGGGAGTTCATTTGATATGGTTAATCTTTTTAGCGGTAGAAATTGCAGTTATTCTGGATTTCAGACTTTCGCCTATACATATTTGTGTCACTAAAACTACGACGTATACCAAATTTTAGCACTGTGGGGTCACTGGTGTACCCTGGTGTATCCTGTGACTTTCGTCAAAGTTCAGTTTTTTATTATGGCTAATATAATAACTCAAAAACTACAAAGACACACAAAAATAAAAACGGGCTCGAAATTTACTGATAAAAACCTTTAATTGAACGTCCCATTCGACCTAATAGTCTCATTTTATTATTTTAACCCTTCTTGAACCCTAGAAGGTAGGTACCTATCTCAACAACCCCCCACATTTTTAGCTCTTTCAGTTACACCAGGATTGTGCCAACACAACCTATCAAATTTCACGATGATCAGGATCAGCGCTTCGAAAGTTATACTCGGACAAACAAACATAGGTACATACATACATACAACGCCGATTTGCCCCAAGTTGATTTGAAAATGTCGCTTTGCTAATTCTGTCTCCTCTGACATCTCCATTATCTCTGGTTTCTATGTTTTCACGACTAAACAGCTGGACCGATTTCAATTAAATTTGGTATTTAGATAGATTATGACCGGGATTGGGATAAAGGCTACTTTTTAACCGATTGAGCTGTAGGGGGCGGGGGGGGGGGGGGGGGGGGGGGGGGGTTATTTTTTTATTGACCAAACCAGCTAGTAATAAATAATGTTCATTCATTCCTACAGAAATGGTACCTAAGTACCTACCTTTTTTGAAATCTGCAACCAGATACCCGTATTGCATGTAGGGCACAATACGGGTTATGTGGGGTTGTCGAACTCGACGACCCACTAAAACCTCCCCGGTGGCCGGCCTCCATGCATGTCTAAGGGTTCTAGGACCTCACTAGAAACGCACCAGAGCCCCTCTCATGCATCGCCCATAAAGAGCACGTCCCGGGGGCTGTTGCCCCCAGCACCCTCGCGGTGCACAGCCGCACATGCCACGTTGTGCGGCTGCCCTCCCTGAGTCCGCTATCCGGGTTGGCAAGAGCCCTCACTCCGACTACCCACGGACCCGAAAGGTCCGTAAGAGGGCAGAGTAATGGTTTCCCCTGCCAGACAGGGGAAACCATTACTCTGCCCTCTTACGGGGCGGGCGACGCGGGGTTGCCTGCCCCCTGCCGAACTAAGTACCTACCTAAAGGTACCGAACCGGAGTTGAAAATGATTTTCCTGTGCAGTCAAAAATATTTAGTAGAGTTCCTTGTGAAAGGGCTCGCTCGGAGAAGTACTCCCACCATACTCCGTTTCTGCCACTAACCCGCACTGTGTTTCTGTTTGAAGGGTATGGGTGCTGAAGAAACTTGTTGAAAAATTTGATGGACGCAAGGCAGTGCATAGTGCGCGTAGCCACGCGTTACTAGTTCGTAATCTATGAGGCACCTAGCATCTCCAAGTTTTATAAAAAATAATAGGTGTAGCCTGTGTCAGAGCACGCACAGCGAACTGTTCCCTACTCAGTACCTACAGCAGTAGGTACTTATCTTACTCATTTTAGAACACAAAGTTAATTTTGCAGGTGTTTTTGGAAATTCTGTATGAAATATTACAAACCCAAATATAGACATAAGAGGGTTGATTCCTAAATCGGCATATTTCCATGTTTTCGCCGCTTATTTACTCAGTGGCAATAAGGTTTTTGTATTGAAACTTTAGTTTAAGTAATAGAACATGTTAATGCCAATTCAAGTACAGAAAGTTATATTAATATTGTTTTTTTATTATTTCGTCCAGAGGTGTTTTCTTCCCACATGTTTTTGAAATCTTGAACATAAGTGCTCTTTTTATTACATTGACAAAAAAGTATTTTAAATTACAAATCAGCAACAACATTAATACAAAACTATCATAACCTTTAGCAAGTTGGGCATTTTTTAAGATGGGAACAAACCATTGCACTTGCGACACCGTTACCGACACCTCTGTATAAAAGTAGTGAAAACTTCTTTAGGCGCGTTGGCCATTTTTTGAAATGGGAAAAGACCATTGAACTCGCGACACCGTTACCGACACCTCTGTATATAAGGAGTGAAAACTTCTTTAGGCGCGTTGGACATTTTTTAAGATGGGAAAAAAACCATTGAACTCGCGACACCGTTACCGACACCTCTGTATATAAGAAGTGAAAACTTCTTTAGGCGTTTATAAATTGTTTACATATTTCTATCACACTAAACTCCTAATAAAAGTTAGCTTGATTTTAGTTCCATTTTTAGTTAATGGGTATCGTTTTCGATTAACACAAGGATGCTGATTACGATTAAGATGTCAATTTTAAAATTCAAGATGGCGGAAACATTTTTTTTACTTTGTATAGATATGGGTATTGTTTTCGACTAACTTATACTAGAAAAAACATAGCTTGATCTCTGGGACAGCTGTCAGTAAAATCGCGCCTATGAAGTTCTGAACTTAACAGTACGGACAAACGTACCAGTCAATGTCATACGTGTAATTTATGGGCACGCTGGCATATATCAAAAAAAGGAAAACAAAAAGTTTTTGCCATCTGGAATTTTAATATTGGCATCATAATCGTAATCAGCATCCTTACGTTAGTCGAAAACGATACCCATATCTCAAAAAAAGGAAAACAAAAAGTTTTCGTCATCTTGAATTTTAATATTGACATCATAATCGTAATCAGCATCCTTACGTTAGTCGAAAACGATACCCATATCTCAAAAAAAGGAAAACAAAAAGTTTTCGTCATCTTGAATTTTAATATTGACATCATAATCGTAATCAGCATCCTTACGTTAGTCGAAAACGATACCCATATCTCAAAAAAAAAGAAAACAAAAAGTTTTTGCCATCTTGAATTTTAATATTGACATCATAATCGTAATCAGCATCCTTACGTTAGTCGAAAACGATACCCATATCTCAAAAAAAGGAAAACAAAAAGTTTTTGCCATCTGGAATTTTAAAATTGACTTCATATTCGTAATCAGCATCCTTACGTTAGTCGAAAACGATACCCATATCTCAAAAAAAGGAAAACAAAAAGTTTTTGTCATCTGGAATTTTAATATTGGCATCATAATCGTAATCAGCATCCTTACGTTAGTCGAAAACGATACCCATATCTCAAAAAAAGGAAAACAAAAAGTTTTCGTCATCTTGAATTTTAATATTGACATCATAATCGTAATCAGCATCCTTACGTTAGTCGAAAACGATACCCATATCTCAAAAAAAAGGAAAACAAAAAGTTTTCGTCATCTTGAATTTTAATATTGGCATCATAATCGTAATCAGCATCCTTACGTTAGTCGAAAACGATACCCATATCTCAAAAAAAGGAAAACAAAAAGTTTTTGCCATCTGGAATTTTAATATTGGCATCATAATCGTAATCAGCATCCTTACGTTAGTCGAAAACGATACCCATATCTCAAAAAAAGGAAAACAAAAAGTTTTAGTCATCTTGAATTTTAATATTGGCATCATAATCGTAATCAGCATCCTTACGTTAGTCGAAAACGATACCCATATCTCAAAAAAAGGAAAACAAAAAGGTTTTGCCATCTGGAATTTTAATATTGGCATCATAATCGTAATCAGCATCCTTACGTTAGTCGAAAACGATACCCATATCTCAAAAAAAAGAAAACAAAAAGTTTTCGCCATCTTGAATTTTAATATTGGCATCATAATCGTAATCAGCATCCTTACGTTAGTCGAAAACGATACCCATATCTCAAAAAAAAGAAAACAAAAAGTTTTCGCCATCTTGAATTTTAATATTGACATCATAATCGTAATCAGCATCCTTACGTTAGTCGAAAACGATACCCATATCTCAAAAAAAGGAAAACAAAAAGTTTTTGCCATCTGGAATTTTAAAATTGACTTCATATTCGTAATCAGCATCCCTAAGTTAGTCGAAAATGATACCCATATCTAAAAAAAATATAACAAAAAGTTTCGCCATCTTGAATTTTAAAATTGACATCATCCCGCACTCTTTATATACACTCTAGGGGTGTCACGCACAAGACCACGTAGGATCGGGGTGCCCCGTCTCGATTCAGTCTTCTATTTTTCATAGTTCAAAAATTTATAAATAACATGGTCGTTTTATGGTAGGCACACACTTTCGTTGATGAAATCAAACCAAATCATAAATCAAAATCAAAATGTTTGTATGTTCGAGGATACATTTCGAGCGTTAATCCGATCATCGTAAAATTTGGTAAGAATCGATTGATATCGAAGTGGAAGAAGCAATTCAAAAGAATATAGACCTATAAAGTAGTTGTTGCATATTCATCATGATTGCCGTAAGTACATTTTAAGTTTTATATAATAAAAAAATGGTTTAACAACGATTAAAATGTATAACGAAAAAAAAAAATGGATGTTCCAAAATGATCATGTTGGATGTCACATAAACCAATTTACCTACCTGTCTACAAAGATAACTTTAATGATTGAGTAAAATAATTAATTCAAAAAGTTTCAAATAAAGGATGAAATTCGGTATTGCATTATTGCACGCTCTGACGTAGTTGAATTCGATGTGACCGCGGCGATCGCGCCATGCGGTGTGTCGCGCGCCGCTAAATACCTAAACTTGAACGGCCGCGCCAAGCGTAATATTCATTTGTTCTGCTTACATATTGTACGTACGTACATATACATTTTTTAGCTTAGATCAAGTAGCTTAGGGAGTAAGTACATACATTATGTGCCCTCTAAGGGCACTGCAAGTTGGGTTTGCGCCTTTTCAAAAAGTACAACAATTAAATATAGAATTAAACATGTCAAATCAATTAAATTTAAATTAGTTTATGCGGCATATGTCAAATAATACAATAGAATAACAAGGTATGTCAAGCTATCGGCTAATAATAATGAATGAAAGAAAATACTTTATTGTACACTTCAAAAAAAAAATTCACAAAGTAACAGGTATAATGGGCGCTCTTATCGCTTAGAAGCGATTTCTTCCAAACAACCTTTGGATGGAATAATAATGTCAAGTGGAAAAATAATAATATTCATAATTTCAAGTAATTTCAAAGTAGGTATAAACTATAACTAAGCATGCTTACATACTACCTAGGTACTTACCTATTAATGTTCGCTAGGGTCGTCACTTTGTTCGTTAATTATGTTGTCCGATAGGTATTCGTCAACTGAATATGATTTTTTGATTAATAAGTTTTTGTTGCAAAATTAGTTTTTCAAAACAAGCTTCTATTAAATTCATAATCGGAACCGCGAGCAGATTCAAATGAGCCCAAACACTAGTAGCCTACTATAATCCATTCCGAAGTTCTGTTGTCTAGCATCCGTCTCCAACATGAGACCACCTCCATGGTACCATATTATTGCATTGTCACCGAAGTTACATATATATTCCAAATGTCAGCTCAATCAGTGGAGGGGAACGGATTTAAAATTATGTTGCAAGATTCCATCCGGACACACATACATGCATTGCAAGTTGATAAAAAGCTTGTAAAAATGTTTTATAAATTCCTATAAAATATTTTATGTAGTTCCTCGTTGGTTGAAGTTGGTCGACAACTTATTCTTACAGCTCTAAGAAGAATTACCTATGTGTTAATAGTGTGTTACGTTGTATGCAACCCCCCCCCCCCCCCCCCTCTTCCGGCCATACATACGACTAATTCGAAAACCACCACTTATAGTTTGACCACTTTATAGTTATATAATTTGTTAAACAGATTATTTAACAGAAAAGCGTTGAGGAATTGTGGAGTTGTTTTTAGAAGATATATTCAACGATACATCGTAAAAAGAACGGTACGGGGATAACCCAAATCAGCCCCAACAAAATGTTGGGGACGTACCCCAAAGAAACTAGTTATTTTAATTTTTATTTCACAACTATGCCATGCGGCTTTACACCTGTATGACTTAAGTTGATGGACGCAGGTTTCTAATATGCGTGACCTACGAGGCAGTACTTTTTATAGGCGATAGTTACCTACCACTTAAACTCAGGTGGGTCATACATGTCATATATGCTTGTTCCATCACCAGTACCTAAAGACATTCTGTATAAAAAATATTATTGGATTATTATTATTTGGAGCCTGTACTGTCCCACTGCAGGGCAAAGGCCTCCCTTCCCTCCTTACACACAGGTAGTATAATAGTAAATTATTAAACGAGGTGATAAACCAGTGTCTTGGGTCACGGGCGCTATTGAATCCCGAACGTAACGAAGGATTCTAGAGTTAACTCACAAGCGGAGCGAGGGAGTTACCAGAATCCTGAGTTCAGAGAGGGATATAAGCATGCCCAAGATGCAGACAGCTATAACCACGAGTAGAATACTCTACTTTTCACACTTTCTGCGAGACAATAAAAACCAAATCTAGGTTGGTGCATTCTGTGCAGAGGTTAGTTCGATTTACGAATAGGTACTCGTAAGTTCTTATTGTGTGGGTCTCTTTGGTTCAAATTTTAATACAGATGAGGGGCCAAATTCAAATCACATTATGCCCACAAGGGCGTAATGAAATTCAGTACAACTTTACTCCCGGCTCAGCCGTCCGATTTAATCACCTGCTTTCGGTGAAGTTCATATGACTTATAATTTGACATTGTCGAGCAGAAGCTGTGAAAATCATTTTTTTTTGCCAAAACAATATACTACGTACACACAACTACAACTAAAAGGCAACATCGTGTCAAATCAATTTTACAGCATGTAAAGGGTTGAACGGACAGACAAACGGACATGGCTAAACGATAAGGGTTCCGCGTTCGACTACGGAACCATAAAAAGCCGCTTCAGAATCGACCCGTCCGTTTCAGAACTTCGATGCCCCAGATTTATTGACGAGACTTTGTGTGTTGAATTAGCATAGTTTTGTAGTTGGTACTAAGTACATAAGGTAGTACATAATACCTATTACAAATTTATAATTACATAGTACATGCACCTATGTAACAATAAAGATTTTAACTTTTGTCTTACGATCCCTTGGTACCTATTGACCCTCAGCATCCGCCACTCGTCTGTGTGACGACGACGGTCACACGCCGAGGAGGCCCCGTACCACCATGTCACCATATGGGTAGCTCTGCAGATCATCTTTGTTGGAACTTCACTAAATGTAACTTTCCTATGTTATACTACATGTTAGAATCCATAGATTGGAATCAATTATATAGGACTGAGAATTCAGAGGCGGCGCTGGAATACTTTTATGAAGTCATAAACCAAGCTATTTCCGAGTGTACACCTAAGAAATGTGCTAAGGTAGCAAATAAGTCTCGTTTTAACTATCCTGAGTGGTATACGGCAGATTTGATAATCGAGATTCAGCGGAAATGGCGTTACCATAAGATATTTAAAATTACAGGTAAACAAAGTGATTACGAATTTTTTTCTAAATGCAGGTCTTTAGTTAAAATTAAATTATCTGAAACTTTTGACGCCTACCAAGAGAGGTTGCAATTAAATTTTAAAAATGACCCTAAGTCTTTTTGGGCTTTTATCAAGCAAAAGCAATCGAGGCGAAATAAAACTCGTATCACTAAAGAGGGGAGGGAGTTGAGTGATGAAGAGTGTGCGGAATGTTTTGCGTCATACTTCCACTCTGTGTACAGTCCGGTTCGGCCGTACCTAGACCCGAGGAAGGTGGAGTGCGCCTCACCCGTGGGGGGGGGGGGGGGACGCCACCCGGGTGCACGTTGCCCAGCTGACTGCCCGTGACGTGCGTACTGCGCTCCGTGCTTTGAAGCCTAAGCACTCTTTAGGGCCCGATAACATTCCTCCTTATTTAATAAAAGACTGTCGGTTTGTTTTTGAGAAACCCCTTTTACACATTTTCAATTTATGTTTAGACGAGTGCCGTTATCCTGACCGATGGAAAACGACACGAGTAATTCCGGTCCCAAAAGCAGGAGGTGGGTCCGATGTGAGCAAGTACCGTCCGATCGCCGTGCTGTCGGCCTTCGCTAAGGTATTTGAGTCAATTTTACATAAGTGTATTTATACGCAAGTGAGCGCGCGCCTTACCGACGCCCAGCACGGCTTTCGGCCGGGGCGCAGCACAGCCAGCAACTTGCTGTCATTCGTAACGCACCTGACGCCAGCAGTGGACGCAGGTGGGCAGGTAGACTGCGCGTACTTCGACTTTCAGAAAGCCTTCGATGCTGTCGATAACGATGTATTACTGTCGAAGTTTTCTGCAATAGGTTTCACGCCGCATTTGCTCAAATTCTTCGCGAGCTACCTTAGCGAACGCAGACAGTATGTGGAGTACGCGGGGTACCAATCGGCCCCATATTACACGTTTTCGGGGGTAAGTCAGGGCAGCAATCTTGGTCCTCTTGAATTCGTCATTATGATTAATGATCTTGTGGGGGTTGTTAAGTAGGCAGGCTGTTTGCTCTTTGCGGACGACCTGAAAGTATTTCGAACAGTAGCGGACACATCCGATTGTCAACGGCTCCAGTCCGACATAGATAGGGTGGTCCAATGGAGCAGGTCCAACAAGCTACTGTTTAACGTAGCGAAGTGCTCCGTGATGAGCTACAGCCGGGCGCGCGCCCCCTTGCAGTATCAGTACGAGGTGGAGGGGGTAGTGCTGCCGAGAAAGACGTCCGTCCGTGACCTAGGCCTCGAAATGGTCCCTGACTTGAGGTTCCGGCACCATATTGTAAATGTGTGCGTCAAATCTTTTAGAAACCTGGGTTTTATTCTGAGACAGATTGTGCATTTTAAAAACATAAATGTTATTAAACTTTTATATAATGCCCTTGTAAGAAGTCATCTAGAAACAAATGCTATAATTTGGAACCCTAACGAAGCTAAGTACAAACTCATGGTAGAAAAGATACAAAATAAATTTACTCGCTTTTTGTACCTAAAAGAATATGGAGTCTATCCATATTACCCATTGATGTACCCGAGTCTGATCGTGTTAGGTATGGTAGGGTACTGCAGGCTGTCAGTGCGCAGAGACGTCGCGCTGGTGAAGTACATGGTCCGTGTCCTGCGCGGGGAGCTGTACCAGCCGGCGGTGCTGGCGGCGCTACGGCTGCGCGTCCCCAACGACTACTTGGGCGCGCGCCGCCGCCCCGCTATGCTTGAGGTGCCCAACTGTAGGACCAACTTACTTAAGTTTGCCCCCATGTCACTCGCTATAAACTTGCTTAATATCCTGTCCGAAAGTAGCGTGGACATATTTTACCAAAACCTGCCGAAACTCTTAAAAATGGCACAGGTCGTCATTGAAAGTAAATGTATAATATAATGTATACCCAAATGTGTAGTTTCTATAGTATTTGTATTGAATTTGTATTTGTCATATTAATTAACATAAGTTACCTAGACATAGCATCGCCTTAGGGCTTAAAAAAAAACCTGTAATGATGTTGTTTCTAAAATAAATAAATAAATAAATAAAACTCTAATTTGTTTTTGTTTCTCTGTTCTCTTAATAGTCAATATTTATACTTACTCGGTTTGGTCTCACATATAATATATGTTTAACTTGTGCAAACCTATACAGGGCATCCGCGATACAGGTGTTACACCTAGTGCGGAGTTCATTATGTACCTATATACATGTTAATTCTGATTTGGAAAATAAAAATATTTGTATTTGTATTCAATCAATAAACTGTCTGACATAATATCTAATTGCATGTAAAATGTGTAGAGGAAATAAATGAAATGAAAAATGTATTTATTGCTACATAAACAACTTAATAGGTTATAGGTACACGTATTTCATAAACATTACAAAAACGGGCTCATGCAGATATTGTATTAAATACTTTTTTTATATATTATACTTGTAGACACACAAGCTGACGGGCCTCCTGATGTTAAGTGCCTATAAACTCCTGCAGCACTCGTGGTACCGCAGTCGCGTTGCCTATAGCACTTAATACCCTATTTACACCTCTCTTGAAGGCGCTCATTTTGAAGCCCACCGGGAAAACCTCCGGAGGAAGGTCCTTCCACATGTTGCAGGTGCGTGGAAGAAACGAGCGGGTGAAACGCACCGTGTGAGACTTCCACGCATCTACAATATGTAGGTGAGCTCGTTGCTGGTTGCGGGAGGTTCGATGGTAGATACTTATATTAAAATACAGTTTACATTAACTGCTCCATTTCACTATAAGTACCTATGTGAGCGTCACTAGCCATTTTCGGACAACAGATTTAGCTTAAATTGATTTACAGAAACTGATTTGACATTTTATTTTTTGACAGTGGCATTGTATAATAATCATTTAATAGTAAATTAGTATTATGAGAGAGATACACAGACAGACAGAGAGAGAGGCATCCAACTTTAACACCAAGTTTTATCTGCGACCAGTTTTACAACTATGAGCAAATTGTTTGCGGGTTTTGTGTCGGGCAGAGTGCATTCCTATAATCTCACTCTTTATTCTTTATTGTACACAAGAAAATACATAATAAAGTACAGAAATAGAGGACATGTACAAAGGCGAGCTTAGCCCTAAAAAGAGTTTTCTTCCAGCAAACCTTTGAGGCTAGAAGAGAGATGATTTTAAAGGTAAGGATTTTTAAGGTACTCTTCATTCTTTTCGGTCGCCAAGTAGCATGACATCTTTTCTTTTCATCCGCTTCTTAGACTTGCATAAAAAATGGCTTTGTGAGTTGTTGTGCCAGCTTATCTAAGTGTATTTTCAGCTTTTTCTGGTAGGCTCGGGCATGTTTTGATCTCATCAGAGACCGGGCCCTAAAAACACCTAATTCATCCGTTAGCGCCACTCGGGGATGGAAAGATGATCTGTTAGATTGCCGGGAGCCGTTGGGTGCGACCGCACAAGATCGGTGGCTCTGAAATCTACGGGGAGGCGTATCGAATCTACGCCCCTTTACAGTCGATATTACGTTTATAATCTTTCAAATTGTTTTGAAATGTAGCTAACTACTAAGTAACTGTTATGTATTGTAGCAATGTTGTGTAAATTGAATCTGACGAGAGACTGATCTGACTGACACTAACGTTGTTAACTGTACCTATAATGAATGCTAATTGTGTTCTTCTTTTTCAATAAATGATATTCTATTATATTGTATATAGCAGTGGACGGACCTACCGTCCTGTGGTTGAGTTATTCCAGAGCTGTGCTCAACCAAATCAAGGGTAGATTTTTGACATCTTCCAATTCTACCTATGTCATGTTAAATATTATGAACGTATCTTATGACTGTAGTTTGACATTACTGCGAACGCACCCGTACGGTGCTGCCATCTTCCTTCTCAATCTCTCTCGCTCGTCCTTTTCTCTCAAGATGTAAAGATGCCGTAAATATGACATGTATGTTTTTTCCAAACCAGTATAATCTTGGAGTCTTCAAGTCCAGAGTGAATAGGTTCTTTCTAGGCAAGCGTGCTCCATCTTCAATCACACCTTCACTTACCATCAGGTGAGGTAGTGGTCTAGCGCTTGGCTATCATGAATAAAAAAATTATTAATTAAAGAAGTTACCAAGTGTTTGTCCTCATGACTCCTTCATAAATCTATATATAAATTATGTCAGATATCTGGTTCCCATAGTAGGTACAAGGGATAAAAAGACAAGGACTTAGCTTGGCTTAGTTTGGGGCTAGATAGTTAGTGCTGTGTGATCCAGCATTGTTGATTTATCTATCTTGTTTCAGTATTGAGCTTACTTCTACGAGTAGATACCTAGAATATTCTTGATTGCACTAATATTAATGTACGTAAGAAGCTGAGCAGCTGAGATCCCTTCAAATGCTGATAATCTTTGGATCGGCTAATTTGTTCTTCATTACACATTATATTATACCCCTCTCAGATCCAGATAACTGATAGAATACCTACATAAATACTTGCCCATAGATTTTTTTCTACTAACCAATTAGTTTAATAGCGGGTTCCTATATCCGTCGGTAACCAGCCTCCTTGAAAACCAGTCGAAAGTTTGACACTAGTTTGACACTTTTTCATGGAGATACGAGGCGTAGTCGGTTACCGACAGATATAGGAACCCGCCATTAAACGAAAAAAAACCGAATAAAGCATTTTTTTCGATTTAAAACGGTTGGTGTTGGTGACTATGTTATTCTTAACTAGTGGTTAGGCCCGAACTGAGATCTCACGAGTCTCCGATTATAACAAAAAAAAATATTCGGGATCAAAATCTATCAAAATAGTGCCACGAAATGCATAAGCAAATAACTTGACTTACAGTTTCATTCAAATTACAGGTAACGGGAGTTCATGTTATGTGGTTACAATTTTTAGGGGTACTTACAAATTGCAGTTATTCTGGATTTCACACTTTTGCCTTTATTTGTGTCACTATAGCTACGCGCATATCTACCAAATTTCAGCACTGTGGGGTCACTGTGAATTTTGATAAAGTTCCGTTTTTATTATGGCTAATAACTTAAAAACTACAAGGTTTAAACTAAAAATAAAAACGGGGTCGAAATGTACTTACAAATACCTTTTAATACACGTGCCATTTGACCGGATAGTTCCATTTTGGTTTTTTTTACCCCTCAACAACCCCCTAACATTTTTAGCTCATTTAGTCACACCAAAATTGTGCCATCACTACCTACCTATGTATCAAATTTCACGATGATCGGATCAACGCTTCGAAAGTTATCCTCGGACAAACAAACATATATATATATATGTACATACAACGCCGATTTGCCCAAGGTGATTTAGAGATCTCCCTTCGCTCGAACAATAAAAAAAACACCGGCCCTCTCTTTTTGACTGGCATAGACTTGACGACCTCCGTCGCGCAGTGGGCGAATAGCCGGCTGAAACGCATGAGGTAGCGGGTTCGATTCTCGCCGGGGAACAAATATTTACATGATCTAGATTCAGATATTTGTTCTGGGTCTGGATGTTTCTCTATATACTATAAGTATGTATTTACAAAAAAATATAATTACAGTGTAAACTCTATATAACGACACTCAAGGGACTGAGCATATTTTGACGTTATAGAGAGTTGTCGTTAAATGGAGAGAACTTTTTCGTCAATACACAGTGATTTTCTCTTACTAGCCATGTTTACAATTTGAAAGTTTGTGAGCTACTAAGAATATGACCACGTATAGATAAAATCCATCTCTTCTACTAACAACAGTCTGCAGCTACACGTGCAAGCAATCCCATTTTGTAAACAAAAGAACGGATTTCTTAGAAAGTTTGGTGTGTATGATGCCGACAGTCGAGTTTATTATGGTCTAGGATAATAAAACAACAAAAGGATATACACAGCTGCGCAGTTTTTACTAATTTGGCAACTTAAAAAGAACTTTTTATTACAAATTGTTGTCGTTATTGAGAGTGGGTGTAATGCTATACAGAGTGTACCATTGTATGCAAGACAAGCTAAACCAACCAAAGCCGAGTGATTTCGACGCTTTAGAGTTTGTCGTTAAAACGAGTGACGTTACATGGAGTTTACACTGTATATAAGTATTCTATCAGTTATCTGGTTCCCATAGTACAAGCTCTGATTAGATTGGGCTAGATAGCGCTGTGTGAAATGTCCAGCAATATTTATTTATATTTATAGATAAGAACCACCAAAGTAAATCTATCATTGTATTAAAAAACACCGCGTTTGAATCGGTCCATACGTCTAGGAACCAGGTACAATAGGACCACGCTAATCTCGCATTACTGGACGAATTTTGATGGGGTTTTCACAGGTAACTTATAATTACGCATATCCTCCCTCTTCTTTTCAAACCCTTCTAAGTGCAATAACATTATTCTTTACTAGCGGATCGCCTGCGGCTTCGCACGCGTGTTTTGTCAATGAATAGTAGACTGTGTCAATCCAGCTCATAATCTATCGACATACAAAATTTTCATTGAAATTGGTTCAGCCGTTACTGAGTAACAAACAAACATCCCAACTTTCGCATTTATAATATTAATGTGATCTGGTTACCATAGTACCTACGTACATGCTTTGCTTATTTTGGGGCTAGACAGCGCTGTGTGAAATGTTCGACATTATTATCTAAGACGGTTACTAGTTAGCCCTACATGCACATAATCGCCATCATCATCTTAGCCGATAGACGTCCATTATTCCTCCGTAGTCCACGACAACCAGGACTCGAGATCAAGGTGTATTCAAAACAGATATTAGATTTTTATCAGTTTATTTTATATCTAAAATGAATGATTAGGTCCCTATCTACCACATTTAGAGTGTCTATAAACTTAACGGATAACTTATTTACTTAAGTAATTAAGTATTATACAAAGAGATTTTGTAGAAAACATATTAGGATAACCTCAGAGAGGATTTTTTTATTACTCATAACTAAAGCCACACATGTGTGTGAAGTTTGAACACACTTCGTCATCCATTGACGGTTTCAAAGGGAGCTTCAACTTTGTTTCCTTTGTAAACCGGCACAATATTACTGTTATCAAGTTCATTTTTACAATATTTAAAAACCCAGACTCCATCTTGTGACTTAGGGGTTTTAAAACTGACGTTATCTAAGAATCACTCCGGATAAATTAGCTTTCTAATACAAAAATCCGCAACCGAATCGATCCTTAGGTTATAAGGATAGGTTTCTTCTAGGCAAGCGAGATCGTGATCAAACGCAAGCCTATAATTTTATAAAAAAAAAGATCCATCCGTTCTGGAACGACGATGGCACAGACAGACAGACACACAGGTAGGCGATGCTTAATGCACTATGCGCACACACACGACGCCAGACAAAACTGCACCGCAAGAACTCACCGAGTCATCTTCGACATCAGCATAGACCTTCGGGACATTGGGACACTGTTGGCATCAACCCAAAGGTCTACTCTACTACTTCAAGGTGTTAGCATGGATGGGGTCAGGTTAGAAGGGGGATACACCTGTATGCGGTTGATGTCAGTGCATATCTTATTCCCCCGTATTAGAGCTCACGATTCAACTTTTTTTTCTAAATCTTTCGCCTTTTTGGACCTGTTCCATTTCCGATTCTTAGCCGGTGGCGGGGGAGTCTCCAGTTTTTGCATGGCCTGCGCCAAAATGCTTTGAAAGTCCGTGATGACCGGCTTATAATGTTTGTTCTTGGTCGGTTCAAGTATCTTCTCCACCGGAGTATTTCCCAGAAGATGTGCCAATGGATTTGCGTTCACTAGCTTAGTTCCACCAGGGAGATTGATCACGTCAGCTTGGACCGGTGCTTCTTGCTTCAGCTCATCCAGGTTATTAGAATCAACTTTGATGATTTTAAAGTATGGTGCTTCAGTTTGCAAAGTTGCGATGTGGAGTTTTGAATACCCTGGAGGCATTTTAGGGATTATTATCTTGGTAAGTCCCGACGGAGCTGGTTTTGGACTGGGAATCTCTTCTGTCCCTTCTAGAGATACCTCTTGCGCTACTTCAGGGATATGAAAATCATTGTTTTGGTCATCATAATCGTTGTCTTGGAAGCTGTCAGAGTAGTTGTGCTCATTAAAATCAGGAAGGAACTTTGGAGTTTCAGCTGTGGTCTGAACCAACTTGATATTGATTTTGGTTTTAACATAGCTATCGTACTGTTTGAATCTTTGCGGCATTTTAAGAGCAACAGGTTTGTCTGTGAAGGAATCTTTGAACTTGGTTAGTTTGATTGTGGATTCTCTGTAGTAGGGGCTGTTGTAGCGTTTAATGGTGACAGAACTGACTTTAGTTTTGTCTTTAGGGGTAGCTTCGTTGGTATCGGGTGTAAAGTTCTCGATAAAGTTTTTAACCGAAAGGTTTTTCGCAGCGGGAGTAATTGTGGCGGGTATTTCGCTTTTGTAAACTTTTACTTTTTTCATTGTTATTTTAAATTTTTCTGGTTTAGGAGCTGCTTTTATAGGTTCATCATCAGAAGCGACATCGTCGTGTTTCTTTTTTTGGATCAAACTCTTTAAGGTTTCAGTTAGTTTTGAAGATGCATGGTCTTTTTGCATGTGTCTAGTTAGGTTGTTTTTGGTGCTGAATTTTTCCGAGCACTTGACGCATTCCAGCTTCTGGTTTTTGTCGTGGAGACTCATGTGGTTCTGATAGTGTTGGAACGTGTAGCAATGCATGTTGCAAACAGTACAATTGAACTGCTTCTTAGATACGGACTTCTTCTTCCAGTTCCAGTGGCGTCGTATCTTCCCCTGGTTCTTGACACGCTTCTTGACCTCCATAAGAGGTTCCTCATCAGATGAGTAGAGGAGTATTGGCTTCTTTATGGTCTTTTTTTGTTTGCTTTTCATTTGTTTTGGAGTCAGTTTTCTTTTAAGCGGCTTCTTGGGTGTTTCTGCATCCGTCATGTCGGTGTCTGACAGTTGCAAGTCTGCTGTTGGTTTATCTCGCGTGTCCGTGTCGTCGCTGTCGTATTCACATCTTTCTTCGGGTGTCAAAACACATTCGGGAACAAAAGGTTTGTCAGATTTTTTGTCCGTGAAGAACACGTGGTATTCATCATTGAATTCGACAAAGCCAATACTTTTATGGTCTAATTTTATATGGAGAGAGAAGCCTTTACGTACTCTGAATGTTTTATTACATATTCTGCATGTGAATGGATGTAGTTCTTTGTGGCGGGTGAAATAATGAGCAAATAGCTTCTGAGGGTGTTTGAAAATGAGGTTGCATTCAATGCATTTATACTTGTACAGGTGGAACTCAGGTTTGTGTATTTTTTCAATATGTTTCTTCACTGACTTCTCTCCAAAGTACTCTTTCAAACAGAACCTACATCGGGCTAGGCTCATGTCCAATGGATGATGTTTTGAGTAATGAGCTGAGAACTCATCGATAGTCTCGTACACAATGTCACAATCGTTGCATTTCAAAGGGTTGCAGTTCTTCAAATGCACTCGCATGGCCTTTGGGTGGACCAGCACAGAACAATCTTTACACGGAGTAGCTTCATCACAGTAATCATCAACACTTTGGCATAGTTTAGCAGTTTTTATGTGTTTAATAATATTTTTCTTATTCTTATACACCCCCGAGCATTTATTGCACACACATACTTTGCATTCTTTGACATCTAAGTGCTCATTATACGAGTTTAAACTGACAGATGCAAAGCCGCATGTCGTACATTTAAAGGTCTTCTTACCTACAGTTTTCAACAATAAGTGTGCCTTAAGGCAGAGTATAGAAGAGAGATATGGCAAAACTTTTAAGACGAAGCCATCAATTTCATTGTCATGGTTCTTACATTCATGGAGCTCCAATACCCTGGAGTCATTGAACATGGAGTCGCACTGAGAGCAGGAGTACAAGGTTTTGTCCACGCGAAAATGTTTTTTTTCGTGGGTCTGTAATTTTCCTCCATCTATAAAAACTTTTACGCAGTAGAGGCAGCTTCGTAGGTCCATCAGATGGGTATTCCTTATATGTACCGCGTAGTCTAGTAAATCAGAGTAGGTCCCTTCGCAGAACTGACAGTATTTGGTGAATGATTCAGTAGCGTGCATTTGCTGTATGTGCACTTCTAAATCTTCAGCGTCCAAGAACTCTGCGTGGCAAGTCGCGCAAGTCGTGTCGGCAATGAAAGTCGTCTCCAGGACCACATCGTCGGAGATCTCTTCCCTCATCATGTTGGATGGTTTCACGAGGATACTAGTTCAGTTTGATATATTATCTAGCAGACTAAAAAAATTAGAACGCGTTCGACTAGAGCTGCCTGCATGCACCGACCTGCCATGTCAGTCAACTGTCAAGCGAGTTGCTTGACAAATTTACATTGACAGTTTAAGATTTGACGTATCTGACAGTGACATCCATTATTGATAATGCGGTATGCGTTAAGGAAACAATCAACCGTCTCCCAAGGATGTCATGTCAGGACATCATAGTGAACCTATGTTGTCTGAATAAATAAAATAATTATATATTAATACCTACTAAATAAATAATAGGTTCTGTGAATTACTTATTAGTTGATACAGCATGGTATTTTATTTGTACAGAAATACGGTAAACAAAATGTTATAGAACAACAAGGTCACTTAAAGATAATGACCTTGTCGTTTGTTTATTGTGTGGATCACAATTTGCGCAGCAGTTGACAATGCGCGAGTGCGAGTTGCATCTTTTCAGAATGAACATAGATAGACTGATCGAAAGATGAAAGATGCAACTCGCACTCGCACATTAAAGTTTAAAAATATACGAACGAAACGTAACTCTCTCACTTTCTATCTTCACTAACTTATATCTCTTCGTAACGCATTCACCAGCTTACTCCCCAAGTCAAGCGTACGTAAAGTAGTTTTACTTCAAAAAACATTCTTGTCGTGAAACTCTGTCTATTTCTGGTTGGAAATGCGAATTTTGTTCGTTGCATCCCTTTCACGCACTTGCAAATGAAAGATGATAATGCCCGTCCGCCCATTGTGCCCTTAGAGCACTCTAAGATTGTGCCCCTCAGAAAAAATCCTGAATCCGCCCTTGACTAGACTGATATCAAGCGTCTAACCTAGTGACAAACCGATTTAAGACAAACCTATTGCTAGATCGGCATGGCATCGGCATACTACTTTGGGCGCTGTCCATTTTTAGGGTTCCGGACTAATATGGTAAAAACGGAACGCTTAGGCTCGGACTTTAGTATGGCGCCCAGGCTTGTCAGGGGCCGTTAAAAAACGGCCCCTGACCAATCTGTCGCACAACCAAACATTTCAATTTTTCCTGCATCGACTACAGCCCATCCGACATTTTACCTGGAAGCAACCGGATATGCTCCGGATTTGTAGACTCCACCCCTCGTTATTTTTCAGTACAAATGGGCGGAGCTAAACAATAACGTATGTAGTCGTAATGACGTTGACCACACCTGCAACGAAAACTATCCGTTCCGTTCCGAGGCTTTATGGCGAGTTTTGCGTCAGTCAGTGTCATGTCATGACAGACAGCGTCGCAGTAGGACGTACGCGCTTATAGTACGTTCAGCGTTATTTTGCCTCTGGCTGTCATGTTGGCTAATCTGAGCTCTGTGTTGCCGCTTAAGGCTTTGAAGATACCCAGTATGAAACTGCGAAATATTTTCGTAGTTAAATTTCTCAATTAAAGTAAGTTTGGATGTTAGAATGTAAGTTTGTAATCTTTAGAACTACTAAACCAATTTTGATGTGATTTGGTATGTGGGTTTCTTTTTATCCCATCATTCACAAGTACGGGATCAGCGGGTAAAACTGCAGGGCGCCGGCCCCGATAGTTAGGTAAAATAATTAGGATAGGTATTTGAATTAGTATTGTGTACCTCAAGTTTGCATTTATCTATAAACATAGGTAATAAACGACTAAATTAAAACAACATTTTTATAGGTTTTATTTATTTTGAATAAGAGTGATCTAAGCGGGTCGCTAGTGGTAATGGTTCGTCACTGTCTGCTAATGAACGTGAATCGTCGGAACTGCTGCTGTCCGATTCTGTATCAGACTCGTCATTTAATTCTATAATAAATTTATCGATTTCGGAGTCTATAATTCCATCTGTTTTAATAAACTGTTGTTCAATATGGCACACATGTTGACACTGCTTCTGCCAGTCTTCTGCACTGATTGATTGGAACGCTTCTTCTGTTAATTGTAGTATCTTGTCTGCTTCCTGTCCAACATTTTTAGCAGCTACTCGCCTTTTCAACAGGCTCCACATAAATTCTATGGGATTAAGTTCGCAGTGGTATGGTGGTAGCCTAGCCACTTTGTGTCCATGCTCTTCAAGTAGTTGATCAGCTTCATATATTGGAGCTTCTTTATGCTCTTTTATTATTTCATATAATTGGGATTTCACCATAGTGGGAAGATAAGATAACCCCTTATTTGTGATCCAATTTTGCATATCAGTTTTGGTAGAGCTCATTGTTGGTGCCTTGTTCACCTTTACAGTGTGATAGGGCGCATTATCCATAACAATTAAACTGTTAGGCGGTAAATTGGGGATGAGTTTGTCTTTTAGCCATTTCATGAAATTCGTCCTGTTCATGTCATCATGGTAATCTCCTGATTTCGACTGCGATTTAAATATTAACTGTGCATTTGGTATAAACCCCATTTCGCCACCTGCATGAACGATGATCCAGCGTGCACCAACTGAATCGCTTTTTAAAACGCCTTGTTCATTTTCCATCTGCCAACATTTGTTGACAGAATATGAAGCGTGTATATAAGTTTCATCAAGATATACAATAGGTCGGCCTTCATTTCGATTTTGTCTTAAAATATTTAAGTATCTGTACCTCCAGGCTACAATGTCATATCGTTCCATTAAAAGTTTTCTTTTAGAGCCACATTTTTTAAATCTAAATCCAATTTGCCGAATTATTTTCCATAGTGTGGTACGACCTCCATTGAAGTTAATTTCATTTTTTAATTCAGCCAAAAGCTTGCCCAAAGTAGGCACCTCCTTTCTGACTACGTACATTTGATGAATTTTAGTTCTGATTGCACATAGGTCAAAATCATCTAACTGAATTTTATTCGATTGGCAGCGTTTTTTCCTGGGAGTAGATATTTTCTTAGACGTGGATGCAGCAACCTCACACTCTTTGGTAATAGTGGTGACGGTTCTCTCAGAAACGCCTGAAATACACAACAACGTTACATTACTTACATGCATATGTAGGTACATTTTTTAAATTTATCTTTTTATTAAAAAATACATAATGTAACAAAGGTTTGTATTAAAGAAAAAAAATCGATCGGAACTTGCTTAGGTGAAACCGCAGGGCGCAGCTAGTATATACAATAACAATCAAATACTATGTTTTTATAACAAATATCTAATATCTGAATAATACATATGTATACATATGTATGTACGGAATGTATTATACAATTAAAACATCGTGCCTACATACAAACAATAATCTATTAGCAAAACAAATAACTTTCGATCCTTAAATAACGGGAAACTATGAATAGCAGGTAACACTAATTTACTTACCAGTCATGGCGGCTACACGTTGACGAACATGTTCAAATGGTATTATTGGTCCTCCATTAGCTTTTTCCCGTTCACAAAAATTACGAACTGAGGATACAATTTTTCTGCCACTACTTTGAATCCTTTTTGGCATGATTAACACGTTTAAAATTATTATTTTTTAAAGAAAAACGCATGGAACTTCACACTACGATAGTTGACTTCCTAGCAAAAATGGCGGGTAATGCCAACCTAACAGAAACAGCTGTCAGAGGCAAAATAACGCTGAACGCACTGTACTCAAAATTAGCCACAAAATAACCCGATGTATCTGTGACCTCCATTTCCATAGAACCTGTAACTCGGATAAAAAAGTAATATATTACAAAAGCCTTAATTTGATGTACACACGGCTACACATCAAGCTATAAATTTCCAGTATAAGCTGACCTCGCATTGTGTAGGCTTTGCGTAGAATGAGAGGTCAGCTTATACTGGCAGTGTATAGCTTGATGTATAGCCGTGTGTACTCTGTTTAAGGGATAAATAATATTTAGATAAAAACTTTTACAAGAATTTTTTTTATTGTCCATGGACGGTTAGTAAATGCAGGACAGGGACTGAAATATTTTGATCATATCTATTGTTCTACTAACGTGCTATTTTTATTATTTCAATACGTAGTACTAAAATAAATAAACGTTTTATATTCGGGGCAATTTTTCGCTCATTTCTTTAGTTTTTGAGTAAATAGAGTTTTTTTAAACGCCGACGTATCTTTGACCTCCATTTCCATCGATAGGTACAATCAGATTAAAAAAATGTATAGAACACAAAATCCTTAATTTATTATACTCTGTATTAAGGAAAATATTTAATCAGTAAAAAATTTTCAAGACAATTTTTCAATCTCCAGTAAATGCTTTGGTGGCAGGGACTGAAATATTTTGATTATGTCTGTTGTTCTATTAACGTGCCATTTTATCAACTATTTCAAAACGTAGTACAATTTTTTTTATAAATAAACGTTTTATAAATTTTTCGCTTCTCCCTTTAGTTTTTGAGTTAATAGAGTTTTTACCAACAACCTTGATAATCTTCCTTATGTACCATTATAGAAAAGTAGGCATCATCGGGACGTCTGTCTAACGCAATTGCTAACAGAGACTTAACGGGGGTCGACAGGGAATTTCTCTCCTGATTCAATCGGACCTTGTGTAGTCGATAGCATACCGAATTTGGTTTTTTCACGGATCGGGGGGACCCGGACGGATGTCATATAGTCCGAGCCGGGTGCGACTTTGGCCGTCCGTCTGTCAAAGCTAATGAGGGATTTTCATTCTCGATTTAAAAAAAAAAGTAGTTCCAACTACCGTAATAGATGGAGCCGTCTAAAAAGCACCCGAGACATGCTCCGCTAAAAAATATATTTCTAAACTTGCCAGACTGTCAAAGTCGCAAAGGCAACATCAAAATTTCTAGAGAACATGCTCATTCCGTTTTTGTTTCATCTTGTGTGTGGCAATCACTGTTCTTTTGTGATCGTATTATTTTTTAGACCTGTGTTAGCTTAATGAACTCTGACTAATCGATACACTGTATCTTGAATGGATGTTGATGGTTGTTCTGGAGAAGCTAGAACACTGAAGTTATAGCAGTTTTCTTCAATATTCTTCTGGCAGTATCTTTTAAAAAACATAACTTGTAGGAGGAAATATGACAAGTATGTACCTAAGTACTTAATCCACACCAACTAACTTAAAAGTACCTAGGTAGATAAGTGCGTAAAATATCGCTAAAATAACTTACGGTAATTATTCCAATATGATGGCGTCACAGATTATGCGAAGGAAAATAACAGGTGTGTGACATATGATTTTTCACATGCTACTCAGGAAACGTTCCAGCCCTAGTACTTGATGGAGCAGATAATAATGTGTATGCCAATAGGAACATTATAACGAAGTGTCTATTTAGAACAGTTTTTCAGATATCAGTCTTAAAAGTTTCTTAGTTTACCGGTCACATAACTATATGGCGCTGCTTAATTAACATAACCTAGTGCACGAGTCCTTCTCGTACTTGACTGATCTTGTTTTATTTGCCCGTAGTGTGCAAGAGTATAAAATATACTAGGTAAATAATTATCATCATTCATCTTCTATTTATTTTCAGTTGCAAGATACACACAACCTGTCTTATTGATCCTATCCTTTAAATCCTGTCCTTTAAATTGGGGAAAATGATTTTACGGGCTACCTCCGGATGGCCAAAATTCATGCCCAAACGCCGAATCAGGGCTGCCAACCGTACGAGGTTCCTACATAGACTACACGAGGACGCTGGGATATCAACCCAAACTATAGTATTTCCATTTCTTTATTTCCTCGATGACAGTTCTAATTTGATAGTTGCAGTGTTGTTACCAAATATGTAATGATATCGATCGCGACAGTGACGATTCATCAGATTTTGATCAAAAATAAATAAATAAAAATTACCTGTTGTTATAATTATTTCGTTTCATTGTCGAGTACCTACCTATACCTACTTAATTTATAACAGCTTCGAAAATTTTAAAGAAGTTGGCATTATCAATCAAGAATTAATACGTGTAACATCTTGTAATGAAATATAATATTATATTAGTCAATAAGTACAAAAGTATCCGGCAGTAGTTTAGTTCCTTACGTTTTGTTAAAAAATATCGGGTCTATTATCGTGTTACGTTTATCGATAGTTCCATCCCTATCAGTTTCTCCGACTCTGGTTTATCCTTGTACGTGCGTAAGCGTCATATTTTTATAAAATAATGCATACATAATGTATAAAAGACGCTCGTTCAAGTTTTCACAGGAGCTGTCATCGAGAAAATAAAGAAATGGAAATAGTATAATGTACGAGATTTTTACATACATAACTTCGTAGGGCATATTTTTTCTTTTCACGAAAAGTAATCTACATAGACCATACCATGAAAAACAAAGAATTGTTATGAAAAATCGTAGAATGGCATATGTTAGCTCATCTGTAAAAATAAGTTATTTTGTACGAAGTTTAAAATCCAAAAAAAAACACGATTTTTAGCTGCTTTTGTACGAGGAAAAAAGTTCTACAGTTGGCAGCCCTGCGCCGAACGAGGACAGAAATGTCATTCGTTGTCTGTCATGTCACCGTTCCTAGATGCCCGTACAAAATAAAAATTAAGGCGGTTAGCGCTGCCATGCACAAAATCAAGACTACCAGGTAACTTTTTACGCTGTTTATTCTGTTATTCTCGAAAAAACACTTAAAACATGTTAGAGAAATGTTGCTACATCATTCTAACCAAAAACTTTCAACTCCGTTTTCGCTCGCCTACTATCATGTTTTCACAATTTTTTTACCTTAGAACTCTTCAAGCGATCCCTAATTATTTACTATTGTAATGGTTAAACAACCTATTTCATTAGTAAATATGTTTTTGTGTGTTAGCAACTTGGTAACAAGGAATACCTACTTGACAAACAAAGGTAAGTATTTACCTACTTAATCAAAATTCAAGTAGAATGTCATATTTTTCCTACTCGTTTGCACTGTATTATAAAATGTTGCTCATGTTTTATTTAGTAATGAATTGTTTATATACAGTTCTATTGTATTTTTTCAATGTCAGACAATATCTCTTAACAATTTGTAATAGAAAGTGTCTGAGAACTTCTCGTTCATAATAATCAGGTATTCATTTAAGTATGCATTATCTTATTTAGTGTCCAATCTGTACATTTTAATTTTGTTTGATGGATTAGATAGCTGCTTAATCTATTAAATGGAGATTGTAATGGGTCAGATCCACAACCAGACAAAATGTGTTTACGTAATGCTTTACAGATTAATGTGCAATTTTTTAATGATGCATAGGTTTGTTAATCATAATTATTTTAGTCGCTTCAATGTGGTTCAGGTGCAGAGATCTTATTAAATATTATTACAGTGGCTTACATTGCCATAAAACCCTCATCAAATCCTCATGCTCCACCAACACCGTTACTACATCACACCCACGGGGACCCTGAAAAGCTGCTGCCATCAACCCAAAGTCCTACTCTGTTACTTCAAGGAGTTGAGATGGCTGGGGTCAGGTTAGAAGAGGGGTAATGCACAATATGCCCCAATGCGGGACGTCTGTGCAGATCTTTTATTCCCCTCACCCTAGAATTAGATACCATAAAAAAGCATAACCATATAAAGAAAAGACAGAATATGAACCTGTGAAATAGTATAAATGTAAAAGAAACAAAACCAGAGGAGAGCTTGGTAAATACTCTGTGCTACATCAGTAAATGGCACACATATTATACAAAAAATAACACATGTCAAGAAATAAATACACAGAAGGTGTTATACTTATATTATACAGGGTTTTTGAGAGCATGCCTCTGACAGAAATGTCTGCTCTGCTGCCCAATGTCTTGTGTACGGGCAGTCTGCTCTGCTGCCCACAATGTCTTGTGTACGGGCAGTCTGCTCTGCTGCCCACAATGTCTTGTGTACGGGCAGTCTGCTCTGCTGCCCACAATGTCTTATGTACGGGCAGTCTGCTCTGCTGCCCACAATGTCTTGTGTACGGGCAGTCTGCTCTGCTGCCCACAATGCCTTGTGTACGGGCATTCTGCTCTGCTGCCCACAATGTCTTGTGTACGGGCAGTCTGCTCTGCTGCCCACAATGTCTTGTGTATGGGCAGTCTGCTCTGCTGCCCACAATGTCTTGTGTACGGGCAGTCTGCTCTGCTGCCCACAATTACAGAAAATTACAATTACTTATGCCAACAAAATTATTATTGCATATTTATGCCAAGAGTTGAATAACCATTATAGAACATATCAAATATTAGCTGATTAACTCATTTACACAACAATGTAATAGCTGCTAGTTACGAGTGCTTCTGTGTCTTTGAGGGCACATTGTGATGTTGATTTTAGCTTTAGAATTTATCAAGCCACGTTTTTTAATATCATTTATTCATCTTTAGACATGGCAACATGCTTAGACAAGTTAGTTCTAGGTCCACATTTTGTTTGATACAACTCAATCACATAAAAACAAAATTGTTTAAACATTAACAACTTGCAGACAAAACTCTAAGACCAGTGTTGACAACTTGCTCTAATACATGTATGTATTTGAGAGGCTTCGCGCTCGTGATTTTTCGATAAAAAGTAGCTTTAGTCTGTCATAATCCAGGTCAAAATTTATCTATGTAACAAATTTCATCTTATTCGATCCAGTTGTTTAGTTGTGAAAACATAACAGATATACAGTTACTTACGAAGTTATAATATTTATTGTACACAGACAATCAGTATTATTGTTGATGTGTCTACTTAACTATATGAGGCTTTACACCGGTATGCCTCAAGTTGATTGATAAGTAGGTGTGACCTGTGAGGCAATTTATTTTTGTCTTTTCATGTTCCACATTATAGATGAGTAATGGTGGGTTCCTATATCCGTCGGTAACCAGCTACGACTCGTTTCTCTTTGAAAAAGTTTCAACAGTTTGACACTTTTTCAAGAATAGAAGATACTAGTCGTAGTCGGTTACCGACGGATATAGGAACCCGCCATTAGTGATGTAATTTTGAGAATTTATCAATAACAATTGTAATAAAATGAACATTAAAGTAGCTCAGACAGGAATCGAGACTAATTATGTCATCTAAAAATAAGAAAAATAAACAAAAAATAGCACAATATCAGGTGGGCCATATGCTTGTTCCATCTCCAGATAGAATAAAAAAAAAGCTTTTGGAGTTAAACTCCCTACTGTTTACTTGATGGGGGAACAAGACCAGCACTAAAATCCTAAATTTTTGGGTATTGTGCATCCATCATCATTATATCAAATCACACTCCCACACTTACACACACATTCACTGAAAATTCCATTATGAGCATAGTCCGGAGGGAGGTATAGGTCATCATACAGGTCCATCCTAGTTTGGGTACATATGTTTTCCATCCTGAATTGTATCATACCTAGTAAACCATTGTAATTTTTAGTTTGTGAAATACTGAAGTTTGTTGCTGAATAAATAAATAAATATGAGCCATAGGATGTCCACTGCTGAACATAGGCCTCCCCCATTGATTTCCAAAGCAACCGTCGTTGTGCGGCCTGCACCCAACGGCTCCCAGCAACCTTTATCAGGTCATCTTTCCATCTAGTGGGGGCCGTCCCACCCTGCGATATCCAGTGCTACACCACTCTAGAAACTTTCTGCCCCAACGGCCGTTAGTTGTTGGAGCTATGTGCCCCGCCTCATGCCACTTCAGCTTGCTAATCCTCTAATGTCTTATCTGTTAACTGATTAGATTCGCTTTAATATGTGATAATACGAGCGACATTGAATTGAATTTTAAGCGCTAATAAAAGATAACTTCCTGTTTCTATTTGTATAGGAGGTATTTAATAACTGATGTAATAGATTGGCTGGCTTAACGCAAGAGATGCGGGATCAATTCTTGAGATTTATTTAATTCCTAAGAGAAAAATATACAATAGGCGGACTTAATGCTACTGTAGCATTTTCTACCACTCATCCTGACAGGTGAAAACATAGGTTAATGTTATAAAGTTTTAAACAAACAAAAATAATAATATTTAGTACTAACAAGCGTCAATAGGAAACCGTTCAATTTATCTATATCCATAAATGCGTATATATATACGTGTATTATAAATTCAAAAGTAGCTCTGTCTGTTTGTTACTTTTGACCGACTAGGCTGGACCGATTTTGATGAAATTTGGTGTACAGATCGATTAGTTTTTATTTATTAAATGCAAGATACAATATAGTTTCTTAAATATATGTATCCTGTAAGGGCGTGTCAAGGCAATAACAGTTTTAAAAGCTTGTAAACTAGGTATTACCCGTGTGCGATAAGTTGGGACCTGAACGCGGTGACGTCATATTGGCGTGTTTGTACCGCCCCCAAAAAAGCGAACTTATGTTCGCTTTTTTTTTTTCAAGCAGCCGCCCGCGGCTTCGTCTGTTTTTTTAACCTAATTTATTATGGTACTCAGGGAGGACGCTGCTTTTTATCTAATCTTTTTTACACTATTTGAATAAAATAAAAATACAATGTTTAAGTTTATACATTTATTTTATCTATTATTTACATTATCTCATCTTCGTCACTACTTAGTGGATTTATGCCTTCTAGAGATTGTTCTTCGTCCTCAGTCTCACTATAATCACTTGACGAAGAGGTATCCGATAAATTTACAATTAATTGCGATTCATTCGTCTCTTGTAAGAGGTCATCGTCCCAATACTTTTGTCGAAGCCTGTCCACATGGTTGACTTCTTTTTTCCAGACAACAAAACAATAACACAAACGAAAACTAAAAGAATTCCAGAGCGCGTCGTTACGTGACGTAGGCCAGTACGAGACTAAAAACCCTAGTAAAAAATAGTGATGCGAACGGTACAATACGGGCGCCATCGGGGAAGTGCAGGTGAAGCGGTCGGGGTGTCGCATTCCTAGCAGGTCCCAAGTTATCGCGCACGAGTAATAGGTACTTATAAAGTACAATTTTTTCAAATTTGATATGCTTTTCATGTTATCTAATTATAATTCCTAATTATCTTGTTTATTATGCATAATTAAACTATCATATCTTCATGATGTCTTTGTATCTCAAAAAACTTAAGTCATAATAGCTTTTTTGGATTGTTAGGCTTCTAAATTTGTTATTAAATGTCCTATGGATTGAGACAGGGGCTACTTCTTATTAGCATACGCGTGTTCTTTTCGTTAGATCATTGATAAGCTCATTTGGATTATAAATAAATATTGCTGGACATTTCAAACAGCGTTATTTAGCCCCAAACTAAGCAGAGCTTGTACTATGGGAACCAGATAACTGAGTACATACGGATGCTACATATGACTACATTCATATAAGTTAATAAATACATCTGTATGCACTGGGAAAGCGCAAATAATATTATAAAAGAGAAAGTTTAGATGTTTGTTACTCAGTCACGTCGTAACGGCTTAACCGATTTCGATGAAATTTTGTATATACGTAGAACATAACCTGGATTAACACCTAAGCTACTTTTTATCTCATATATTAGGTTCCATGGGATAAAAATGGTGTGTCAAATTGCAACAGCGAGTTCAGCTTTATTTCTAGGTTACCTGCACATTTAGTAGTGTAACGCGTACGAAGTCGCGAGCAACAGCTAGTAGATAATAAGTCAAGCTGATAAATGTTGTTGAGAGGTGTTGGGGGCCGCACATTCTCAGGTAATGTATGGGGGAGGGAGGCCTAGGTCCGGCAGTGAACGTCCCATGGCTCGTGTGATGATGATGAATCTGTTGGGATATGATCCTTGCGTGGGGCCATTCAATAATGTTGTTATATCAATAAAATGGACAATTATAATTGAAGGTAATTTAATAATGTCATGCTATTTCAGTATTTTCCTCATCATCTGACATCCTATTGTATTGAGTAGGTACCTACTAGTGAACGAGATACGCTTTGTTTTATGTAGTGGGGGAAGCAAGCTAAATTATATCTATGTTACCACAAATAAGTTAAACAACTGCTTAACGCGTGTTTAATTTTTTATGGAAGACCCTTTATTTTTTGTAGTGTCCGGCAGCGGCTTCGCACGCGTGGTCTATCAATAGAACATTAACCCTCCTGCGCAGTCTAATCTCAACCCCGGTCAAACGTGCTCAAATGCAAGCCTATAATGTATAAAAAAAAAATATTATCCAAATCGGTCCAGCCGTTTTGTCGTGAAAACGTAACAAACCGACAGACAGAGTTACTTTCGGATTCACAATATTAGTAGGATTATTTCCTTTCACTAATGGGCAAAGCTCTCTCTCTCTCAAATCCTTCCAATTGCCCCCGTCTCCCACTTTATCTCGCAAGCTTTACAAGATCGTCCCGCCAACGCTTTCTTGGCCGACCCGACAAGCACTTGGTAACAGACGTCGAAGTCCTGTGTTACAGAAGTCAGTAGCTTAGGAGGACCCGATGTTAATAAATTGATGACTTAAAAGTTTTTCTGTTTGTTTCAGATCTTGACATGCCGTGATATCCCCACACAAACATATTATTTTTTATCCAAAATTGACAAATTCTCTTTTGGAAGCATTTATTTTCATTTCACGAAACCTACTTTTGGCTATCTCGTACGGGCAGCAAAATTCAGCATCACTCTACACTCTATAAGCTCTTGTGGGCTACAGAGGGGACTCGATATCTTGGCGAAACCAGGACGCAGTCTCGTTAAACCATTTTATTTTATTTTTCAAAATGACTGATATTTCTGTTGAAGACGTCATGAAGGAAGTCGCGAATCTGACTGTGCTTTCCTTCCGGAAACTTGATGACGCGAAAAGACTGGCGAACCATTTCCGGTACGTCATAACGCATCCTTTGACTGAAAGCAATGCGGCCGTTCATAAGTATTTGAGCAGTCTCGATGAGACTCATAAGAGGATTTTTACCCAGAAACGGGAGAGCGTGGAGGTTGAGTACATCCATACCACGGCTAAGAAGAGCAACTTGCAACGGCAGAGGTTTAATAGCATGCAGATCAGTGAAGTGCCGGAGTTGCTTAAGGCGGAGTTGTTGACCGATGAGAATGCTAAACAGGTGCACATTTGCACAGATTGCAATGTAGAGATCGAGCTGAACGATGAGGAACCGCTGATGGAGTCGCTTCAGAAGCACTTCAACCTTGAAGTTCACCTTCCGAAGCCTAAGATGAAACGCGAAAGCATTGACGTCTCTGAGCCTATTCTTCTCCCGAACATGTCTCGAAGACTGTCTTCCATGCCGTGCGGCGAGGCGCACAGCATTGATTTTTCTCATCTCATCAAACCTTCGGAAAAGTTGGACAAAAATACTTACACTAAACTTAACGCCGCCTTGTTTAAACATTTGCCTGATAACTCTGAAGCGAGCATTGGTGCTGCCATCAAATTTTATACCGAAGTGGTCAGCATTCTGAGTCAGGACGTGTCCATCATAGACTTCAGCACACAAACCAGCTCTGTGGCTCCTATTATCATGAGCATTCGCGACAATGTGTACCAGAACTTCGCCGCTGATGCCAACAAGAACATCGAGAATGACGACAGCGAACAGATGCCGGAGAAACCCAAGATGCAGATCAAGAAGTACCGTTACTATGGACCCATCGAAAACTTGATTTTGAAACTGCTTGCGGACCACAAACTCTTGACTCTGGTGGACGACCGCACGGGAAAGTTGGCATTCTTCTGCATTGTCTGCGAGTACTACACCCTGAGATTCCATTACGACAGTGTTCTAAACCACGTGTTCAGCGACTCGCACATTGACAACTTATCCAGCATCTTGCAGTCGGACACCCACGTCCCCTTCGCGTTCAACAAGGACCCTTCCATCGAAACTATCAAGAAACTAAACGACCAATTTCTTCTAAGACACGACGTCTACACCTATCCCAACGGATGGCAATGCAAGCTTTGCAACACCAATATCGATACGGCAGAACAGATGATCCTGCATATTTTGGAAGAGAAGCACTTGGCTCGGCTCTCCGACGAACTGTACGTGAAAGCCAGAAACAACGACAACGGTATCCCCGAAGACTGGGGCCCGAAAGATTTGAACTGGTCCAAATTCCTGGCCAGTTCCAGCAAGCCGCAGAACCGCAACGATCACATCATCATCGAGAACTTCATCAAACCTTCCGGGAAGGTGGGGAACCACTGCACGTGCTGCGACATGAACCTGAAAGGGCCGAGGCAGGTGTTGTTCAACCACATCCGTCAGAAGAAGCATCTGCGCAACGCGGCGCCGAGGAAACTCGCCATGCTATACAAGAATCACTGTCGTCCTTCCGAATACTTTGCCAGTTTCGGCAATTTCTACGTGTGCGCTGTTTGCCCGGACTACGTCGCGCTGCCCTCGTACGCTGCGATCGTGGACCACTTCGAGAGCGATGCCCACTTCGAAAGCATCTCTAAGCTGATCCGTTCGGCTTTGTACCCGCAAATTGACGAGCTGATCCGCTCTGGATCGTGCCCGGAGGGAGTGCTCTACCACGAGTTGTTAACCCTGAACAAAATTGTGGTCGGAAATATAATTAAATGCGAGTTCTGCGATGAGACCTTCCCTGATGTGAAGTTGGCTGTGAAGCACGTTCTGTCCTCGTACGAGCATCAAACCGCAGTCGCCGACGCGAAGACCCAGGCGAACAAAGGGGATATAATCAGCGTGTACATGAAAGGGAACTACATCCTGCACAGCGAGGGCGCCTCCTTCAGCTGCGTGGCTTGCGCGCTCGTGTTCAACTCCATCCGCTCGCTGCTGACGCACCTGGTGTACGCGCAGCACTTCCTCGTCAAACCTTCTACAGAATCCGTCTTCCGTTTTTACTTGGAGTTGAAACACAATATTACTATGTTGGCGAGGAATAAATACGTTTATTATGAGTTTGGGAGTCTCAAGTGCGGCGTGTGCGAGGCCGACGTGGACGAGGGGGACAATGCAAAGCGCCACGTGGTCTCGCCGCGACACAAGGAGAATATGGGGGCCAGTTATGTTAATGTTCAGTTGGATGCATCCGGTGTTGAGTAAATGTGAGTATTCAAATAAAATACAGCTTTTAATTTGAAGCCCCTTAGAGCGGACTAAATATTAGCATTCAACACATACGAGGGATCGAAAAGTAGTGAGAATGAGATAGAATATAATGACTATTGTTAGTTTAATAATTTATTTTTCTACATAGTCTCCGAGTCTCTCTACACACCGAGTGCAGCGCTTTTCCAAGGCTTCAATCCCTTTCAAAAAAAAGTTTTGTCTTGGTCCTCCAAGAAGGTCTCCACGACATCCATCACCTCGTTATCGTCTTCGTACCTGTTTCCCCTTAAGTATTCTTTCAATTTGGGGAACAGATAAAAATCGCTAGGCGCCAGATCTGGTGAATAAGGGGGGTGGTCAACCAATTCGAAGCCAGCTTGTTGAATGGCAGTCATCGTAACTGCCGACCTGTGCGCAGGTGCGTTGTCGTGATGAAACAGCACGCCCCTTCGAAGTTTCCCTCTCCTTTTCTCTTTGATGGCATTCCTCAACTTGGAAATTAAAGCTGCATGATATTGGCCTGTAATACTGGTTCCACGCTCCAGGTAATCAATCAACAATATCCTTTCTGAGTCCCAAAATATTGAGGCCATAACCTTGCCAGCCGATGCCACGGCACGAAACTTCTTCGGGGTCGGTGATGATGGCCGTTTCCATTGCGAAGATTGCTGTTTTGTCTCGGGATCAAAATGATGGACCCATGTTGCGTCCATTGTTACGAAACGAGACAAAAAGTTTTCAAAATCTTCTTGAAACTTGTCCAAAAATATCTTTGAAATGTCAAGTTGATTTTGTTTCTGACTGTCGGTTAACATTCTCGGCACCCATCTTGCGGAGACTTTTCTCATATTCAAAGATTGTTTCAATATGGATTGAATACTTCCATATGAAATGCCCGTTTCATGAATTAAGTATCGGATGGTAACTCTCGAAGAGTTACCATCGCTCAATACAATTTTCTCGACTTTCGCAACATTTTCTTGGGTGACTGATGTCGATGGAGGGCCGCAACGATGTTCGTCTTCCGTGCTCGTTCTCCCTACTCGAAATTGAGAAGCCCACCTTGCGATAGTGGAATACGGCGGAGCAGACTCTCTTAATGTTGCCTCCAAATTGCAAAAATGAATCTCTTGCGTCGTTAACTTTTTTAAACAGAGGTATTTAATAAAGGCTCGCACTTCGTTTTTCTCCATTTTCAAGAACACGTTCCGACACGAAGCAAACAAATGACTACATTCAGAAAAAAAAAACAAAAGAGAACCGAAGATTTTTTACTTTATTATTACAAATATGTATCTGAGCTATGCCTGCCAGTATTTATTTTTTTTCTTGCCAAGGAGTATGTCGTTCTCACTACTTTTTGATCTCTCCTCTTACATAGATTTGTCATGAGCTCAAGCAGACTTACTTTTTGCTAGAAACTGCACCAATTTTAAGACACATGTTGTGAGAGAAGCTCGCCGTTTGGTTTGCGCGCGTCAAACTACTTGCTTTTCTTTATGACCCCTTGTATATGGGCTAGAAACACAGCGACCGAAGCGATACTTCAATTCAAGTAGAGATTTACCACCTGTAGTCCATTGAAATGTTACATTTTTTAGGCCTTACCTTGCGTTTTTTAGAGGACGCAATGTTATTTTTTTGGTGTGTAGGGGGGGTCAGTGTAAAGCTAAAACCAAGTTTGTGGGGTCGCCACCCTTGTCCCACGGCCGCCATCTTGAAAATAGGGGTTGAAATGGTTTTTACGATATATCTCTTAAACTATTTATCTGATAAAAAAAATTTGTTAACATTTTTTGTTGCAAATTAAATTTTCTACAACTTAGAACTAGTAATTTTTTGTTGTAGAACTATAAATAAAAAAGTTATAAGCGAAAATGTTCAGAAGTTCGAAGAAAAAAAATTATATTTTTTGATATAACTTTTTTTTATCATTTAAGGAAAAAATTATATCAGACCAATTTTGAAGATCGGCTTTTGAGGAACAACTTTTATGTGCAACATTTTTTTATTAAGTCAATAGTTAAGGTTTTACAGCGCTCCGAAGTGAGTACTATTTTTCAGTACTCTTAACTATACATATATTATACGTGTGTACTAATAATGTGTCATCAGTTATTGTTTTTTTTTATTTTGTTTTTATAATTTTTTTAATTATAAATTTTGCAATATTATTAATAATTAATTATTGACTCTTTTCCACTCCATTACAGAATTTTACAATTTTTGATTTGTAAAATAATTTTAAATCTGATGGCCGTTACCGAGAATACTGTTCAGGTATAAAATACCCAAGTGACCATGAGGGAACAAAAGAACATCCGCCTGCTATTATTATTATTATTCCTAACCTCTCTTATTGTAAGAATAGCTAATAATATTGTTTTGAAGTTGTCGTTCAAGTTTCAACTTATATCTTTTAGTTGTGCTACACATTCCTCTACGTGCGGATGTATTTTATTCTGTTTTTAATTGTGAAGACGATTTATAATGATTTTAGACACGATTTTAACTTCAGTGAAAACTATTTTTTTAAATTAGCATTTAGACTTTTTAAGCGTGCTTTTTCTATTATTCCATCATGAGTGATTGTTTATTTGTAAAAAACCTTTAAGTGAAAATAAAATAAAACTGTAGGCAAAAGGTTTAAAAACTTTACTAGATCGAGCTGTAGCAAAAAATGATGAGGTTAATGAACAATTTTTACGAATTGTTTCGGAAGTTACTGTACATATTACGTGTTATTGTTATTACGTGGACAATCGAACCGATAATGTTGTTCGTCGTCGCAGCAGCAGCTCCAGTAGTTTATCTTCAGTTTCAGAAGCTCCAGAGCCAGTCTTTGATTTTGTGAACAATTGCTTCATCTGGGCCAAAGCGCTTCAGGATCCAAGTATTTCGCCGTGACGGACTCGTGGTCACACCGTTTTGCCACACCAGTGTGACTACGAGTAATTTATTTTCCTCGTGGTCACACTGTGCGGTGTGATCAACAGTAATTAGTGAAACATAAGACTCGTGGTTACACTACTAGTGTCGGGAAAGTGACAGTGTAGGTACCGATCAATACGCTACTCAAAAATAAAATACTAATGTAGTTATCGAAACAAAAATAGTAATTGCATGCTTTTGATCGTGTGTCTGTCCTTTTCAGTGCGTTTATTAGTGATTAGACTTCTCATCTTCATAATTTAGCGTAAAATTTCCAAAAAATGGCCAACAGTTATTTGGTTATGGATAAGCTGCATCTGAGTATTTAAAATAAAATCGTCTTTTTCCGTTTCTGTTTGTCGTCCGTTCGTTTGGGTTGAAATTTGCTACTCTAATGTCATTATGTAGAACATTTAATAATGTTATTTATTGTCACATAGTTCTTGTGACATACTGACTATTCATCACCGAATTATAACTCTCAGCGACATTATTAGTTCGATGGCGTTCGTTGCTGACACACCAATCTCTTATGCATGCATCATTTTTAAGCCACGTATTCTTCATGTACGCCATAAAAGCGTTAATTTTATTGTTTTTTAAATGAGCACATTGCAATTGTATATACGCCCAACCATCTTTAATTTGGTTCTCCGGTAACAGTGGAAGAGCAGTGCACAAACCTACTAAACGGCGATACAACTTTGTCTTTATATGCCTATAGATTTAGCTTTTCGCCACAAACTCTGCGTGAAATGGTAGTAGCAGTTTTTTATTTCGAGATTTGGGAAAATTAATTTGAGTGCATTAGAAGTTGCAACTTCAAAGTCTAGATGGAACTTATCTGGTTTCCATTCGGGAAATTTGGCTTGCAATATGTCAAACAAAGCCGAATACGTGCTTTCTTTTTTGTCACTCATCAGGGCAAATACTTGTGGAACCACATTAGTTGTTCCGGATGAACTTCCCAAATCACCGTAAATAATAAATAACTGATGAAATGGTTTAGGTGTACTTTTGAAGGTTCCGTCACAAAAGTATTCTTTTACTTCACCCAATAACTGTTTTGCTTCGTCAAAACAAAACACCAATAATCTGGAGTCCTCGTACTGATAATCAGCCACCAAAGAATTTTTAAATTGTGCAGGAATCTCAACTTCGCTCAGCTTTGTAAAAACTGTTTTGTCCATTTGCAGCTTACGTTTTCTTGCCGAATATAAGCTGCACTTTACGCTGCGAAACGACGGTACTTCAGTGACTAAGTGAATACCTTTATCATATAAAGGTTTCAAATTATTTTTGTAAATAGCAGGCATTGAATCCGCCGAAGTACCAGCCTCCTCCTTCATATTCACTATCGACATCACTAAGTCATTTTTGGCGTGATTCTGTTTACACTCCTCGGTATGATTAACTTTTTTCATAATTTTATCATCCTAAAAACACAATAAGTTAAGACTAACAGTTGGAAAATATATAACCCCTTCGTCCACTCATAACTGCTTAGTATCTAGATTTTTTTTCACTGTTGCATAACCATTTCATTTCATTTACGAACGTGGACGAAGTGGATATTTTATCTCATTAGAAAAAAAAGGATGCTATGGCGCTCATTAGGGAAGGCCTATGTCCAGTAGTGGACAAATATAGGCTCATGATGATGAACAAAGGATGCCTATGCAGTCACGGAGAAAGTATTCAATTATTTACCTTGGCAGTAGTGACAGACCCCGTACATTTATGCTTTCGCCGTTGGCTACAGAACCATATAATATTTTTGTTCGCATAAACTTTATGTTTATGGTATTGGTATCCATCGCTTAAAAGCACTTCACCACGTTTTCTTTTGATTCTTTTACCCATTTTACGTTTATGTACCCAACAGTAAAATTCGTGCTATTTAAGCGTAACCTAAACCATAATTTGAAAATTCAGAATGACAATTTACGTGTCACTATTAAATAGTTCCTGATTCATGAAGTATTTATCAAGGAGTTTCAAAGTACTAGTTATTTTACGAATAAGTATTTTATCTATCGGGCACTTCACTACATACCTACTATTCAGTCAAGTGCGATCCTTTTCAGAGTAGTGTAACCACGAGGAATATAAATTACTCGTAGTCACACTGGTGTGGCAAAACGGTGTGACCACGAGTCCGTCACGTATTTCGCGTACAAGCCGACAAGCCGCGAATTTCTGAACATTTTCACTTATAACTTTTTTGTTTATAGTTCTACGACAAAAAGTTACTGGACCAAAGTTGTAGAGAATTTAATTTGCAACAAAAAATATTAACAATTTTTTTTATCAGATAAATAGTTTAAGAGATATATCGTAAAAACCATTTCAACCCCTATTTTTAAGATGGCTGCCGTGGGACAAGGGTGGCGACCCCACAAACTTGGTTATAGCTTTACACTAACCCCCCCTAGACATCAAATAAATAAAATTGCGTCCTCTAAAAAACGCAACCCCAAATGTAACTTTTCAATGGACTACTGCTTACAAACAGCGAGCGCAGCCATGTGCAGCCCATGTGCATTCTCTACATCAGAGGAAGAGTTGGAGATGATGTCAAATTTCCAATTAAAATCATTAGTGTTTTAGGAAATGTGATAACACATCTCGTGGACGAGATTTATCAGAGAACAAGTTAAAGGTTGCTAAGAGGTTACAAGCCGCACTAGATCTGCAGCGAAATCTGAGGGGTGATGATCAGCAATGTTCGTCCTATGCCTGATATGATGATGAACGACCCGTGCATCTTGATAGTGTGTATAATCGATACCAGTGCCTGGTATGCCGACCTGCCAGCGTGAGCACGCTGACTGAGCTGCCGGCACGTGTGTTAACCCCCTGTGTTTTGTCCGCAGGTTGTAGCTTGCTGCTGTTTGCGTGACTGCGACATGTAATCGTTGGATTGTCGTATATTTTGTTAATCTAGTGTGAATTCTAAGGAATTATTTCTGATGTAAAAACGCCGAAAACATTTTACAATTTTATTAAATGAACTTATTTTTAAAGGGTTATTTTTCTTGATCCTATTTTAAACAGTTCTTAATGCAGCCAGTCTCTAGAACATTTAGCTTAGTAAGATCTAACACTAGTCTCAATCACACAAAACACATATACAGAAGTCACGTAGGAGATTGCAGGTTCGATCCCCGCTGCGGAACAAATGTTTCGGGATGTTTTTATATCCTGTCTAACAAAGTACTGAATCGAGTGGGATAAAAGCAAATACAAAGTTAATTCAAAAATAGGTGATTTTATTAATTCAAATATATTTTACAACATTCACTTACAACTTACAATATAAACAATTTTACTAAAACTTGCCCTAATGCTTCCAAACAAAAAAAATACACTTCTCCATGAAATAACAAGTACCTAGCCTACCTACTTCATATTACATTTTTACATACATTTATCAAACAGAAATATCAATTACAGGCTTAAAAGCCACTGTCCACTAAAATCAATAATGTATGATCATTGATCAAAACTTAAGACTGATTTTGCATTAAAAAAAAACTAATTCTATCTAGCGTAATAGATGGCGCTGTCTGGAGATAAGTCGCCATAAAAGACGGTTATATCAAACTGTTAGTCATAACCCCCCCACCCTACCCACCGGCAACGCCCCTTGCGCTACCAATCACTGATAGTCCCTCGTGCCTTCGTGTGCGTATGTATGTTTGTATGCCTGTGTGTGTTCTAATAGTGAGATTTTTTAAATAATTTAAATTTTGATTTGCTTTTGTTGGTAACCTGTAGTGTGTGAGTGAATGGCTTGAAATATTTATTTTCTATTTATAAATTACTATTAAATTTGTCTGAAATAATATCAGTTGGTCGAGGTTGAAATGAAAAGCGCCATCTATTAGCAGTTCTAAAAGCATGGTCGTTAGAACCGTTCACTTCATTTATATTTCCCGAGAGGCAGTATATTATGCATGTAGCGGGACAATGCAGCCAGTGCAGTGTCTTGGGGACACTTCTGTCAGTGAGCTATCTATAGATCGTTCGCAACGGTGGGATGGCTCAACTGTTCCGTTTATCTTTATTTAATCAAATATTATTTCTGTTAATAAAATTCAATTTTACTAGATTTCAATTTACAAAGTACCGAAATTTTATCTAAAAAACTTCGACTTTCAAATAATTACAAATGATACAATCTTTATATCTGAATTAACACCGTTACTATGAGAAACATACTAAGAAGACTACTTTAAAACATATCGGGGTTAAATATAAATAATGCTGGACATTTCACACAGCGCAATCTAGCCCCAAACTAAGCAAAGCTATGGAAACTTATACTTCAGTTATCTGGTAGTACAAGCTATGCTTAGTTTGGGGCTAGATAGCGCTGTGTGAAATATCCAGCATTATTATTATTATAACAAATAGTAAAACACCCAATCAAATATCAGTATAATATAATGGAAACAATTATTTCGCGGCGGGAATCGAACCAGCAATCTCCGGCTATTCCACTGCGCCGCGGTGGTTCTTTTATAAATACTTTACCACCCTGACGTTTTTAAGAGTAGTTCTCTTAGTTAATAATTGTTTTCAGAAAGACATTAACTTAAAGTCTTGATAAAAAACACACATTAACCCACAACTCGATACTAACTCACAACCTTTCTACCTTCCTTGTGTATTCATAGTTATAATTATAAAAAAAACTATAGTTTCGTTAATGATGCCTGTTCAAAATCAGAATCCGAAGAGTACCTACAACTGTGGTTTGTAGCAGACCCGAATGACTGCGACCGATATACGGTGAAAATCGAAAGTGATTCAATAATTTCTAGCAGGTTATGCAAAGGAAAATAGCAGGAGTGACAATATCATTTATATTAAATATATAATTTATTTTCGGCTCCCGGCATCGACAAGGCTGTTTCACGTTACAAAATATTAACACGATTAGTAACGCCATCTAGTATAAGGATTGGAAGCTTTTTGAAGCCGTTCATTAGCGAAAACTAAAAGGACAAAAACTAGGTATTATCACAAATCGCTGAGCGATTCTAAGATATTTACAGATACCGAGATATGGATTTTACAAATATTTTTAACTATATTATTCTTATTTTAATTTCTAAGTGTAATATAACACGAAAACTTATGGAAAAATAATTAAAAAAATTACGAACCAGACTGGAATCGAACCCGTAACCTACTCCTTGATACGCCACTAAGCCAGTGCAAAAGTTCTTTCTCTTGGTCAAACTGCACCTTGCTTTGTTACAAAGTGTGTTATAGTTAAACAGTGTTTAACCTTTTTTGTGGTAACAAGTCCAATCATTAATCAAGTAGGGTGCGGGTTCAAATCCCGACTGGCTCTCATTTTACGATTATTTTTGACAAAGTTCCGCCTACAGGTTCGTTCGCGCGCCATAAAGTAACGGTATCTTCATATATTACAAATTTAATCTAGATAATTCCTAATGGTGTAATAAGCTATCATAGAGACGACATCCGTGGCGCAGTGGCCGAATAGCCGGCTGAGAAGCAGAAGGTGGCGGCACAAATTATTGCATAATCTACAGATATTTGTTCCGGGTCCTATTCGTCCACTGCGTGCGCCACGGAGGTATAATATATGTACATAGATTATATATTATCTATATGCCAAATTTAATCAAAATCTGAATATAGATTTGTCGCTCTCTAATCACTAATATTATAAGTTCAAATAACTCTTTCCTGTATGTATGTTTGTTACATTTTCACAAATAAACAGTTGGACCGATTTTGATGAATTTCAGCATATAGATAGATTACAACTTGGATTGAGACATACGCTTGTAATTTATAAACAAAAATATACATTTACTAAAGCACTTTCAATCCTCAATTTTTACAGAACACTGGATTCATTAAAACTACATATTGGCCTGTTTCACTTTAGTCACTTTTTTTAATCACTTGGAATCCAGAAAGAATCACGTTCACGCTCCCAGTATTGAGGTGCATTCCGAATCACGCTACAATCGATTCGATCGCGCTAACAAGCGTGCCGAGTCACCGCGAGCGAGCCAACCAAATGAAATAAAACTTTTGTTGGAAATGTGTTATTATTGAATAGACAGTTTTATGGAAAATGACGATTTTATTAATTAGTTTAATTTAAATGCTATTCATTATTATTATTATTATTTTATTTTTGTGTATTTTGTAGGAAAATGGCATTGGATATTGATGAATATAATTAAGATTGTAAATTGTGCTGTTTGTGTGATATTAATTTTTATTTGACTTATGTTTAGTTATTATTATTTAGTTAATTACTCAGACATGATTATTTAATTGTTATTGAAATGAATGAAACCATGTCCCGTGAATCATCATAGATGACGTCATTACATCCGCCGTTTTGTGCTAACAACGTCCATACTCCAAACCGATATCACCGTGAGCCGTCCCTGTCAAAAATGACATGACAGCTGGTTGGTTGGTTTTAATGTTGTCATGAAATGAGTGCGAGCGCGTTCATGTTCCGAATCCTTGAAAGCACTCAACTGTCATCAAAGCAATAACTGAATCGAAACCGAACCGAACGCTAGCAGCGATTATGTTGTATTTCCGAATACACCTTTTGGTTTAATGAAAGGTAGTGTTCCCCCCGTAGTTTCGGGGAGTAGTAATGTTGGTCGCAGTGGTGGTGGTGGTTAGACGGCGCGCGCGGCGTAGGCGCGGGGGCGCGGGGACGCGGGCGAGTCGGTCGCGGATTCGATGCACAGCTCCGCCGCCTGCTCCGCCAGCTCGCTTGTTATCTGGAATTGCAAAATTTAAATAAATATTAATTATTTTATTTACAGTGACCAATGAGGGGTTTTCGCGGCCATGTTTGTATAACTGCTAACAGATGGGGTTGCTCTGTCACGCGCTGATTAACAAAGGAAAGTGAATTGACAATGTCAATGAGAGCTTTTCATTATCAATTTTAAATGAAAATACTAGTTCCAACTATCGTAATAGATGGCGCTGCCAGGGGACGCGTCGCCAACAAAATATGGTCTGTACGCCTAAATCTCAAAGTCACAATATCAAGTCTAAAACATTTTCACTTCGCTAGATAAACAAACACAAATGTTTGTTTTTTTATTTTTTCCCTCCGAATAATAATGTTGAGACGGCAATTATTAAAGTACCGACAACCTAGGGAATCCTAGTGTAGGAGCTGGTGGTCATTATTATATTAAGTACCTAGTTATATGGTGTAGGAACTTCTACGATATCAGACATTAAAAATAATTCACATTCCATAATGAAATTCACCATATTATCAAGTTATTTCGAATATAAATTTTAAATTACATAGGTACTATATATTTCATTATCCAAACCTGTAATTAATTGTTTGATTTGACTTTGAAATCGATTATACAGAATACCGTTGGTTTTGTTAGATCCGGATAATCGGGATTCTACTGCACCTAAATGTATACCTACTAATTTAATATAACAACGTACACACGGCTACGCATCAAGCTTGATATGTAGCCGTGTGTACTTACTAACTTGCCGTGTCAAAAATTTTGGATCAATAATTTTTTTATTATTATTATAATTGACAATTCACTTTCCTTTGTTAATCGGCGCGTGACAGAGCAACGCTATCTGTTAGCAGGTATACAAACATGGCCGCGAAAACCCCCTCATTGTATTGTCAATAATGTTAGTTAACAGAGGAACATTAAATAAAAAAAAATCTGTATTTGTTTATCTGACGAAGTGAGCTTGGTTTAGACAAATTCTTATACTGTATCTTTGAGATTTTGTTGGAGGCTTATCTCCAGATAGCGCCATCTATTACGCTAATTGCAACTAGTTTTTGTATCGATAATGAAAAGGCCTCATTCAATATATGTATGGGCATGCACAGGTAGGGTGGTATTTAATTGAGATGGGTGAGTGACGATGTGTGGTGCGGTGCGTACCTTGTGATGCGCGTGTTGCGTGCAATCCGGCGGCAGCTGCAGCGCGGCGAGCAGCGCGGCGAGATGCTGCGGCGGCTCGCCCCCCGCCACCGCCAGCTGCACCAGCCGGCCCCCCATCTCCGCGCGCGCCGCCAGGTGCCCGGGGCTCCTAATCAACATCAACATTTATATCCGACAACATACACCATTTTCTCAACAAAAAATATACACAAATATAGCAATTTACTTATAATAAAATTGTGGATTGTTACAAATCTAATCTAATTCACTAAGTAAGTACATACCTCTAGTTGTTTATACCTTGTAACAGACTGACAGACTATATCACTCGATATACCTACATAGCCAATTGCAATCTCACAACTGGTGATGGAACCACCTGGGTTCTAGGGGATTCACCTCAAGGAAACCAGACTCTTCTAGATTTGGACATTTTATTTTAAGGATAAATGTGAAAATCCTAACTAACTAAATGAAAGATATTCTAATACAATAATAAAATAGATTTATTTCCCAAAATGTTTATCTTAATGCACCATAGCTAGGTTTAGACAAACAGCATTGCTGTGTTTCGGTTTGAAGGGTATGGTTAAATTAAGGCACATGAGGCTTTACACCTGTATGTTTCAAGTTGACGGACACAGGGCACTGTATCGTAGGGCATGTTTTTAAGGTGCGTCCTACGAGGCAATACTTTGTTATAGGCGATGGTTACCACTTAAAATCAGGTGGGCCATATACTTGATCCATCTCAAGGTGGTATAAAAAAAATCATTTGTTCTTACAAGTGGCGCTGTTGAATTTGGACCGAACAGAGTTCTCAAATTGTAATTCAGTTTACTGAATTACAATTTGAGAACACTGTTCGGTATAAATATTTATATTTAAAGCAAAATCTTATGTGAGAGAAACAAATAATCATTAACATACACAATATTGAATCCACCCACTGCTTCCATTACATTCCCTACACACAAAAGAAAAACTAAATCCTGAAGCTCCATCGAAGCAGCAGACACCAAACTGCCTTGTACAATGTGCTTCCAAATATGAGAGGTACATCTCTCAGCAACTGTTTACAGGGTGCTGCTGTAGCTGCCTCGTACTCCACTCATCAGAGATGTCTTTTTGCGGACGATGGCATGGAGTCCATCAGTGCTGGTCCGCGGAAACATCTCCGAGGCACTACAAAAGCGCGGCAGCCTCACGTAAAAAAATTGAAATCAAAAAATATCCTGTGCCTTACTTTATCCCCTTCGGGATAACATACCAGTTCTGGAAACGACTATATTATAAAGATAGATAGATAATTCTTTATTGTTACACCAAATTAATATAACTTAACCTAGAAAACTTAAAGACTAATACATGGTGGTACAATGGACGGCCTTATCGCTCAAAGCGATCTCTTACAGGCAACCTTTGGATGGACTGGATTGAAAAGACGTGTGAGGAGGCGGTGTTACAATAAATTCCTATTTATGTAGGATAAAAATAAATAAATACCTAAAATATACCTACACATACTTACATAAATAAATATAAAATACATACATATACTGTTACAATAAATATCGAGAGGAAATACAATGTTTACTCTTTAAAAATAGGATTTTTAATAGAGGTTCTTTGTTTGACTATAGTACCCTACAAATCATAACAAAACACCATAAATAGTATAAGTAAGGTAGCTACTTGTGCGTGATGTGCGGGAGCGCCTTGCAGGCGGCGGCGATGCGCGGGCGCAGCGCCTCCAGCCGCTGGCTCACGCGGCACCGCCCCCCGCCACCCTCCTCCGCCGACTGCTTCACCAGCTTACGGATCTGACAAACATATATTACATTATTCACAACATCATTATACTCATGGATATTTTACGCGAAATCTTTGACTAGCAAAATAGTGCCATGGAATGCATATCCAAAAAAATTTACCTACAGTTTCATTCAAATTACAGGTAACGGGAGTTCATGATAATTGGCTACTCTTTTTTGGGGTACAAATTGATGTTATTCTGAATTTGAGACTATATTTGTGTTACTAAAGCTACACGCATACCAAAATACAGCACTGTGGGGTCACTGGTGTACCCTGTGTGTGGGAATTTCGTCAAAGTTCAGTCTTTATTATGGCTTATAACTCAAACACTGCAAGGACTAAACTAAAAATAAAAACGGGGTCGAAATGTACTAATAAAGTCCTTTCATTTGACGTCTTATTTGACCTAATAGTCTTGGTTCAAGAGGGGTTTTTACTCCTCTTGAACCCTAATAACTCAACATCCCCCAAATATTTATAGCTCATTTAGTCACACCAAAATTGTGAATCTAGGTGAACTAGGGGGGCGTTGAGGTTACTAGATAGTGTTGTGGTTACCTCCTCGCAGACGTGCAGGTAGTGGTGCAGCGCCTGGCCGCCGCGCTCCCAGCCGCTCACCTCGTGCCGGCGCGCGGCTTCGCTCAGCCGCTCCAGCAGCGGCGCTATCCTCTGCAGCTCGTCTGCACGGAACCAAACACACAATAGGTACAGTAGAGCCTACGAGTAATGTTGCCATACGTCCCGAATTTTCCGGACATGTCCGGTAATATACCTAGGTCTTTGTCCGGCATGCGGCGGAATCCTAAACTGTCCGGAATTTCTCCAATTTAAGTAGGTAACGAGTCAAATATAACATAAAATAAACCAAATATCTTAATTACAAATAATTAAACATTCAACATTACTTATGTTATTTGTCATTTTGATCATTACTGATATCTATTGTTCATTCACATTCACGATGCTGATGACATTAATGTTTTATTTACAAGGAAGTCAGGAATTTAGATTTTTTTAACCTGGGAACGTAGGGGGTACCGGATTATTGGATTGTATAGAAAATTAATTTAACAAATGATGTAAGGTAAATATTATAATTTGAATAATCAAGATTAGATCAAGATGGAGAAGTATCAAACAGATTAACAATCGAAACTGCATTTAAGTCTCCATCTGCAGGTAAGGTGCCCAAACAGCTGGCAACATTACCTCTTTGCATGGCTAGGCTGATCCGTTGGCAGAGGTAAGTTCCAGCTCTTTGGTCATCTGTAGTGTCTATGAGGCGTCTGGACAGCACTTTAATGATTTTTTGGGCACTCGAGCCCCAAGGACCCATAGTTTCGACCCCAAACGGAAGAAATATGTATTGATCTCCCAGGAAATTAAATATGATTGCCTGGGAGGCTCAAACGGAGGATTTCCTCCGTTTGAGGTTCTCCGCAGCCTCTGCTGCCGCACCAGCCAGCCGGGAAGTACTATGAAGGTGAGAGGGCGCCAGTGTGTCAACACAAGTTGCATCCCACACCAGCGACCTCCCACGACTCCATTAAAAACATTAACTCCATTTAACAAATTATAATTAATTTATTTTAAAAATTTGAACGTTGGCAACGCGCCAGCGGTGCTTTTGGTGTTACATCCATAGGCTGCGGTAAGCGCTTAGCATCAGGTGAGCCGTAGGTATGCTTCTAGTAGTCTCCCTAATCATGGATTACAAAAAAAGCATTTGGTCTAGTTAATGTTAATAAACTTTTGCGTAAACTCATTCATTATGGTACAGATTTAAGACCTTATTTGTGTATTCTAGCAAATAAACGATTGACTTTGAACTTGTTTGCTACCTTACTAGTAAACAATAATTAAAAAACAATAATTATAATATGTAAATAAAATATGTGCGCAAGCGCGTAACGTATAGGATTATTGCACGCACCGGACTACTGAACTGCCGGATTACTGGCACACAATTGTACAATACATCCATACTAATATTAAAAATGCGAAACTAACTTTTTGTTTGTTTGTTACCTTTTCACGACTAAACGGCTGAGCGCATTGTAATGAAATTTGGCAAGGAGGTAGATTATATCCTGGAGAAGGACATAGGCTACCTTTTGTCTCAAAAAATAATATTGAAGGGGGTGAAATAGGGGTTAAAAGTTCTTACGGGCAATCCATAATTCCTTAAGTACTGAAAATTCATATTTAGACTTTACGAGGTATTCTTTAGATGCACTCCCTGTGTGCAGTTGGTATATAGATAGGTCGTGACCGGGATTGGGACATAGGCTATTTTTTACTCGACAGCGCAAGAGGGTAATGTTTTTGTTGGCAATCCTTGCGTACGAAGCCGCGGACGGGTCAGCTAGTGTATATACCTAGTCAGGTCATAAGTATTGTCACACAGTAAAAACTTTTCTTTTAGAATGCTGGCCACAAAAAAGTTTATAGAATTCGAATTTCGAATTGTTCATTAAAATAAAAATGTATACTTTTTAGAATTTTACTCATTTTTAAATATGGAGTGGACGCTTAAAGAAGACCGTGTTGCAGTTATTGCGTTTCATCATTGTGGTTACGCGCCAATTAAAGTTTTTGACATACTGAAAAATTTGAATATAACCAAAAGATTCGTTTATCGCACCATCAAACGATACAATGAAGACTCTAGTGTAGATGACAGGTCAAGAAGTGGTCGCCCTCGGTCTGTTAGGACTCCAGCAGTGATAAAAGCTGTGAAGGCGCGAATTCAAAGAAATCCCAAACGTAAGCAGAAACTGTTGGCCCTTCAGATGGGGTTAAGCAAAACCACGGTGAAAAGGGTGTTAAATGAAGACTTAGGGCTTCGGGCATATCGAAGAAAAACAGGACATCGTTTGAATGCTCGTCTAATGGACCTGAGACTGAAGAGATGCCGCGCTTTGTTGAAGCGGTACGCGGGAAAAAAATATCGGGAAATTCTTTTTTCGGATGAAAAAATTTTTACCGTAGAAGAGAGCTACAACAAACAAAATGATAAGGTGTACGCACACAGTAGTGAAGAAGCGAGCAACCGTATTCCGCGTGTCCAACGAGGTCATTTTCCATCCTCGCTCATGGTATGGTTGGGAGTTTCTTATTGGGGCTTAACAGAGGTACATTTTTGTGAGAAAGGTGTAAAAACGAATGCAGTTGTGTATCAAAATACAGTCCTGACGAACCTTGTGGAACCTGTTTCTCATACCATGTTCAATAACAGGCACTGGGTATTCCAACATGATTCGGTGCCAGCTCATAGAGCGAAGAGCACACAAGACTGGCTGGCGGCGCGTGAAATCGACTTCATCCGGCACGAAGACTGGCCCTCCTCCAGTCCAGATTTGAATCCGTTAGATTACAAGATATGCTAACACTTGGAGGAAAAGGCGTGCTCAAAGCCTCATCCCAATTTGGAGTCACTCAAGACATCCTTGATTAAGGCAGCCGCCGATATTGACATGGACCTCGTTCGTGCTGCGATAGACGACTGGCCGCGCAGATTGAAGGCCTGTATTCAAAATCACGGAGGTCATTTTGAATAAACTTTAGTGTCATAAGAATCTATGTTTTGTTAAGTTCATTTTGGTATATAAATGGTTACATAATGAATAAACTTGTTTCAATTATTTTATATTAAACATGTGACATAATTTATGACCTGACTAGGTATATATACTAATATTATAAAAAGGAAAGATTTGTATTTTTGTATGTATGTTTGTAATGAATAAACTCAAAAACTACTGATCCGATTTCAAAAATTATTACACCATTAGAAAGCTACATTCACCCTGAATAACATAGACTACTTTTACCCAACTGCGCAGAAGGAGGGTAATGTTTTTATTGAAAAACTACGCGTGCGAAGCTGCGGATTGGTAAGCTAGTACTAAATAAAATCGTAAACTTGTTTGTCCGCTTCACAAAACTGCTTTACTTGGCAACAGTATCTTTTGTATGGCGCCAAAGATCTCTAACCGCCGAGGTATTTACTAGAAACACCCTCCGATCATATCTTTGGACATACAATTCAAAATTGCTCCTAGATCTCAGTTTAGGGCGAACCACTACTAATATAAGCGTGGAACTGAACGAAGGATGTTGTGTGAATTCTGTGGAATGAAATGTTATAAGCAGTGATCAGAGTAGCTAGATTTGGGGTTAATGATCTCAAACGTATATGTTTATATGGACGTGCCTCCGGGATTCCGGGGTTTTTAAATTATAACGAGGAGCTGGGTGTAAAGTGAGAGTAGCTGGATTGGTTAAGGGTCAATGATCTCAAATGTATATGTTTATAAGGACATGTTTCCGGGATTTTTAAATTATAACGTGGAGCCGAGTGTAAAGTGAGAGTAGCTAGATTGATTGAGGGTCAATGATCTCAAATGTATATGTTCTTAAGGACATGTTTTCGGGATTCTTAAATTATAACGTGGAGCCGAGTGTAAAGTGAGAGTAGCTAGATTGATTGAGAGTCAATGATCTCAAACGTATATGTTAATATGGACATGCCTCTTAATAGGTATGTATAAGTAGTGACGTAGTTAACTCCTCGCAGACGTGAAGGTAGTGACGCAGACACACATAAACACATACGACGTGCATTACTATTAAAAACAACACGAGCGAATACAAGCTGACCCGCCCGCGGCTTCACACGCCTGGTTTGTCAATAAAAACATAACCCCCCCCCCCCCTTTGTGAAGTCGAGAAAAAATTTCAATCCCGTTCATAATCTATCTGTAAGTATATACCATATTTAATCATAATCGGTCCCGCCGTTTAGTTATCAAAACGTAACAAGCAGAGAGACAAGAGTTCCTTTCGAATGTATAAATTACTAGATTAAAATATACAATGTGTCATGTTACGTACGACATTAAATGATAACACGGGTATGGCTAATTGCTAGTATTGTTGTAAAATAGGTTTTTTCAAGTTCGTTCACGGTAGAAAAACTAAAATTTTCAAACAACCTTACTAATCCTAAGATATCAATGAAACATTAATTCATCATATAAGTAGGTACCTGTTAAATTGACTATGCGGCATCGTCGCATAGGTGCCGCCGATTTACGTTAAAGAAACGTTTACGGTTAGAAATGTATAGATTACTGGATAAATATTCAAGCTACCAATATTAAACCCTACTTTAAAATCAGCTAATACGATTCCGGATGTGTGTTTCAAATTAATGTCGTACATAACAAAACAGGTTGTATATTAATTAAACGTATCTACACGGATGCCCTCATTAGATCTCGTAGAGCGTGGAGTAACAGCGCATGGCTCTTGTATCGGTAGATGCGCATGCAGCGATGCACTAGGTACTCACCCGCGAGCACGGCTTCCGGCAGCAACTCCTCCATCAGCACCTTGTGCGCCGCGTTCCACAGCCCCGCGCTCACCAGGTGCTCCGCCTCCAGCCCCGGCATGTGCTGCAACACAACCACACGTGCTTTACTACTCTGCCAGCTGCGCCTGCGCCGCGCATCTGTCTACACGAGTGCGGTAATGCGGGTGTGTGGTACCTGGTACTTGGCGCGGTGCGCGCGCGCACGCAGCACCCAGCGGCGCGGCACGCGCAGCCGCTCCAGCAGCGCCAGCTGCGCCTGCGCCGCGGCCGAGTCCGCCGCGCACGGCGCGTGGCGCGACACCACTCCGCGGATCAGGTGAGCGCGGCTGCAGGACAACAACAACACCATTACAATTCATTGAAGCTGCCTCTCGGACGACATCTCGGCAATGATAGCCCCCGTACAAATCCAGGCGTTACTTCACTAACACAATGTTCCTACACTTTAAAAGCTTATTCAAATTATATTCCAAGTAACACATGAGACAAATTATTAACACTAGAAAGTTAATATAACTAAACTTAGTTTTAAGACAACCCAGAGCACTTCCCTATAGCAGCACTGAAAGTACTAACAAAAGAGGAAAAGATATCGTCTGCACTAACAACACCCTAGAAGAGTATGCTGTACCTGTACAATAGGCTAAACTGTAAAAGAGCCTTACGGCGTGCTCTATCCAAAGTATCGTGCGAGGAAACTGAGGAGCTACTAAAGGAGTGACAAACTAACATTGTAAATGTAGTTTTGTGCAATCACCAAACATTCCGCTCTGCCAGTTTTGAAACAGTTTCGCTTGCAAGTAGTTAGCTAGCTGACACCGCCTTTTTCTTTTGTCCTTTTATTTTGGCCACTCAGAGAGATGAACAATATTGAACATCTGTTTATTTTTGTAAAAGCCCTTTGTTTTTATGACTTTTAGAGTTTTATTAAAGTTACAAAAGGTGGTCAAAAGATAACAAGGCGGGGTAACTGCTAGTCGCTTCATAGAAAATTCACCCTTAAGGTGGCAGAGCGGACTTTTTGCTGATAGTACACACGGCAGCACATCAAGCTAGACACTTCCAGTATAAGCTGATCTCTCATTCAACGAAAAGCCAACACAATGCGAGGTCAGCTTATACTGGAAGCTTGATGTGTAGCCGTGTGTACCTGCCATGTTTGCACTTAGTTTATTTAGTTATTTTTTCATTATACATAATGTTTTGTTACATTAACTTACATGTAAGTTTTGTTAATTCGAGTATAAGTAAGTAAGTTACCGCGGTCCAGCCTTTTCGCCTGAGATACAGGTATTCCTAGTTCCGGCAATGTATAAAATGTTCGTAATTTATTTACTGTATTATGTATTCTAAAAGTATCATTAAAAAACCAACCAGCCTTGTTTCTTGCCTTTCTTTCCAGGCTTGGTCGCGGAGGAACAGGCAGTAAAATTGACGTTTCAAACTGATCCTTGTTATTTTAATGAATATGACTGATTTTGACTTTGACTTGTCATCTGAATCGTCTCACTAAAATGTCGACCCTGACGTGACAAGAGCCTGTAGCACAATTGGCAGTGCATCCTCATATCAAGAGGAATGTTGCGGGTTCAAGTCCCGGCGAAAGTTTTTGAGATGGTTTTAACAAATAAAAATCTTAATACAAATTCGGAAAAATAATAATTAGGAAGATGGCACTCTGCGAATGAGCAAGAATCGTGAGGCAGCGGAACTGGTGGCTGAGTCCAACATCATACGCGAAATAAAATCTCATCGATTACGCTGGCTCGGTCACGGAGCGGATGGAGGACGATTGTGCTGCCAGACGGCCCTACCTAGGACTGCCAGTCCAGATACCGCTGGAAGGATGAGGTGGAGAAAGACCCTCGTGTCCTCCAAGTGGACTGGCATGAGGTAGCGTCTTTTAGTGTCGGAGGCCTAGACCCGTTTCGGGGTTGATGCGCCAGGATAGTAAGCAATAGTGATTAGAGTTGTAGGTAAAAAGTGAATTACGCCTTATTGTCGGGTAGATAGCAGAGCGCGTGCACAGCCCTGTGCCAGGCGCCACCCGCCTCCAGCTGCTCCGCCGCGCCCACCACGCTCTCCACGCTCGGGTTGCCGAACCACACGCCTAGCATGAAACTGAAAATATTATTGCCGATCAACAACCCCGCTCGATCAATAACCCCCCCCCCCCCCCCCCACGAGCGCATCCGCTTTCAGATCGCTTCCAGCCGGTCTATGTGAAATAGTTGGCGGCTTTGCTCCGACCAACTCCAAGCGTATACGATCCGGTCTGTGTGAAAAGAAAAATGCGCGCTGATGCTCTCTGAGCCGGTCTGTGTGAACGGACCCTTAGTGTGTACAAGTTTTAAAATCGACGACTCATGCTTTGGTCAGCCCATTTATCAATGTTAATCCCCCCCCAGTGTGTCGTCATCATCATCAGCCACAGGACATCCACTGCTGAATATAGTGCCTTCTCATAGTGTTCGATACACGAACACCTTTAGCTCAGCCAGCAATGTAGGTCGAGTGCCGCGCGGTTTACCAAGTCAGTGCACATTCGGCTAGCGGCCGAGCCACTCATAATCATTAGCATCATCAGTTGTAATGTTAAGCACAATAAAATCATCATAAAAGTTTCTATCTCTCTTATATCATTCCACGACTAGGCCGCGCTGACGATCGCCCATACATAGATTTCCAATGCGATCGATCTTGTGCATCTAACTCCCAGCAACTTTTATCAGGTCGTGGTGCGTGGTCTCCACTCTAGAACCCCGCCCCCTGCCTCTTGCAGCCAAGTGTTAACTTCAGTCAGTTGTGATTAGATAGAATATTTACCATAAGCTGTAGTCGAGCGGGTCCGGCGTGTGCATGTCGGGCGTGAGGCGCGCGCGCATGTTGAGTGCGCGCGCGCGGATGAGCGCGTAGCGCAGGTCGAGCGGACGCCGCGCCACATTATACTACAACAACACGCACGAGGTTGCACCCTCAATCATTCCATCATCTACACATCTCTATCTAACTATGGACATATTTACAAAAAAAAACTATAAATAATATATCAATATAAAATAAGAGCCAAGAAGCTCATAGGCAACGATGACCTAGATGATGCAAGGCTCCTCAGCCTGGAGCATCGACGAAAGGTTGCTAGCCTCTCGGTTTTTTATCGAGTAGGTACATTTCGGGGAGTGTGCGGCGGAACTTTTTAACCTGATCCCACCTGATCTCCTTTCTATCAACGGACAACCAGACGCTCTGCGGTGCGCCACCGCTATATGGTAGAAATACCTCCCATTCGCACAAAGCGGTTCTCTTCGACCTTTATTATGCGCACCGCCAAAGAGTGCAACGCCTTGCCAGAGTCTGTGTTTCCTGATAGCTACAACCAGGGTATCTTTAAGTAGCGAGTGAATAGGTTTCTTCTAGGCAAGCGTGTACCATCGTAGACTGCATCATCGCTTACCATCAGGCGAGATCGTGGTCAAACGCAAGCCTATAATATATATATATATATATTCTAACAGTTATGTGGCTCCCATAGTACAAGCTTTGCTTAGTTTGAGGCTAAATAGCGCTGTGTCAAATACCCATATTTATATCACTAACCTAGCTGACCTACCCCGTCTTCGCTCTGATTTTTTTCAAAATGTATTTAACATGCCTATAGCATTTAGCGATAATGTAGCTTTCTATCAAGTTTACAATAATAACCAGTTTGTAAAATGTAATGTATCTATTTTTACAAATAGTTTACAAAAGCAGGCAGTGTGCAAAATTAAATACATAATTGTAATTTCACAAACAGTTTACAATAATAAATAGTTAGTAAATATATATTGAATCTTATTTTACAGATAGTTTATAGAAGTAGACAGTATGCAAAATGAAATATTTCTGATTTTACAAACAGTTTACATCAATAACTAGTTAATAAAATTAAATGCATTCAAGTTTACAGGCAGTTTACAGGATTGGGAAACATGTAAAATTACATAATTCTTATTTTACAAACAGTTTACAATAATAAACAGTTTGTATAATGCAATACTTGTTTAAGAGTGACGACGCACTGGTACCGGCACTAACCTGGTTTACGGTGACGTCATAGTCCGCGAGGTACTCCGGGCGCGGCGGACGCATGCCCTCGTCGTCCGGCACCAGCGTCAGGTCCACCTCCTCGTCAGATGATGACGTTGAGAACAGCGCTTCGTATCTCCTGATCACTTGCTCCAAGGACGGCACTTGAGGGCAGAGGTAACTGGAAAAATAAACAAGTTAGAATACAGAAGTTAGTACCAATTAGAACACAGAAACTACCACTCAGGAGGCCCCCGTCAGCTTGTGTGTCTAAATATATAATACAAAAAACAATAACAAAACGGAAAATCTAAAATAAATCGAAAACGGAAAAGTGTAACGAAATGTGTTTGTTGCAGCATAATTTTTTTCCCCTCTTATTTACCCCAATGGAAAGTACCTTCAAATATATTTTACCTTAATAAAACTTAGTTGGGACCACCCTGCAGTTAAAATACATCAATTAAAAAATAACTATCAAAATTGGTTCACCTATTGCACAGTTATTCCCATAAAAAACCTTCGATATGAGAACTTTTTTTTAAGACTGTTAAAAATAAGTTTGTATGAGGTACTGGACGATGAATCTTGGTTAAAGAATAGCAACGTATCTGTAAGCTTGCACCACGCACCACAGCACTTGCATTAGACCCTAGTGAGTACCTGGCGGTGGCCCGCAGCGCCTGGTGCCAGTCAGCGTGGCACAGCTGCGCCGGAGGGCTGCCGGCTATCAGCTGCAGTATCGCCAGCTTGTGCGCGCTGACGAGGGAGTCCGCGCCGCACTCGCGCCACACCGACAGCTGCCGGGAGATCAGCGACCGGAACGATGGATCGCCTGGAACAAACCACAATCATACTACTGCCTTCTCGCCTTCTGGTGGGCACTCCATGTACAGGACTCTGGTAGGATGCTCTCGCGTCCTCTTTACCCGACCACTTGCACAAGAGAGAACTTGAACCAGGCAACAGGACCGTGTATAGTTATGGCATAGAGACGTGGAAACTCACTATGCGCCAGCTCTCACTACATAAAGTCGGCTCGCGGTCGCTCAGCGTGCTATGGAGAAGGTTATGCTTGGAGTCTCTCTACGAGACCCAATCATAAATGAGGAGATCCGTAGACAAACCAACGTCACAGACACATAGCTCCAAGAACAGAAGGCCGTTGGGGCAGAGATTCTCGAGTGGAACCACGCACTGCTGTGCGCAGCGTGGGCTGGTCCCCCGCTAGATGGAAAGATGATAGAGGTTGGTGGAAGTGGTCGCTCTGGAAATCCACGGAGGAGGGGTGGGCGTGTGATGTTGTGTTGCACTGACCCGCCGCCTGCGCCAGCAGCGTGGCCAGGTTGAGGTCGCCGTGCTGGCGCGCGACGCGGCACGCCTCCAGCACGCGCCCGCCCAGCAGCAGCGTCCAGATGCGTCCGCTGTGACCGTCGCATTCTGCAATTATACACTTCATTACTACTGACACCTATTATACAATTATATTTTTCATGCAGTACCCTAAATTGGATTGATCCTACGCGCCGAATTAGATGAACACTATCTCGCGGCCTCCTCGCCTCGCTCATTGTCATTGCCGTATAGTAAAAAATATATTTTATTTAATTCTTTTAAAACAGAATATGCAAGAAGAACTAAGTTTTTAGCACCCAATAGAACAGGTGCGGTGTGCGAGGCGAATGAAACAATTCTATTGGAGGTTTCACGATAGCTCTGGCGGGAAGGCAGCCTTAGGGCGCGTTGCACGTCACGTGTTGCGTAACGTTGCGCTCTCAACTCACTCACAACATATGTCACAAGTCATTTATTCTTTGCTGATAATAAGTTATATAATAAGGTCATATTGTATCACATAGTTTTACGGTGGTCTTTTTAGTTGTATTGTTATAAGGTGTTTTTTATTTATCTAGCCTATGCTGTCCCACTGCTGGGCAAAAGCCTCCCCCTCATCTCTCCAATTTTCTCGATCTTGTACTAAAACCCGCCAATCCCTATAAAAAGCGTCAAAATCATCGCGCCATCGCTTCTTAGGCCTTCCAGGTTTTAAGGTGTGCAATAAAGAATTAAATAAATAATGCTGGATATTTTACACAGCGCTATCCGGCCACAAACTAAGCAAAGCTTGTCCTACGGGAACCAGATAACTGATAGAATACGTATGTATATACATTTTTTTTTGTAAATACATACTTAGATTAAATAGAGAAACATCCAGAGACGGAACAAATATCTGTAGATCATGCAAACATTTGTTCCGCGGCGGGAATCCAACCCGCACCTCCTGCGTCTCAGCTGGCTATTAGCCGGTGAGGGTACGGGGCACGGAGGGAGGGGGAGGGGGAGGAAGTCTCACCGTCCTCCGCGTCAGGCGCCGCGGGTTCAGCCAGCTGCTTGTCCGTGGCGTCAGCCACGGCGGCCGTCAGCCACGCCACTAGGCGCCGGTGCCTCTGCACCACTCCCGCGGGGCTGCTCACGGGGATACCTGCAATATTACACACAATGCTGGACATTTCACACAGCGCTATCTAGCCCATAACTAAGCAGAGCTATGTACATACTTATTATATAATATATAGAAAAATACCCAAAGCCAGAACAAATATTTGCAGAGCTTGCAAAGCATTATTCCGCGGCTACCTCCTGCGTCTCTGCCGGGCTATTTGAACACTGCGCCACAGAGGTCGTAATCGTGTGTTATCTTGTCCATAAAAAGGTACTATGTTTAATATTAAATCAGTATGTAATTAACATCTTTGAGTTTAATGATTTCCTCATGGATATCAGATCTTGACCAATTTTTTACGGGACCACCCCTAAAGTACCAAGTTTATCAACTTTTCTGTTATTAAATAAATTATTATACAGCTTCTTTGAAAGGTACGGATTCATCACAAACAAAAAATTAATCGATACAAATAACTTGTTTTATTTTATCAAACTCTCGAGAAAAACCATAAAATGCTGCTCGACGAAATGTTAGAGAATAAGCATATGGTGTGATGCCACAGATTACTAAATAGTTACTACCAGCCATTCAACCACCCCGCCCGATCAATGAACTAGACCGATCAACAGGGCGCTTACGGCGCGTGCGGCAGGGCGGTAAGCAATTACAAAAACTCAAATATGAAGTTGTATGTATTTAAATAAAAACATTATTTGTTTATTATTTACGGTCTCAAAAATATAGTTCGTCATTATTTGTTCTTTAAATTGTAACACCATATATAATATTATTTGTTCCGAGCCGATATCCGGAATCCATCTTGAGTCAAGCACCTATATTTTTCACGTTTTTATCGTAGCAACTTCCTCTCTTCGACTTCCGGTGCGCCGTGATTGGTCGACGCATTTTGTCGGTTACGATTGTGGCAAGTTTGCGACGACCCATAGGGCGCTCTTTTGCTTCATTATAGCGTCGTTTTTCGTAGCGTTAACACGTCTAGCAACTATTCATTTTGAATTTGTATTATATAATTACAAATCCTCTCTTCGATTATGGAGGACGAAAATAATTTAGAACAAAGTGATAATTCTATCGAACACGTGTCGCGAAAAAGAACCCGTTCTCCAAGTTCGAGCAGTGCATCGTCGCAGGAGTCCAGTCCGGATAGAAGGTCAAAGCGCTCAAACCATGTAAGTGATTTGCAATTCGAATTTCTTTCCCAACAAGTGGCATTTTTGACAAATCTAATTTCTTAAAAATCCCATGAGCCTCAAGTGACAGTCTCAGGTGCAACTAAGGCGTCTAGTGAAACCAATAATTGTACAACGGATGAGTTAGGCTTACGCCCGCCACTGGCCACTAGTGATGTGAACACACAACAACTCCAATTGTCCGAGTTATCGACCTCGTTAAAAGATCCGCCATTCCCAAAATCAAATGAAAATCATTTAGAGAAGATAACCCAATTACAAAGATTTAAATGTAACGATTGGTATGCAATTCGTTTGCAAATTGCATGTGGCCGACGAGCTGACTGCATCAGCACGCGTAGGGAATCTTTAATTAAGAACATTCCGGAGGAGTATCACTGTGGAGCATTACAAAAAATTCCACTGAGCGCAGAAAATTTATTTGACGGAGAAATGCTTGCAGCCTACCTTCAAAACATTGGGGAGGCCGAAAAACTAATAGCTTGCTTCCAGCCAACTGCATCAACAGCCGCAGCTACTAATCAGAAACGTGCATACTATAATAGGAGGTGGATCGAACCGAAACCATCGACAAGCAAGCAGGCGACTGATAACTTTTTTCGAAGAAATACTTCTGGCTCCAAAGACAAGTACAAAGGTCAGGCGAAGTCATCGGACAACAAGTCGTTCAACGCCAAAAACAAACACCAATACTCATCAAGAGGTAAAAAATCCAATTCTCACTCATCAAAATACAGAAACAATCGCTCATGACTCGCAAGCATTTCGAGGCGGCTGACTAAAGCAATACATGCATGTTTGGGAGAATCTGGGAGCGCCCCACCATATTTGCAAACTTCACAGAGGAGTACGTATTCCGTTCGTGATGAAGCCGCCCCTGATATATCCGAATCAAGCTGTTATAAAAAATTACCAGACAAAGAAGAGTCATCGTATGACACAACTTATAAAAAATATGTTGGACACACATGTTCTAGAAAAAGCCGAGGTCAATCCCAGCTTGAAACTTGAAACGATTAAACCATTTTGTCAAACTAAAGGGTTTTCAGCTTTTCAGTCATTTCCGAATGCCAAGTTTTTTGCAGAGCGAAGATTGGATGGTGAAGGTAGATCTGAGCCAGGCATATTTTCACCTGCCTGTAGCCAAGGAGCACCGACGATTTCTGAGGCTCAGCTACAAAGGCCACCTTCTCCAAATGACGTGTCTGCCTTTCGGACTTTCATCAGCACCACGAACGTTTTCCTCCCTGACGAACTGGGTAGCCGAGTACCTGAGGAGCCGAGATATAAGGTGCGTAGTATACCTGGACGATTTTATGTTGGTGAACCAGTCCTTTCGAGTTTTACGCGAGCACATTGCATTTATGGTAAACCTAATGAGACAACTCGGTTGGACTATCAACATGGACAAGTCTGTACTGGTTCCGACACAACGCTTAGAATTTCTGGGCGTCACGTGGGATACCAAACTCAACACGAAGTCCCTGTCGGAACCGAAGTGCCTAACGCTACGCAGGGCACTTCTCAGTCAGACGGCCAAAGGCAGTTGGTCCCTCAGACAGGCCCAATCCCTTCTGGGGAGACTCAACTTTGCCTCGTTTTTAGTACGCAGGGGGCGCTTACATTGTCGAACCCTGCAATTTCACACTCGTCACCTTCCCAAGGAACACCCCTACAGACAAGTGAAATTACCAGAACCTGTCTTCGCCGAAATGAAGTGGTGGTTACAAGCAGCCCAGGGCTCACTGCCTATACATACAGGCCCGATCTCACACTTGCTTACAACGGATGCATCAGACTACGGCTGGGGAGCCCAACTAGGCGACACGAAAATGTCAGGTCAGTGGACAAAGCGACAACAGTCGTGGCATGTCAATCTCAAAGAGCTGTTTGCAGTTTATGCAGCGATACAACAAGAGAACAATCAGTTACTGAATGCTCACATTCTATTACAAACAGACAACCGCACAGTGGTAGCTTATATAAACAAAGAAGGTGGAACGAAGTCGAAGAAACTTCTGGATCTCACGCGCCAGCTATTGAAGGTAATGGATCAATTGAATATTTATCTGACAGCACAGTACTTTCCGGGCCGATTAAATTGCGAAGTAGATGCCCTATCACGAGGCAAGGCTTGTCCAGAATGGCATCTGTTGCCCCCAGCGACGAACAACATTTTCCAGATGTGGGGCACACCGCTAGTAGACCTATTTGCGTCGGTAACAGCTCGCGTTGTAATGAGGTACGTGTCACTGAACACGCAGGATTCGAAGGCACTATATCACAACGCGTTCCTTCGCCAGTGGGATTACGAACTAGCGTGGGTATTTCCTCCACCGAACTTGATACCCCAGGTATTGTCTCAGCTGAACACAGCGAAAGGTCAGTACATCTTGATCGCTCCAAAGTGGAAGATGGTATTTTGGCGAGCAGACCTACAAGTCCAGGCTATTCAAGGCCCTTACCGCATCCCACATCTTCCGGAGGTTCTGATCGACACGAGAACCGGAATACACCCGCCAGAAATACAAGACATTCATTTGGAAGCCTGGCTGATTTTGGGTGGACAGACAAAATCAAAGATTGGTCAGTAGAAGGAAAATCTCTGCTATTTTCAAGTTGGCGGCCATCTACTATAAGCACTTACGTACCTGCATGGAATAAATGGAAAGCATGGTGTGTCTCTAACAATGCTTCTTACAAAAATCCGTACCCAGAACAAGTAGCTCGTTACCTGGCATATCTACACAAAAGCGAAGGTTTAGCCTATCGGACCATATTGGTGCACAAATCTGTAATTGCGACCTTTACTGATTTGTCAGGAAATACAACATTGTCATCTAACTTTCTTATTAAACATATTCTTAAAGCTATTTCAGTTGCAAAGGGTAAGAAAATGAAACCACCTATTTGGAACGCAAAAAGTGTAATACAATATTTGGAAAATAATGCACCAGATGAGAATAGTTTGTACCAAGTATCACGACGTGCCGCTATATTATTGTTGCTAGCGGTAGGGCGACGGGTGCACGACCTCACACTGCTGAACACCAAACCCGACCAATACATAGATGAAGGTGACGCCATTGTCTTGTGGCCTTGTTTCGGATCGAAGACAGACGACATTAATTACAGACAATCTGGATGGAGAGTCAAAGCACATCCGAACAAAAACCTTGACTGTGTATTTTGGATTCGTCAGTTAATCAGCACTTCACAAGATCGTCGGAAACCAGGTACCTTGTCAGAACTTTTTATAACTGCTAGAGGAGATCCTAAGCCAGCATCTAAAACGGTTATCGGTGGTTGGATTAAGTCCGTGCTTAAGGACGCGGGTATAGAAGCCACACCAGGCTCAGTGCGATCTGCTGTAGCGTCCCTCAATTGTCTAGAAAAGTTTCCCATTGATCAAATTCTTGAGAATGGAAATTGGCGGCAAGAACATACTTTTAGAACATATTACCAAAAAGTGATTTCAGATCATGCAGTTAGCAATGATAATTCAATTTCTTTATCTAATTTCTTTCAACCAATTCGATAATGATTCCTTACATGATCTTTGTTTATGATTATTATGATTTATTGTGATATGAGAAATAAATAAATTTTACTTTAGTTATATTTATTATTATGTTTTCAATACATTACACATTATAGCATCAACATAATTATATAAATTATGGGCATACCAGGAGATAACAAACACATCACTCAAGATGGATTCCGGATATCGGCTCGGAACAAATAATAGAGAGTTTTAACTAACAATAAAACTTACCTATTATTTTTCCAACGATATCCGGAATCCAGGTAATGCCTACCTGGTACATCATGAGTAAGTATAATGAAGCAAAAGAGCGCCCTATGGGTCGTCGCAAACTTGCCACAATCGTAACCGACAAAATACGTCGACCAATCACGGCGCACCGGAAGTCGAAGAGAGGAAGTTGCTACGATAAAAACGTGAAAAAGACAGGTGCTTGACTCAAGATGGATTCCGGATATCGTTGGAAAAATAATAGGTAAGTTTTATTGTTAGTTAAAACTCTATTAAAATGATTATATATTTGCACGATATATGGGCGAATTTAGCACGTCAATCGATTTCGTTGATATTGAGCGCAAATATTGAATTATTATTGTAATCCCGTTGTGTCCCACTGTTGTTCGCGAGTAAGGGTCCATTCTTAAGGTAGGAGTTTGCCACCTTCGGCTGGGCCTTCCACGCGGCCGTCTGATATTGAGGGTAATTGTAAAATGTATTTATTGTAAGATAATATGTGAAGCGGCGCACTCACCGCCGTTCTCCAAGTCGGCGCCCCAAAGCGCGTCGCACAGCTTCCACACTTCCACGCGGTACGCGCCTGACGCGCCCCACTACCGACAAATACAAATCACAACTTATTTATATAATACTTTCACAAAACAGAACAAAATATAGGAGGAGCTAATGCTAATAGCATTATTGACACAGGAAACAAAGGTATTTCAACGCTAACAATATTTGTAATCTTTCACTACTCGTTTTATAATAGTGCCACAAAATGTACAACCAACTAACTTGTGACCTACAGTTTCAAAGTAACGGGAGTTCATGTTGAATGGTTCATTTTCGGAGGTAGAATGTGCCGTTATTCTGGATAACACGCATAACAAATTACAGCACTCTGGGGTCACTGGTGTACCTTTTGAATTTCATCAAAGTTCAGTTTTTATTATAGATGATAGATAACTCAAAAACTACAAGGATTAAACTAAAAAAAACGGGGTCAAAATTTTACTGACAAGACCTTTCATAAAACATCCCACTTTACCTGATAGTCTCATTTTGTTTTTTTTATCCCTTTTGAACCCCAATATCTTCTATAGCACCATCCCCCCGTCCCCCTACCCCTCCTCATATTTTTAGCTCGTGTAGAAGAATAATTGTGCCATTACTACCTACCTATATGCACAATTTCACGATTATTGGTTCCACGCTTCGAAAGTTATCCTCGGACAAACGAACATACATACTAACATACAACTTTCGCTCGAGCAACTAACCCGTGCGCTATTGTGCTGGCCCTCGTTGTTGATGAGATGGTGCAGCGCGGCGTACCGCTCGCGCGCGCTCTGCATCAGCTGCAGGCGCGGGCAGGTGTCATCCCCTGCCTCCGTCTCTGTCGCACCCTCGCTGAACGTCGAGTACTCGAACAGGCTCTCCAGGTGCTGGGAGAGGACCTCCTGAACACAACGCTCAATTAAAACACACTCAATACTAATTCCTAATCCATACTAATATCAAAGTATCTTCGTCTCTCTCTGGATGTCTATTTGTTGAGTTGTTAGGACTAAACGGCTGAACCGACTTCGATGATATTTGCTAAATAAATTATAATAAGAATAATAAATAATACAGGACATGTCAGACAGCGCTATCTAACCCTAAATAGGTAAAATAACATATATATTTTTTGTAAATATATACTTATTCTTTCCCACTGCTGGGTAAAGGTCTCCCCCATGTTCCTCCACATCTCACGATCACTCGCCACGTCCCACCAGCCATCTTGGAATGCATCAGCGTTGTCACGCCAATGCTTCCTCGGCCTGCCCCCACGGCTTCGACGCCCATCTGCAGGCACCCATTGTGTGAAGACTGTTGCCCATTTGTCTGTGACCATACGACTGACATGACCCGCCCAGTCCCACTTCAGCCTGGCAGTCTTGTCGCCAACATCTGCGATGCCGGTCTTCGCGCGCAGTGTGGTATTGCGGATCTTGTCGATTCTCTTTACCCCTAACACGCTGCGTTCCATGACTCTTTGGCAAACCTTGAGTTTGGACTTTTGAGATTCTGCCAATGACCAAGTTTGGGCACCATAGGTAAGGACCTTTGCCCAGCAGTGGGAAAGTATAGGTTAAAAATATATATACTTATAATAAGTAAAAAAATACTAAAACCGGAACAAATATCTGTAGAGCATGCAAACATTAACCCCGCACCTCCTGCGTCTCAGCCGGCTATTCGGGCTCTGCGCCACAGAGTCCGCTGGAGAACCAGCGGGCAGCAGGTATAACAACAGTAAGGTGTACCTGCAGGTTGTAGTGCGCGTCGGGCTGCGCGAGCGCCATCCTCGCGACCATCGGCTCCGACCAGTCGTCCGGCGCGCGCCCCGACACGTACCGGGACAGGGACGACAACTCCGCATCTACGAGTGTAACATTATTTATTTCTCATACAATTTACATAATAAATCATTTTCTGAGAAAACTTAAAATAGTAATCTACTTGCACAAATAGGTACGGTACACAATGTATAGTGCAATGAGCTAACTTTACTTACATTACAGACAATACAGGCCAGGTGTATCCGCCAAAACAGATTAACTTATCTTCTAACAATCTCTACATATTACCAACTTGATTCATTTTAAGGCGCAACTCACGCTTCACCAAAAATTTTTAATGACAAAATGTTTTTCTTCAAAATGAGCTGATGTTTTAAAAGAAACTGCACCTCTATCTCCTCTGGTTATGGGTGTTGCCGTACTGTCACAGTTAAAAAAAACACTATATATTCCACAGTATTAATACAACCAAAAAACTGTTCGCCTCCAAAACGCTTCTCCTTTTATATTTCAGTATTCAGTATTTTATAATGTTCATACAAAGTGGATTAAAATGTTACATGTCAGATCTTATTCCTTTAACTCTAATGATATACGTCAAACAAACATTTTTTTAAATCTATCAAATAAAATGGACAAGGCAATGCATATGTATTCTACCATCAAATTACTTAATAAATAAGTTTATTGTTGAAAAATTACTTTTTCAAAACAAGCTTTTATAAAATTCATAATCGGAACCGCAAGCAGATTCAAGTGAGCCCAAACACTAGTAGCCTACTATAATCCATTCAGAAGTTCCGTTGTCTAGTATCCGTCTCCAACATGAGACCACCTCCATGGTACTATATTATTGCATTGTCACGGAAGTTACACATGTATTCCAAATTTCAGCTCAATCGGTTGAGGGGAACAGGTTTAAAATTCAGCTGCAAGATTCCACCCGGACAAACATACATACATTGCAAGTTAATAAAAAGCTTGTAAAATGGGGCGTGGCTGTTTCATGGACACGACCGTGTGTTGTACGTGAATACGTGTACGTAATAAGTAATATCTATATAAAATACACTAAATTATGTTTGAACACTAAGAAGTCCTTCGGGTCATACTAATTGGAAATCTCGGAATGCAGCAAAATGACCCCATGATGGCAGCGCTTCTCCCTCCCCCGCGCGCGATGCATCACAATCCTCACTTAGTGTAACGAATTCTTTGATAGTTCAACTATCCACTGGTGTAATTACATTTTGGAAGGAGATGATAAATATGTAGCTGCAACACCAAACTCTAACCCCCCCCCCCTCCCCCCCCCCCCCCCCCCCCCCGATTGTGTTATCATTCGTTTTTTGTCCACTGTGGAAGCACATTTAACAACCTGATTAGCAAAACTATATTTTGGAAAGAGTTTTTTTTTTACCTGTATAGATGTTCGTTTGACCAAAATCTCACCTGATGGTAAGCGATGATGTGGTCTAAGATGAAGCACGAAGATCTAGAAGAAACCTACTCACTCTTACTTTAAAGAGCCCGGGATTAGGAAAACCAGACGACAGCAAAGTGTGTTCCTGTTCCGTACCTTAGCTGTACGCATCAAGAACGTAGAACCAAATTGGTGTGTGCGAATGGGTGGTATATCATCAACTAGGTACGGATGGTACTGAGCCGTGCGCCGGCTTGTCCTTTTGATGGAAAGGAGATGGCGGAATCAGATCGTATAATAGTTCCTGGGCACATTCCCCAGAATGTATTCTGTTAAATCTTGTTGTCTCCGACATATATTGCTCACCTAAAAGCGTTTTATCCAATCTATAGCATCCTCCTCTCTGTCATTGTTCTTGTTAGGTTATATTCACTTACTGGTGGGCAGATGGTGCATGGTGTTGTAGGTGGTGGCGAAGGCGAGCGCGGCGCGCGGGCCGAACCCGACGCGCGAGTGCCGCGCGCGACACACCGACATGTCCGCCACGCACGCCGCCTCCAGCCGCCCTGCAACGCAAATAAAACTACAACTAAAAACGGAGTAATAATTTTTTTGGACCAACCTGGTCATTGCCTGGGCGAGATTATTGAACTAGCGGGGTCATTGAACGGCTCGTAGTAAATTTTTGGTAATCTGTGGCATCGTACATTAAGCAAGTTCTCTAACCTTTTGTCGAGCAGCATGTTATAGATTTTCTAGAGATTTTGATAATAAAACAATATTTTTATAGATTGTGTAGAAACCGTCCCTTTAATATAATTAGTTTAAATTGTAACACATAATATAACATGTTTTGTTATGTACGACATTAATTTAAAACATTCATCCGGAATTATTTTAACTGATTTTAGAGGTGGTTTTAATATCGGTAGCTTGAATATTTATCCAGTAATCAATAACAATTTTAATAAACAATTTATAACATAAGTCATAGGACTTGATATTAAGGTTGTTTGTAAATTAAAAATTCCACAGTAATGAATTTGTAAAAAAAACTATTTGACAACAATACTAGCCATTATCCCTACCCGTGTGATCATTTAATGTCGCACATAACAACACACACTTTATTACTACAGCACTATAGATGGTAGAAAAAATATTAGTGGATTGATACCTAGAAAGAGACTGAGACTGAGGGTAGATGGATATATCTGGCAATAATCATTCACTCGCAGACTTCAGGTTACCCGTGATCATGGCGCATGCTTGCCTCGACCAAAAACTCACAAATCATGCTAAATTTTAGTGAAAATACATTATTTTATTTTATTTATTTAAAATTTTAAATAAACCATTACAGTGTAACACCAAAGCGACACTAAAATACCTTAATATCTAGTACTTATTAACACTTAGACTAGATAGGTCCTACTGAGAAAATGCATGACCGTATCTGTGAATTTTGTCAAGGAAATATTGAATATACTTCTTAAAAAAAAGCCCAGAAAAACAAGAAACTTTTTAACAAATATATAACCGACTTAACCAAACTACTGAACAGATTTTGATGAAATTTCTAAGAGACCAATATATCCTTTCCAATATATCCAGTATATCCTTTTAAATAAAAAAGAATTTTCTAAATCGGATGATAAATGACGGAATTATGAGGTAATAACAAACATACAACCGAATTGCATCCATAGGGATGCAAAAAAAAAAAATCGAGAGTAACCCTCTCATTTTATAGAAAATGAGAGAGTTGCTCTCGATTTTTTTTTGGGATCACATAATCAGATCCTGACTTGGTGGCAATAGGACCACCTGAAAAGTATACACTTTTATACAAAAAAATAATATCGCAAATAGGTCCAGGCGTCTTCGAGTAATTGGGGAACATACATAAGATTTTTTGGTTATTGAAAGGATTTCTAATAGAGCACCGGCCTGCATCTATTAAAGAATGTGCAGTTGATATTACCTGCGATGGTGTGCTTGAAGGGCGGCACCTTATTGTGGTACTTGAGGACGATAGTGTGCGGCTGCACTAACAGGGGCGGCATAACAACTTCTGAAATATCACACTAATATTATAAATACGAAAGTTTAGTTGTTTGGTTGTTACTTAATCACGTCATGACGGCTGAACCAATTTCGATGAAAGGAGAACGGGCATAAGTGTATGGAAGCTGGTCTACCTTGCAATAAAAATGAGTCATATGTCAATATAAAGGTAATTCTATGTATTTTCATATGTAGAAAGTCGCATTTCTCTAAGTATTGTCCGATCTGAGTTCTACTAAAAATTGAATCTGATAATATTTAGTGCCAAACATTGAATATCGTGGTAATTAAAAAAACATTTTGTGTAATGTAATGATTTTATTTAAGTTAGGTAAGTAGTAATACAAATAAAAACAACATCTTCTTAAAAAATCAAAACAATATGTTATTAAACATTATCATCATCATCATCATCGATGAGAATACTGTTAAGGAACAATGCAGGTTCATTGAACCCTTCATGACGGGCATAACCTACGTACCATATAATTGACAGTACATGGGCACAAGTACCTATAGTACGTCGCCCTGTCAAGCAGGTACAATAATATTGTGTAATATTGTTATTAATATTATTGATTAATATATAACAAAAATATTTCCTGGCTCGGACATGTCGAGACTGTATACGTCCACGTAATAGCCAAGCCTCTTCGTTGATATCATATTGTGCCAAGTCTTCTAGAGCGTTATCTCTATACGTCTCGATTATATAAAGACCATTTTGTAAGTGCTCGCTACAATATGATCGAGCGAGCTTTAACTGGTAAGTTCCCAAGGCAAAATGTATGACTTGTTCTTCACTAAGCCTTGGGAAGTTTTCTATTTCATTTGCTTCGATTCGCATGAAGTCTGCTCTCCTATAATTCAATCTCTTTGCTTCCACATAATTGTGCAATGTGTTTGGTATGTGTATTTTAGCTCTTATTGAATTCAAAAAGGCTGCTGCGTGTGAACTATTTTCGATGGGGGCGTGGAAGTGGTTTAGAATGGCTGCAGCTATTTTGAAGTCAACAAACATTTTTGGCAACGTTTTATTAAAATAGTTTTGATGCAAAAGTTTAAAATCTCGCTTAAATCTCCCATTTACTACTTCCACCACCCATCGGCACATGGTGACCAAACGAGACTGATTAGCCTGTTCTGTAGTGAGTTGATTTTCTCTTCTGTCTTTAGTTGGTGGCACATGATGTTCGTAGCCACAAGCTTCTATATCCTGCAAACTATCTCTAAATCCTCTGTCTAGGATAAACGCATCATTACGTTCGAGTAACCAATGCAGCGGCTCATCTTCGTTATTCATTATTTCACTCATGATCTGGGCATCGGTTCTGGTAGCGGCAAATGGCCCTTTGACATCTAATATATAGCCGTCCGTGAATACCATTAAAAACGGCTTCAACAAGTTTTGATATTTGTGTAAGCTGTATGACAGCCGTTGAAACAAAAAGTTGGAGCTTTTGTTAATATATATATATATGTACCGTCACATATAATTATGGCTTTGATGTTTTCATCGTTTCCAAATAAAGGCCTTGGAATTGTTAAGTTTCTTTGAAGGATATCATTTCTGGTAATGTGGTCCACACCTAGATGCAGCACAACGTAATCGTTGCTCAGACATTCTCGAACTATAGGCAAAAAACGTTCTAGTTTTCGACGAGACATATGAAATAACGTTGCCAGTCTCTCATCAGAGTCTCCAGTTCTAAGTTTTGTTAAATAGATGCCTAATGCAGTTCTAGGCTGGTTACAACGTTCACTTAGTGACAGAGTTTGTTCTAATATAGCTTCGAACTGATCGTAAGTGCGCCCAGTCCATAAGTGCATCTCTTCATTAGACAAGGTGCCTCTGTTTTCAAAGTCGATTCTGGGCTGGTTGTTAGCAGCCATTCTCATCAAGTCACAGAGCGATGTAAACTGAGCGTCATTAAAATCATGTGTCACATTACACATTTGCGGCAGGTTGCTCCATTCATTATTTTGTAAGTGTTCTGTACACACCCTAGCGCTATCAGGAATAAAAAGCTTGCTCTCACAAAATACATTAATTCTTATCGCGTTTGGTATATGATTACGGGTAATATTAGCACAGTTGTTGTAAATACAATGCACCGAAGTGTTCGGTGCCCTCGTGTATTCTTGAGAGTGCAATGTACCAGGCGCTCGCGCCGCTTGCTGTGCAGGTCTATGATCACGCTCAATCCTCTGCCAACATCGGTGACACAAGCTTCGAGTACTGTCGAACACCACCTGAAAATAATAACAATTAATACTTAAAATAAATAAATCCTATGCCTAACTACTCAATATAATAAAAATAAAAGGTAACTAACCTCCAACACAGCATGTTGTTGTATAAACGCGGCGAATTCTGGTTGTTCCCTTTGCAGGTTATCAGCCAAGATATGCTGCTGGTACCGTCCGCGGTAAAGTCCTCGACGACACATCACACAGTTTCGAAAAACTTCCATTATCGGTAGGCAGTTCAAAAGTCAATAAGTCGAGCCAAAGTTAACACATTAGGGAAAGAAACAGGGTCCAAAAGCAAGCCAGGGTCAGTAAAAACTGAGAAAGAAGTTCAAACACAGCACTATCGTAACAAGACGTGACGTAGCCACTCACTTGATGCGATGCGACTGATTATTGTAGCCGTCCGGCGCGGCGCGTACACAACCGTTCCCCTCCCCCGCGTACGCATCCCTCTCCCCACGGCCCTTACATCGCTCTTCTCCCTTCTCGCTCTTGCTACTGCATTGTATAGGAGCCTTTATGTATGGATATAGTAATCGTGAAACCGTTATTTTATGTTCTTTAAAACAAAAAAATGCTGGTGTTTGCATGGCTGTAACTCAAAACGGACAGACTTTTGGGGAAAGTTCCAATAGTATATTTTGATGTACTATTGTATGCCAATTCGAAAATGTGCTGCTCATTTTTATTGGACTGTAGACCAGGATGCCCGTTCTCCTTTGGTATGTCGATATATTATGACCTGGATTGGTATATAGGTTACTTTTTATTGACAAACCACGCGTGCAAAGCCGCCGGCGGAAGCTAGTTACATAATAAATACTTCAATAAGTCCAGTACAACAGGAATGCACTCAGCGGTACCTGACCTGACTCAGGAGCTATTTGGAGCACCAAAAAGTTAAACACCCATCGAACACCAGTCTAAAAATTTTCTTTGCAATATTTGGTAATGATTGTTTTTAACAGGTCTAACATTTTTGTGGTAAGGTAAAATATAAAAGATACATAATGTATTGATTAGCATGGTAGTAACAACATGTTTTACCCAGAGTGGTATGCCAATAGTGAGATGGCGTGCCAGAACATATTTAACATTTTGTTTAACAGAATTAACTAACCAAAAATCAATATTATTACATCATTATCATCAGCCCACATTAGTCCACTGCTGGACCTAGGCTTCTCCCAATACGCGCCACTGAGCCCGGTCTTCGGCTCTTCTCATCCAATTTTTGTCGCCACCTTTCTTATGTTATCGCTCCACCTAGCCGGGGGACCCCCACACTACGTTTTCCGAGACGCGGTCTCCACTCCAGAACTCGTTTACCACAACGGTTGTCGGTTCTCCGGCATATATGGCCAGTCCACTGCCACTTCAGTCACTTCATATTATTACATATCAAATACAAATTCAAAAATGAAAGCTCCTTAGAGTTTATAGAGTTGTGTTTACTAACATCATTTTGAAGCATAGTATGTACTAACAAAATATGGATCTCGCTCTGAAATAAATTTAAAAATTATTTCTTTTTTATTTTGTTTTTATACGGTGATTATTAAGGGGAGGGTCTTTGCCCAGCAGTGGGACAGCATACGCTATTTTCTCAAGCATTTCTATGTAATGCTAACGTTCTTACAAAATGTACAATCCAAGCAAAATCTCAAAACAAAAATACATTTCTGTATCCGATCGAGCCAAAACAGAGTTGTATTTTACTCACTACACATTTTTTCACTCCATTATATCCTTTAAAAAATGATCAAATTCGCGGGTAACAGCTAGTACATAAGATAACAGTTCTTTAAATAGGTTACCTTCAGAGTGCAGTGGAGCGAGGGGGTCCTCGAGCGCGTGCAGGAGGCGCGGGGCGGCGGCAGCGGGGGGCACCGGCTCGGGGAGCGAGGGCGGCGCCGACATCGGGACCAGCTGGTCCCCGGTCGATATAGATATATCATCCTCCATTTCTGTCAACAAAGTATTATACAATACAAATCTTTAATGTACATGAAACAAACAAACATAATAATGATTAAATAAACAATTATATCGCAGAGTATAATATCGCGGTCTTATTGCTATGAGCCATCTCTTATAGACAATCTTGGGTATGGAGTGTCTAACACTTGAGCAAGCGCGCCTTGTTTTGTGACGCAAATAGTCGCTTTTGCCGCCACGCCTATTTCTACCGCCAAGCAGCATTGCTGTGTTTCGGTTTGAAGGGTATGGTTGCCGGTGAAATTACAGGCACATGAGGCTTTACACCTGTATGCCTCAACTTGATGGACGCAGGGCAGGGCATCATAGAGCACATTTCTAAGGTGTGTGACCTACGGAGGCAATTCTGTTATAGGCGATGCGGTGGGCCATAAGCTTGTTTCATCTCCAGGTAATATAAAAAAAAGTCGCTACCGGTTACACCAAACCCAGTTTTAAAATATATGATCTTCAAACATAGATAGAGCTGGTAGCGACTGGTTAAGTGTGAGAAGAAGGAGGCAGTGCCGCTGCAACACCACCATACGGACGATAGCTTTCTAGTCTACTCTATATCACACGAAAATGAACGTCTATACAAAATAATAGGCATGTATATGTTTGTAACTTCATAATAATTAATTAATTTGCTTGTACATATAGGTATGGTGCAAAGGTCATAAATAACAATATTGTAGCTCGCATTCCCCATCTGGAATGCACATTCAATACTTCACACTAATTATACAAGATACATGCTGTAAAATCATCGATGGATATACAAGTAGAGGAAGGTAGAAAAAGAGAAGGAATGTGAAAAGAATGATATGGGTAGGAAAGTAGTGACAACGGAGATGACGGCTGATAGAGAGGTATGGAAGATAAATACATGTTGTGCCGACCCCGCGTGATGTGGGGAAAGGGAAGGAAGATACATGATATAAAATCATCAAATAATTAAAATGATCCCACAAGGGGATATCATCACGGGTAAGATCGGATGTTCAGCGCTGTCAGTAGCTATGTGTGCGTGCGTGCGTGCATAGGTACCTGTTGGCTGGTAGAGCGACGCCTTCATGAGCTGCACGTGCGCGCTCTGCCGGTGCTCCAGGCGCGCTAACTCACTCGTCGGACTCTTCACGCCGAACGCTGCAACAACATCATACTCATCTATAGATACAGCTAACTTCCCAAAACAATTATCCATCCTATCCATAAAATAAATTATGCTGGACATTTCACACAGCGCTATCTAGCCCTAAACTAAGCAAATCTTATACAATGGGAACCAGATAACTGATACTGTTATCTCCATATTTTGGATCGCCGCTTACAGGCTATTTGCTCGTTAGAAATATGGCTATGGTTATTGGAGCCCTCTTCCCCTTTCATCAGCGTCCGCCGGCAACATGAGCGGAAGGAGGTGAAATAGCCATTTTCAAGAACATCCGCCATTGAGTTCACTTTTGATCGGTGTCGTGAGAGGACGAAAAATACAAATTAAATTACAATTGCTTAACTGTTGGTGTTTTTAAGACTATAAAGGTGGTGTCGATTGTGAACACCAAAGAGTTGTGATTGGCGGCCGGCCAAGCCGAACAAACCGCGCGGAAGAGTTCGCCACCTGACCGTCCGAAAGCGCTCCATCGCCATATTGGAAAAAGGTAGGACGCTACCCGTACATTTCAACTCGTACAACATCCTTGTTTTCGTTCCTTTCCCCGGGTGATCCGTAGCCAACCTTTCAGATAAAACATTTCGCATTCACATTACACATTTAAGCAGAATCGTAGACTCGCATAACCTCGGCTTCCGAGTCACCGCTCCAAGCCCGTAGGGGTCTGGACGGGCTAACAATTAATATAACAGCCATACCTTCATGATCGATTTCCGCTAAAATGCGTAAGCGCCAAGTTGTTTTTGTATGCTCCCTGGCGCTAACATTTAAAATACTTAATACGTATTTCTTGTGAATTCTTTTGTGTATAATCGTGCATCGTTCGGCTAGCTCGTGCTCGGTGGCCGCGCCGCCGCCGTACATTGTTGATCGCATGGAGTTGAGGTTGTGTTTTGCACATAAATGATTTTAGGTAAGTATTTCTTATGTTTTTAAGACAAAACGGGTCTTTTCGCGCACATATTTATATCCTCGACGTTTCGGCCAAGATACATTGACCGTGGTCACGAGAGACTGAAAGCGGGCGAGTGGTGTCATTGCCGGGAAACACGAATGTAACTAAACAACTGAACTGATTTTGATAATTCTTTCACTGGTAGAAAGCTACACTATCTCCAAGTGAGTATGTAATCTTGGTGAACGTCTGTGCGAAGCCGGGTGCGGCAGCTAGTGCACTGTGTATTTGGTGTCAACTCACCTCTGTTGTCTTGGTAGAGGCTGTGCGATTCTCCGTTTTCCTCTGTCGTGTCCATTTCAAAAGCTGAAAATACATTTGTATTTAGAATATCATCTATTTTTACAGGTTAAATTAAACCTAATATAATACAGTAGTTAACTTCATTTGTTACTTCAACAAAATAAAACACCTAAAGTGGGACATTAATATTCATAAGGAAAAAATTTTGTAGTAATTTTATGGATGAATGAAAACACTTTATTGTACACGTACCTTTGGAAGCGCCGCTGAGCAGATTGATGGAGCTCTGCTGCATCGCGAAGATGGTGTCCTCCGCCGAGATGAGGCCTCCGCCCGACAGCCCGAGGCCTCCGAGGCCTCCGAGACCCGCCGACGGGGCCACCAGAGGCTTAGATACTGGAATATTAAGATAACTTATACTTCGACTCTTAAGAGTATTCGATGCGGATGTGCAGAATGCCGTGATCGTATATTTGCCATAGTTCCCTAAATAAAACTATACACGTCATACAAAGTAAATACAAATATAACAATCTGTTATTTGTATAAATTTATCAGCTATTGCTTTTCCTAGAAATAAATATAAACATTTATTTGTCACGAGCCAATTCCACTAATATTATAATATAGACGATGGTTACCACTTAACATCAGGTGGGCTAGTTTGCTAGTTTCATCCCCGGGAAGTATAAAAAAAGAAAAAAAAAGGTAGTGACCTGGCGCGGCGTTCTTCTGCAGCGACTGGTGCAGGAGCTGGCGCTTCAGCACCTCCGGAGTCGGCTCCTCCTCGTCGTCCGAGTCTGTGAGGCCGTACTTGCTGAAGTGCTCCACCTGGTGGAGAATCAAATCATCATACTTTAATTCATTTACAAGAAAAATATAAATAGATGAATAATTTTTATCATCACGACGATGGCGGCTACGTGAGCTCTTCTAGTCCACAATAGGTCAGTGTCTGAGCACAAAACCTTAAGGTCATATACGGGGGGACGCCGATTCCATCACTCCCGCTGGGAAACGACTTCTTGGATCTGTGAATGATCTGATCACATTTGCAAATATTCCCAGGACTCCACGCAATCCGCTTGAGATTTCGCAGTGCCTGACATATGGCACAGAAGGTCTAAAACATATGAGTTATATGACTCACCCTGAAGACCCAGCTGCCCGTCTGCGGGCGGTACTCTATGAACTTGGTGTCGTGCTTGTCGCACACGCGCCGCAGCTTGCCTTCGTAATCCATCTTCAACAGTCTGACAAACAAACATTATTATTACACGATTACATTAACAACAATATTGTATTAGCTATCTCGTTTTCATAGTACTAGCTTTGCAAGTTTCGGGCTAGATAGCGCTGTGTGAAATGTCCAGCATTATTTTGGTGTGACTAAATGAGTTAAAAATTTGGGGGGGTTGTAGAGACATTGAGGTTCAAGAGGGGTAAAAAAACAAAATGGGAGTATCCGGTGAAGTCGCACGCTAGCTATACTATACAAGCTCTTTGTTAGTACATTTCGACTCCGTTTTTATTTTTAGTTGAAATGTTGTAGTTTTAAAGTAATTAGCCGTAATAAAAACTCAACTTTGACGATTTTCGTTATGCGTGTAGCTTTACTAATACAAATATAGGCAAGTCTGATTTTTTTTTATACTATTTATATGGCAAACGAGCATGCAGTCCACCAGAAGTTAAGTGGCTATTGCAGCCCATGGATATCCACATAGAATTCAAAACAAGCTATTATGTTGTCTTGATCTCTATGTGGATACGTTGTCATACTATAGGACTTAGCTGGTATGCCTATGTGCCAGTAATTACAGGAACATACCATTACCATCTAACCGGAACACAGCAGGACAAGTACTGCTATTTGGCGGCAGATAAAGGTAAGGCGGTGGTGCCCACTTCCTCGAGTCCGTTCACAAAAACTCTAAAATCCAAAATAACTGCAATTTCTACCCAAAAAAAAAACAATTAACATGAACTCTCGTTACCTATATTTGAATGAAACTGTAGGTCAAGTTCTTTGGTTATACATTTCATGGCAATATTTTGATAATCAAAGATTACAAATAATATTTTTTTTGTTTTTATGGCAGACCCGCATCTTAGTTCCAGAAGATCTCGCATCTTAGTTCGGGACGAACCACTAGTTTATAAAGGATTTTTTTGCCATATAAATTGTCAACTCTACCCAATCTCTGTTGAAGATATCTAGGTCATAGCGACCGCATCGCCTTCTGCCGTCAGGGATCGAGAGAAGTGAAGAGAATTGGGAGAGGCCTTTGCCCGTCAGTGGAACAGTAAAGGTAACAACTATTTCGTATTTTACGTTTTCCTTACCATTTAGGATCAACATCAAGGAGTCGCTTCGCCACGTCCCTTAGAGTAATTTTTCAAGCTATATTGCACTTTATCTCTTGGCAATTAGAGTGGATAGTGGTTGGCAAGGCGTGGAGCGCCGGATCAGTTACCTGTCAGGGTCGGTAATGGGGCGGCGCTCGGTCTTGTCCCGGGGCCAGATGCGGTCGAGCGTGACGACGGCGCGGCGGTTGAGCGCCTCGCCCACGGCCGGCTTGTCCGCGTCCTCCGGGTACACTATCACCTCCTTGTTGAGGAAGTGCACTGAAACACATACATTCACTGATAATTCTTTCTTGCACAAAAGCCCACGTAAAGTACCAAAGTAACTTAATCGTACATCGTGTACAATATTTTTGTTAGTATAGAGTACTTAGCGTCTGCATTTTAAAGAAAAGATAGAACCAAAGTAAAATACAGAACATAATTTTTACAAATATATTTAGTACAATGGGTGGTCGTATCGCTAAAAACGATCTCTTCCAGACAACCTTTGTATGGACTGGATTGTATGTATCACATGACGGCGGTGCATCTATAGTATACAATTAAAAACATACCTACATACTATAAACCTAAAATACTAGTACTAACACAAATTAAATTTTAATACAATAAGCAACTATACAAATGGTTATGTTGAATTAACAAGCAGTTACAACTTCAACACAGGGACAGATAATGGGTGTGCACTTTTGTTTTAAAATTACTAATAGACTTGGATGTTCTTAAAGAGGGGCAAAGCATTCCACAATCGTACGGCAGTTACAGTGAAGGATCAACCATAAAACTCTGCCGTATGGACAGGAGTACTAAGTTGGAGGGAATTTGAAGAACGCAAATTGCGATCATTAGCCTGGTGGAGAAACTCAAAACGCTCCTTAAGATAGAAGGGAGAAGAAGGGTTAAAAAGGATGTTATACAAAAGGGACAGTATGTGTGCATTCCGGCGAAGACGGATAGGGAGCCACTTGAGCTTTGCGCGAAAATCAGAGATATGGTCATACTTGCGCAAGCCAAATATGAACCGAATACAGAGGTTTTAAAGGCGCTCAAGTTTGCTCAGTTGGGCTTCAGAGATGTCAAGCTAGCAAGCGTCGGCGTAGTCCAGGATTGGAAGTAAAAGGGTCTGTGCAAGCGTAACCTTGGTAGCAGTCGGCAAGAAGTTACGAAGTCTCCGTACAGATCCAGACAATGCAAATACCCTGCGGCTAATCTCATTGATACAGGGAACCCAGGTTAAACGGGTATCCATCTATATTGCTAGATTTTTCACTGACTGGGTGATGTCTATAGGGGACTAAGATAAGTAGTAAGGTTCCAATATTGAAGTATGTACTCGTAAGGAAGGGTATATACGAGTAAAAGAGCCGACAGATGTGTGCAGTTACCTAGTGCGTCGATGTCTAGATTGGCGACGTCTATCTCGGAGTCGTAGTGCACGTTGCCGTAGTTGGTGCGTCCAATGGTGAGGTGCGGCACAACGCACGAGCCGTCCTCGCGCAGGTACCCTGCAAGCGCGACACACCACTCTATTACTCACACACCATACACTCTACTTTGCCACTAAGTTACAACACAACTTACAAAGTACTTATTACAATTTTTTAGAATATTTTTGATGTGTAACATCTTCCCTCTCGGTTTGTGGGAGCGGTTTTGGCAAAAGGGACGGTAATGTGTAACACATGGAACACCGGGGAAGCGCGCGCGGCGGTCAGGTGTTACACATCATATGCGACTACTGTAAGGCTCCTAGTTTTTATAAATGACATTTTCGCGTAGAGAGTAGACATCTATACAGTCCCACGTACATATATGAGTCTTTTTATTTATTAATTACAGAGTCAAGAACGCTGGATATCAATATAGCTAATGCTTAGCCAATAATGTTTTTGCACTGTGCGCATGCGCGATTCTTGTTTTATTTAATTATTTTATTTTTATTTATTTGTGTCAACAAAAAATTATGCCTAAATATTACTAGACTTAATAATTAATACAAGATGTCTTACTACAGGCATAACCAGCACCGTTGTCCACAGATTACGTTAGACAGGTGGTGGACATGAATGTATAAATATATGGATGAACGTATATTATGCAGGCAAGCCGGTGCAGGCAAGTAGGTACCTGCGTACCTACACAATGCAGGTTCACATTTAGTAATGAGTAACTTGGTAGCTTTAAGTTTAAATCAGACAGTCAGACAGCTGCTGCATTCAAAAAGTAACAAATCATGATACGCTAATTGAGATTTTATTTTCATTACCAATACAAAATTTTGCTTCGGAGATCCTTATATTTAATTGATCGAGCGAAGCGAGATCTCCAATTTAACTTGGACGAATCGGCGTTGTATGTGTGTATATTTGTTTGTCCAAGGATATCTTTCAATGCGTTCATCCAATCATCGTGAAATTTTATATATAGGAAGGTAGTCATGGCACAGTCCTGGTGTGACTAAATGAGCTAAAAATGTCGGGGGGTTGTTGAGATATTGAGGTTCAAGAGGAGTAACAAGAAACAAATGATAGGTCAAATGGGACGCCTAATGAAAGGTCTTCATTAATACATTTCGACCCCGTTTTTAATTTTAGTTTAATCCTTGGAAGTTTTAGAGTTATAATAAGCCATAATAATAAAAACTGAACTTTGGCGAAATGTCACAGGGTACACCAGTGACCCCACATTGCTGAAATTTGGTATGCACTGAAGCTTTAGTGACACACAAGTTAGATCATATGTACGAGCTAACGCACACATGTACAATCAGTTTAAACTTGTGTAAATAATATATTTACTTTCAGCATAGCATGCATTGCCCTAGTTACAATAATTGTTCGAATTTGTGATGAAAGCAATAAATTACTGTAATTCCAGCACTCGACGAGCTCGGTTATTTATCTCTCTTTAGAGTCTCCAACCCCGCTAGCATCCCTTAGCAATGTTACCCCAGCTTTTCTTACTGTTTGGTACATATAATAAAATATACATATAATAAACATCATATTTAGAATTTATCAATAACAATTGTAATAAAACTAACATTATAGTAGTTCCGACAAGCATCCGACGGAATTAATTAAGTTATTAAATGTCACAAAGAATCTCATCCAAATATATAAAATATAACATTATATATAGAGAAAAGTCTCAAATCCAGAATAACTGCAACTTCTACCTCTAAAAAGAATATCCAATTAACATTAACTCCCATTACTTGTAATTTTTCAATAAGTGTGTGTTACCAGTGATGACATATGGAACCGAGACGTGGTCCTTCACTATTGGCCTTATGAATAAGCTCAGAGTCGCTCTACGAGCTATGGAAAGGGCTATGCTCGGGGTTTCTTTACGGGATCGAATCAGAAATGAGGAGATACGTAGGAGAACTCAAGTCACCGACATAGCCCGACGGATTAGCACGTTGAAGTGGCAATGGACAGGCCATATAGCGCGCAGAACAGATGGCCGATGGGACCGGAAGGTTATCGAGTGGAGGCCACGGACCGGCAAGCGCAGCGTCCACCTACAAGATGGACAGACGACTTGGTAAGAACCGCAGGTCGGCGTTGGATGCAGGCCGCTTCCAACCGCAGTTCCTGAAGATCAATGAGGGAGGCCTTTGTCCAGCAGTGGACGTCCTACGGCTGATATGATGACTTGTAATTTAAGATAATTGGTTATCATTTCGTGGCACTCGTTGCACAAATCACCCTAAGAACAATATTTTTATTGTTTTTTGTAAGTCGCGCGAGATCTCAGTTCGGGGCGTATCACTAGTTTTTATATGCTATAGAAATAAATGTTTTTATTTTATTGTTAACAAGCTACATAGTTTAAAAACTGAAAGCCGACTACGGAATATCTATGTGGATGGTGGCCTATCTCACTCGGACCTTATTAACGATACTATTGAGAGCTCAATTCATCGTAATCGGATGAGTAGTTTAAGCGCTACAGTGGAACATACATAGATTGTGTTTGTTGTAGTCGGTCGGGTAATAAATAATACTCACGTAGCATCATTTCGTCTAGCGAGGGTATGGTGTAGTACCCGGGGCGGGTGCACTTCACCCCGGTGGGGTGCGGGGGGCACGCACGCGGACCCGCCGGCTCCTCCTCAGACACTGCGGACATATTACTCTTGTTACTAGTTTATTAGAGGCCGACGCTCCTGCCGGGCGGGGTCATACACCGGAACACATACGGTCGAGCGTGTCGGTGTAATGGTCGGCGGTGCTGATGGTAGCGGCAGCGGCGGCGACGGGCGTGGCTGCGGGCTCGCGCACGCCGAGCTCGCGCACCGAGCTCTCGGCCGAGACGGGGGGCGCGGCCAGCGGGGGACGAAGCGTCTTCGTTGTTAACCTGACCAACAAACATTTAGCATAATAGTATATTATGATACAAGTGAGCCAAGTTGCTCATTATACACGAGGGCGTAAATCAGCCGAGTGTTTGGTGAGCAAGTTGCTGACGAGTTTCATACGCACTTTTTCAACACACTTGCGAGGAAAACACAAATCTTCTGTACGAAAACTTGACATTTTTACAATATTTTACCACACAGCAACAAATTATGCGATACAAACAAAAAAATGGGAAAAGGCGCGCAAGTTTAATTTTTTTTGCATGCGCTAAATGTAAGGTGATGATTACATAAAGTCATACATGCTACTTCAAAATTATAATTTTAGTTATAAAATGCAAATATTTTATAACAAATTATTGTGACTTATAAATAATTTGATAATACCTAAATGTTTTTTCGTCTTAATTAAGGATACATTTATTTATTCCAAATATGTAATAGGATCAGCGGCATAAAACCTCTTTGTTGTTACAAAAAACTGCATTACCCGAGTTAAATTGAAAATGCTCTGTTTACTCGCATATAATTTGCAGTTAGGTACTAACTAAACTTTGTAGGGATAATTATATTATGAACTAGTGTGTAATATTATTACGCACGCGTGTGTTATAGTTCGGTTTATAACCCTAAGAACGATGCAAGGCTCACGAGGCTCAGTTTACGAGCAAGTGTGTTGAAAATACTATTACGAGCGGCTGAGTTCCGGCGCGTCCTTATATACTGACGAGCGTTATATCCAGAAACGCTCGTACCGCTGCAGCACGCTGACGCCGAGCTGGTGGTGATACATTGGACATAGGTATGTACTTAAATTTATATAATTTAAATTGCTTGCTTACATGAAATCCTTCTAAAAACAAACCTTTTAAGCCTTTATGGATGTATTTGTTTTGTATGTATGTGGTATTACAAAATAATATAATAAAAAAAAAATGTTTTGCAAATTAGATATTTCCATTAATAAATCTTCTAACACAATAAATACGGGATTTATCACGTACCGTTTTATCGGTGTTTCGACCGACAATGTTTCGATTCAATTCGTGAACCTTCATCAGGGCGAGTGCGATCCGCTCCGAATAACGTCTCGCCTCGCACATCTCGTCTCGCGCGTCTCAGTCTCAACGATAAGACGGTGCGTGATAAATATCGTATTTATAATTAGTATTGAAATCAATCACGAAAGTTTTCTAACTGAAATAAATCTTCTAATTTGACCTCATTTAATGCAATAAATATAATTTCATATATTTTTTTCTTTCAAAATGTTATAAATATAACTGCAATTTATTTTTCTTGAATATAAAGTTTAGTTTCTAAGATAATAGAATAACTCGGTCACGCACGACTCACCACCTGCAGTGCACTGCACTTACCAACTAGTGCGGCGCTCCGATACCTCGCTGAGGAGATCGCTCTCTGTAAACAAACCAAAACAATACATTTATTAACACAAAACATTAATACTATTCTTTACATTTCATCTTTCCTATACAATAAAGTTGTCAAAGCATGTGACATAAAACATTAGACCGGCTCCAAAGTGAACAAGGCTTACAACATATACGAGGGGCGTTCAATGTATTCTCGGTATCGGGGTAATATACTAATGATGATAATTACATTATTTCATTAGTTTATGACACTCATTGAGGGTATAAATACAAAATTTTATTTGAATGTCGCCATTAGTATTCAAAATATCATTTCGGAAAGGCAACTACGATGACTGATACGACAATGTTTAAAAAAATTGAGCATCGCGCTGTGATAAAATTCCTCATAAAACAAGGAAAGACTCAAAAAGTAATTCACGAAGAAATGATGGCTGTTTACCAAGATTATGCCCCTTCATTATCTACAATTCAGAAGTGGTCAAGTGAATTTAAACGGGGTAGAGAGAGTATTGAAGACGACCCTCGTGCCGGTGGGCCGGTTAGTGCCGGTACTGAAGAAAACGTAAAAATTGTTGAGAAAGTTGTACTCGAAGATGCCCGTTGAGAGTGAAAATATTAGCAGAAAGAACCAAGCTATCCGTGGGTACCATTCACACTATCCTTCATGACCATCTGAATTGGCCAAAGGTCAGTGCAAGATGGGTGCCGCGAATGCTCACAGCGCTTCGAACCAAGTGCGAGTTGATTGTTGCAAGGAGTTTTTGGAGCTCTGTGGTGAAAATCCGCAAAGTATTTATGATCGGATTGTTACTGGTGATGAAACGTGGGTTCATCACTATGATCCTGAGAGCAAGCAGGAGTCTATGCAGTGGCATAAAAAAGGAACAGCCCCACCGAAGAAGTACAAAGTCAGCCGATCCGCCGGAAAGCTCATGACCACAGTGTTTTGGGAATCCAAGGGAATCTTATTAATTAAGTACACAAAAAAAGGTGAGAGTATTACTGGCGCAACATACACTAACACCCTGCGCAATTTAAAGGAGACAATAAAAGAAAAACGACGGGGAAAATTGACCGCAGGTGTATTGCTTCTGCACGACAACGCGCCTGTTCACAAGGCGCACATTGCCAATGCTGCTGTGTGGGATTGCAGATTTGAAGAAATTAATCATCCACCCTACAGCCCGGACCTAGCCCCTAGTGATTACTTTCTGTTCCAAATCTCAAAAAAGAACTTCGAGGCAAGTATTTTTCCAACGATGAAGAGTTAAAGGCAGCAATTAACGATCATTTTTCAGACCAGGAAGAAAAATATTCTTTGGAGGGAATAAGTTATTTTCCAGGACAAATAAGTGTGTTCAGATCATAGGGAACTACATTGAAAAATAAATTTTATTCAGAATTTTCTGATTTTCAGATTCAGATTCAGATTTTCATGCCTATACCGAGAATACATTGAACGCCCCTCGTACATATAGATTGCGCTCCGGGCATATGCCTTTAAACACCTTTACATTATTGATGAAAAATATAGATATTCCTAATTGTTATACTTGTGGGGTGGTGGAGGAAATATAGCCCCCCTTAAATATTTATTCTATTCTGTTTATAGTATTTTTTTGTTATAGCGGCAACAGAAATACATCATCTGTGAAAATTTCAACTGTCTAACTATCACGGTTCATGAGATACAGCCTGGTAACAGAAGGACAGACAGACACACAGCGGAGTCTTAGTAATAGGGCCCCGTTTTACCCTTTGGGTACGGAACCCTTAAAAAACTCTACACTAGCACACAATACAATGAGGGGTTTCCACGGCCATGTTTGTATACCTGCTAACAGATGGCGTTGCTCTCTCATGCTCTGATTAACAAAGAGGAAAGTGAATTATCAATGTCAATTGCCGTCTCAACATTATGTTCCGAGGAACTTGAAATAAAAAAAACACATTTGGCGACTTATCTCCAGACAGCGCCATCTATTACGCTAGTGGGAACTAGTTTTTTTAGTTTAAACCGCAAATAAAAAGCCCGCGTGCTACACTTTAAAACAGAAAAAAATATACGATGATATAATAGAAATGAAAAACATAAAGGAATGAGAAGTAGCGGCAGTAAATACTGTGTGCTGCAGCTAACGATCTATAGATAGCCTAACATTAAACCACATGTCAAACTCACCTTATAGCGCAATACTCCAATTTTATTCGTTATTTTTTGTTTCCTTAATTATAAACTATATATTGTTCTTATTTGGAATATTATGTATCACCCATAAATCAGGTCCCATGTTATAAAAATGTATCAAAATGTCTCACCTAGATCAGGATAGAGTCTCGAGGAGCGCTCGTGGTCGCTCCACGGCAGCTTGGAAGCGCTCAGCCAGCTGCCTTGTCTGTCCGAGCTCGTCTCCCCATCTGTACAGTACCATATTCATTCACAATAATTCATTTAATTGAGGTAAGAATCAAATACTTACAAGATACTAAATAACCTATTCTACGGCCCATAACCAAAACTAACTCAAATTAATAATGCTGGACATTTCACACAGCGCTATCTAGCCCCAAACTAATCAGAGCTTGTACTATGGGAACCAGATAACTGATACAATACTTATATACTTTTTTTTTGTAAATACATACTTATCAAATATACAATATGTAACAAAAACCCTGTCAGATCATTAGTGGTGTGATAAAGTATCGATATTTGCTCACAATCATGTAATAGTTCACCAGAAAAAAAAAATACCTGACTAATTTAATTATTTGGAGCTCAAAACTTCAAACTTACCTCGGCAACACACCGGCGGAAATACGCGACGCGCGGGGCGGCGCCGGCGATGTGGAGGGATCAAGAACCCACGTACAACATTTGTTTGTTTGTTGACGATTACAGTTAAGAAACAATAAGTTTAATGTAGCTCAGAAAATAACTTTGTTTCAGTTCTGACACGAGCATATGTACGTATTGCTAGATAAGCAGAAGCACGTCAACTTGACACGGTCGTGTTCCACGTGTCGACCTTTAACTTCAATGCATCTTCGACACCGTTTTATGATGTTGGCATGCACTTTTCGTACAGCATAACATTAAATTATATGAAGCAGTTATTTTTTAAACATCTGTCCGACTTTAATTTGTATGTCGGAATACGCTCTTCATGGATCCGACGAGGTTTTTGTTACATATTGTATAAAAATTTCGTGTCACGGTGTTTGTGATCGCACTCCTCCGAAACGGATAGACAGATTTTAATGATTTTTTTTTGTATATTTGGTAGGTATGCGAATATATCATAAAGTACTTTTCACCCTGCCCCCACCCTCCATTTTAATCGCAATTTAAGTATTTTTGTATCAACAATATCCATACAATTTAACCGTCGTTCGTTGACGTGAAGTCATTTATATGAAGTTTCGCGTCACTTTGACTAGAGTATTTTAAATAGTTTTTATCCCGAAGTTCCCACGGAAACGGAAAATTTCAAGAGTGCGAAGCCGCGGGCGGATCAGCTATAATATATAGGAGAACAACCAGACCCGAAACAAATATCTGTAGATCATGCAAACATTTAGACATATTCATGACATGACATTTCTCTATATATTATAAGTATTTACAAAAAAAATTATACTAGTATTTTATCAGTTATCTGGTTCCCATAGTACAAGGTCTGCTTAGTTTGGGGCTAGATAGTGCTGTGTAAAATGTCCAGCATTATTTATTTATTTATGTAGATCATGCAAAACACAAACAATCAGTCTTTCTTACAGCTCTTTATTGAGGTATTGAAGCGTAAAAACACAAATTAATTTGAACTTACTGTTGTTGGTAGTGAAGTGTAGATTCCGCTTGACTCTCTCCGCCTCTTCCAGATGATTGGAGGAAATATTTTGCTTATCAGCCGGCGCGCTGCTATTCACGTCCGCATGCTGCTCCTCCTGCGACCTGCAACATTATACAACATCTTACATGTTATATCATTTACCAGCTAGCTTCCACCCGCGGTTACTCTATCAAAAGTAGCCTATATCTTAATCCAAAATCCAACTATATATTTAATTTGAGTATTAAATTGAATTAACATAGTGAGAACTAATTACATTAATTAAATATTGTAGGCACATTTTATTATGTCAACAATTCATATAAATATTTCTCAACAAAATTGATGCACCTGATCTGCTTAACGAGCTACTTCGCTTTTATGTCCCAAATCAATATATCCGGTGCAGAAGACACAGCTTCTTGCCGTACCCTCGAGCCGTACTGTATCCCGTGCTAACTCCTCGCTGCCTCGCACACTCACCGCCCTCAACAAACTCCTAGATGCCAACCCTGAATGCGATGTGTTTGCTGACGAATGGAAGGAATTGATGCTGGTATGTCTGAGGTATTGTGAGATTGATGTATGAAAGGTCTTTAATTTAACAATTCAATTTATGATTTATGATTTGTGTGATTTAATGAATTTATTTATATTAATGTGTATTATTTTAATTTTATTTTATTCTTAATTTGTATACTGTTTAGATTCTTATTGTAATTTAGATTTTAATTTGACAATGGTTTAAGTAATTAATGTTTTAATTATTTTATATTAATTAGTGTAATTGGTTAATCCGTTCTAATTAAATAAATATAAATACAGTTCACATAATAATAAGTCAGTAGTGAAATATAAAACATAAGGATATTAAAGACTGAATTGATAACAAAAAAAATTCAATAAATAAATTGACATAGCATAATCACAGATCACGCTCACAGAGGAAAGCCAAGTCTCATCGAAAACGGTTATCGTTACGACGTGGAAAGCGCTACAAACAAACTCGCTTGCATTTAATTTAGATAATACAAAGTAAGTATATAATGAATGCATGGTGTACGGTACGTACCCTTGGTGCGCGGCGTGAGGACGCAGCACGAGGCGCTTGCGGCTCGGCTTCAGGCTCAGCTTGTCCTCCAGGCTCGCGTCCGACTCTTCGAGCCCGTCGAACAGCGACTTCTACAACAGTATATTACAAGCTTCACTACTGCTAATACAAATACAAGGGGGCCGGCCGGTGAGTGCCGCGTGCAGCGTACCTTGTCGTGCAGATGGTCGCGCGGCTTCAGCTGCAGTCTGATGCCCGAGGGCGAGGTGACGCGGTACCCGGAAAGCAGCGCCGCCTGCGCGGACGGCATCGTCGGTTTCAGCACGTCCGCGCCCGTTGTTGCTGTACAACACACATGACAATCAAACCCGGCTATTCGGGCACTGCGGAGGTCGCATGTCAACAGTAAGTAGCAGTGGTAGCGGTAATCTTCTAGTACTAGTACACAATGCCCTCTACACCAGCTTCCTACTGTTATAAAAAAAAGTACAGAAATAGAGGACACGTACAAAGGCGAGCTTAACCCTAAGAAGAGTTTTCTTCCAGCAAACCTTTGGGGCTATAAAGACAGAGAGAGAGAGAGAGAGATGATTTTAAAGGTAGGCGCGTGTACAAGAATCATAAATATGTAGATATATGTTATATATTTAAGCACCTGGATATTGGACTTGGGTATAATTTTGTTGCACAAATGACTTTTTGGAGTTAGGACGCGAGCTGCAGGTACTGTTCTCACAGTAGTATTATTGACGTGACCAAGTGTTCCATTGTGTCGGTGTGGTGTCGGTTCGTATGGACGAGTATGAGTAGTGGCAGTGGTACTCACAGGAGTCGGGCAGGTCCTTGAAGAGCGGCGAGTCTCCGTAGGGACGCGCCGCCAGCGCCAGGATCTGCTCGTGCACGTTGCCCGCCGCGGACGCGCCCGACAAGCTGAACAACAACGCACACACATTCATTACACACGAGCCTCGCTTTCTAGCACAATAATCCATACCAATAATATTCATCGATCCAAGCAACATGTATACATGTATGTTTGTTAGTGCGAGGATAACTTTCGAAGTGTTGATTCGATCATCGTGAAATTTTATACATAGGTAGGTAGTGTTGGCACAATCCTGGTTTGACTAAACTAGCTAAATTGTGTGGGGGGGGGGGGGGGGGGAGAGAGATATTGGGGTTCAAGGGGGTAAAAAAAGTCAAAATGATACTATTAGGTCAAATGGGCAGTCTTAGACAGTTTTAAATAAATATTATAATAATTAATATTATTTATTTAAAACTGTCTAAGACTGCCCATTTGACCTAATAGTATCATTTTAATTTTATTTACCCCCTTGAACCCCAATATCTCAACCCCCCTCACCTGTAATTTGAATGAAACTGTAGGTCAAGTAATATGGATATGCATTGCGTTGCGTAATATACTATTTTGATAGTTAAAGATAACAAATATTGTATCTTTCTTTATAGTGTAGACTCGCGAGATCTCAGTTCGGGACGAACCACTAGCACATTCCAAACTAATTCTGTCGTACGTTTTTACTACTACGGCTGAATCGATTCCGATGAAACAGACTACTTTTTACCCGAATGCGCAGGAGGGTAACGTATTTATTGAAAAAGCACGCGTGCGAAGCCGCGGGCGCGCCACCTAGTGATATTATAAAAAAAACAATTTCCATACATCCATATGTGAGCTCGGCATTTGCGGTTGCGGACGCGAGTATTCGCGGCATCCCTAGGAGGTACACACGGCTACACATCAAGCTATAATTTACCAGTATTAGCTGACCTCGCACTGTGTAGGCTTTTCGTAGAATGAGAGGTCAGCTTATACTGGTAATGTATAGCTTGATGTGTAGCCGTGTGTACATGGTATTTGGTGTTGCAGTTTACACTAATTATATTGCAGGGAAGGTTTCTACACAAAATATGTAATTAGTGTGTATTCCTATCAAATAAAGGAGATTGTGTTTGTGTGCGTGTGTGTGCATGTACTGACTTGGCGAGTGCGGAGTTGTTGCCGAGGGGGAGGGGCAGCGCGCCGCCCAGGGACGAGCTGTTGCCGAAGATGCCGCCGCTGCCCAGGCCGCTGTCCAAACCTGCACACAACACATTCTTATTATTTACTTATAGGAAACAGCTTTCATCATTTATTAGAATCCGGCCGCGGCTTCGCACGCGTGGTTCAATCGAGGTCATAAACCTATCTATATAACAAATTTTATCTGAATCGGTTCAACCATTACGACTTGATTGAGTAACAAATAAAGGGCAGGATTGAGACATAGGCTAGTTTTGAGCAGAGTGGTGTAGAAGGATGTGGATATATAATACCTGTCCGGAAGGAGTTGTTGGCGGGCTGCGGGAACATGGTTGAGGCGCCGCCCAGCGCGCCGAACCCGCCCGCGCCCGCCTTGCTCTGCCCGAACCCGGCGCCGCCCAGGCTCGTGTTCAACCCTAACAATAACAATACATTATACATCTCGCAATAAGTAGAGGTAGTAGACGACCTGTCGTGTATTACATTACCTAGCGTGGGCTGCGTGGTGCCGAAGCCGAAGGCGGGCTGGCTGGTCGCCGGCTTGCCGAACGAGCCGAACATGCCGCCCGCTGTCGACGTGTTGGTGCCGAAGCCGCCGCCCATCGAACCCACACCTGTAACACCCTCGATTAGCGTGCGAGCTCGGCCGTACAGTACATCGCTTACACCCGACTACGACACAAATACATATTTAAATCACGAATGCGACCTCATTTAAAGTCTTTTATAATAATTTGTTGCTAAAATAGATGCTTGTTTTTTTTTCACTACTAATCATTTTTAAATAGAAATAAAGATTTGTCATGGAGTTTGTATTTAATTTGAAAATAGAATGAGGTTCATTGAATTCATGATAAGCGAAAATGACAAGTATACACCTCCGTGGCTCAGTGGGCGAAGTGCTGTTTAGACGCAGGAGGTTGCGAGTTCGATTTCCGCCGCGGAACAAATGTTTGCATGATTTACAGATTTTTGTTCCGGGTGTGGTTGTTGTGTCTATACAGGTTGTCTCAAAATGGTCCGACTATTAGAGAGAAAACGAGACGCAAACAAATCGGGGTGGAGCTGAGACAGGGGTAGCGTTTGAAAAATATTTCTTACATTTTTAGTTGCCGCCATGCCTTACAATTTTGCGTGCGCGCGTATTTTGAAAACAATCGATCGCTCATTCGTGTTCGTCGGTTATTTCGACTTCATTATGGATTGCGCAATATTGGAAAAACGCCTCGTAATGGCACCATCCTCACTTGGATCCAGGCATTCAACGTTACTAGAAACACACTAGGCGATATTCATCATGGCCGTCCAAGAACAGCAACAACTCCTGGAAACATCGAGTTGGTTGCGTATTCCCTAAGTTGACAGCCTCGTGTTAGCGTTAGAAAGCGTGAATCACAACTGGGGCTATCCGAGACTTCGACAAAGTGAACACTACAATCATCAGTCGTGGTTCCAGCAAGATGGAGCCCCTGCGCATCGCATACCACTAACAACTCGCGAGCTGCACTGCAAGAGTTGTTTCCCGAAAAAGTGATTTGTCGAAGGGGTAACATTGAGTGGCCACCACGGCTACGGAGCCCTGATTTAACTCCACTTGATTTTTCTTGTGGGGTTATCTTAAAAGTGTTGTCTACGAGAACAATCCACAGAGTTTGGAAGATTTAAGAAGAAACATTAAGGAGTAGATCAGATTGATTTCACAGCAACCTTTTCGAAGTGTCGCCTAAGCAACGGTCGTCATTTATCTAATGTAATATTCAAAAAGTAAAATTTAATTCTTTGTGTACATTTTGGTATCAATAAATAAATTACAATAAATTTTTTTTATTATTATCCTTCGTTTTGAGACACCCTGTATATTATAAGGTGGCCGTCCGCGTCCACAGTACATACCGGGCTGGGGCGCGCCGAAGGAGGGCGCCTGCGCCTGCAGCGGCTTGGCGCCGAACAGGCCGCCGCCGCCGCCGAAGCTGCCGAAGCCGGAGCTGGCCGGCGTCGCGCCGAACCCGCTCGTCGCCGGCTTGGCGCCGAACAGCCCGCCCGAGTTCACAGACTGCAACAGACAGGCGCGCGTGTGCACAACCGACTCACCGTGCTCACCATAATTACGGAACATTCCTATTCGCCCAATTATTCTGTTATAATGATAAACTTTTTGGTAGAACACTGCCTTCAAAATTGCAGTCAAATTCATTTATTCCTTGTTAATCTAGGCACAATGTTAGGTTGGTAGGCCAGGGGTTGTATATAAGCGCTGGATTTCGCGTTGCGGCTTAATATACGTATTTTATAAATAACAAATACACACGCGATATTAATGATTATTTATTATTAAGAGCGTGTAGTGTCCCACAGCTGGGCAAAGGCCTCCCTTACTTATCTCCAGTCTTTTCTATTTTGGGCTATTGCGGAGCAATCCTGTAAATGGGCATCAACTTCGTCCCTCCATGTTCGGCGCAGTCTGCCGCGATGTCGTTTCCCGTCCACTCTGTGGTCGCTTTAGCCCATAACGCATCCGACATGCGGCAGACGTGTCCCGCCCAATCCTACTTCAGTTTACCCGCTTGTTGTTACGATGTTGGTACCTGGTTCTGCATATTGGAGCCGAAGCCGAAGGTGGACGTGTTGGTTCCGAAGGTGGACGCCGGGGTGGAGGCCGCCGCGCCGAACAGACCCCCGCCTGGAACAACGCACAAACAAACAAACTATACAAACAACTGTCCCGGAAATACTATTCAAAACCTGAACAGGGCGAGTCCAACTATGAAAATTAACAAATTTTCCTATTTTTAGATTTTATTGTTTTACTAACAAATTATAGATGTAATAATATCTGATAAATACATTGAATTGCATATAAAAACAATAGTAATTATATTTTCATTTTTAAGAATATTCTTTATATGAGTGTTTTAGAGTTTGCGCCTTTCCTAGAACTTACCGCATACAAACTTAATGTTTGACTTAAAACAGATGATTTTTCCGAATCACGCTAAAATCGATATCATCGCGCTAACAAGCGTTCCGAGTCCTCTTTCCGAAAATGCTCATGAGCCGTCCCAGCTGGTGTCTGTCAAAAGTGAGGTGACAGCTGGTTGTTTGGTTGGTTGTGAGTAACAGTGTTCTGTGGTTGGTTGGTTTCACTGTTGTTATGCAAATAAAAATACACCGACTTGCAGCGCGTTCATGCGCGTTCCGGATACTTGACAGTTCACGTAACGTCCGAGAGGCCAAATTGCAAGCCAGGAGATGCCACTCCGAACATCACCCTGTAACTCAGAGATAGTCGTCTCTGACGTTGAAGCCAGGGTTAAGCACGAAAATCCGACCCTTACCCACACTTACCAAACAAAAATGGTCGAAATGTTGAAGACCCATGATGATGAATCGGTACGCAAAATAGGTGCGTGAACGCTAGCTGCAATTATGTCGTGACTCGGTACAAATAATACACAAAAACGGTTAAATATTGCAAGGTTCAGTATATCTTGCGGGAGTGCGCGCTCGATGATGATTATTAGCGACGGAACTAACCTACCCTTGCGTATCTACTTATAAACGTTTGATAATAAATGAATACGAAATACATACAACCTGTTTTGTTAGTTACGACATTAATTTAAAACACACATCCGGAATAGTATTAACTAATTTTAGAGGTGGGCTTAATACTGGGAGTTTGAATCTTTATCCAGCAATCGATACATTTCCAATAAACAATTTGTAACGTACATCGGCGGCGCGTTTGCGACGATACCGCTTAGTCAGTATAACAGGTACCTACTTACATTATGAATGAATGTAATTTGTTTACCTATTTTATACAAGCTGTTTCATTCATATTTTAGGACTTGATATTAGGGATGTTTGAAAATTAAAATTTTCTATGACAATGCATTTGTAAAAACCTATTTGACAACAATACTAGCCATTAGCCCTACCCGTGTGTTCATTTAATGTCATGTCAAAACAAGTAGTATACATTTAATTTAGTTTTTTTATTCAACCGTTTTTTCAATCTAAATAGTTTGAATTGCAACCACATCTATATATATAAAACAAAGTCGAGTTAGTTACAGCATTTATAACTCAAGAACGGCTGAACGGATTTCGACGATCTTCGATTTGTTGGATTTGTCTCCGCCCCGCATAGCAGAATAACTATTAAAATCTCGGAAAAACTCACGCAAAAAGAAATTATGAAGAAAATTAATTTTCTCATACATAGATGCAGCTAATGATGGCCGATTGATAATTCGCCATGGCAGCCCGCGTCATAGGTATCATAGGTCATAGGTCAAGGCGAAACTGATAACATTAATAAAACAAAAATGAGTACCTGTGGTGGTTGTAGCCCCGAAGGCAGGTTTCTGTGCGCCGAACAGCCCCGTCGCGCCGACCGCGGGCTGCGCGCTGCCGCCGAACGAGAATGTATCTACAGATGACTACCAATGATGGTTGTAGCCCCGAAGGCAGGTTTCTGTGCGCCGAACAGCCCCGTCGCGCCGGCCGCGGGCTGCGCGCCGCCGCCGAACGAGAATGTATCTACAGATGACTACCTGTGATGGTTGTAGCCCCGAAGGCAGGTTTCTGTGCGCCGAACAGCCCCGTCGCGCCGACCGCGGGCTGCGCGCCGCCGCCGAACGAGAATGTATCTACAGATGACTACCTGTGATGGTTGTAGCCCCGAAGGCAGGTTTCTGTGCGCCGAACAGCCCCGTCGCGCCGGCCGCGGGCTGCGCGCCGCCGCCGAACGAGAATGTATCTACAGATGACTACCTGTGATGGTTGTAGCCCCGAAGGCAGGTTTCTGTGCGCCGAACAGCCCCGTCGCGCCGGCCGCGGGCTGCGCGCCGCCGCCGAACGAGAATGTATCTACAGATGACTACCTGTGATGGTTGTAGCCCCGAAGGCAGGTTTCTGTGCGCCGAACAGCCCCGTCGCGCCGACCGCGGGCTGTGCGCCGCCGCCGAACGAGAATGTATCTACAGATGACTACCTGTGATGGTTGTAGCCCCGAAGGCAGGTTTCTGTGCGCCGAACAGCCCCGTCGCGCCGACCGCGGGCTGTGCGCCGCCGCCGAACGAGAATGTATCTACAGATGACTACCTGTGATGGTTGTAGCCCCGAAGGCAGGTTTCTGTGCGCCGAACAGCCCCGTCGCGCCGACCGCGGGCTGTGCGCCGCCGCCGAACGAGAATGTATCTACAGATGACTACCTGTGATGGTTGTAGCCCCGAAGGCAGGTTTCTGTGCGCCGAACAGCCCCGTCGCGCCGACCGCGGGCTGTGCGCCGCCGCCGAACGAGAATGTATCTACAGATGACTACCTGTGATGGTTGTAGCCCCGAAGGCAGGTTTCTGTGCGCCGAACAGCCCCGTCGCGCCGGCCGCGGGCTGTGCGCCGCCGCCGAACGAGAATGTATCTACAGATGACTACCTGTGATGGTTGTAGCCCCGAAGGCAGGTTTCTGTGCGCCGAACAGCCCCGTCGCGCCGACCGCGGGCTGTGCGCCGCCGCCGAACGAGAATGTATCTACAGATGACTACCTGTGATGGTTGTAGCCCCGAAGGCAGGTTTCTGTGCGCCGAACAGCCCCGTCGCGCCGGCCGCGGGCTGTGCGCCGCCGCCGAACGAGAATGTATCTACAGATGACTACCTGTGATGGTTGTAGCCCCGAAGGCAGGTTTCTGTGCGCCGAACAGCCCCGTCGCGCCGGCCGCGGGCTGTGCGCCGCCGCCGAACGAGAATGTATCTACAGATGACTACCTGTGGTGGTTGTAGCCCCGAAGGCAGGTTTCTGTGCGCCGAACAGCCCCGTCGCGCCGGCCGCGGGCTGTGCGCCGCCGCCGAACGAGAATGTATCTACAGATGACTACCTGTGATGGTTGTAGCCCCGAAGGCAGGTTTCTGTGCGCCGAACAGCCCCGTCGCGCCGGCCGCGGGCTGCGCGCCGCCGCCGAACGAGAATGTATCTACAGATGACTACCTGTGGTGGTTGTAGCCCCGAAGGCAGGTTTCTGTGCGCCGAACAGCCCCGTCGCGCCGGCCGCGGGCTGTGCGCCGCCGCCGAACGAGAATGTATCTACAGATGACTACCTGTGATGGTTGTAGCCCCGAAGGCAGGTTTCTGTGCGCCGAACAGCCCCGTCGCGCCGGCCGCGGGCTGTGCGCCGCCGCCGAACGAGAATGTATCTACAGATGACTACCTGTGGTGGTTGTAGCCCCGAAGGCAGGTTTCTGTGCGCCGAACAGCCCCGTCGCGCCGGCCGCGGGCTGTGCGCCGCCGCCGAACGAGAATGTATCTACAGATGACTACCTGTGATGGTTGTAGCCCCGAAGGCAGGTTTCTGTGCGCCGAACAGCCCCGTCGCGCCGGCCGCGGGCTGTGCGCCGCCGCCGAACGAGAATGTATCTACAGATGACTACCTGTGGTGGTTGTAGCCCCGAAGGCAGGTTTCTGTGCGCCGAACAGCCCCGTCGCGCCGGCCGCGGGCTGCGCGCCGCCGCCGAACGAGAATGTATCTACAAATTAAACAATACTTCATAAAGGAACATTTTTGGCCGAAGAGTGTCGTATTTCGTCGTTTCCGAGGACGGATACCGAACACCGACCACTCTCCTCTAAACTTGCACTGTTTATGTAGTAAATATGTATAAGTTTTTATTATAATATGTGTGTTGGGTTAAAAATGCTTGATATTTGAACGACGACCCGCGTTCCCCCCCAAATCAAACGACTCACAGTCGTTCCACGCACCGCCGCGAGAAGCAAGGCGGCGCCACCGGACTCTCAAAAACGCGCGTACGCACCTCGAACATTTAATGCAAAATATTCAACTGGTGGTAGAGCTTTTGTGAACGGGCTCGAGGAAGTGGGCACCACCGCCTTACCTTTATCTGCCGCCAAATAGCAGTACTTGTGCTGCTGTGTTTCGGTTAGATGGTAATGGTATGTTCCTGTATTTACTGGCACATAGGCATAACAGCTAAGTCCTATAGTATGGCAACGTATCCACATAGAGATCAAGACAACATAATAGCTGTTGTTTTGAATTCTATGTGGATATCCATGGGCTGCAGCAGTAACTTAACATCTGGTGGACTGCATGCTCGTTTGCCATAAAAGAAAAAATATTCAAATTCCTCATTTCCAAGCAGTGAAAACCTTCGTGATTGTGCTATATGTTCCTTAAAGTGGAGTGTGTCCCGGGACTCGGCTAGTTGGAGGAATAAGAGGGTGAGCTGTAACATCTATCAAGTGTCGAATGATTCAATAATTATTTTGTTTCAAAGCTATCGCATCGCACAATGTGTTTTAGGCTAAGCTTTTTTTATGTTATCTGTGGGGAAACAGGCTTACGGCCCACCTGATGGTGAGCGGTCACCGTCGCCTACCGACACCGGCAACACCCGGGGTATTGTCGATGCGTTCCCTACGCTGTAGAAACCTCTTTACATTTCTCTTAAAGCGTGCCATGTCGTAGCCTAACGGGACAACCTCAGATGGTAGCTCATTCCACATCTTGCGAGTATGGGGTAGAAAAGATCGCGTGAAGCGTGTGGTGCGCGATACCCAATTGTCGATGATATGTGGATGAGCTTTATTGCGTTGTCGAGAAGTGCGGTGGTAAAATCTCGCCGACGGGATGAGATCAAATAGCTCCTCAGAACATTCCCCATGCCATTCCCCAAGCTGTATATAATATACTATTATGTGCCGTAGAATAAGTTATTTACTATCCTGCAACTATTTTATTGTTGCCTGAATTATATGATTGCTGCCGCCCGCGACTTCGCTCGCGTGGTTTCTCAATAAAAACATTACCTAGGAGGGTAAAAAATAGTCATGTCCCAGTCCTGATCTTATTTTCTCTGTATACTTAATTTCACATATTCGACATGTAATAATATGTGGTAATTGATAGGTAGGATGATCATTGTGGACCCTGTTGGTTATATATCAGTAGGTCTAGCTCTAGAACACTGTTCCAGTACTGCTATAAGCTTAATTAAAAAATATTTACTGCATGGGATACACATACAGAGATGTCAGTATTAAATAGAGGTTCAATGCATTAAGCCGACTAGCGACTCGGGCGTGCAATCTTAACAACATTACATTACATTATGCCAACAAATTATTCATTTATTTATATAATTTATTTATTAATTTTTTTTTTGAATTTTTCTTTTAGTTCTTCATTCTTTATTGTACACAAGAAAATACATTATAAGGTACAGAAATAGAGGACATGTACAAAGGCGAGCTTAATACTATAAAGAGTTTTCTTCCAGCAAACCTTAGAGGCTAGAGAGAGAGATGATTTTAAAGGTAGGTGCGTGTACAAGAATCATAAATATGTACATGTATCTTAAACAAATAAAACGAAATATACCAAAAATAAGTAATAAAATGAATGAATATAATAAATAAAATAAATAGACTAATATATACAAAAATAAATATATACCTACAATAAAATAAAATTACAGAGTAAGATTTTACTTGTGCCGTAAGACTTTGCTTTTTGCCGAATTTCGTGATTCTAGGTCAACGGGAACTATCATAAAAGTTTTCAACCCAAAACCTATAAGGTGCTTCCGGTAGACCTACAATTGTCATTTTTGGTTAAAAGCACAAGTAAAGGAAAAATATCCAAAAATAAAAAAAACAGTTGAAAATTAAGGTAAATTTATCCCGGAGTGGCATACGCTACTTTTTACCTAACTGCGCAGAAGGAGGGTAATGTTTTTATTGAAACAGTACGCGTGCGAAGCTGCGGTGCGGTCACCTAGTAGTAGACAAAATGAATGTTATTGATAATAGAATAGAATAGAGAGAATATGATAATAATTCATTATTTTAATAAGTTCCTTATCAGACATCAACTCATTTACGGTATTACCAGTACATTTACCAGACAATATAGTTCACTAATACATCTTTTAGTGCGGGCATCAAGATGCATATGGGCAAGACGAAGGTTATGTCGAGCATTTCTGTAGTTACGCTCCCAAACGTCCTTGTTGGAAGCGACAAACTAGAAATGGTCGACTCATGCGTTTATCTTGGCCATGTTTTATCTTTTGGCAAGGAGTATCAGGTGAGGGAAGTCATCAGGCGCGTTCAACTTGGATGGGCAGCTTTCGGCAAACTAGATAACATACTAAAATCCACACGTATTCCACAATGTCTTAAAACACATCTCTATAACCAATGTGTACTGCTACTATGACTTATGGCGCCGAGACATGGAAGCTCACGGAGGAGGCTGTGCACAACATAAGCGTAGCACAGAGAGCCATGGAGCGCGCCATGCTCGGCATCACACTCTTACATCCAGTTCCCAATACCGACATTCGCAAGCAGACTGAAGTACAAGACGTCAGCAAAGCGAATATTGGGATCTAGAAAACACGCACACTCAAAAACACATACACACACGTACATACACATTCTACCCATATACGACCACTGTATGTGCTCGCTACTGTTGGATAACCTATTCCATGTAAAAATGTGTAGCCTAAATAAAAAATGGTATGGCTATTGAAGAGCGGGGTCATCTGACACAAGTATAATATAATATACTTAAAAGCAGATCCCAACAACTTTGTTAAACCATTATTATAAATACGGGATTTATCACGTACCGTCTTATCGGTGTTTACTTAGGCTCACTTAGCCTCGGTACCGCGTACTCTGATTAATAGAGCACTAAGGCTATGTGCCTCTCAGTACGTGAACCGCGAGCTCTCACACATAAAAGGAGTGCTGGAACAAAACGGCTACGGGTGGAGACAGAGCTGTCGAATTGCGGACACATCCACAAGATCACGCATAACAACGGTAAATAGAGCAGTAGCGTACTTACCTTTTGTGAAAGGATTAACGGATAAGATCGGAAACTTGTTACGCCATAAGTACAGCATCAAGACGATATTCCGTCCTCAAACACAATTGAGACAGCTGCTGCGTTCGCCGAAGGACAGAGACCCTCTGGGCGTCCCTGGCGTATATATGATACCGTGTGACTGCGGTAAATGCTACATTGGTGAAACAAAGCGTAACGTATCTACTAGGTTGACTGAACACATACGTGCAATGAAGAATGTTGACTCAAACAGTTCTGCAGTGGCGGAACATTCCCTAGATTCTGATTCGACGCACTACATACGTTTCGACAAGGCCCGGGTTTTAGCGAGAGAGAAGTTCTTCGTTCCTCGCAAGATCCGAGAGGCGATAGAAATAAGTCGTGTGCCGAACTTTAACAGGGATAGAGGATGGGTTCTACCGCCGGCCTGGAGGCCATGTCTTCATGATGCAAGTGACAGAAGAGTGAGTGAACCTGGTATAGACATAGTTAGTGTTGTGTGTTTGCCTGTACCAAGAACTACAGAAGAGAGCAGCAGTGATGATAATGATGATGACACAGCGGGTCAACGCACTGTGCTTTCGTTGACCCAATCCCCACCACCCCGCCCGTCCACTCGCGCGCAGTGCGAGGCGAGACGTTATTCGGAGCGGATCGCACTCACCCTGATGAAGGTTCACGAATTGAACCGAAACATTGTCGGTCGAAACACCGATAAGACGGTACGTGATAAATCCCGTATTTATAATAATGATTGAAATCAATCACGAAAGTTTTCTAACTAAAACTTTGTTAAACTTCTATATATTTTACAGAAATAAAAACATTTCCTTTTTTTTTGATTGGGGCTCAAGTTGAGCAGGACACTTGGCCAGACGCAGTGACAGGTGGACTAAGGCACTAACGGAGTACAGGCCGAGAACTGGCCATCGAAATAGGGGACGTCCACCAGCGAGATGGGTCGACAACATCATTAAGACCGTGGGTCGTACGTGGTTCCGACTGGCACAGGATCGGGAAGAATGGCGGAAACAAAAAGGGGCCTATGCCCAGCAGTGGCTCGACACGGACTGAGAATGATGATAGCTTTCAACTTTCTCTGAAACATTTGACATAGCAATTGACTTAATGACTGGCAGTTTATTGCTCACTAGCCGACCAATCCGCAGCTTCGCACGCGTAGTTTTTCAATAAAAACATTACTCTCCTTATGCGCAGTTGGGTAAAAAGTAACCTATGTCACCCGGGGATAGTGTAGCTTCCCAACAGTGAAAGAATTTTTTAAATCGGCGCAGTAGTTTCGGAGCCTATCCAATACAAACAAACAAATCTTTCCTCTTTTTATTAAGTATAGATAGAGGAAGGAGGCCATACAAAAGATAATTTTGCGCATCCATGTGGTGTTGCAGACTTTATATTTATCTCGTCGGTTGGGAATTACAACGTTACAAAGTAGAGCGAACAAAGCTAGTAGTGTTTGCAACTCACTGGTTTGGCCGAAGGCGGGCTGCGAGAGCGCGCCGCCGCCGCCGAACACGCTGGGCGCGCTCGTGCTCGCCGCGCCGCCAAACGTACCTGCAACACACGTACACATGTCATACACACAACATACACATGTCATAGGAACTGTTTTTGAAGTAAATCTTCTTTACGCACGCTTGACTTGGGGAGTAAGCTGGTGAATGCGTTACGAAAAGTGCGAACCGAAGTTGAGAGGGAGATAGAAAGGGAGAGAGTTACGTTTCGCATATTTTTAAACGTTAATGTGCTAATGCGAGTTGCGTCTGTCCAGAATGAACATAAGACTGATCAACCTACAGACGTGTGGACAGCTCGTGGAAATTCATCTGCGGACGCATCTGTTGACGTGTAGAGGAGGCTTAAGACATAGTGCAGGTCTATTGTCTGTATCACACTGTAGGAGCAAGCGAGAGCAGTGCGCGCGCACATTTTCTTTCTCTCTTCCTCTCATAGGCAGTGTATGAAATATATCTATATATATATATATATATATATCGCTCAGTAGTTCGTTTGCGAGTTTGCTAGCGTTATGTAAACGCTATTGGTTTGATTATTTTTTGTAATTTCATTTTGTTCTTAGACAATTTTATAAATTAATATTTTAAAAAGGAAGTTTTTCTTTAGTTGTGTGGTCTAAAGCGCACTCGATTTTGTTTTGTTTTTATACTAAATGAAGATGGGACAAGCCTATGACCCACCTGATATTAAGTGGTAACCATCGCCTGTAACAGAGAACTGCCTCGTAGGTAACGCACCTTAGAAATATGCTCTATGATGGCTTGCCCTGCGTCCATCAACTTGAGGCATACAGGTGTAAAGCCTCATGTGCCTGTAATTTCACCGGGAACATACCCTTCAAACCGAAATAGAGCAATGCTACTTGGTGGCAAAAAGAGGTATGGTGGTGGTACTTCCCCGGGCGAGCTTTTTCATGAGGAACTCTATTATGCCTCAAGTTGATGGACGCAGGGCAGTGCGGCTTTCAAAAGGTCAAGAATGTCTGACACATCATTCCTGCTTTTACTTTTAATAATTTCAAAACTCCTATACACTATCTGTACACCGAACTTCATCGAAATCGGTCCAGCCGTTTACTCATGAAAACGTAACAAACAGAGAGAGAGAGACAAAGTTACTTTCGAATTAAAAAAAAATAATAATAATCCTCCTAGCCGATTTCGGCTACAGAGACTTGACTTTGTGATTATTGGCCTAGGTGTTTAGCCTGTATGTGGCTGATGTACCCTATTTTTGCGCTAAAAGTCCGGTTACAATGAACACAAGTTAAGGCGCCATTAATGTGGTTGTAATTGATATTAGCCGGCGGTCGACTTTTAAGCTGATCTCGTTTTAAGTCTAGTTCTTGCCTCCTTTCTTCTTCAAACTCGTACACTTTGTCCTGAACATGACGCCTCCATTCAGGTCGTTTTTCAGCGAGAGCCTCCCAGCGCGACGGATCGATACAACACCTCTTCATGTGCCTCTTCTGTACGTCTTTGAAACGTAGGAACTGACCTCCGCGTTTCCGCTTACCATGTTCTAGTTCACAGAAGAAAATGCGTTTCGCCCTTCGCTCATCAGACATCCGAGACAGGTGCCCGCACCAACGCAGCTGACGCCGCATCAAATATGCCTCTATGCCACAGACATTAGCCCGTCGTAGAACATCGGTATTACGGACCCGATCCGACCACTTGATGTTAAGAATGTCGCGGAGGCATTTCAGATGGAATCTGTCTAACGTGCGTATGTGTCTGCGATACAGGCACCATGTCTCTGACGAGTACAAGATGTTAGGAAGTACAATAGCCATATACACCTTAATCTTGGTACTCAATTTGATGTTATGGGAGCGAAATACCTGGACTCGTAGTTTACCAACAGCAGCCATAGCGGAGCCAAGTCTGCTGTTGATCTCCGAGTCAAGGTCGCATTTTGTTGTTATGCTGCTTCCCAGATATCTGAATGTATCGACCTGTTTTATGGGCTTTCCATCGATTTGCAGATTCAGTGGAGCTTGGTTAACAGTGTCCATGGCCATCACCTCTGTCTTTGTAATATTAATTTTGAGGCCAAATCTACAGCACGCAGCGTCAAGCCGAGTCATCAAGTCCTGGAGTCCCTCAGAAGATTCCGCAACGAAACATAGGTCATCAGCATACATCAATTCGGTAATGAGGTCATACGATACCTTTGTGTGCGCTTTTAACCTAGCCAGGTTAAAGATACTGCCATCTGTGCGAAAACGTATGCGGATCCCTTCGGTGTTGGCTTGTAAAGTCTCCCTCACGACAACGGAAAAGTACAGAGCAAAAAGAGTGGGTGCTAATACACAGCCTTGTTTTACACCACAAGTGACAGGGAATTGCTCTGTCTGCTCACCATTGACGGTTACGCAACAAGTCATGTTGTCGTGAAGAAGTCTTATCAAGCGTATAAATTTGTCGGTGCAACCAAGTTTCGAAAGCACAATCCACAAAGCTTCGCGAGGTACACTGTCAAAAGCTTTCTCCAGATCAACAAAACAGAGAAACAGAGGTTGACACTGTTCCCTGCTTTTCTCTTGCAGTTGTCTAAGAGAGAATATGGCCTCGCATGTGCCGCGATTGGGTCTAAACCCAAATTGCGTTTCAGGCAATATACTTTCAGAGAGCTCCATAAGACGATTTAAGAGTACTCTGGCAAAAGTTTTTCCTGGAGTAGACAGAAGTGATATACCCCTATAAGAGTTGCAAACAGATCGATCACCTTTATTTTTATACAAAGAGCAAATTAGTGATACGCCAAAACTAGGAGGAACGAACTCCATTTCCCACATGCGCTGGAAAAATTGCCAAATCTTGTAGTGCAACTCATCTCCGCCATATTTTAATAGTTCTCCTGGTATGTTATCGATGCCGACAGCCTTATTGTTTTTCTGCGCTTTGATGGCGATGATAACTTCCTCAAGAGAAGGAGGCTGATCCAGATCTACGGCTTGTGGTAAGGCAGGAAGTGATGCTAAATAGTTTATGTCAGCAGAACGATCCACATTGAGTAAGCTGTTATAGTGTTCTGCCCAGCGAGTAAGAACTTCTCCTTTACTTACCAGGAGGGTACCTGAAAGTGATTTCAGTGGTACGTTTACTCGATGTGGACTTCCTACTAACTTTTTAATCTCGTTAAAGAAATCGCCGAGTCTATTCGAATCAGCAAGCCACTGAATATAGCGAACCTTGTTCAGCCACCACTCATCTTTTGCGTTTCGAGTTAGTCTCCTTATTTGGCTCGTACTCTCCTTTATTTTTTCAGAAGCAGTTGTCTGATTTCCCTTTCGAAGGAGCTGGCGGTGTTTTTCTAGGGCGACTGTCAATGTATTATCATTTTCGTCAAACCAGTCTTCACAGACACGAGGTTTTTGGCCTAAGATCTCAGTAGCCGCATTGATGGTATTTGTAGTTAACAGTTTCCAGCCCTCGTCTAACTGTTCATCTTCGGGGTGTATGCCTGCTGTAAAGGTATTGACAGCTTCCCTGTAATTTGCCAATATTTCAGCAGACTCTAGCTTTTTCAGATGGAGACAGTTAGGCTTAGCCCTGCGAGGTCTACGGCAAGGGCTAAGACGCAAAAATAGTTTTGTAACAACAAGTCGGTGATCCGACCAACAGTTTGCGCCCCTCATTACTCTCGTTACTTTGACATCCGCTATATCCCGTTGACGGACTATAGCATAATCAATAAGATGCCAATGCTTGGACCTTGGGTGCATCCAGGTAGTTTTGTATTTATTTGGGAGTCTAAACATGGTATTGGTAATACCCAGATGAAATTGGGAACAGAGGCTTAGTAACAGTTGCCCATTACTGTTCATGTTACCAATGCCATGTCGCCCTATCACCCGAGGCCAAGCTTCAAAATCACGTCCGACGCGAGCATTAAAGTCGCCAAGAAGCAAAACTTTCTCACAGCGCCGGATTTTAGTCAGCACTTCTGACACTTCCTCATAAAATTTGTCCTTGACGTCATCACTTTTGTCGAGTGTTGGCGAATATACGCTGATAACATTTAAGTATTTATTGTTTCGAAGATGGAAACGTAAGGACATGACACGATCAGAGATAGCAACTGGATGTTCTTCCAACTTAGAGGCTAAAGTAGTTTTAATAGCAAAGCCTACTCCTGACCGTCTAGGCTCAGAAGCTGGTGTGCCTTTCCAGAAGAAAGTGTACCCACCACCACGTTCAACAAGCTCACCTTCGTCAGCTAGATGTGTTTCGCTGAGAGCGGCTATGTCGACGTCATAGCGTTTGAGCTCGCGAGCCACAATGGCGGTTTTACGTTCTGGGCAGAGGTTGTTGGGTCGGTCTAAAAGAGTACGTACATTCCACGCACCAAAAGTCATATTCATCTGCATGTTTTTAGATTTATTCTTATTGCGAGGAATGAGCGTTTGTTTGGGGCACCTTTTCTAGCCCCCTCCCCGGCTGAGCGAGGAAAGCAGTGCCTCTCTAAATAAAGCTGCTTTGTCTCAAAGAGTGCTGCCGAACCACACTGTCACCCCGATGCAGTGCTAGAGCGACCACTCTCCTCTCCTTAGGCCACCCGTGTCCAGGTATTAGACCAAGCCCAGGACTTTTTTAAACTCGGAATGACAAAGCCAAGTCAGATGCGCAGGATATATTAAGTTGCATAAGTGTGCGCGCCGTACACAGATGCACCCTCTCCTCCTTACTCCCCTTGACCCAGTGGAACGGAGAACCGCTACGACTGGAAGGGAACAGGACGCAGTATCTGGCAACGATAAAAACTCCTATCGCTACCTTCAGGCCTTCTACAGTTGCCTGGTTACCTCGCCACTTGAGGTGGATTGCGTTGACGCCGAAGCAACGAGCACTAGCACGGGGAGTGACCGTGCCGACTCGAGGGCCGAAACACGCCGTTGCTACAACAAAGTGTTTCGGCACTCGAGCCCCCCTCTACCAGCCTAGGTTCCTAAGGTGTGGCCGCTGCATGCTATAGCGGCGACCACTAACGACGATCGAATGCGTGCCGCGCGATCTGAGGAGCCTTTTATAGGCGATGTTGCCTCGACCACTAACGACGATCGAATCTTCGTATATTCAACGGGCAGCGTAACGACGCCCCAGAGACGTCCGCACTGTACGACGGCTCGAGCACGACCATTTATTTTTTTTTAAAAAAAAATAGTTATAATTCAAAATGAGTGTTTGCTCGAGCAAAATTATTCACCTACTGGGATGAATGGAAGAAGGGAAGGGAAGGGAAGCCTTTGCCCAGCAGTGGGATCCAGCGAGATTAGACGGCTAGTTTGTGAGCTAGTTCGCAACGCACACATTTCATTGTGTTATTATTTATTATTAGTTATGTTCTTTTTATTATCTTTTGTCTGTATCGTGGTTTCTTTGTAAATTTCTAAATTGTTTGTTAATAATGTGATCGATGTTACAAATAAATGCTATATCAATATAATTAGTATGTATGAGTGGTGCATACTAGTGTTGAAGAGCGGCTTTGCGTCCTGCTGCTGCTGCGTGAAGCCGAACACCCCCGCGCCGCCGACGCCCGCCCCAGCGCCGCCGCCCGTCGCCCCCACGCCCGCCCCCGCGCTGCCCTTGCGCCCCGCCGTGTAGTCCTCCAGTCGCAGCTCCTCCAGCGACTTGCTCTCGTACTCCTAACACAAACATAACATCATTATTGATCGAGCGAAGCGAGATCTCCAAATCAACTCGGCGTTGTATGTATGTTTGTTAGTCCGAAGATAACTTTCGAAGCGTTGATTCGATCATCGTGAAATATGTTACATGAGCAAGTAGTGATGGCACAATTTTGGTGTGACTAAATGAGCTAAAACTGTTAGGGGGTCGTTGAGATATTGGGATTCAAGAGGGGTAAAAAAAATTGAAAATGAGACTTTTAGGTCAAGTGGGACGTCAAATGAAAGATCTTAATTTTTTTTATTATGGGATTGAAATGTACATTTCAATCCCGTTTTTATTTTTAGTCTAATTCTCGTAGTTTTTGAGTTATTAGCCATAATAAAAAAAAAAACTTTGACAAAATTCACAGGGTACATCAGTGTTATTTTTTGTAACAAGACTAGTTTTAGTGAAAATAGTGCCCATGTCACACTAATATTATAAATGCAAAAGTTAGGATATTTGTTTGTTACTCAATCACGTCGTAACAGCTGAACCGATTTCGATGAAGTTTGGTAAAGAGGTAGACTAAGCCTGGATTAAAACATAGGCTAGCCAATATTAACAAAACACGCGTGTGTTGTCGCGGGCGGAAGCTAGTTCATAATAATCTAAAAAGGAATGGATCATTTGTCTATAGTATACTAAGTCGTATCTTATAAAACAATATTATTAACTTTTGTTATTAATCAGTCAATTTTATGTAACATTGACTTGTTAATTTCATTAATGTATTATAGCAGACCGGCTGCGGCTTCGCACGCGTGCTTTCTCAATAAAAACATTACCCTCCTACGCAGTCGGCAATAACATAGCTTATGTCACACTCTGGATCATAATTTATCTGTATACAAAATTTAATCGATATCAGTCCAGCCATTTAGTCGTCAAAACGTAACAAACAGAGACAGACAAACAGAATCACTTTCGAGTTTATAATATTAGTGTGGATGTGTTTGTCCACTTATTTTTTATTGTTTTTGCGTTATATTGCTACACTTTCTCGATTACTATAATTGGTTATCCATTAATAATAATCATTTAAATAAAAGCATTTAATAACATAAATAATATACAATTATTGACATGTCTAAAATACAGAAGAAACAGAAAAGAGCTATAGAGCTCAACTCACAATATAGGTCGTTTGCAACGATCTTTGGATCATTCAAATGTTTCTTCTGTATTTTAGTCATGTCAATAATTGTATAAGGGTCCGCAAGACACTGGCTGGTTAGCGCAGCTCTCGGATCACACGTCGCATACACCAAGTATATATTGTATATAAATTGATATAGAGTGGGAGTGGTACCTTCATGCAGGTGATGCAGTGGTGCTTGATGTTGATGTTCTGCGAGACGCCGCCCTTCACCACCACGTCGGTGCCCACCAGCGGGCTGTACTTGGCGTGCGCCGTGCCGCCCGCGCCCGCGCCGAATCCACCTGCGCACCAATACATAGGATACATAGCAGCTCGCTCGCCCGCTTGCTGCGTCTTGCCGAACAGTACAGTACAGTGTAGTGTAGTGTACCTGCGTTGTTAGCGAAGAGTCCGCCCCCGCTCATGGCGTTGCTCTGCTGTCCGAAGAGCGAGGTGCCCGCTTGTTGCGTGTTGCCGAACAGCCCCCCGCCGCCGCCGCCGCCGCCGGCCGCGCTCGGCCCCGTTGCCCCGAACCCGAACCCTGCACACACAATTACTATTAACAATTTTCCATGAATCCTCCCTCAAAATATTTTATAATCTGATTTTATATTCCGTAGAATTCAGACAGCCGTCATTTTTTCACATGTCAGAGATAACAAACCTTTTTGACCAGGCACCTGGCAGGATTAGGCCCGCGTGCCAAACTCGGTCGAACGCTCTCTCCACAGGAAGACGCAGACAGTGGAGTTGTTATGGTTGAAATTTTGAGTTCTCAGTTATACCATTAAACAACATGGCCAATGCGGTAATTCCTCTACGTGGTAGCTGTCGAAGTGCTATATTAGGAAGTCCATCGCAGCCTGGTGCTTTACGGCTAGGTAGGCGGAGGGCGGTCTTGCATACTTCAGCTGGAGAGATGAAGTCATCCCCGCTGAGTGGTGGTATTGGGCGCGACAGAAAATCTTGACGATGATCGAGACCGTGGCTTCAACTAGGGCGTGGTGAGCGGTGATCTCTTCTGAGGCGTCTGTCGCGACGGGATGTGGCGAAAATAACCTTCCAGATGGACTGGAAGAATTTCGGCCCGATCCATTGGAGCAAATTTCCGTTGGCCGTATTGGTCCAGTAAGGGGTAGGTGGGCGGCAGCTGTCGATTTAGGGCATGCTTGTTGACATCGCAATTAGCGGCCTCATCAATCACCTGGCATCCTAGGTGAGCCCTCGCCAGACCTCTACTGATTGGGCAACTTGTGTTATTAGCTTGTTGAGCTCCGACTTAACTTTAGGGCAGCGGATTCGAGCCCAGAGTCGAAAAGCCGGTTTTTCTTCCGTAGCTGAGCTTGTATTCGCTGTGGAAGTTCGTCCCTACGGGGTGGTCTCGGTGGTACGGGTTTGGAAGCCCAGGCGTTTGCCTCTGACATTATCTCCGTAAGATACGAGGCAGTGGCTTCGACTTCGTCTGGTGTAGTCAAGCGCCTCACAGCGCTGTCTTCAAGCATTTTCTCGTACTCTGCCCAATCTATCCTCTCTCTAAGCAGTGTACGCCTTATTGTGAAATCTGCAGTCAGGGCAAGAGTGATCAGAATTGGGAGGTGCCGCGTGTCCATATCATACAGCACCTCTATGTGGATCGGACAGCTGAGATTCTTGTGCAGCACAATGTCAAGAACGTCCTGCGGCACAGTATTGGCTTTTGGATATATGCGTCGGAGCATCTGGGCCCAATACTTCAAAATCATTGGCTTCTGCGTCATCATAAAACATGGCCACAGGCGTGATAGCCCGCGACCCCCAAGACCTATGTTTGGCATTGAGGTCGCCTACAAGGAGCGTGGGAGTGCTACTGTTAAAGATGGCTGCAGAGTCGTGTCGAGCCTAGAGGGGCCCTGAAGGGCGGTAGCCAGCAAAGATTCTCATCTCTCTACCGCCTGCGTCTACCAAGACTCCATTTGACCGCAGGGTTTGGTCTGGTGGGTTCTCCAGTTCTTCGTGGATTAAATCCCTTCTGACCAGGACAGCTGTACCTCGGTAAGCTATTCCTTGGGCTGAGACTTCGTCCCGCCGATAGCAGAAGTAGTTCGGCACCCGGAACTCAAAGTTGGTGTGGAGCTTTGTTTCGCCAAGCATAACTATATGGGCGTTCTGCGATTGAGCAAGTAGCTGGAGGGGCGAGATCTTATCACTTACCCCCTCCGGGATTCCAGTATAGGAGCTTCGGGATTCTGGAGTTCGAGGTATAAAACGCACGCCCTTTCCCAGGGGGCGCGCATTTGGGGTGTGGCCTAGCTTCTTCGCTAGTATAGCGAAGTGCTTCGTCCAGTTCGGGAGGCATTCAACAATTGGTGGGTAAGCCTTGGAGTGGGCCGTGTCTGTCTTGGGATTACATGGTGGGGCAGTTTTACCAGTGCTAGCGGATGGCGGCTGCGTAGGCTGGTAAATGGCAGCTGACGATGGTTTGGCGACAGCTTGTGGTGCAGCACGGTCTATGGGCTCCAAAGAATCGGAACGTTGGCGCGACGGGCTTTCAAGCACCGCGGCATAAAAAGCGGCAGCACTCGGCGTTGGTGCAGGTGGGGAGCGAATCGGCGGCGCATCCATAGGAACCGATTCAATTCCCACGTACGACGTCGAGTCATGGGTGGGAGTTTTCGAAAGTGCTTTGTCCTCACTGTCCGAGTTGTCGGACGACGGAGTGGCTAACCTCGTGGTGGGAGCACTTGCACTTGCTGAGGGTCCAGCAAGGGCATCTCCTCCACCATAAGAGGGGGATGGTGGCGATGGTGATCGGGGCTGCGGAAAATGCACCACCTTGTCAGGGTTTAGCATTGGCCAGGATGATCTTAGCGGTGCCAATCGTACAGACCGCACTAGCAATGGGATCCTTGTCTTAGGTGGTGGGGGCGATGGTGTTTTCGGAGAAGGTGGTGTTGGAGGAGAATGAGGTTTTAACTTCAAACGTTTTTCATCCCCATGCTCCTCGTCTGAGAAGTCGCGGCGACGAAGCTGTACGACGCGTTGTCCAGTAGTTCGGTCGGTTTCGCCGTATGGTGAAACATGAGTTTCACTTGCGCCGAGTCCTAGTGCGCCCACTGGAGAGTGTACAGCCGCTGAAATTGGCCTTGGTGTGTCAGGGGCTGATGCCACAGGCCTTTCTGCGCCTAGATTAAGGTGAGCTTCGGCATGTTCTCGCCGGACCTTAGGGATATCCGGGCGCTTTTTTGGGCTTCCGAGCATTTCTGGTTGGGTTTTCTATGGTTAGCGTTCCTTTGGGGAGGGTGGTGGATATTCCTTTGATCGGGTATTCACGATAGGGTCACTACTTTGGGTATTTTCAATAAAATACTAGGTAGTGGCACGGGCCACATTGCTCAAGTCCGGAACAGTACACAAACTTGGTAAGTTAGGGTAGGCCACATAAGTTTGCGGCCCTGAGTTTACGGAGCATTCAGAGAAATCGAATGAAAATCCATGAAGGTGACAGTCGCGACGTGACAGCTGACAGCGGGATACGTTATTTTTAATTTTCCTTCTTGATGAATTATCAAAGACATTATAATAGCATTTAAATCTTCTCTGTGAATTACAAATATAATAATTTTGTAATGCTTTGATTAAAAAGGTTTATTATACATGATTTATGTAGGGAGTGATCCAGCTAAAGAAAAATAACCTTAAAAATATAACTTTGATAATTGGTATTAAAAAATGTCATAACATTTTAAATATACCAGAAAGTTTAAAATTTATCTTTTTCCAGGTAAAACATAAAAATTAATCAAGCATTTTATTTTTTATTGCCCTTAAATAGGTTCCCTATAATTATGTCAATAGGGATGTTAAGGTAAACAGCTTGTAATTATAAATATGTGTGTACCTGTGGGTTTAGCTCCGAACGCGGTATTAGCCTGCTGCGGCTGGAACAGGCCGCCGCCGCCGCCGGTCGAGTTGAAGAGACCACCGGTGGAGGTGTTCGCGCCGAACCCGAAGCCGGTGCTCGCGCCGAAGCCTCCGGCCGCCGCGGGGGCTGCCTGCGCGCCGAATAGCCCGCCAGTCGTCGCGCCGCCGCCGAATAGACCTGCCGGATCGCAATATGGACAATTTTGAGATTAAAGGCGACCATACTACAAGACGTAGTCCCTCAAGGTAGCATCACCACCCTAGAAATAAGTATATTTACGGAAGAATAGAGTAAAATGACATTTTAGCACAGAAAGTAGAAACATTTGTACACGAGACCGTCCAAATACATTTATTTTACCAAAAAGTTTCACTAGACTTAAGTTGCCCGGTGATTGTTATCTATACAACCTGTTTTGTTATGTACGACATTAATTGAAAACACACATCCGGCATCGTATTACCTGATTTTAGAGGTGGGTTTAATACCGGTAGCTAGAATATTTATCCAATAATCAATACATTTCCAGTAAACAATTTTTAAGTAAATCGGAGGCGCCTTTTCGACGATGCCGTTTACTCAGTTTAACAGTAATATTTTATACAGGCTATTTCATTGCTATTTTAGGACTTAACATTAACGCGCCGGCGAACACTGAGCGCAACTTCAATTCGGCCACGTCAAAAACTTCGGCCTGAATATCGCTATCCCTGTTTAGTGAAGAAGTTTAGCCACGCAGAGCGACAGTGATAGCAATAGAACGAATCTAAATTTGATTAGATTTTGACCGTGTTCCGTAATACCAAAAATGATGACTGAAAATTTGTTGTATTTTTCTCATTGTGTTGTTATTCTGTAACTAGACGATATAATCTATGTTCCCATGACTAGGATACGTAAGATGTTGTTGTTTTTAATACGAAACAGTTAGGTTGAAAACAGGTCTTTTATGACGTAAAAACATGCAGAATGCGATACGCTTCTATTTCATTTTAGGTAAGTATTTTGATCTAATATATGGTTGGGAACCTAGATAAATACTATTCAAATTAAAATAATGCCTTATTAAGGTAGAAATATGCTCCAATTAGAAATGATCTTGGTAGTACGTGTTGTATGGGCGATTGTCCCTCCGGTGCCCCCTTAAGGTTAATATAAATTGTAAATGTTGTATGGGCTTCCTGTTCAGCAGTAGCCCTACCCGACCCGTGTATGACGTAAGTAACAAAACACCTAGTAGAAGTATAAATAGGTAGGTTGTAGTTAGCACCTCCGGTGGCGGGCTGCGCGGAGGTGGCGGCGCCGAAGGCGGGCGGCGCGCCGAACGCGCTGGCGCCCGCCGCCGGCTTGAACCCGCCGAACGGCGACGCGCCGCCCGCGCTCCCGCTGCCGAACGTAGGTTGCATTCCTGCACAACACAAACACATTATAAACTAATATCTTTTAATTGAATAACAGAAAGAATATACTATTATTTACAAGACAGGAGAAACAGATCGTTTGCAATGCTCTTTAGATAGCTCAACTGCTCCAGATATCAGGCGGAAAACTCCCCAATAAAAACTAACCTAACCTTCGCACACATCTAACCGACTTTACAAAAGAAGGAGAACCAAACCAGCAAAACCGCCTTAACGCGCCGCCGAACCCCGAGCACAACTTCAATTCGGCCGCGTCAAAAACTTCGGCCTGAATATCGCTATCCCTGTTTAGTGACGAAGTTTAGCCACGCAGAGCGACGTGATAGCAATAGAACGATTCTAAATTTGATTAGATTTTGACCGTGTTCCGTAATACCAAAAATGATGACTGAAAACTTGTTGTATTTGTCTCATTGTGTTGTTATTCTGTAACTAGACGATATAATGTATGTTCCCCTGACTAGGATACGTAAGATGTTGTTGTTTTTAATACGAAACAATTAGGTTGAAAACAGGTCTTTTATGACGTAAAAACATGCCGAATGCGATACGCTTCTATTTCATTTTCGTTAAGTATTTTGATCTAATATATGGTTGGGAACCTAGATAAATACTATTAAAATTAAAATAATACCTTATTAAGGTAGAAATATGCTCCAATTAGAAATGATCTTGGTATTACGTGTTGTATGGGCGATTGTCCTTCCGGTGTCCCCTTAAGCGCAACAACATACTACAACTGAGTGACAGAAACTAGTCTTTCCAAATGTGCAGTACTCAATGGAGTTCAGCACAGCATACTAATTATGCTCCCCAAATATCTGCTTATTGCCAAAGGCTGAACATAGATAAAATTAAAAAAAACAAAAGGAGGTTTTTAATTTGGTTGCATTTTTATTTTTTTATGTTTGTAAGAACTCTGTCATTTATCAGCGAATTTGCTAAATTATTTTATTATTTGAAGGGATATAAACGTTCAGAATGGTCCCATAGAAATTTAAACAAAATCGGTTCATTAGTTTGGTATTTAAATAAAAATAACTGGTTTCAATTTCCTGTTTTCTGAAGTCAGTTATATTTTTGTTCAAAAGTTGCACCTATAAGCACTCAGGGATAATGTAGCTGTCTATTAGTAAAAAATATTTAAAATCGAAACAGTAGTTAGATTACCCCCTACGTGGTACGTACAAACTACAAACAAACTAGCAGATCATTGACAAATTGGAAGTTTTTTTTCTTGATACAGTATTGGGTATCGTTGAATTAGTCCTTTAAAACACTATAAAGTTCCTCAACACATTTTTAATACCAGAGCCAATCTTGACAAGATAGATACAATCTTTTGTTAACGAACAAAACATTCAAAGTGGTCATTCTCGTAATATTCGTGTGTGCTTATCCACTCCTAGCCAAACCAGTTTTTTGGATACCTAAATAGGACAAGCACTGCAGGACATAGGACTCTCGCATAGATCTCCAGAGCTATCTTATCCACTACCAGCCATAACAGTTTTATTGGATACCTAAATAGGACAAGCACTGCTGGACATAGGACTCTCCCATAGATCTCCAGAGCTATCTTATCCACTACCAGCCATAACAGTTTTATTGGATACCTAAATAGGACAAGCACTGCTGGACATAGGGCTCTCCCATAAATCTCCAGAGCTATCTTATCCACTACCAGCCAAACCAGTTTTATTGGATACCTAATTAGGACAAGCACTGCTGGACATAGGGCTCTCCCATAGATCTCCAGAGCTATCTTATTCACTATAAGCCATAACAGTTTTATTGGATACCTAAATAGGACAAGCAATACTGGACATAGGACTCTCCCATAGATATCCAGAGCTATCTTATCCACTACCAGCCATAACAGTTTTATTGGATACCTAAATAGGACAAGCACTGCTGGACATAGGACTGTCCCATAGATCTCCAGAGCTATCTTATCCACTACCAGCCATAACAGTTTTATTGGATACCTAAATAGGACTAGCACTGCTGGACATAGGGCTCTCCCATAGATCTCCAGAACTATCTTATCCACTACCAGCCTAACAGTTTTATTGGATACCTAAATAGGACAAGCACTGCTGGACATAGGACTCTCCCATAGATCTCCAGAGCTATCTTATCCACTACCAGCCATAACAGTTTTATTGGATACCTAAATAGGACAAGCACTGCTGGGCATAGGACTCTCCCATAGATCTCCAGAGCTATCTTATCCACTACCAGCCATAACAGTTTTATTGGATACCTAAATAGGACAAGCACTGCTGGACATAGAACTCTCCCATAGATCTCCAGAGCTATCTTATCCACTACCAGCCATAACAGTTTTATTGGATACCTAAATAGGACAAGCACTGCTGGACATAGGACTCTCCCATAGATCTCCAGAGCAATCTTATCCACTACCAGCCATAACAGTTTTATTGGATACCTAAATAGGACAAGCACTGCTGGACATAGGACTCTCCCATAGATCTCCAGAGCTATCTTATCCACTGCCAGCCATAACAGTTTTATTGGATACCTAAATAGGACAAGCACTGCTGGACATAGAACTCTCCCGTAGATCTCCAGAGCTATCTTATCCACTACCAGCCATAACAGTTTTATTGGATACCTAAATAGGACAAGCACTGCTGGACATAGGACTGTCCCATAGATCTCCAGAGCTATCTTATCCACTACCAGCCATAACAGTTTTATTGGATACCTAAATAGGACAAGCACTGCTGGACATAGGACTCTCCCATAGATCTCCAGAGCTATCTTATCCACTGCCAGCCATAACAGTTTTACTGGATACCTAAATAGGACAAGCACTGCTGGACATAGGACTCTCCCATATATCTCCAGAGCTATCTTATCCACTACCAGCCATAACAGTTTTATTGGATACCTAAATAGGACAAGCACTGCTGGACATAGGACTCTCCCATAGATCTCCAGAGCTATCTTATCCACTGCCAGCCATAACAGTTTTACTGGATACCTAAATAGGACAAGCACTGCTGGACATAGGACTCTCCCATATATCTCCAGAGCTATCTTATCCACTACCAGCCATAACAGTTTTATTGGATACCTAAATAGGACAAGCACTGCTGGACATAGGACTCTCCCATAGATCTCCAGAGCTATCTTATCCACTACCAGCCATAACAATTTTATTGGATACCTAAATAGGACAAGCACTGCTGGACATAGGGCTCTCCCATAAATAATAAATAAATATTGCTGGACACTTAACACAGCGCTATCTAGCCCCAAACTTAGCAGAGCTTGTACTATGGGAACCAGATAACTGATAGAATATACATTTTTTTTTTGTAAATACATACTTATAATATATAGAGAAACAACCAGACCCGGAACAAATACCTGTAGATCATGCAAACATTTGTTCCGCGGCGGGAATCGAACCCACTACCTCCTGCGTCTCAGCCGGCTATTCGCACACTGCACCACGGAGGTCGTCAGATCTCCAGAGCTATTAATCTTGTGCACACAACTCCCATTACCCTTTATCAGATCATCTTTCGCGGAGAGCTTACGCTGCGCTTTCCGGTACGTGGTCTCTGCCCCAACGGCCATCAGCTCTTCAAGCTATGTACCCCCCGCCCTGCCACTTCAGGTCGCTAATCCTCCGGCTATGTCATGGTTATGTTCTTACCGAATCCAGATGTGGTAGCTCCAAAAGCTGGTTTCTGGAACATTTTGAATCGGTGTCGCTGTCCTCTGTGTTTTCAACAATGTATCTGAGCTGTGGCCTTCTGTCACATCAACTTTAACATCGTGCAAGCTGAAACAAGACAAACATTTTTACTAAATAAATAATTTAAGTATGGGGTTCTTCAAAAAGGGCGTTTTGAAATTATTCAAGCGTGTCGGTCACGCTGGATAGATATGAAGTAGAACGACTTTATAATATGCGTTATCTATGCGTTAATGCTTTGTTTTAGGCGCTGGTTACCACAACATCTTGAATGCTTCATTGGATGCTCTTAACACTGATCTTCTCCAACTTAAGACCTGGTCTGAGAACTACGGCATCCAAGTGAATCCAAACAAATGTCAAGCAATTATTATCGGGAGCACTCACCCACTTTCAAAAATCGACCTACCCTCAACCACTCCCTTAGTATATAATGATTGCATCATTCCTTTTGCACCGGTGGTCAAAAATCTCGGCCTCCTTGTCGATGCTAACCTAAACTGGGTGGCTCAGGTAAAAGAAGTATCCCGTAAATTTTTTGCATCTCTCCATTCTGTTATCCGTTTTAATAACTTTCTCCCAACAAGTACTAAAATATCCCTAGTCAACTCTTTGCTCCTACCTATAATCGACTATGCGGATATATCGTACCTAGACCTTAATCAGGACCTCCTTAACAAATTGGATCGACTGCTCAATACGTGCATTAGGTTCATCTACGGTCTCCGTAAATACGATCATGTGTCTGAGCATCGCTACAAACTGAATTGGCTCTCAATTCGTGACAGAAGAAAGTTAAGAATTTTATGTCTTCTATTTTCAATCCTTAGGGACCCCTTTACTCCTCATTATCTAAAATGCAAATTTTCCTTCCTCTCTGACACCCACGACCAAAACCTCAGATCCACTGATTCTCTCCTTCTTGTTACCCCGAAACACTCTACGTCCTTCCGTGGCAACTCTTTTGAGGTGGTAGCTGTCGGTCTATGGAACTCTCTCCCTACTCATATTAAAAAGGCGCCTAGTAAACCGGCTTTCAAACGACTAGTTTTAAAACGTCAGAACGTTTAGATTTGGAATCCGAGAACTCGTTAATTATTAACCTTTTATTCCGTGTAGAAAAGGTATCCGAACATTATGAACAACATTTGATGTGTTTTGCTCTGTGGAGCAGTGGGTGAATAGCCGGCTGAGACGCAGGAGATAGCGGGTTCGATTCCCACTGTGGAACAAATGTTTGCATGAGCTACAGATATTTGATGATGTCTGACGGGTCTGGATGTTTTTCTATATATTATAAGTTTTATTATTAAGCCTTTATTGGCAACACAAGTACATCACAGTTAATTTAACATGCTATTCAATTCATTATTATTATTACAATTGGTATTACGTTTATGATTAATTTTTGTTGATTTTATTATTATTGGATATGTCATGTTATTCTGTGTCGGCGTGTCTTTGCGACACGAAAGTGTAAGGAATACTTTTATTATATACTTATACTTATTAGTATGTATTTACAAAAAAAACACGAGTGTGCTAGAAAATTGTTCAAGAACGAAATGAAATTACCGTTCGCGTAACGCTAGCAAACGAACTATTGACTGAGATAATGTACATAATTTCAAGCACTAGCTATGAGAGGAAAAGAGGAAGAGAGAAAAAATGTGTGTGCGAACTGCTCTTTCTTGCTGCTACAGTGTGATACAGACAATAGACCTGCACTGTGTCTTAGATATACGAAACGTAACTGTCTATGAGAGAAAGAGAGAGAAAATGTGTGCTCGCACCTCTTCTCTCTTGCCCCTACCGTAATATACGAAATGAAGATAGAAAGAGAGAGTTACTCTCTTTCTATCTTCACTAACTTATATCTCCCTCTCAACTTCCGTTCGCCTCGCCCGAACACACTTTTCGTAACGCTCTCGTCACGCTTTCACCAGTTTACTCAAGTCAAGCGTGTGTAAAGAAGTTTTACTTCAAAAAGTATATAATATTCTATCAGTTATCCGGTTCCCATAGTACAAGCTCTTATTAGTTTGGGGCTAGATAGCGCTGTTGGAAACCTCCAGCATTATAGTTAGGTATATTTAATATGGTTAACATGACATAGTTTTAAAATAGCGTTTTGGATTCCGCCTCGAATCTGCCGTACCGACAGTTTTCCGAAAGTTTTATAATAGCCCCACAGGTGGGGCACTTGCTTGTTGCATTTCCAAGCCAAATAAAACAAAAGGCTTGAAAGGAAACCTTTGCCAAGCCGTGGGATTAATATAGAACAACAATTATACCTAAGTGATCAATGCTGAGCCCATCATGACCTTGATCACTTACCATTCTTTTAATTATTTATGATAATGCACCATACACAGTTTCTACTTCAATGTTATTTCACAAGGTTTACAAAATATTCCATCAAGGCCGCTATCATTATGCAATGTTCCATGACAAACAGACTCCGCTAGCAAAATTCAACTGTAAATATAGATTGATGTGTAGATATATATAGGTACCTATAGTGGATTGAACATTCAATTCTTTGAATAAGCTCAAATAAACCCTAATGCTGGTGTTAGGAGTAGTTTTATATATAATTAGTGTTCCTTTATTTTGTAACGCATATAAGTAGATACGCGAGGGTAGGTCAGATCAGTCGCAAATAAAACTCATTGAGCGCACACATATAACAGTGGTTTCCTTAAATAAAGTCCTTCAAGCTAAACTGAACCTTAGGCACATCAACAGCTGGTTAAATTATCTGTGTAAATTAATTATAATGGTGTTTATCTCAATTACAATTTTTCTGTAACATTATTTTATTGTATGGGTTATGCTATGCATCTAAATATCAGAATAGAATACATTTTATTAAATATTCTGTTAGTTAGGTAAGTGTTCTACAATTCAACTGAAAACTAAAGCAATACAATTTATTTAACAGTTCATTCATTGAAACCTTTCGAACAATCTATGCTTTAGTTTCTAACAGGTAATCATTGGAGAAATAATGACAAATTACTCACTAATATTACAAATGCAAGAGTTTGGATGTTTGTTTGTTACTCAATCCCATTCTAACCTCTTTATATGGATTAAAATTGAGGTGGCTGATTATTGACAAACCACATGTGTGAAACCATGGGCGGAATCTATTGTTATAATTTAAAAATCATTTTATGTAGGCAAATCTATCATGAGAAATGATTTTTTGGACATTTCGGTATTTAATTTGACATTATTTTCATTTCATTTGTTTTAATTAATGTATTAGCAATTTAAGACTCGGCATATCATTAGATTAAACTCAACTTTTTGTTAATTACAATTTGTAAGTTTAGTGCAGATAACACTTAAGTCATGTAACATATGTAATAAGCTGTGTTTCACGAATAAATAAATTGAAAAATTGAAATTGATAAGTTGATTAATTTTAGCAAAAGTACCTATTGGTTTGGAAAAGTTACAATGCCATGAAACCTGGTTTACGGACAAAAAAAGCGGTATTGCCATTTCACCAAAAGAGGCACCTAGACTTATCTTACTAATTTTCACTTGGTATAGGGATGACTATATCATGGTTGACACACAATTCTTCATTCAAATAAAACAAAAGGTGTACCAAACTGAATACGTATATTTGGCGACCTCAGCCAGTCTCATATTGTGAGCTCTGTCCGGGAGTCATCGTATTTGACGCTACCTACAGAAAATGCAGTTTTAGCAAGACTTGAAGGCCCAAAACCTAAGTTATGAGTTTCATACCTAACCTCTTTGCAATGTTATTTATATTTTATTATTGCAATTTTACAAGTTGTAATCACAAACAATGCCAAAAAATATGATTTCAGAATTAAAACAAAAGATTTTGCGCAGTTAGGATACATTTCACAATAAAATTTTGATTTTTCAGAAAGTGACATCTAAACCGACAGAATTAACGAGACTCGAGGAAAGAGGTTACTTAAAAGTTATGACAGTGCGAATACGCGTCGTTTGACCCTTTTTTTTGGAAACTTATAGGAGTCGTGAAAATTTACACGTTTACAATTTTAGTTCGCGAGATTGAAAACGAAAAATGAAAATATTTACTACCTATTGTTTGAATTACCACTAACGGTTGGGCTTCGAAACTCGGTCGGTTGTTGCAAACATTTGTAAATTCACAAACAAGGAAACTTACGAAAGGAAACACGCCGATATCCTCAGAAATGATCCAATAAATTGAAAGTTGCACGAAACTAGCACAAACTTTGTTTTTTTTGGCAGTGTTTTCGAAAAAATACAGCAAAATACACACGCGAACAACTTGCCCGCTGCTCACAGAGAATAGACTAAAATAAACATACATAGACAATCGTTCGATTTGTTCGTTCTTTCATTTATATTATTTGGCACTAGTGATGCGGTAAATAAACTGCATTTCAGTTTAGTCGATTATTTAGTATTGCCAGAGCTAAAGAGGTAATTTAAAAGTTTTTTTCTCCATTTGTTTTGTATTGTATTTATTTTTATTCCTTATTGATACTTTAAATGTACACTAGGAAACGTCACAGCAGAATACATTATAAAGAAACTTTAACAGTATCACTATCAGTACCTAAAATATAGGTAGGTACAATAAAAAAAAATATATTATTCATACGTACTAAAGTATGTGCTAAAGTCATCAGCTAGTGCTTCGTCAATATCATAATATGATTTATACAATAATAACTTTCTAATTTTATAATTATATTCCTTACAATCTAAATTTCTTATAACTAAAGGTAAATTACTAAATAGTTTTATGCTTAGGCATAAAAAGCTTTTATTTATTTTGTCAAGCCTGTGTGATGGAACAATAATATTGTTTTTATTACGTGTATTGTAACTATATATGTCTTTGTTTGCTTTGAAATCGTCAATATGTAATTTAGCATAAATTAAATTTTGAAAAATATATTCACCAGTAAATGTCAAAATATCTAATTCCCTAAATCGTAGTCTACATGAGTCTAATTTATCAATTTGCAATATAAATCGTATTGCTCGCTTTTGCAACAAAAACACTCTATTTGACTGTGATGCGTTTCCCCAGGCTAGTATACCATACGTCATCAACGAGTGGAAATACGCATGATACAGTGTTTTGGCAGCGCGTACGTCGCTCAACTGTCTTATGGTTTTAATTGCATACGCGGCTGACTTAAGTTTACCTACTAGAATGTCAATATGGCTGTTCCATGTCAACTTATTATCTATTTTAACTCCTAAAAATTTTACGTCGATGATAAAATTAATTGCATTATTAATAACTGTATTTTGAGCTAGGTCAATACTTTTAGCACTGCCCAGGAAAAATCTCATAATATTAGTCTTATTTACATTTAGTAAAAGATCGTTTGCCTTAAACCATTCATTGATATTTAACAATAACTTATCTAATTTTATGCATACCTTTTCTTTATTTTTATCACTAACTACGACTGTAGTGTCGTCAGCATTAATGTATTACCTCCCAATTACTTGAAATATTATGCGTAAAAATTACATAATTACCTATATAATTAACCATTTTACATATATATTTTCACGGATTGTACGAAATCTCGTTCGATTTTTTAAGATGCAATTGACTTGCATCAAAGCAACTTCCGCAAGCAAATTTGATCAAATGTTCATTGGTACCTTTTACCTTTCTATCTAAAATCCTTTTTCAACATTTATCTAAAACAAAATAAATTATAATATTCATCAAACATTTTTTGAAACATACACAGGAATCACTTCAGCAGATATTATCTAATTTAGTTTATTCAATACTCAAAAATTAATTATGTTTTCGCTACTCCGCAACAGATGTTGCTACAAGTCCAAAAATATATTTTAATTTGTAGGTAATGCAAATTCTTTCCAATGCTTTGTTCTGAAACCAAGATTTGTATTTTCAAAGATCCCTGCATCTCCACCATGTCGTGGCGTCCTCACATATGATGTGGGTTTCAAATGAGCCTATCAAGAAGATTATTTTGTGACAATACGTCATTTAAGAAATTTATACAGGGCAAGACACCACGAAAGCTACATTGGAAAGGATTTACTAAATATCTAATATTTATTTAGTAATTCACTTTATAGTAAATAGTTATTATAATCTAGGCAGATTTCAATACAAGTTCAAACGTGGGAGAGAATTTTATACGAACGGAAAGTAACCATAGATCATAGAGAAATACCACAAATAGGCGTTATGAGTTTGACCATAGAGCACATACCCTTAAACTATTTAAGTATTGCTATTTTAGTATTCATATTTCGCAGTCGCGACACCCTTTGCCCGCCTTGAGGATTATTAGAATAGGTCTCGGCGCAAGTCCTATTACGCACCCAACTCTTCATACATGATATTCTCTTCTGGAGGTTTAGCATGTCGTAACATAAAAGCAATATCTTGTCTTAGACACTCCGCGTCGCTTTTTGGAATCTTATTAGAACGGATAACTTCCTCTACATTGCCGATCACCTTTTCTTAGGGGATGCGCTTCGTGGTAGGTACATAATTGAGACTCTTCTCCAACACTTTGAGAGCTGAATCACTAAGGGCTTTGCTGGGTCTAAGATTGAATAGCTATATTTATGTACAAAACAAATTCGCTTATTATTTGAAATCAGTCGAAAGAATAAACAAGTAGGTATTTACATATTGTCGCTATGCCAGTTATTTGCTTTCAAATAATTTTATACAATGGTATAACGTTAAATAAAATTAATAAAATTATTTGAATATACTTAATTATAAAATAATATTAATAATTAAACAATAATAAATAAAATTAACCAATAGTGAATGTGAACAGTGTTTTATATTGTACCTACGTATGTTAATTTAACTTAAGACTTATAACACAATAATTCACATTAAATTCCTTCTGTTAAATAGCTGCAGTGTACAATCTAATAATAGGTACTATTTGATTACGTGAGTATATGATTTGATGTGGCTGTTTTTCTTATGTTCTCAACATCTTTCCTTACAATGTTCAAATGTAGAAACCCAGCCTTATCTTTATTAACCAGAGTTGTATCAGAGTTGTAAAATTCTGTGATATTAAAGGTGAATCCATACGAGAAACCAAAACTATTTTAGCTAGTATGTAGCTATTGTATATATATGCAACAATTGTATATATATCAATGCAACATACATCACAGGTTTCTTAAATAAAAGTAATATAAAGAAGTATGGCCACTTGCCACGCCCTTACAGGGCGTGGCAACAAACAGCATAAAGATTGCTCGTAACATATAGACTTATGACGGGTTTCTATATCTATCGGTAACCGACTACGCCTCGTATCTCCTTGAAAAACTGTCAAACTAGTGTCAAACTCTTGACAGGTTTTCAAGGAGAAACGAGCCGTAGCTGGTTACCGACACATAACCGCTTTAATCTAATAATATCTTAAAATAAAAACTTAGCAGGTTATCCACGTAAACATACACATACGTAGATTCACACTATTATAGACTACCTGTATTTACTTATCTAAAAGTACTATATTTTAGTATACCTTTTTATTTATCAGTATATTTTAATTTAAATTACAACATTCCTACTCGTATACATAAATATTATTATTATAAGCCTGTTGTATTTCACTGCAGGGCAAAGGCCCCCCTTCCTTCTGTCCACACGTCTCTGTTGTTCGCAATGGCAGTCCTTGAAGTAGGAGATACTAACTACATAATTATTCATCATCTCAGCCCGTCTGCATCCACTGTTGCGTATATCCACTTTTCTATAGGCCTCCTCTATATTACGCCATTCTTTCCGGTCCTTTGCGAGTCTCATCCCATTACACCCAGCTACTCTTTCAATGTCATTCGACCATCGGGCGGGTGGTCTGCCTCTTGGTCTATTCGTCCAACGCCTGTCTTCCCTTCTGGCCAAGTGTACAGCCCAGCTCCACTTCAGCCGTGCGATCCTCATATCCTATCCGTCGACGTCCACATCCTTTGTGCGACGTCGGATTTCGACATTGGGTAGATATGTGGTAGAGTGATAAACCGAGCATGGCGCGCTCCATTGCCCGTTGAGCTACTCTAATTTTATTGTATTCCTTTGTGAGCGGCCATGTCTCGGAACCGTAAGTAAGAATGGGCAGGACACTTTGGTTATACACCCTGGTCTTGAGGCATTGAGGGATTTTAGACTTTAGGATGTCTTCTAGCTTAATAAAGGCGGCCCAGTCTAACTGAACTCATCTCGTCTCGTCTTCTCTAGAAAATTGGACCAAGGGAACATTATTAAATCTAATAATGGTCTAATTGTTCATGAGAATGACTCTGCGATGAAGGTCCTTGTCAATCAAAACAACAGATTAGAGACTAACATGGTGTTTGAACCAGTGACTAGTATAGAAATTTGCAAAATTTTGAAGTTCATGGAATGCAAGAAATTTTATGGAAATGATGATATGCTTATACAAATAATTAAGGACAATGTAGACATTTTATCAGGGCCTATTTCTATAACTTATGTGTTGAGTCCGATACATTTCCAGAACAACTTAAAATAGCTAGGATACTGCCTATCTTTAAAAAGGGCGCTAAAACTGATCTTAAAAACTACAAACCGATTTCACTGGTACTGTCCAAAGTTTTTGAAAAAATTATTAAAAATAGGCTTGTTAGGCATTTATTCGGCCACAACATATTGAATGGAAGGCAGTTTGGTTATCAACATAGTGTAAGTACGGGGGATGCAATAAAAACCTTGCTGGATGATGTAGTACTACAATTAAACAATAAAAATAGGGTAGGTGGACTTTTTTTTGGATTTAAGTTCGGCTTTTGACACAGTGGATCATACGATTTTACTAGAAAAGTTGGAACACTACGGAGTAAGAGAAAAACAACATAATTTATTCAAATCCTATCAATGTAACCGGAAACAATTTGTAGAAGTAAGAACTATAGAGCGTAATACAGAGCTTATATATAAATCAGATTTGACCAAGCTTATTAGAGAGGTACCACAAGGATCAATTTTAGGGCCAATATTATTCATTGTTTTTACGAATGATCTCATAAACTTTATGGAATCATGAAAATGAAAAATGAAAATGAAAAATATTTATTTACAGCCAAAAACTTACCAATAAGATTAGGTAACATGAGGATAAATTTTGTAATTTACCTAAGATGCCTGGTATAATAGCAATATACATTTTATACAGTTTGAGGCAGAAGGCACTACCTACGATCACAATTAAGCAGCGGCCTTCACACTAGGCAAGCCTGTATCGTGAAGACCAGTCAAATAGAATTAGCAATTTTATTTCGTGACCTCGGGCATAACACAATTTTACCAATAACTAAAACTAATTTTACACATATTCTGACAAAAAAAAAATATAAAATAACACAAAGAAAATCATAAGTACCTAACTATTTGAATTATTTTATGGAAGCATAAGTATTTATAGGTGCTATAAATAATAAAAATATTACTCATAACATATAATACATACAAATCAAGATATATAACACATATATATATATATATATATATATATATATAACCTAACCTAATATCTAATACCCATTCAATAAATATATATTTGAACTTATGTATGACACAGTAGATAAAATGATAAAATTTAGGTTAAGATACTTAAAACATTTTCAGTTTCGGTGTATGAAAGAGTAAGTAACCACCTATTTACTACACATTTTGTCTGGTAGACAGATTTGTCCTTTAAATCACAGTATTTAAGAACACTGTTGTATACGTGTGACTTTATGAAAAGGCCAAATCGTTGTGCGAAAGATGTTTTGCATGGAGGTGTGGGTATCTTAAAGATCCTTTTCTCAACATGGGTTTCATAGTTTAGAGAGGTCAATACGGTCATACATGCCAGGATTAAAATTAGTTGTTTTTGCTGATGATACAAACGCTACAGTTTCTGCCGGCACGTTATCTGAGCTAACAGCTAAGTTAAATAGGGCATTAGAGGGTTTTAGTGAATGATTTAGTATAAATAATTTAATTTTAAATATGACAAAAACAAATGTTATGCTTTTTAAAACGACATCAAAAAATAATGATAATTTGTATGTGAATTATAATGATATTCGAATTAAATCAATTGACGAAGTAAAATTCTTAGGTATAAATATTAACATGTTCTTAAATTGGAAAAATGATTTGACATCTATAGTAAATTATATAAGCTCGGCATGCTATGCCATCAGAAGCCTTCGGGATGAAGTGACATTAGAGCAATTAAAACTAGTATATTATGCGCTGGTGGAATCTAAACTTCGTTACAGTATAATGTTTTAGGGGAACAGTTACGATTATAATATTAATTCAGCGTTTATTATACAAAAAAGAGCGATAAGGACAATGGTACGCATATCGCAAAATGAATCATGTAGAGAACACTTTATTAAACTTGGGATACTTACGGTCCCGTGTCTTTACATCTTAGTAATTCTAACAGATCTGATAAAAAACCTAAATAAGCTCGAAACTATACAAGAAAGAACAGTCAGAGAGAGCACTAGAAGAAAAGATATAAAAAATGAGTTGGTACCCAAGCTGAGAATCTCAGAACACAGTGTTCGGTACCAAGCTATAAAGCTTTTTATTATCTTGCCTATCGTCTATAAAACCATGTACAGTTCATTTGAGTTCAAAATTAAATTGAAGGAATTCTTGTTGAAAAAGTGTTTCTACTCCATAGACGAATACTACAAAGACAAATCCCATAATACCTGACGCAAATTTTTTATTATTAGTTTAGTTTTTTTTTGACATTGAAGTATTTTTTATTTTTTATTTTGACGCAAATCTTTTATTCTAACTTAGTTTTTATTTTGACATTGTAATAATTTTTAAACTTTATATTTGACTATCCATATCATTTAGTATTAAGAATTTATTTGACATGTTATTAATCATTATTATTATTTTCCGTTGACATAATAGTAGAGTATTAACCAAGGGGATAAAGCAGTGTCTTCTGTCGCGGGTGACGATTTAAATCGCGAGCGTAACGAAGGACTAGAGGTTTACTCCCGAGCGTAGCGAGGGTGTTAAAAACTTAAATCACGAGCGAAGCGAGGGGTTTAAGACGAGTCCTGAGTGTAGCGAGGGATTTAAGTTCACCCAAGACTAAGACAGCTTATCACCGAGGAAAATACTCTACTTTTCGTACCATTTGCGAAAAAATTAACACAATAATAATATGAGATAATAAATTAAAATAAACTTAACGTTTATGTATTTGAAGAAAACAAAAACGCGGCAAATTCCTAGACTAATATATTTTGTCCGAAAAGCAAAGGCATCAAGCTCATACGGCCTCGTCGGATTTCGTAATTTTATTTAATAATCGTGAGATATCGTGAGGCGTGTAACATCTGCCCCAAAAAACAATGTTACAACATGTTGACCACGACCGCTCTGTTAAGAGCGTTACGATTGAGAAGAATTTAATAATCGTAACTGCATAATAAATGCGTATTCCTTTTTCAAAAAGATGTATAATGCTTTATATACAAACTGAATTGTGTAAACACAGGTGTAGTTCAGTATAAATTTCGGTAAGTATCCCAAATTTAAATCACATTCTCCCCCTAGAGGATGAATGAAATTTAGTACAATTTTCTTTCCCTGTTTTTAACAGATTAAAAATGACTATTGTTATGTTCGCTTTTTGTGGCATAGAATGTCACTTTTTTGAGCAAGTGGTACGAAACATTTATTATTATACTAGAAAAAACATAGCTTGATCTTTGGGACAGCTGGCAGTAATATCGCGCCTATGAAGTTCTGAATTTAACAGTACGGACTAACGTACCAGTCAATATCATACTTTATGGGCATGCTGAGCTAATTATAGTGATGAGCGATGAATCATCGTGACCACCGACTATAAACTATCGATATTTTGTATAAAACTTAATTCAAAATTAATTTATCATTTAATTTTAAAAAATAACATTATTGAATATTTAATATAAATAACATTATTTACAATAGTGAGTAAATAAAATCAAACTTCTAATCTACTCGTAAAATTCCTACCGACAACCTTGGGGTTCGAGAGAAGTTTGGCCGCAGCGTGTCTTCTTCCGCAAGATGGCACCAACGCACCGCCATCTTGTTTGACATGACCCATTCTCCTCAGTACGAGTGCTAACGCCTTGTATACGCCACGTGTTTTCCGTTCTCATCACTTTGTTTTTGTTACTATTGCTGTTAATTTGTTAAGTTTATTTATTATTGTTAGTTTCTGTGTTGTTATTGTTTGTTTTCATTGTTTGTTGGCATAATGCCAAAGAGAACGAAGAAAACTGTTTTGAACAGTCAAAGTCGTGAGTTTGTGAATCGCTTGCGTGAATATTTTGAGCGAGAAAACCAAAATGGTGGACCGCAATTACCCATGGCAAAAGTTTGTGACAGAGTTGCAGATGCTCTTGGCATTGGACGTGCGACAGTAATTCGCATCAGTAAAGAAAAATATGGCGAATCTTCAACCGCAGTATTGACTGAAGACGAGGAAAACAAGCTTTCAACACCAAATAAAAAAAAGAAGAAAGGCTGCTCCTGTCACAAAAATTGACGAATTTGACGCCGCTGCGATTCGCAACCATGTATATGGTTATTATACACGCGGCGAATTACCTATATTAAAAAAACTGGCGGCGTCCCTAAAAAACGCAGACTTGTTTAAAGGAAGCTTGCCGTCACTATCGAAGATTTTGAAAAATATTTAATTTTCCTACGAAAAAAGTGACAAAAGAAAAATTATAATGGAACGAACCGACATTGCTCTTGTTCGAGTGAATTTTCTCCGAAAAGTCAAAAAAATTACAAATTGGGACAAAGTTGTCTTTCTAGACGAGACATGGCTAAACGCCAATCATACCGTATCCAAAGCTTGGACCGATGATACGGCACAATCGACCACCAAAGTACCCGTAGGCAAAGGTCAAAGATTAATAATAACTCAAGCTGGGACGTCATCTGGTTTTGTGCCTAATGGCCTATTGGCATTCAAATCTACGAAGACCATGAAGAAATTAATTATGAAAAATTTAAAGTGGTTTTTAAAATTATTAGATAATTTGAAGGAGCCACATTATATAATTATGGATAACGCCCGCATATCACTCGGTCCGGTCGGTCACTAAACCTGTTTGCAGTGCGGCCAACGACCCAAGAGCCAAACTGACCCGACATTATACCGAAGATATTCCGGACATCAGCCTGTATGAGATCAGGATGGCCTTGAAGCAGCTAAAGAACGACAAGGCGCCGGGTGAGGACGGAATCACTTCAGAGCTTCTGAAAGCGGGTGGATCACCGGTACTTAAAGTCCTTCAGAAGCTTTTTAATTCCGCCTTGCTTGAAGGTACGACGCCAAAAGCATGGAACGGGGGCGTGGTGGTTCTGTTCTTCGAGAAAGGTGACAACACCTTGCTTAAGAATTACAGACCCATCTCGCTTTTGAGCCATGTTTATAAGCTGTTTTCGAGGGTCATCGCGAACCGTCTCGAACGCAGGTTTGATGACTTCCAGCCTCCCGAACAAGCCGGGTTCCGTAAAGGCTACAGTACCATAGACCACATACATACGCTGCGGCAAGTCATACAGAAGACCGAAGAGTATAACTTGCCGCTATGTCTCGCGTTTGTGGACTATGAGAAAGCCTTCGATTCGATCGAAATATGGGCAGTGCTTGAGTCTCTCCAACGATGCCGTATTGACTATCGGTACATCGAAGTGTTGAAGTGTTTGTATAAAAACGCCACTATGTCAGTCCGAGTACACGAACAGAACTCGAAGGCGATTCCCTTAAAAAGAGGCGTAAGACAGGGAGATGTCATCTCTCCGAAACTGTTTACGACCGCATTGGAAGATGCCTTCAAGCTTCTGGAATGGAAAGGACTGGGCATCAATAATAACGGCGAATACATCACTCACCTTCGGTTTGCCGACGATATTGTGGTCATGGCAAAGTCGATGGAAGAGCTCAGCACGATTCTCGAAGGCCTCAATCGAGTCTCCCAACGGGTAGGACTTAAAATGAACATGGACAAGACGAAAATCATGTCGAATGTCCATGTCGTCCCTGCCCCAGTTATGGTTGAGAACTCGGCTCTTGAAGTTGTCGACGCGTATGTATACCTAGGACAAACAGTCCAATTAGGTAGGTCCAACTTCGAGAAAGAGGTCAATCGTCGAATCCAACTCGGATGGGCAGCGTTTGGGAAACTTCGCAACGTCTTTTCGTCCAACATACCTCAGTGCCTTAAGACGAAAGTCTACAATCAGTGTGTGTTACCAGTGATGACATATGGAACCGAGACGTGGTCCTTCACTATTGGCCTTATGAATAAGCTCAGAGTCGCTCAACGAGCTATGGAGAGGGCTATGCTCGGGGTTTCTCTACGGGATCGAATCAGAAATGAGGAGATACGTAGGAGAACTCAAGTCACCGACATAGCCCGATGGATTAGCACGTTGAAGTTGCAATGGGCAGGCCATATAGCGCGCAGAACAGATGGCCGATGGGGCCGAAAGGTTCTCGAGTGGAGGCCACGGACCGGCAAGCGCAGCGTAGAACGTCCACCCACAAGATGGGCAGACGACTTGGTAAGAACCGCAGGTCGGCGTTGGATGCAGGCCGCTTCCAACCGCAGTTCCTGGAGATCAATGAGGGAGGCCTTTGTCCAGCAGTGGACGTCCTACGGCTGATATGATGATGATGATGATCACTCGGTCCAAAAGCACAAACCATCAACTTCGGCAAACAGGAAGTTAGAAAATAATTGCATGGCTTCAAGAAAAAGGAATAGAGGCCAATGAAACAATGCTTAAAAATGAATTATTGAGACTCGTTGGTCTGCACAAACCCAGCACACCAACGTATGTCTTAGATGACATAGCCCAAGAAAAGGGTCATAACGTCATAAGATTGCCTCCATATCACTGCCAGTATAAACAGATCGAGCGTATCTGGGCCCAAGTAAAAGGTTTGTTTGCTCGAATTTTAGTTAGACAGATTCTTTATGTATTGCCTAACTCCTGTATAATTTATGATATTAAAATATGTTTTTCTTTCAAGGTTACGCTGCTAGACATAACACAACACCGCCTTTCACGGCAAATGAAATTGCAATTACTAAACACTGCGGTTGAAAATGTATCTGAAGAAGATTGGAAAAAGGTAGTTACCAAATGCAGAAAATTAATGGAAGAAGATTCTTGGGACGTTCGATTTGATAATATTTGCGAACAAGAGTTCATTATAAATTTACAAGATTCTGAAGCGAAAATTCTCTAGCGATTCTGAAAGTGATTCGAATATTGATTTGGGGTGTACTCCTTTGGAATAAATAAATGTATGTATTAAAATATTCGTTTCATTTTATTACCCAAATCATAATATAATCCAATATACATATAATTATGGCAGACAGCCTTCGTGGCGAAGCGGTAGTGAACACGACTGCTGCGCAGGAGGTCGCGGGTTCGATCCTCGCTTAGTGCAAATATTTGTATGCATGAATATGGGTTTTTGCACTGGTCTGGTCGTGCCTCGGAAAGCACGTTAAGCCGTCGGTCCCGGCTGTCATACGAATATCTAATGGCAGTCGTTACGGGTTGTTGGAGCCCTCAAAAGTCAAACAATTGGTCTTACTGCAAAGCTTCTATCGATAATTACTATCGATATTTTTTTCATAACAATCCTAGGAATGTCAGTTTAACAAATGTCGCAGAGATCAAGCTATGTTGGCCATCGGCCAACCAATGGCAAATGCACAAACAGTGCGACGCCACAAAAAAAAAGCTATGTTTTTTCAAGTATAGTATCATTTTTCGTTGACATGACGTTATATATTAATGTATTTTTTTTTCACTTTTTATTTATTATCATTTTCTATTATGTATTTACCAAAACCGTTGTTCTTTCGCATTAATTACGTATTTGTAAAAGATTTCCTCACTGTAGAATGACAAAAGTTCCGACACAATATTTTATTGTTTGAGAATAAATGAAATGAAATCTCTCTCTCCTAGCTCAACTACACATTAATAACCTTTAATCATATTTATTGTACATACTTAGGTTATTAGAAAGATAACTATTTGGGTAAGAAAGAATGTTAATTGTATCTTTTTCTGGTATCACCAATTTACAATTCCACAGCAAATATCGAATGGAGATAGAAATTCTAGAGAGATAGACAATCAATAGACAACGTAGACTGATAGACAATATAGACATCCATTCGTTCTATTCTATTCTAGTCGTCATTCATTCATTCATGTCGCTAGCAAGAAAGCGGCAAATTGTCTTCGTCACGATCTCTTACGAAAAATAAATGAAAAATCTACAATGGATCGGACACTTATCCCTAAAGATGAAAAACAGGCAATTTATGAGATATACCGGGCCTGTCGCCTATGTGGAGCTGGCGCCGGCTACAAAATGCCCATAATACAAAACGTTGTTGATCTCGATGGAAGTGGAGTCGAATTGAGGCAAAAAATAACAGAATGCGTTAAAATCGAGGTAATTTACACAATTTCCATGTACACAGAAGGTAAACATTAAAGTGGCAAGCAACTTAAAATTAGATTAATCAAAATAACGAAAGCGAATTTGTTATCAAACAAACTTGTCCTACTTTCTAAAAACTTCCAACGCATCTAGGCTGATACAAGTTTCTTTAGGATTCGTAAGCCTATTTCAGTAGTCACGAGTTCCTGTATGACTTTCTATCGGATTCTTACCCACAATGTGCTTAGCTAAAATGGGTGTAGTTTGTTTTTCAGGATGTAGCCGCTGTAGGTAGGCTGGTCTCAATTCTTTTGATTTTCTATAAACAGGCAGGGTTCAAATAGATTATTATATTTGTTCTTCGCAAAAATGATTACGATAAATAATAAACTAGGTGAGTTAGTTCAAACAACATGCTGTTTAACCTCTCAAATCTTATATGAACAAATTCATGGCTGATTGTGATTAGACATGTAAGTAACATTCTATAGTCAGCCTTTTATATGGGAATGAAGCAGTTGATATGCATATATGTGAGTACCTCTCCATTGTATTAATGTTCATTTATTAGCAACATATACATGGGATGGGTTATTGAACATTTATGTTCTTTTTAGTTTGTAAAGTATCTTGTTTTTGTATTTCGGTATGTGATCTACCTATAAATATAATAAACATTTTATTGTTTGTGGCTATCATTCTCTCTACTATGACTATCTAAATCTAAAGATCCCACTGCTGGACAAAGGCCTCCTTTCCCTTCTTCCATTTAACCTGTTCTAGGGCTTCTGTTGACCAGTTTGCACTATACACGTCAAGTTCGTCCTGCCATCTCCGCTTGGGCCTACCACGCGGGCTCGCGCCTTGTGGGGCCCACTCGGTGGTTATCTTAGCCCACATGTCATCGCACATTTGACATACATGTCCGGCCCAGTCCCACTTCCATTTAGCTGACTTTTGCATGACATCGGTGATTTTTGTCTTAAGAGTGTCTTGTACTATGAATATCATTGATAATAATAAATGGCTTCCTCAAACAGGGTATAGAAACGTTGCCCTTCCAGAAGTAGCATGTAGCAAGCTTCCCAGGTTCAACTTGGATGAAGCAAAATAGGGTGAGGCACGTGGGTGAAACCTGGTTGTGATCACTTTGGGAACCCTCATTTCAGGTGAGCCACACGGACAGGATGCCGCCTCTCATTTGTGAGCTGTGCGTGGACAAAGTGAATGACTTTTACGAGTTCATGGAGTTGTGTAAGCAGACCAATACACGGACGAGGTTGCGGTTGGGCCTGCCGCCGCCGCCGCCACAGACGCCACAGACCAAGGCGAGACATTCCGTAACTCTCATTTACAAACAATAATGTTTGTTTCATGCAACACTAATGCACATACTAAAATAAGATTACATGGCCTGTATCTGTAAATACCTATTTAATTATGGTATTGTAAATGGGGGGTAATGCACAATGCACTCCAATACGGGATGTCAGTGCAAATCTTATTCCACCCACCCTAGAATTATAGGGGTCTTATCACAAAAAAATGAAACACCCATTGAACACCTGTTTCAAAAATACCTTTGCAATAATTGGCAAGTAATGTTTTAAACAGGTGTTCAACGGATGTTTAACTTTTTTGTGGCAAAGTTCATAGTATTTATAATTGGCTATGTATTATATATATGTAATGTCGATCAAAACATGTTAGAAACTGCCTGACGCGTCCAAAAATGAGACTAATAACTTAAATTTTATAAAAGAATTAAATTAGTTAGTAACTATGTATTTAAACCTACTTTACAATTGACGAATATTATGATTACAAATTTTAGACACCTACTTCCTACTTTGACATTAGATTAGAATGTTTTCGTTTTAAAATGAATGTAGCCTAGCGAGAACAATGACGTCCTCCATGATATTGTTGTGTAGAACAGGGTCCATAGTGAACATGTATCTATCAATTACCACATATTACATATAAATATATAAAACAAAGTAGGGTTAGTTACAGCATTTATAACTCAAGAACGGCTGGACCGATTTTGATGACTTTGATTTGTTGGATTTGTCACCGTCCCGAATAACAGAATAACTACTACAAAATTGGAAAAAGTTACGCTAAAAAAAATTATGACGTAAATTCATTTTCTCATACATAGATGTAGCTAATGATGGCTGATTGACAATACATTGGCAGCCCACGTCATATGCATGTCAAGGCGGTACGAAGTTCGCCGGGTCAACTAGTAAATATATAAAACGAAGTCGGGTTACTTACACAATTTATAACAAGAATGGCTGGAACGATTTCTATGAAATTTGGTATATTGATCAGCTTGTTGTGGAATACATTACACGTGGGTCCACTTAATTTGAATTCTGTTGCCTGATACTTTTAACACTGATTTCTACACATCACCAATAATGCTGCATGTCTATAAATAAATATTGCTGGACATTTCACACAGCGCTATCTAGCCCCAAACTAAGCAGAGCTTGTACTATGGGAACCAGATAACTGATAGAATACTAATATACATTTTTTTTGCAAATACATACTTATATTATATAGAGAAACAACCAGATCCCGAACAAATATCTGATGTAGATCATGCAAACATTTGTTCCGCGACGGGAATTGAACCCGCTACCTCCTGCGTCTCAGCCGGCTATTCGCCCACTGCGCCACGGAGGTCGTCATAAATATGAGTAAACAAATGAATAAATGTGTTTTTGTTGCGGGCAGACGGACAGTGAGAATTGCATACTGGGAGTGACGGAGTCTCTGAACAACAACTCCGACGGCGAATCACACAGGAGTCAAAGCAGAAGGGTTAAGCTCAAGAAAGAGATCGCTGAACTTAAAATTAAGGTATTTAAAAGGTTCCAATGAAAGTTTTACTGGCAAATCGGCGTTGTATGTATGTATGTATGTTTGTTTGTTTGTCCGAGGATAACTTTCGAAGTGTTGATCAGATGATCGTGAAATTTGATACATATGTAGGTAGGATGACACAATTCTGGTGTGACTAAATGAGCTAAAAATGTTTGGGGATGGTTAGGATATTGGGGTACACCAGTGACCACACAGTGCTGAAATTTGGTATGCGCGTAGCTTTAGTGACACAAATATAGGGAAAAGTCTGAAATGCAGAATAACTGCAATTTGTAACCCAAAAAAGATTAACCAATCACATGAACTACCGTCACCTGTAATTTGAATGAAACTGTAGGTTAAGTTATTTGGTTATGAATTTTATTTCGTGGCACTACTTTGATAGTCAAAGGTTACGCGAGATCTCGGTTCGGGGCAAACCGCTAGTAGGTATTCGCTTTTATAACAAACTCCCAAGTGATGTAATAAAATTGACAATTAACAAATTTAAAAACGCAATGTTATGTATGATGTTGTGTGTTGTTCCCCAGACGGAGTGTCCGCCCCCCGCGCCCCCGGCGGCCGCGCGCGAGTCCCGCGCCAAGCGGAGCGCCGCGCCGGACGCGACGCCGCGCCGCGCCACGCGACACCAAGCGGAGTCCGCGCCGACCACGCCGCAGGTACACAACACGACACAATCTACCGGGCGCCCGCCGCGACACATCTCCAAATTAATACATGTTATGTACGACATTAAATTAAAACACAAGTAAGGTTAATGGCTAGAGTATTGTTGTAAAATTGTTTTTTATTCAACCAGAGAAAATGTTAAATGTTTAAAAAACTTTAAGTCATATCATGTCGTAAAGTATGAATGAAACAGCCTTTATAAAATAGGTAAACAAATGATATTCATTCATAATGTAAGTAGGTACCTGTTAAACTGACTAAGCGGCATCGTCGCAAACGCGCCGCCGATTTACGTTCAAAAATTGGTTGTCTGTAAAGTCGGTTTACGGACGATAATTTTACGTGATAACGAGTGGAAGAGAGATGCGTCACAAGCCGAACGCTTAAGCCGATCTATCGCTTGTTCCGCACTTTCGCTTGCACGCTCGGCTCAGGCGGAACGTGACACTTTCGTGCGTGCAGCCGGCGCTCATAGATTTATAAGACGTGTATCACGCCATAACGGGTTTTTGAATCGATTACTGGATAAATATTCAGTTAATACGATTCTGATTAATTTAAGGTAGCAGGTTCATAACAAACACGTAGCATATACATCCAAACAGCTCGAGTGAGCGCGCTGCCGCCGGAGGCTCGCCGGCGAGTGCGGGGCCGACTCCAGCCGCGGCTCCTACTCATTTGGAAATGTCAACTAAAATCCTAATACGAACGAAAATATATAATGTAGTAAAAAAAACCTTGTTACCACAAAAAAGTTAAACAACAGTTTAACGTGTGTTTATAAAATTCCTTAGCAACGTTTCTATAGGATTTCTTTAAACACTCGTTAAACAGTGTTTAATTTTTTTTTGTGATAAGACTGTTAATATTGAATAAGACTGCCTCGTACCTCCAGTTTACGCATTTACAATGAACCCTGATATATATCTTCTCCTTATATACCTACGTTATAAGTAGAAGATATTTATCTCGGAACTACTTTGTTTCAGCCTAAAGAGATTCCAAAGGCACCCCCGCCTTTAAAGGCACCCCCGCCCTCAAAGGCACCCCCGCCTTCAAAACCTAAGGCTATTAAAAAGGTGAAGACTTCATATTAGAGTCTTAGATGTTGATAGTCGCATGCGTAGTGAATGCCGGTCTAGCACATTCCTAGTTTCATTATCTATTTGTAGTTAGTTTTGTTTCTTCTTTCAATTTCTTTGGTAAAAAATTAATGCATGTTGCACATACGGGATGAATTGTAGACGGGAAATGTGGAACTGTTCATCTCTTATCCAGTTTAGGCCTCGTAAGGTCGCTCGGCGTGCTATGGAGAGGGCTGGAAGGGCATGCGCAGGAGCTCATGTAGAAATAGCTATTAACATGACGTAGATGCTCTGTGATACTAGTGTACCAGCATGTGCTACAAGTAGTTGGTGGAGGTTAGTGCACTTAAAGCGCTCCTTGCAAAGCTTGTTCACTAGGTTATAATAGACTAGCGAGGAGTGATCATTAGCTGCAACACCGGCTCGGCAACGCTACCCGGCACGGCACACCAGCTGCCAGATACACCACAACCCTGTTTAATACTAGTTGTTCGCCCCGAACTGAGATCTCACAACTCTCACAAAAAAAAACAACAAAAATATTACTCATAAATATTTAGACCAGCCTTTCCCAAAGTGGGCGATAACGCCCCCTTGTGGGCGCTGCAGGCATAAAGGGGGGCGGTAAGAGACCCAGAAAAAAATGGGGGCGTTGTGTAGACTGTAGAGGCTTGGGGGGCGATTTGTAATTTTATCTAGGAGGACTGTTAGACACCGACTGAGCTCTCGACTACAACTTGTGAACATCAACTAATATTAATTAAGAGATTGCTCTATCTCGGTTCGATATTTCTCTCCGCGTAGTTCATATACATATACATATCTGTCCTGTTTTATTGAATAAATAAATTAAAAATCATTTCAATCGGTCGTTCCGTTTCGAAATGAAAGTAGACACAAACAAACAAATAAAAAGGCAACAGACACACTTTCGTATTTTAATAGTTATTAGTGTTCCTAGATAGCTCATTAAATATACCTTCGTAGATAGATAATAGACCGCGGACAATCATGTTTTAACAAGTTTTTGTTAAATAACTCGATTTGTGCGTTCCTGTATCAATCGGCCGGTTCATAGAATACTTGTCTTGTTCTTACTTGATTAATTTAATTTGAAGTTATGTGGTTTTTAAGTAGTTGAAAAAATGGGGGTGCTAAAGTTCTTCTCAAAGTGGGCAGTAGACAAAATAAGTTTGGGAGCCCGTGATTTAGACTAGTAAATTTGTGCCACGAAATACACAACCAACTTACTTGACCTACAGTTACCTACCAGTTACTGCAATTACAGGTGAAGACCACATTGACTAATTTATTCAAACTGTTTCATTCAAAGTTCAAGTAATGGGAGTTCTTGTTAATTGGTTATCCTTTTTTTTAGGGGTATTCTGCATTTCAGACTAATCCCTGTATTTGTGTAACTAAAGCTATACGAATACCAAATTTCTGTGAATTTTGTCAAAGTTCAGTTTTTGTATTGGCTATTAACTCAAAAATTGCAAAGATTAAATTAAAAACAAAAACGGAATTGAAATGTACTAATGAAGACATTTCATTAGACGCTCCACGTGACCTAATAGTCTCATTTTAATTTTTACCTCTCTCAACAACTCCCCAACATTTTTAGCTCATTTAGTCACACCGGGATTGTGCCATCACTACATACCTATGTATCAAATTTCACGATGATAAGATCAACGCTTCGAAAGTTATCCTCGGACTAACAAACAAACATACATACAACGCTGATTTGCCCAAGTTGATTTGGAGATCTCCCTTCGCTCAATCAATAAGTAGTGTTTAATATAATTTAGTATAACCTTTTGTGTTGTGTTGTGTCCTTATATGAAGTACATAATTGCTTGAAATATATGTATTTTTTTTATTTTCCACAGCACCTGCTCGACAATGTCAAATTATATATCATGTAAACTTCACCGAAAGCAGGTGATTACATCCCTACGGCTGAGCCGGGAGTAAAGTTGTACTGAATTTCATTACAACCTGGATTTGGTTTTTATTGTCTCGCAGAAAGTGTGAAAAGTAGAGTATTCTCCTCGTGGATAAAGTTGTATGCACCTTGGGCGTGCTTATATATCTCTGCACTCAGGATACTAGAAACTCCCTCGCTCCGCTCGTGACGCACGACACTGCTGTATCCCCTCGTTGAATAATCTAATATTAGGGTTCCGTAGGCAAATGGCAAAAAACGGAACCATTATGGATTCGTCATGTCTATCTGTCTGTCCGTATGTCACAGCCACTTTTTTCCGAAACTATAAGAACTATACTGTTGAAACTTGGTAAGTAGATGTATTCTGTGAACCGCATTAAGATTTTCACAAAAAAACAATAAATTTTGGGGGTTCCCATACCCCATACTTAGAACTGAAAATTATTTTTTTTCATCAAACCCATACGTGTGGGGTATCTATGGATAGGTCTTTAAAAATGAGGTTTATAATATAATTTTTTTCTAAACCGAATATTTTGCGCGAGTTTGCGACACTTCCAAAGTGGTAAAATGTGTGTCGTCGTCCCCCCCCCCCCCCCTCCCCCCCTCCACCCTGTAACTTTTAAAATAAGAGAATGATAAAACTAAAAAAAATATATGATGTACAACATGCAAACTTCCACTGAAAATTGGTTTGAACGAGATCTAGTAAGTAGCTTTTTTTAATACGTCATAAATCGTAAACCGCGATTTACCTTTCATTCAATCAACTCAATTATAAAAAAAGTTACAACGAACTACAAGAACTTTTATATTATGTTACTTGCTGCTACGGAACCCTTCATGGGCGAGTCCGACTCGCTCTTGGCCGCTTTTTATTGATTAGTAGTAGCGAGCACGCAAAAAGCACATCTCAGGACGGTCCCCATTAAAAGCCGCCTTGATATAGATTGGTGGGTGCGGGCAGCACAACATCTCCCTCTGGAAATATAGAAAACCACTTGGAGATGGGACAAGCTTATGGCCCACTTGATGTTAAGTGCTAAACATCGCGTATAGCAAAGCATTGCCTTCACTTGAGGCATACAGCTGTAAAGGCTCAGCTGCCTGTAATGCTGCTTGGCGGCAGAAAACGTACGGTGGTAGTATTTCCCCAGGCGAGCCCTTTCAACTGTACTTTATGTTCAGAAGTAGATAGATAGATAGATAATTTCTTTATTGCACACCATTAATTACAAAAAGAAAATACACTTTTAAATTATAGGTACGCCTTATCGCTAAAAGCGATCTCTTCCAGGCAACCTTTGGATGGACTCCTGTCCATATATGAACAAATAAGGACGGCGGCGTAACATATTATTAGAATCCCTAGAACAAGTATATTTTACCATTTATAAAAGATATAACATAAAATGGTTAATTATATTATCTAATATAATCATTATATATATATATTGTCATACCTACATACATACATTTTATCATAAAAATGTATAAATAAATAAATGGCCTAGTGAGCGATGGATGACAGAAAGTGTTGTCTGACCATGTTTTTAAAGATAGGGAGAGTAGACGTCCTATTACTACCCTTTATCCCATAAATCAGTTCCCTTGGTATAAAAATAGGATGCCAAGTGAGTTTAGCTTTATTTCTAGGTTACCTACACATTTAGTAGTATAACGCGTACAAAGTCGCGAGCAACAGCTAGGGTTACATAAACTGGCAAACAATAATACCTAGATTAGTTGTAGGTTTTTAGTTATACCTACTAACATTAGTTGTAACACAATTGCACCTGTGGTTCTAATAATAAGTTGGTCGATCTGTCTGAGACAGTGACTAGTGGATGGCTAGGATAGTAGTATGTAGGTACTTATTGTCTAATAATGAATGCCAACAGACTGAGGAACCCGCGGAGAGGTCCAAGTTGAAGCGGCCGCGAGAGACAGAGGCAAAAGAGACTCCACCGCCCGCTAAGAAACTCAAGTTAGTATTATTGTTAGTATATCTACTATATCTATGTCAGAATCTATACAGAATCTATGTCAGAATAACTTTCGTTAGAATATATAATTGTTTGTAAATATATAAAATGTTCAATAAAACAAGTCCTTTGAATTATAAGTTTAGTTCTTATTTATCACCTGCATATTTTTATATGAGATATTTAATAAAATATGAGTATATTTAATTTACATTTTAATCAACTAAGTAAGTATAATATATTACAGATAGATAGCCTCCGACCATCGTCCCGCCACAAGTCTTGCCTTAGAAATGCAAACTGATATCGTAAGATATGTCCGACATGTATTGATCTCATGTGAACGCAGTTTTTTCTTTGCCTCCCACCTCGCCGCGCATACCTCAGGGAGTGCACAGCACTAATGGTCACACTATAGTGGACCCGCTGAACTTCGTACCGCCTTGACATGCATATAACGCGGGCTGTCAATATACGTCACCCTGGTAGAATTGTCAATTGTTGTCCCCGGCCATCATTATGTATAAGAAAATGAATGACTTCCACAAATAATTCAATACCAAAATTACCCAAATCGCTCCACTCGTTCTCGAGTTTTAGCGAGAATAACGAACAGCAATTCATTTTTATATATGTAGACAATATCTCGGGATAACTCCTACCGAAGCATCTGTTTCAAACGATATTCATTTTTTTACATCCTCTTTGACGATATTTGCAGCACGCATTCTGTCAATTCTATGTCAAACGTCATAAGGTTACATTATAAAAGCGCTAAGGTTAGATTATAAATCATTTTATATGGTGGTTAAGTATTCTTACATTTTCTAATTTTGCAGGCAATTTTCATAAGAACCTTCTTCTGACAATAAGAAATACAACAAAAAAAGAATTAGCGAAATTGGTCCAGCCGTTCACGCGTGATGGCGTGACCAAGGGAAATAGGGATTCATTTTTTTAGAATGCGATGTAATATCTATACATAATAGATAATTGTGTATCCCTTTTTATAAGGGTATTGCACGTTTTATGTTCAGTTTATATGGAGAAGGAAGCGAATGCTTAAATGTATACTAATATTGTAAATTCAAAAGTATCTCTGTTACGGTTTCACGAATAAACGGCTGGACCTTATGCTACTTTTTGGGTAGTAGTGGGAGGGTAATGTTTTTATTGACGAGCCACACGTGCAATGCACTGACAACTATACTAGATGCCAACGCTTCTGGCAGAAGGGGGTAGTCAGAGGCAAGTCCAAATATTACTTTTGGTACATGCCCACGTTTTGCATAGCGTTTAAAAGTATTAGAGTTTTAAAATATTTACATTAGTTCACTAAATACTGCGTGTCACCGCATTTGCGACAATAATTTGAATCACGGTTAGGGCTGATGCTGATGGCTGGTATTGTTGTAAAATAGTTTTTTTAATGATTTTTTTTTAATTTTCCATCTACTTTAATTTCAAGTCCTATAAATATGAATGTAACAGCCTGTATAAAATAGTTAAACAAATGATATTCATTCATAATGTAAGTAGGTACCTGTTAAACTGACTAAGCGGCATCGTCGCTAAGACGCCGCCGAGTTACGTTACAAATTGTTTATTAAAATTGTTGTTGATTACTGGATAAATATTCAAGCTACCGATATTAAAACCACCTCTAATATCAGTTAATACGATTCCGCATATGTGTTTTAAATTAATGTCGTGAATGCGGTGACAGACTGTATACCCACTTAACAACCTTATAATATTTATGACATACCTGTTTATTAAATACCGATATTATTATAGCACTTTTTTTTATAAAATCTCTTTTTGTTGATTGTCAAGTGTCCTTACAGAGCACTGAATAAGTAACTCTTCTCACTCAGATTTTTTAACTTAAAACAAGAGCTCCTAATAATAATAAATATATACCTAGAGGTATTTAAAATGTACTTGGAAAAATCAATAAAAAGATGTTGATAGAACTAACTAATGATTTTTTATTTCAGAATTACCCCCGAGCTCTCAAAACCCGGACCAAAATCTTCCAAAACAGTGCAAAAGGAACCCCCCAAGCCCGTGCAGAAAGCACAACCCACAAAACCGGCATCCAGAAGGGATTCTAAACTCGCCCCCCCACCTAAGACCCCTAAAGCGCCCCCTAAGCCCACCGCAAAGGCTGAGACCCCCCGAGCGCTGTACTGTCAGATTTGCAAGGTTCAAACGAAGACGAGTCAGGGCTTCGCGCAGCACAACTCTAAGCATTACCCCACATTCACGAGTCCCAAGTAAGTGCTCAACTATTATAATTAAATAAATAATGCTGGATATTTCACATAGCACTATCTAGCCCTAAACTAAGCCAAACTTGTACTATTCTATCTATGGGAACTAAATCAATAAATATTGCTGGACATTTCACACAGCGCAATTTAGCCCCAAACTAAGCAGAGTTTGTATAATGGGAACCAGATAACTAATAGAATACCTATATACCTTTTTAGTAAATACATACTTAAAATATATAGAAAAACATCCAGACCGGGAACAAATATCTGTAGATCATGCAAACATTTGTTCCGCGACGGGAATCGAACCCGCTTCCTCTTGCGTCTCAGCCGGCTATTCGTCCACTGCGCCACGGAGGTCGTCATACAATACTCATAAACCAATATCGAATCTGCTCCTTTCTGCGTCTCAGCCAGCTAATCATTACGAAAGCGACATTTTTATTGTAAAAAGGTGCCCTCAGTAGCGAGTGGTTTGCGTTGCTCGTAAACTCCAAACAAGTATAATTAAACTGGCATTACCTAGTTTTAAAGGGCCTGTATTTAAATGATCATTTTAATTTTGCAAAAACGCCAAGCAAAAATATATAAACGGTCATCTTTTTTTAATGTTTGATCCTCTTTTAGTGAGACATAAAATAAATCAAAACAAACGATAGTTTAATCTGTTTGGAGGTACGTACGTAACAAAATGTTTGAGATGTTCAAATTAAGTTTGATGGATCCTTGTTGGCTCCCAAAACTAAGAGAAATAAGAGTTTAACTTTGGCGGCGCTTAAACCCCGCCCAACCTGTAGCTTACGTATTAACGCCACCGTAGTTTTTTTTTTGGGGGGGGGCTCTCGCCAGAACTCTCGCGTGGTCGCTCCTGCCTGAGTGTCGCTTCACTCACTCTACCTTCACTCCGCTCGGCTACGCGGGCTTGCTCCACTCAGGGCCTTCACGCGAGGTTCTGGCTTTTTTACAACACTAGGGGTGTCATGCACAAGGCTGCCTAGAGTCGGGGTGCTCAGTGTCGGTTCTCCCACTCATCTAGACTAATAATTGAAAAAGGGGATCAAATATTATTTTTAAATACGAAATATTTTTTTAAAGTACACATTTACAATAGATCAATTAGATTCTTGAGGATCGAATAATATTATCCCGTTTTAAAGAGCTTATTGTACACTTGTTTGTGCTAATACATATCTAGTATACTACCAGTCACAAACATTCCGAGTGGCCTGTGCCATTAGCCTCCCACCCTTAGGCAGGCGCTCAGGCGGCACACACATGAAACAAATGTACCACCGCCCACAGGCATTACATGACAACGCACTGGCTTATTATTTTATACCATTCCCCCTCTAAAAAGCACTTTTAATCACTATTGTGGTGTTTGAATTTAGAACGTACCAATATATTCGACCTCCATCACAATTCTATACAACCTCGTTGCGCAAAAAATACTCGATACAAACTCCTTGTGCCAATAACTCCTCGAGATTTGATTGGTTGACATTTTCGACAAGCAGCTTAGCATTAGAATAAAAACTGTTTTCCGCTTAAATCTTTTTTTCTCGTAGTCACGCTATAAAGTATAGTAAGCAACTCTTGAATAAAACGGATTTATATCGAGGGCCATGAATGACTCGCGTCGCTCAGGGTTCATCTATGGCCCTTGCTTTAAATCCGTCCTTTATTCACTAACTGCATAATATACTATTTTATTTTTTTAACGTGATCTTCGTTTGAGCACTATCTCACCCAATGTAGGAGATAATGTGGCGTAAAAGGGAGCACGAACATCTAGAAAACTCCTATTCACTTTTACCTTTAAGAGGCCCGGATTGTACTCTTCACAATGGTTCTTTTCACTTCAAAAGTTCAAAACTTTTTATGCCCTTATAATTTGTCAACCCAATCTGTGGACACCGTGGCTGATTATACATAAATAACCTTATTTAGTATTAGCATTAAGTAACCTAATTGTTTAATTATTTGTTGTCCTTAATAAAAAAAAATAAATAATATTAAATTATAATGATGGTAATGTTGTGTTGGTGCAGACACGCGTGCAACGCGTGCGAGGCGTGGTTCAGCTCGGCGGAGGAGGCGGGCGCGCACCACCGCGCGCATCGCACGCAAGGCACACCCTACAAGTGCACGCGCTGCTACGGATACTTCAAGCTGCAGGCCGCCTACGAAGAGTCAGTACCACGAGAACTAATCACTCACTATATAACAAAAATATAATAGAAACAAAAACAAACTACTGAACCGATCTTGATGATATTCTATGGGACCAATGTGAAAGTATACATCCTTTCAAATAAAAAAAAATATTTACCAAATCGGTTGATAAATGACGGAGTTCTGAGGTAACAAACATACATAAATACAACCGAATTAAAAATCTCCTTTTTTTGAAGTGGGTATAAAAATAGTTGAGTATATTTTGGGGACCGTGAATAATACAAGCTTCCGAGCGCGGCTTCGCACGCGTGGCTTGTCAATAAAAACATTACCTACCCTTTAGCACTATATAGTTTCAAAAAAAAAGAAGAAAATGACTTATTGTGCCGACCGCGCGACGCGACGCCACATTATGCGGGAAAGGGGCAGGAAGATGGAGATACCAAATTTCATCGAAATCGGTCCAGGGATTTAGTCGTGAAAACGTAAGAGACAGACGAACTTACTTTCAAATTTATAATATTAGCATGGATATGATTTCTTTTTATTTTTCTTTACACAAAGAGTTTTGTACATAACATGTAGATACTTACCGCCCTGCCGTACGCGCCATGTTGACCGGGCCAGCCGGGCGGGGTTGTTGAACGGCTCCTAGTAACGTTTTAATAATCTGTGATATCGCACAATATGCTAGTTCTCTAACATTTCGTCGAGCAGCATATTATCGTTTTCTTTTAGAGATTTTAGTGCTAAAACTAGATTGAATAATATGTAAAACCCGCCCTGGCTCGGCTTTTTATCAAAGTTAAAATAGTCTCTAGCATTCACGGATAGCGTAGCGAAAGATTGCCCTCAAACAAAAAAAACTTACCTGAACGAGTAACTTGACCTGTTTGTAAGTAGGTAGGTGATGTACGGGTAGGTAGTTGAATTAGTTTAGTAGCTAACTACCTACCTACCTATAGATCACCGAGAAACTTGTTCTATTTCCGTAGTCACTTCGCTGCGGGCCTGTGCCTCAGCGAGTACGAGGTCCCGGACGTGAAGTGCTGGTCGTGCTGGCGCACCTTCCCCACCAACAAGCTGATGGAGGAGCATCGCTGCGGCGGCGAGGACGCGCGCCCGGGCGGTGAGTCTCTCTACCTTCCCCACCAGCAAGCTGACGGGGGAGCATCGCTGCGGCGCGCCGGGAGCTTGTATATTAGGGGTTGCATCTAGTGGAAGCCAATTTACAAAGTCTTAGAGCACAGGCGCCGGGTAGCCAGACTTTCAGTTTTTACAAGATACATTTTGGTGAATGTGCGCAAGATCTTCATGACCTTATCCCTCCTTCCCCCTTCCACCGGACAAGCAGACGTACCGAGAAGTACCACTTATACCTGATCGGCATACCACCTTGCCGTACCAAACGATTTGCTTCAACTTTTCTTGTTAACACAAGTGAGGAGTGGAACTCACTTCCGGCGTATGTTTTTCCAAACCAGTATAATCTTGCGAGTCTTCAAGTCCAGAGTGAATAGGTTCTTTCTAGGGAAGCGTGCTCCATCTTCGATCACACCATCACTTACCATCAGGTGAGGTAGTGGTATAGCGCTTGGCTATCATCAATAAAAATAAAGTAGAGTAATAGTGATACCGTAATGTATGTTTGCTCAGGTAAATGCAGCAAGTGCGAGCGCAACTACGCGCTGCTGAGGAACCTGCTGAAGCACGAGACCGCGTGCGCGCGCACCAACAAAGGTACACCCAACTACTTATACTTGTTTTTTGGTATTCTCCAGAAATTATAAAAAACTAGCTGACCGCACCGCAGCTTCGCACGCGTAGTTTTTTTAATAAAAACATTACCCTCCTTCTGCGCAGTTGGGTAAAAAGTAGCCTATGCCACCCGGGGATAGTGTAGCTTCCCAACAGTGAAATAATTTTTTCAATCGGTTCAGTAGTTTCGGAGCCTATTCAATACAAACAAACAAATCTTTCCTCTTTATAATATTACGAAGTTTTTTGTTCTATCATCAATAGTTTCCGCAGCGCGTGCGGCGAAACACGTTATAGGGCACTTTTTTACACCTTGGGTTACGTTACTGAAGTTTTAGTAAGGATCCCTAATCTTTTCTAGCAATAAATATAGCCTATTTATTTTAGCTATTTATTTATTTATTCAGACGACATAGATCCAATACATCCACTTACATAATTAAATTAAATCGAATAGACAGCCACATAATCAAAATTCATTAAAAAAATAGTAATTAAAATAAAATAATAATAAACTAATAATTAAAATACAAGCATGGATCTATTTTGTTAGTAAATAAAGCTTAAATCTAGGGGAGTTAGTACTTAATTACTAATAGCGATTTAGTCCTCTGCGTGAGCTTCCACATCAGAGGACAGTCGAGTTTGTTGGCGATAACGTTCAGGATGGTGTTGCTGCTCTCGCGTACCGTGCGCAGTAGTGAGCCTGTTTTTTTACGCCAGATAGCATCAAAGTTGTCTGCGCGTGCTTCGGCGAGCATGCCTGAGGCACTACAGAAGCGCGGAAGCCGCAACAGCGCCCTGAACGCATTATTAAATTGGACTCGCAGAGCATTGTAAGCCCTTTGTGTATACTGAAACCACAGACTCGCGGAGTACAGCGATGTACAGTACGCTTTAAAAAGAGTCACTTTGACTGCGTCTGTACATCGCGCGAATCTGCGGGCCAGCATATTCGCCCGGACTGACAATGCTCTGCGTTCCTTCTCCATATCGGTGTCATCTCGCAAGTCATCAGTTACCAGATGCCCTAGATATTTAAATTGGAATACCCTTTTTAGTGGTGCCCCATTGAGAGTCACGGGGGGAACAAAGGTAGGGCACTTGGTACCCGACTATGTCACTCAGGGTGAATGTAGCTTTCCAATGGTGAAAGAATTTTTGAAATCGGCACAGTAGTTTTTGAGTTTAATCATTACAAACATACACACAAAAATACAAATCTTTCCTCTTTATAATATTAGTATAGGATAGTGAATAGTGTAATACATACAAAATCCAGGGCCCAGATACAGGATAAACTGTACAAATCACTTGAGAGCCCTCACCGACACCGACAGAACAATCTATATAGAATACCGAAAGAGAGGGAAAACAATGCAAGGGATATTATTCACGTCAAACGTATAAAAGATGATACGGGAAAGATGTTGACTGATAATGAACAATTAACAGAACGTTGGAAGAGATATTATAAAAAGTTGATGAATGGACAGAATGATTCTAAGGATGATGTAAGGCAAAACAGATGATGTAAGGCTGGATTCAGAACAATATGCATAAATAAATAAATGTTGCTGGATATTTCACACAGCGCTATCCAGTCCTGACGATATAATGAACCGCAACCTTTCTCTTGATACGAGGTTGCGATACCAATTGCGAATTGCCGACCGCCGTGGCGCAGTGGGGGATAAGCCGACTGAGATGCGGAACAAGTGTATGCATAATCTACAGAAGTTGCTTTTGGTTTCGGGAGTTTTTCTATATTTCTTTTATAATAAACATTGTATAAGTTATCTACCTGATTTCCATAGTACAAGATTTGCTTAGTTTCGGGCTGGAAAGCGCTGTGTGAAATGTCCAGCCATATTTATATATTTGAGCTTGAATAAAGAATAATTAGAGGAAGAATCACACTAATATTATTAGTGCGGAAGTTTGGATGTTTGTTTGTTTCTTACTCAATCACATCGTATTGGCTGAACCAATTTTGATTTAATTTGGTATGTTGATAGATTATGACCTGGATCGACACATAAGCTACTTTTTTTTGACAAACCACGCGTGCGAAGCCGCTGGCTGAAGCTAGTATTGTAATATGATAAGTTTATAATTGTAATGTTCCAGGCGAGGTGTGCATAGAGGAGGCGGTGAAGGCGCGCCTGCTGCCGATGCGCGTGCGCATCGCGCGATGCGACGCTCTGCTTCCCTCGAGCGGACCCGTCGACTGCTCCGCGCTGACACACGTGAGTAGTTAACATCATCTCGGCCCGCTGCCACTTCATCTTGCTAATCCTTATCTCATCTTCCACCTTTATTATGCGCACCGCCAACGAGTTTCCTTGACTTCAAGTCGCGAGTGAATAGGTTTCTTCTAGGCAAGCGTGTACCATCGTAGACAGCATCATCGCGCGCCATCAGGCGAGATTGTGCTCAAACGCTAGCCTGTAATAAAAAAAAACATTAAAAAATTATTAACACAAAACTTTTGTTGACAGAGTTTCGCGCTCGACAGCAAATGCAAATACCCATACTTGCGCAACCTCCGAGTCAAGTCAGAGTCGACCAAACCCTTCAGCCACATGGTGACCATCGACCAACAGGTCAAAGAAGAGTTCTCTAACTCTGAGAACAGCTGTCACAGCGGCGACAGCGGTGACACAGAGAACAGCCAAACTGTTGACACACTCAGTACGATATCACTCAATCAAATCATCACTAAAAAGTGTGCGGGGAAAGGTCCCAAGAAACAAAATGTTAAATCTGAGGGTAGTCATTTTGATGATTTGAGTAAGAAAATCGGTAATATTATCGACAATTTAGGGAATGAGGATACTCAGACTAGCTACGATTCTGATAGTATACTCGACAAAGACAGTGCTAATAACGATATGGACAGTGCCAATCATGATAAGGAAACTGTTGATCGACAAAAATCTGTATTCAGTAAAGATACCGTCAAATCTGAAGGTGAAGAGAATCAGGGCAAAAAGGATGACAGTAATGTATCGCCAATCGAAAGACATGATTCTAAAACTAGCTGCAGCTCTGATTCAGATACTATTCTAGACAAAAACTATAAAAAAACTGTGAAATTGACCGAGCAAGTTGCTAAAAATGATGAAAAATCGGACAAATTACACGGTGAAACAGATACAACTTCAGAAAATGATACTGTAAGTTGTATAGGAAGAGAAAATGATGCGAGAAGTATAGACGAGAATGATGATCTAAAATCATCTGCGGAAAATGATACAGCTTCAGATGATACCAAATCATTGATAGAAAATGATATGGCGTCAAATGATGTACCAATCCCGTCAATAGATAATGATTTGATGTCAAATGATGATTCTCAATCATTGATAGAAAATAACATGGCGTTAAAAGATGATCCAGTAGATGATATAAGAATAAATGATAAGGATGATGCGGATAGTAAAAATGATAAGAATGAACAAACCAGCGAAAGTGTTAGTACTAATAAACAAATAGCTAAAGTAGAAATAAGCAAAGATTTACAAGTTTCAGATGAAACTGATAACAATACCTTAACTAATGAACATTTACAAAAACATTATCATGTACCTAGCAATAACCAATTGAAACCAGATGAGTTTGAACACGAAATAGGTAAAAGTGGTAATATAAATACAAATGATATTGAAAAAATGGATGTTGATCAAAATGATACGGGAGTTAAGAACAACCACGATGAAACAAAAGATTTGGAACAATCATATGAAAATGATGACTTTTCTAAAATAAATGAAATGACTAACAAAATTCTAAAAGAAAACGAAGATGATAAATGTACACACAATAATGAAAGTCATGAAAAAAGCGATCACAGTGATTCTATAGACCTGAACACCATTAAAAGCGGTGAAGCCAACGGCGTTCAAATACATGATAAATTAAATGTTAATGATTTGAGCGATGACGATAGAAAGCTAATGGCGGAGATTTGTGATAACACAATCGGGGAAATTGATCCCAAAATGATGGAGAATGATTTGGAAATCGACTCAAACAATAAAATCAGTGAAAATACTCAGAAAAAGGAGCATTTGGTACACAATTTGCTCAGAAAGCAGGATTCAGAACTAAAGTCGATGGACTTGGACAGTGTATCCGATGACGACTTCAACTTTGATGCTTAATTTTAAAATTCTCAATTCGACTGTATTTTTTTTTATTATTGTTACTCCAGAACTTTGGATTGGTTGAACCGATTTTGATGATTATTCTTTTATTTGAAAGCTGGTGCTTCCCGTGTGGTCCCGTTTCCATTTGGTTCAGTTCTGACAATGACATCCATTTGAAACCATAAAAGTATTAAATTTGTTTAATTTTTATGTTATGTTTGTTACCTCAAAACTCCGTCATTTATCAACCGATTTGGAGAATTATTTTATTATTTGAAAGGATATACTTGCAGATTGGTCCCATAGAAATTTCACCGAAATCGGTTCAGTGGTTTGTTTTTCTGTTATCTGAAGTTGGTTATATTTTTTGTTAAAAAGTTACTTGTTTTTAGTTACACCTTTCCTTTTAGCACGTAAAGGATGGTAGATAATGCTATTAGCATTAAGTCCTACTCTGTTTTATGTGGAAGTATAATGATGGGTTTTCGCGACCATGTTTGTATACCTGCTAATAGATGGCGTTGCTCTCATGCTCTGATTAACAAAGGAAAATGAATTGTCTCAACATTATTTTTTAAGGAAATAAAAAACAAACAATTGTTTGTTCATCTGACGAAGTGAGATTGTTTTAGACAGATTTTGATATTGTTTCTGAGATTTTGGCGTATGAAGAATATTGTATCGGCGAGTTGGACGGCCATTATGTTTAGTCGGTGTCTGTATACAAAGTACAAACTCCCTTTAAAGAATATGATAGACTTAAGACTAAGTAGTAGGCTTTTAGCGATAACACCAACAAAACGTGTTTATTCTTGATCACTAATTTTTATAGAGGACAAAACTAAAATGTCACAAATGACAGCTACTAAAATGACACCAAAATTACTACCAAAATTTACTTTTTTTAAAATATTGAACTAATCCTTAATAACAGAAAGAATATACAATTATTTACAATAAAATACAGAAGAAACAGTTGAATCATCTAAAGATCGTTGCAAACAATCTATAGATAGCTCAACTGGTTCAGAAATGAAGTTTTATGTCCATTTTATGTTTGTATTGAACACGCATGTTGTTCATGTATGTATGTATTATATACTTCTTAGTAGTATTGTGGTAATATTATTCTAAATTTATATTTTTTGATGACTATTTTTCATTTGACTTTTTGTCATTTTTATATTTAGGGATACATTTGTTTTGTTTTATTTTATGACATGTATGTGGTAATTTTAAATATTTTAATTTGTAAATATGATGTAATTTCAAAAACGATTATCAGATTGTTTCTGAACAAAATAAATGAACAAGTAATTTAAAAAAAAATATAACCGACTTCAGGTAACAGTAGAAACCAACACTACTCTACCAATTTTGATGAAATTTCCCATGGGATCAACCTAAAAGTATATCCTTTCAAATAAAAAAAACGAGTGTGCTTTAGACCGACTGAAGTAAAACTTCTTTTTCAAAATATTAATTTATAAAATTGTTCAAGAACGAAATGAAATTAGGAAAAATAATCAAACGAACTACTGACTGAGATATATATGTATTTATTATTTCATGCACGGGCTATGAGAGGTAGAGAGAAAGAAAATGTGCGCGCGCACTGCTCTCTCTCTCTTGCTCCTACAGTCGTATATGAAACGTAACTCCCTCTCTTTCTATCTTCACTAATATCTCCGTTCGCACTTTTCGTAACGCATTCACCAACTTACTCCCCAAGGCAAGAGTGAGTAAAGAAGTTTTACTTCATAAAAAATGTAGTCGGATTGCTAACCTCCTTTTTTTAAGTTCGCGGCGCTCACAGAGACGGTCACCGATAATGAACTGTGAAGACCTGTTTTCTTTTATTGATCCATTTTTTCATCCGACTGTACATATAAACATATTTTGTATAAGTTTAGCAGTTAGACGCCCGCTGAGACGCAGGAGTGTGCGGGTTCGACTCCCGCGACGGGTCAAATGTTTGCATTATCTACAGATAATTGTTTCAGGTTTGTGTGTTTGTCTCTGTTATTATAAAATATTATTTTGTTATGTTGTTACAAAATAAAATGTATAAAATATTTGATCAGTGATCCGGTTTCCACAGTGCATGCTTGATTAGTTTGTGGCTAGATAGCGATGTGTGAAATGTGTTATTTAAAAAAAAAACGAGTGCGCTTTAGACCACATGACTGAAGTAAAACTTCTTTTTCAAAATATTAATATAAAATTGTTCAAGAACGAAATGAAATTAGGAAAAATAATCAAACGAACTATGTACTGACTGAGATATATAAATATATGTATATTATATAATATTTCATGCACTGCCTATGAGAGGAAGAGAGAAAGAAAATATGCGCGTGCACCTCTCTCTCTTGCTCCTACAGTAATATACGAAACGTTACTCTTTCTCTCTATCTTCACTAACTTATATCTCCCTCTCAACTTCCGTTTGCACTTTTCGTAACGCATTCACCAGCTTACTCCCCAAGTCAAGCGTGTGTAAAGAAGTTTTACTTCAAAAATTATCAACCAATTATCGTATTATCCAGTTGATCTGTTTGTAATACTTGGAAAGGGATTGGCGCGGAGGAATGTTGGTAAGTGCCGCGCGCGCACGAGTATGCGAGTTTGTTTGTAAGTGTGGAATCTGGTAAACATTATGTTTATATATTTTAAAGTAGTTGTAAGTATGCAGTAGTGAGTAGCGTGAGGTGAGGTGCGCTCTACATATTATTTTTTCATCAAACAAATACATTTATTATAAACATGATGTTTGAGTTTGATTTTGTATTATAGGTGAGGACCGAGGAGCCGCGCCGGCGCCGGCGCCGTCGCACGCCTGGGATATCACAATGGGAGTAAAAAGTAGTCCGTGTCCCAATCCTGCTCATACTCTTATCTTTATACCAAATCTCATGGAATTCGTTGCAGCCGAATTTATAATATTACTAGCTTCCGCCAGCGGCTTCGTACGCGTTTGTCAACAAAAAGTTGATTGTTTTAATCCAGGTTTAAATCTACGTACACACGGCTACACGTCAAGCTATAATTTTCTAGTATAAGCTGACCTCGCATTGTGTAGGCTTTTCGTAGAATGAGAGGTCGGCTTATACTGGAAATGTATAGCTTGATGTGTAGCCGTGTGTACATACCAAATTTCATCGAAATCTGTTCAGCCGGCCGTTACGACGTGAAATAGTAACAAACTTTCGCGTTTGTACTGATACTGATATCAGTGGGATAGTGTGACTAGCTTCCGCCAGCGGCTTCGCACACGTTGTTTGACAACAAAAAGTAGCCAATGTTTGAATCCAGGACATAATATATCAACACACCGAATTTCACCAAAATCAGTTCAGCTATTATGACGTGATTGAGTAACTAATAAATAAACAAACATGCAAACCATCGCATTTACAATATTAGTGTGAGAATAGTACCTACCTACCTGTGGATAATATAATAAATAAACAAACATGCAAACCATCGCATTTACAATATTAGTGTGAGAATAGTACCTACCTACCTGTGGATAATATAATAAATAAACAAACATGCAAACCATCGCATTTACAATATTAGTGTGAGAATAGTACCTACCTACCTGTGGATAATATAATAAATAAACAAACATGCAAACCATCGCATTTACAATATTAGTGTGAGAATAGTACCTACCTACCTGTGGATAATATAATAAATAAACAAACATGCAAACCATCGCATTTACAATATTAGTGTGAGAATAGTACCTACCTACCTGTGGATAATATAATAAATAAACAAACATGCAAACCATCGCATTTACAATATTAGTGTGAGAATAGTACCTACCTACCTGTGGATAATATAATAAATAAACAAACATGCAAACCATCGCATTTACAATATTAGTGTGAGAATAGTACCTACCTACCTGTGGATAATATAATAAATAAACAAACATGCAAACCATCGCATTTACAATATTAGTGTGAGAATAGTACCTACCTACCTGTGGATAATATAATAAATAAACAAACATGCAAACCATCGCATTTACAATATTAGTGTGAGAATAGTACCTACCTACCTGTGGATAATAAAATAAATAAACAAACATGCAAACCATCGCATTTACAATATTAGTGTGAGAATAGTACCTACCTACCTGTGGATAATATAATAAATAAACAAACATGCAAACCATCGCATTTACAATATTAGTGTGAGAATAGTACCTACCTACCTGTGGATAATATAATAAATAAACAAACATGCAAACCATCGCATTTACAATATTAGTGTGAGAATAGTACCTACCTACCTGTGGATAATAAAATAAATAAGCAAACATGCAAACCATCGCATTTACAATATTAGTGTGAGAATAGTACCTACCTACCTGTGGATAATATAATAAATAAACAAACATGCAAACCATCGCATTTACAATATTAGTGTGAGAATAGTACCTACCTACCTGTGGATAATAAAATAAATAAGCAAACATGCAAACCATCGCATTTACAATATTAGTGTGAGAATAGTACCTACCTACCTGTGGATAATAAAATAAATAAACAAACATGCAAACCATCGCATTTACAATATTAGTGTGAGAATAGTACCTACCTACCTGTGGATAATATAATAAATAAACAAACATGCAAACCATCGCATTTACAATATTAGTGTGAGAATAGTACCTACCTACCTGTGGATAATAAAATAAATAAGCAAACATGCAAACCATCGCATTTACAATATTAGTGTGAGAATAGTACCTACCTACCTGTGGATAATATAATAAATAAACAAACATGCAAACCATCGCATTTACAATATTAGTGTGAGAATAGTACCTACCTACCTGTGGATAATAAAATAAATAAGCAAACATGCAAACCATCGCATTTACAATATTAGTGTGAGAATAGTACCTACCTACCTGTGGATAATAAAATAAATAAACAAACATGCAAACCATCGCATTTACAATATTAGTGTGAGAATAGTACCTACCTACCTGTGGATAATAAAATAAATAAGCAAACATGCAAACCATCGCATTTACAATATTAGTGTGAGAATAGTACCTACCTACCTGTGGATAATAAAATAAATAAGCAAACATGCAAACCATCGCATTTACAATATTAGTGTGAGAATAGTACCTACCTACCTGTGGATAATATAATAAATAAACAAACATGCAAACCATCGCATTTACAATATTAGTGTGAGAATAGTACCTACCTACCTGTGGATAATATAATAAATAAGCAAACATGCAAACCATCGCATTTACAATATTAGTGTGAGAATAGTACCTACCTACCTGTGGATAATAAAATAAATAAACAAACATGCAAACCATCGCATTTACAATATTAGTGTGAGAATAGTACCTACCTACCTGTGGATAATAAAATAAATAAGCAAACATGCAAACCATCGCATTTACAATATTAGTGTGAGAATAGTACCTACCTACCTGTGGATAATAAAATAAATAAACAAACATGCAAACCATCGCATTTACAATATTAGTGTGAGAATAGTACCTACCTACCTGTGGATAATATAATAAATAAACAAACATGCAAACCATCGCATTTACAATATTAGTGTGAGAATAGTACCTACCTACCTGTGGATAATAAAATAAATAAACAAACATGCAAACCATCGCATTTACAATATTAGTGTGAGAATAGTACCTACCTACCTGTGGATAATATAATAAATAAACAAACATGCAAACCATCGCATTTACAATATTAGTGTGAGAATAGTACCTACCTACCTGTGGATAATATAATAAATAAACAAACATGCAAACCATCGCATTTACAATATTAGTGTGAGAATAGTACCTACCTACCTGTGGATAATATAATAAATAAACAAACATGCAAACCATCGCATTTACAATATTAGTGTGAGAATAGTACCTACCTACCTGTGGATAATAAAATAAATAAACAAACATGCAAACCATCGCATTTACAATATTAGTGTGAGAATAGTACCTACCTACCTGTGGATAATATAATAAATAAACAAACATGCAAACCATCGCATTTACAATATTAGTGTGAGAATAGTACCTACCTACCTGTGGATAATAAAATAATATAGCTCACGATTATTAGAATCTCCACGATGCACATCCTCGGATCTCTTACTTATTACACGGACCCGTGAAGATACCCCACAAGGGAGTAGTCAGAGGCAAGTCCATACATTACGTTTGATGCATGCCCAGTGGCCACTCGTGTTGCATGTCACATGTTGCAAGCCTATCGCTATGCTAAGGATTTAGATTAGATTAGATTAGATTAGATTAGATAATTTCTTTATTGCACACCATTAAATACAAACATATAAAAGAAAATACAATTTTAAATCATAGGTACAATGGGCGGCCTTATCGCTAAAAGCGATCTCTTCCAGGCAACCTTTGGATGGACAGAATCTATATGAACAAATAAGGACGGCGGCATAAGATTTTTTTAGAATCAGTTTTTTTTTTTTTTTTTTAAAACAAGCATATATTACAATTTATAAAAAATATAGTTAATATAAAATAAAATGCTTAATTATATTAAATAATTACTAAGGCCGGCTTGCACAACAACCCCTAAACGTAAGTATATAACGACTAAACCTGTATTTGTCAACGTTAAATCATATTTAGCAACTAAATACATTTAGGCATCAATGCGCAAATCACAAATGACATCACTTCTCACTATTAGGCATTATAAACGCGAAAGTTTGTATGGATGTATGTGTGGATGTCTGTTACTCTTTCACGCAAAAACTACGGAATGGATTTGAATGAAATTTGATATGTATGTAGATTATAACCTGGATTAACACAGCCTACTTTTTATTGAAAAAAAAAACATGAGCGCGAAGCCGCTGGCGGAAGCTAGTAGATAGACGCTACCATTTCATGCCAAAGAAGTGTAACGTCACACAATATTTTTAGTTTTTTAGCTGCATTTTATCGAGAACATCACCACTTCACCATGAGGTTTGGGTACTTAAGCATCACCATCATATACAATAACCTACAATCCTAGAGTAAATACCTACAGCCTTTATAGTAGGTACCTACCTACAGTGCCAATAAAACATACACTTTTATTAGGTAGGTAGGTAATATTTTATCGTAAAATGTTCCGACATGCATTGCGAGGCTGCCATTGTTTTCATCTTAAGTAAGTTTTGAATTTATTTCTTGTGAAGGTTGCCTATACTTGAAAAAACATAGCTTGATCTCTGCGACATTTGTTAAACTGACATTCCTAGGGTTATTATACAGAAAAAAATATCGATAGTAATTATTGATAGAAGCTTTGCAGTAAGGCCAATTGTTGGACTTTTGAGGGCTCCAACAACCCGTAACGACTGCCATTAGATATTCGTATGGCAGCCGGGACCGACGGCTTAACGTGCTTTCCGAGGCACGACCAGACCAGTGCAAAAACCCATATTCATGCATACAAATATTTGCACTGAGCGAGGATCGAACCCGCGACCTTCTGCGCAGCAGTCGTGTTCACTACCGCTTCGCCACGAAGGCTGTCTGCCATAATTATATGTATATTAGATTATATTATGATTTGGGTACTAAAATGAAACGAATATTTTAATACATACATTTATTTATTCCAAAGAAGTACACCCTAAATCAATATCCGAATCACTTTCAGAATCTCTAGAGCAATCTTGTAAAATAATGAACTCTTGTTCGTAAATATTATCAAATCGAACGTCCCGCTCCCAATCTTCTTCCATTAATTTTCTGCATTTGGCAACTACCTTTTTCCAATCTTCTTCAGATACATTTTCAACCGCAGTGTTTAGTAACTGCAACATTTTATTTGCCGTGAAAGGCGGTGTTGTGTTATGTCTAGCAGCGTAACCTTGAAAGAAAAACATATTTTAATATCATAAATTATACAGGAGTTAATACATAAAGAATCTGTCTAACTGAAATTCGAGCAAACAAACCTTTTACTTGGGCCCAGATAAGCTCGATCGGATTATACTGGCAGTGATATGGAGGCAGTCTTATGACGTTATGACCCTTTTCTTGGGCTATGTCATCTAAGACATACGTTGGTGTGCTGGGTTTGTGCAGACCAACGAGTCTCAATAATTCATTTTTAAGCATTGTTTCATTGGCCTCTATTCCTTTTTCTTGAAGCCATGCAATTATTTCTAACTTCCTGTTTGCCGAAGTTGGTGGTTTGTGCTTTTGGACCGAGTGATATGGGGCCTTATCCATAGTTATATAATGTGGCTCCTTCAAATTATCTAATAATTTTAAAACCACTCTTTAAATTTTTCAAAATTCATTTCTTCATGGTATTCACTGGTCTTCGTAGATTTGAATGCCAATAGGCAATTAGGCACAAAACCAGATGACGTCCCAGCATGAGTTATTATTAATCTTTGACCTTTGTCTTCGGGTACTTTGGTGGTCGATTGTGCCGTATCATCGGTCCAAGCTTTGGATACGGTATGATTGGCATTTAGCCATGTCTCGTCTAGAAAGACAACTTTGTCCCAATTTGTAATTTTTTTGACTTTCCGGAGAAAATTCACTCGAGCAAGAGCAATGTTGGTTCGTTCCATTATAATTTTTCTTTTGTCACATTTTTTGTAGGAAAATCCAATATTTTTCAAAATCTTCGATAGTGACGGCAAGCTTCCTTTAAACAAGTCTGCGTCTTTTAGGGACGCCGCCAGTTTTTTTAATATAGGTAATTCGCCCCGTGTATAATAACCATATACATGGTTGAGAATCGCAGCGGCGTCAAAGTCGTCAATTTTTGTGACAGGAGCAGCCTTTCTTCTTTTTTTATTTGGCGTTGAAAGCTTTTTTTCCTCGTCTTCAGTCAATACTGCGGTTGAAGATTCGCCATATTTTTCTTTTCTGATGCGAATTACTGTCGCACGTCCAATGCCAAGAGCATCTGCAACTCTGTCACAAACTTTTGTCATGGGTAATAGCGGTCCACCATTTTGGTTTTCTCGCTCAAAATATTCACGCAAGCGAATCACAAACTCACGACTTTGACTGTTCAAAACAGTTTTCTTCGTTCTCTTTGGCATTATGCCAACAAACAATGAAAACAAACAATAACAACAAAGAATTTAACAATAATAAATAAACTTAACAAATTAACAGCAATAGTAACAAAAACAAAGTGATGAGAACGGAAAACACGTGGCGTATACAAGGCGTTAGCACTCGTACTGAGGAGAATGGGTCATGTCAAACAAGATGGCGGCGCGTTGGCGCCATCTTGCGGAAGAAGACACGCCGCGGCCAAACTTCTCTCGAACCCCAAAGTTGTCGGAAGGAATGTTACGAGTAGGTTAGAATTTAGATTTTATTTACTCACTATTGTAAATAATGTAATTTTTTTTTAAATATTCAATAATGTTATTTATTTAAATTAAATGATAAATTAATTTTGAATTAAGTTTTATACAAAATATCGATAGTTTATAGTATGTGGTCACGATGATTCATCGCTCATCACTATAATTATCACAGCATGCCCATAAAGTATGACATTGACTGGTACGTTTGTCCGTACTGTTAAATTCAGAACTTCATAGGCGCGATTTTACTGACAGCTGTCCCAGAGATCAAGCTATGTTTTTTCTAGTATAGAGGCGACCACTTGTAAGACAGCTTTTAACCTCCGACTCAAAAATGAGTTGTTAAATAATAATTGTGGGGTACCTAGGTGTCATGATTTTAAAAATGTTATTTTATTTATAGAAGTGAGTTTAGTTACTATGCTATTTTTGTTATCCTTTTACATAAGAAAAAGTAAGTTATTTGGTTGTTTGAATGACACCTTTGCTATTTTGTTTACTTGACTGAAACAGCAAATAAAAGAGAATGACACTGTGCATTATGTTGCCTGCTTGACTTATGGCGGGTTCCTATATCCGTCGGTAACTGACGACGACTCGTATCTCTTTGAAAAAGTGTCAAACTAAAGTCAGGCCATTTTAATAGGGAATATTTGACGTCTGTTGACGTCTGTCAGTTCGGTACAACTCGTACCGAACTCGTACTCGTATCGGTCATTATTACCACAGAACACAAAAAACAATAGAAGTCGTAAGTAGGCGGAGCCCGCGTAACACCAAGTACGCGGAGTTCCGCGCACTACAAGCTTCGCTCACTTCAGTCGTGTTTCAATTACTGTGGGGTAAACGTACTTCAAAAATATATAAAAATGCCATATTGTGCCGTTTTGGTGTGTAAATATTATAGCCGAACCAAAAGTTTAACAAAAGGGGGCATATCCTATCACCGGTATTATTTTATTGTTTTTTGTTAGTTTTGTTTAAAATGCAAAATAGACTGTGAATTATACTCCTTAAGGTCGCGTTTCTCTTAAACCTCAACTTACGCTACTCAATTAGGGATGTGACCCCAATATACTGATGAATGTGTTATCGATAGCTTTAATTAGTTACCCCCTATTAAAAGCGTTAATTACTTTTGTTGTTTTATTGATGAATATTTTGAATGCATTTTAGACCTATTGTGTGAAATATTATTATAACTTCTGTTTTCATTTTCCCCAAGGCGCCAGACATAAAAATAAATAAAAAAACGTACAACTTATGAGTCATCCAGCATACAGAGTCATGACCTGGCACCGTGTGACTTTTTTCTGTTCCCAAAAATCAAGAACCAATTAACCGATCAACGGTTTTCATCACCAGAAGAGGCTGTCGAAGAGTATGAAAAAAATGTATCTGATGTCACCACCGGAGGAGTAGCACAAATGTTTTCAAAATTGGTTCAATTGTATGAAAAAGTGCATTGACGCAAAGGTAGAATATTTTGAGAAATAAAAAATAAATTCATTTTTGACCATTAATAGTATTTTTGTATTATTGATTCCGGAAACTTTTAGTGTGCCCTCGTATAATAATTCAGTATTAATATTCCAGTAATATAATATTTTTTTAAGTATGGTTATGAGTTGGAAACCTGTGATTATGTTATGAAAGAAAGAAAAGAAAAGCTGTTTATTTCGACCACCTATATTATAACCTGACGTACCTATTTCGTTATCTACGAGTATAGTAGGTAGGTGATAATCGATATCGATACATTCGTCTTGTATCCTCATAGGTACATCACTAAAGCAGTATCAAAGTTTTTTGGACTATCGAGTAACAGCCATGGCATTATCAATCTTATTCTTTGCTGTTAGAGACTATAACAAAAATCGTTAGCCACAGCGCCATCTGTTGTTGAGTGGCTTTGTTTTGTGGGTAATCAAGTAACAGCCATTGCATTATCAGTCTTATTTCTAATTAGTAGAGACTAAAATAAAAATATTTTCTAAAGCGCCATCTGTTGGTGAGTAGACTTTAATTTTTTATTACTTTTTATTTTATTGAATTTTAAACCATGTTCCCTTAGTGGCTAAGGTTTTATATCCGTAAAATTTTATGTTTTTTTGAACGTTCTCTTTCTACCAATTATAACTTTTATTTCTAAGTGTGCTAGTTTTTACATGTGTGAGTTTAGCTACACTGGTTTACATAGTGAAAGTCATCATGCTAGTTCTATTGTTTTTTATGTTCTGTGATTATTACAATAAATATTTAATCGTTTTGAAAAGAGTTAAGCAATTGTGCAGTTCTAACAATACGAAAAAATATATTATTTTATGCCCGCCGCTACAAGGTTGTTGTTGAATTTTGATGAATTGTCAAATGTTACCTATTAACATGGCCTGACTTTAGTGTCAAACTTTTGATACGTTTTCAAGAAGAAACGAGTCGTAGCTTGTTACCGACGGATATAAATAGGAACCCGCCATAAACCAACCAATAGGAAAAGAACTGATGTTATCTTGGGAAACGATCGAAGAGTGGGGGGAGCTTCGGTGACCTGAGCTCTGGGGAGCTCGTCGGAGATCCAAGCATCCGCCATCTGGTAAAGACCTAGAAATAGGAACTTCTGCAAAATTGTACTCCGCTAAATCTAAGAGGAAATAAATATAATTGTACCTACTACCGAACAAGACGTTTTTCGTAATACCTAGGTATGTATTGACACAGAGAAATATTTTTACAAAGCACTTGAAGCTTGTGCGCGCAGCTTATCAAAAATATCTAACCGTTTTATTAGCTACCTATTTCGTAAAAAGAGCTAGAAAAAACAACTCTTGAAGTTAGTTACTTCAAGAGCTGTTTTTTCTAGAAGTTTTCTACCCAAACTCGTATCAAGCTTACCCATGTCGCTATTAAATAGCGCTACCTATTTGACGAGTCATTTGAATTGTTACTTGCAGTGTCCTCTCCCTTTACATGCGGAGTGAAGCAGCTGAGCATCGACGGTAAGCTGGACCTTGCACCGAAGTGGAGTTACGAGTTTAAACTTATACGTGCCATTAATACTAGCACCGTCGAGCTCGGGAGGCAACATCTCGCCATGCAGCAACTCACAGACAAAATGATGAATAAATACAACATAGATAATACAAAAAAACAAAAACATCACACTTTTAATACTGAAGATATACCAACTACAAACAAACTAAGACAATTGAAGTTTAATTCTGAAGAAACAACTAGAAAGGTTATAGAATATCGATCAACAAGAAAAGAAAAGGAAAGCCCAAAGAAAATTAGAGATGAAAGACAGAAAAGCACTAAAATACTAACGAAATCAAGCGTAATCGCTAGATCCAATGATATGTACGTTACACCGCACAAAGTGAGGCGAGATCACAATATCACAGAGTTCACCAAACACATCTACAAACAATCACAGAAATTATTCGATTCGTTCAAAGAAAAGTCGTCGGATTTAGACATGAAGAATGAAATAGACGGACTAGCGCAGAATTACGGGGAGAAATTCGGAGACTTTGTCAGAGAAACGCAGAGACAAACCATCAGAACTAGATTAGGAACACATAAAGTTATATTGAACACTTTCGATACATCAAACAGGATAATAAGCAGATTAGTTAACTATTTGATAGGAAAGATGGATTCTAATATTCTTAGTAACGTGTTCCAAAACGAAGTAAAGAACAAAATTGAGATTGAAAACAAACACATTTGCAAAAAGTTTTTAATTTGCAGAAAGAAGGACAGCTTTAGTGAATTTGTCATCGATATTATGTTAATCATGCTCAGCTGCGATGATTCAAAGCTTAAAGGAATATTAGATGCGTTGACAGAAGGGATGCGAGACACAGATTTTAGCAAAGTTATGGATGACCAAACAGAAACGCATTTCCAAAAGGGTATATCCAAACTTGAAAATTTCGATGTTAGTTTACTGAAGGTTTTATTGTCTATTATAAAAAACATTGTGTTAAATAAAAATAAACCGATTGGGGTTATTAAAGGTAAGATCGATAAGAGAGTTAATACAACTGTAGGTCTGTTGGAAATGATAGATTCGCTCGAGCACGCGTTGCCTCCGAGCGAGATCAGTAAACTAGAATGGGAAGTTAACAAAAAGAGTTTGTCGGAGTGGAGAGATGGAACCAGACAGGATATTCAAGAAATCATGCAGTCTGTGGTGAATCATATAAAGAAAGGGATAGATAGCTTCGACGACGAGGCCGCACTGCGCTTCCAGAGGAACCTTAATGTGTTGCTAGGTACCAAGTGAGTGGGGTTATGGAATTGGCATGGTAATGGTAACTGGAAAGAGGGTGATATTTATAAACTAGTGGTTCGCCCCGAACTAAGATCTCGTGAGTCTCCCATAAAAACAAAAAAATATTATTTGTAATCTTTGACTATCAAAATAGTGCCACGAAATAATAACCAATCTACTTGACCTACAGTTTCATTCAAATTACAGGTAACGGGAGTTCATGTAAATTGGTTACCATTTATTGGTATACAAATTGCAGTTATTCTGGATTTCAGACTTGCCTATATTTGTGTCATTTAAGCTACACGCATACCAAATTACAGCACTGTGGTTTCACTGGTGTTCCCTGTGAATATTGTCAAAGTTCAGTTTTTACGATGGCTAATAACTCAAAAACTATAAGAACTTTACTAAAAATAAAAACGGTGTCTAAATGTACCTACTAATGAATACCTTTCAATTGATGTCCCACTTGACCTAATAGTCTCATTTTTTTACCCCTCTTGAATATCTCAACAACTTCCTAACATTTTTAGCTTATTTAGTCACACCAAAGTTCTGCCATCCCTACCTACCTATGTATCAAATTTCACGATGATCGGATCAATGCTTCGATAGTTATCTTCGGACAAACAAACATACATACATACAACGCCGATTTGCCCAAGTTAATTTAGAGATCTCGCTTCGCTCGATCAATAAAACATCTGTGAAAGCCACACGACTTTTTTAAACCTTATCGTGAACCTTCTCCAAAGATACTCCTAGATACCAAGTCAATAGGTAGGTACCTAGTCATAAGAAGGTTCAAGGTAGCTCAGCGTGCTACGGAGGTTTGGAGATCGTAAGTATTGCTGTAGGTTAAAAAACATACCCACATAAATAAATACTTACGTCATACGTTATTTTAAATTTAGTACTATATTAAAGTCAGTTATACCTCATTTATTGTATAATTAAAACAAGATATTGTAATGCATGCGTGTTCCTCCTATATTTGGAGGAACACATTAGTTGGACGCTCTAAACAAATAAAATAAACCGCGGAACAAATGTTTGCATCATCTACAGATATTTGTTCCGGGTCTGGATGTTTTTCTATACCTATATTATAAAAAATGTATTTACAAAAAAAAAACAAGTATATACCTAAGTATCCTATCAGTTATCTGGTTCCCATAGTACCTACAAGCTAGATAGCGCTGTGTGAAATGTCCAGCAATATTTATTTATTTAAATGCCTACCTAGATGGGCTGGTAGGTATTTGTTTCAGCCACGCATTGGATCGATAACATTTCCCTAATAGTTCGTTAGTTAGCAGCCATTATCGTAACGAGCTCACTTGTGTGTGCCTGGTGACGTTAGATATTTCAGTTGGTCTAGTTGGTGCGCGAGGCAGCATGGAGTTAGCATTTACTATTTATTTTCTAAATGCCTTTATTTTAGTGTATTGTGGATATCCTCCAGTAAGTAACATTAATTATTTGTATACGTAGGTAATAAAATAATTTAGTAAATTTAAATTCTGTGTTCTACCACGTCGAAAGACCCGCGTCTATATAACCAATATGTCCCGCGCACATTCGATGCCGAGACAGACGCTCACGAAAGAGACTGGGCCGACAAATCTCTCGGAACACCACGTCACGCGACATTTCGTCTCTCATGTTCTGTGATGTCCAACGATGTTGCACGACATCCGGGATATTTGTCGCCTAGCTAGAGAATACGAGAGTAGAGTCGCACAGAGGGCCATGGAGCGCGTCGCCCGGCATCACACTTCTACGACTCCCCAATACCGAAAATCGCATGTGGACTAAAGTTCATGACAGAAAAAATGCGCTGAGTAATGCTACGAAAGACTCGTAACGTTTCAGTGTTTTCCTTCAGAACGTAAGAAGGTCACGTAGTAGAGCACGTATCTAAGGTGTGTGACCTACGAGGCAAAACTTTGTTATAGGCGATGGTTACTACTTAACATCTAGTGGGCCATAAGCTTGTTACATCTCTAAGTAGTAGGTATAAAAAAAAGACGTAGGTAAGACAGGACGTAAGAAAGAAAGCGAATATTGGAGCTTAAATGTAGTTGTGCAGGACTTTGGCCAGGCGCGGTGGAGGTGGAGGATTACAGGTGAAATTACAGGCACTTGAAGCTTTACACCTGTATGCCTCAAGTTGATGAACGCAGAGCAGTCCATCGTAGTGCACGTATTTAAGGAGCGTGACCTCGAGGCAATACTTTTTTTAAGTCGATGGTTACCATTTAACATCAGGTGGGCTATATGCTTTTTCCATTTACAAGTCGTATATAAAAAAAACGTGCAAGACTGAGGTGAAGAGAGGTCCAGCAGTGGGATTAGGGTAATAATGATGATTAAATTGTAAGCTGACATTACAAGTTGTGAAAAGGATCCTAATGTTATATTGTGTAACGGATCATTAAAAAGAATAACCAGCCTTGTTTCTTTCATGATTCTTTCCTGGCTTGGTCGAGGGGAACAGGCGAGGTTGACATTGACATTTCAAAGTGATCCTTGGGATTTTAACGAATACATTAATATTGACAAGGTGTACCTATATAAGTAAGCTGACCATTACTGCGTTTGAGCGCCACTCTATTACCCATATTCTCGGTTGGCGCACCTGTGAGCTAAGTCTATTGGCATTGCAGCTGGTAACATCTGGTTGATTTACTATGTTACTGGTGTACAGACAGGCGACGAGGTGCAGCCGGGCAGTGTGCTGCTGCCCGCGTCCAGGAGAGGGCGCTACTTGGCAAATATCGTGAGGCGACAGGCTGTGGTGAGTAATACAACTGATTATGTAGCTTTCACAAGTTTTAGGCGGTTGCCACACCGCCACGCACCACGCTGCATGTTGCGTGTCGACGCACCTATGCTCGTACTTGCATACGTGCATATCTGGATCATCGTGCGGGTTTTTTACGCACTCACGCGCGAAGTTGCGTTTTGTGGATTCACGGCGGCTCTGACTCATTTCATTCAATGCTGTTCGCTAGTGCAGTTCACGTTCCAAATAACGCATGGCACTGCGGGACTCGGTGTGCCATACCTTGCGTCTCGCCCCGCACCTACGCGCGGGGGTGCATGTTTCTCCGCGCTTGAGCGTGTGATCTGTCTGCATGAACGCGCGTGGATGCATTTGCTGTGTGTTGGACTGTGCGTGTTTTCTATACAAACGGAGATACTTACAAGCAACGTTAAAACACGCATTCACGCAACATGCAGCATGGTGCGTGGCAGTGTGTTGAGCGCCTATTCTCTCCGATGGAATTTACAGTTCCTTGAGACTTTTCCCCTGTTAGTTTTGGAAGATGCACGTTGCGTGTGATCACTTCGGTGTTGTTTTACAATAATAACGCAGAATTGGGCCTCGCCCCCTCCCCAATTCTTTATCTCACGATATTTATCAAATAAATATAAAATAAAGACCCAAAATGTCAGAAATACCTAAATGTTTTTGTTTTGAAAAGTAGTATCTACCTATCTCTAACCTAACTTAATTCTACAGGATGGTACCGGAATCAAATTCAATAAGGATGCTGATCGGGTATGTGCTAGAACCTCCATAATATATTATGATATACTGGCTTCCGCCAGCGGCTTCGGACGCGTGGTCCGGCAACAAAAAACAATTGTGTGCTTTAGACCACACGACTGAAATAAAACTTCTTTTTCAAAATATTAATTTATAAAATTGTTCAATTACAAAATTGTCCACACGTCTGTAGGTCGATTAGTCTATGCTCATTCTGGACAGACGCAACTCGCACTCGCACATTAACGTTTAAAAATATACAAAACGTAACTCTCTCTCTTTCTATTTTCACTAACGTATATCTCCCTCTCAACTTCCGTTCGCACTTTTCATAACGCATTCACCAGCTTACTCCCCACCCCAAGTCACGCGTGCGTAAAGAAGTTTTACTTCAAAAAGTAGCTTAAGTGTTAATCCCGGTTATAATCTACGTTCCAAGTTTCATCGACGTGAAAGAGTAACAAACATCCACACATACATCCATACAAACTTTCGCGTTTATAATATTAAGTGGAATGTACACTTAGCGGCACAATTAACCGCCCACCCTTTTAAAGTGGCAAATTTTGATGTTATCGCAGTTGTAAGTTATTGGGCATAAATAAGTCAAGTGTGAAAGAAATGTAGCGACGAAAAAATTACAAACTACCCACTTAACTTTGTTTTTTTACGCATAAGTTGTGAATGGGATAAATATCGAACTTCGTCTCATTATCGTTATCGTTGCCATACTGCTTACATTGCTTCAGTGGCATTAAAAGTAAACAATTTGAGTTTGTTTTGGTTTCGTAACTTAAAGCTAGTGTTTGGAAATCACAAACATGCCATTTGATGCTAATTCAGTGGCGAGAGCCGTCGCTCTTATCGACGAAGGGTTTAGTCAGCGTTACGTGGCGCGGAAGCTTGGTGTCGCACGTACCACCTTAAGGGATGCAGTGAAACGGTTTCGGGAAACTGGCTCTTATGAGCGAAGACCAGGACAGGGCCGAAAAAGATGCACCTCCGCTCGTGACGACCGATTTCTTGTGACCAATGTTCTAAGAAATCGGTTCACTACAGCTGTTGAGGCACGAAACCAACTTCGTGAGGTTCGCAATGTTCAAGTGAGTGAAAGAACAGTGAGAAGAAGACTAGGAGAGAATGCCCTTGGAGCTTTGCAACCTTTGCTCGTAGGCCACCGGAGAGAAAGACTTCGTTTTTCCCGAGAGCACGCCGAATGGAATATGGAACAATGGAAGAATGTTATGTTTACTTACGAGACAAGAATATGCTTGCACGGTCCTGACGGTCGCCAGCGTGTATACAGACGCAAGAATGAAAGGTTTGCACCATGTAATGTTGTGGAAACAGTAGGTTACCAAGGTGGCTCTATCATGATATGGGGCGGCATTACTTACGAAGCACGCACCGACTTGGTTATCTTCGAAAGAGGTGGAATAAATGCTCAGAGGTATGTAACAGAAGGGTTGGAACCTCATGTAATGCCATTTGCTCCATTTATTGGAAATTTTTTTTATTAATGCAGGACAACGCTCGCCCCCACGTTGCTAGAGTTGTTACCGCGTACCTGGATACCGTCGGCATTCGAAAATTAACATGGCCATTCCGGAGCCCAGATTTAAATCCTATAGAACACATATGGGACAATTTAAAAAGACGTGTTCGAAGCCGCATACCAGCTCCAACCACCATAGATGAATTAAAACAATCCGTGATTGAGGAGTGGCAGAACATTCCACAACAACAGATCAAAGATGTCATCGACAGCATGCCAAACCGTTTGATGGAAGTCATGAGGGCTAGAGGTGGAAATACGCACTATTAGAATTCATTTATTCAGCAGATTTTTTATTTTTAAGCCATTTCATCACATTTGTTAATTTACGGTCAAAGTGTTTTTCAGACTTTTTTATAAATAAACGTAATAATTAAAAACAATATTATCTTTCATTTTACTTCAATATACCTACGTTATAAAATAACATTCACAAGTAAGGCCACAATTTTTTTTTTAACCAAAATCGTAAAAAATCAAGGTGGGCGTTTAATTGTGCCGCTGAGTGTAGGTACATATATATATGTTATAGATACAGCTGCTGATACATACATATGTTAAATATGTCGGTTCAGCTGTATTTTTATTTTTTGTAGTTAAACAAGGACCCTTTATAGTTTCGCCGTCCGTCTGTCTGTCTGTCCAGTTTCAATAGACTAAAAAAAGTGTTGTAAAGCTGAAATTGGGCATGATTATGGTTTTCGGTGACACTTGGTAGGTTATAAAAAAACTTAACAAACTTATTTTTAGGGACGGAAGGACCCCATCGTTGGAGTACCTATTGTTGAATATTGTCTCAAAAACATTACATTAACATTCATTGAACAGCGCTTGAAAGGATTGAACCCGCGTCTTTACTTCTAATCGGCAATACTTTTTATTTTAAAACAAGCTTTCACCCGCGGCTTCGTATGCACAGTGCCGTAACTAGGGCAGTGCCGGCGGTGCCCAGGTACAGGACGCAGAAATGACCAGACCAGAACCAGTTATGATTAGAAAATATTTCAAGAGCGTGGTTATAGCAGCTCGCACCGGGCGCATAAAAGGCTTTTTACGGCACTGCGTATGCATGGTTTGTCGTTCTGCGCAGTCATGAAAAAGTAGCCTATGTCTCAATCCCGGTCATAATCTATCTATATACAAAATTTCATCGAAATCGGTCCAGTCGTTTAGTCGCAGTGTGCACATAGAATATTGGTAAGATTGAGTATGCGGCCGTTCTGAGCTTCTGATGTGGTGTTTAGATGAACGCCGAGGCCAAGAAGAAGGTGGACGTGCTGTCGGAGGAGCTGCTGCCGTACATCATAGCGGAGCAGGAGCGGCGCACCACGCTCTACAAGCGCGTGATGACTGCCATACAGAACGGCGAGAAGGGCGTCACGGTCGCCGAGATACGGAACAAGCCGCCCCTCATCATACGGAAAGGTTCCATTACACCTGATTGCTTACATCTTATATCAAACCAGCTGACCCGGCGAACTTCGTACCGCCTTGACATGCATATGACGAGGGATGCCAATGCACGTCACCGGTAGAATTATCATCAATCGGTGAAAAATCCGGCTCGAAGGACCATTATGTACGATCCCAGTATAGCACCGTACATAAAGTAGTAGTTAGTAATGTTTTGGAGGGCCACAAGAAAACGGTAATATTTCACGTAAACAGTTTATTCACGCTTTGCGCCAGCGCAGCGTCTTTGACGCGCGGCGGATTGATGGTCACCGACTGTACTGTACAATAATGAAAATGATTAGCAACTATATCGATGTACTTAACCGTACAAATCGGCTATCATTCGCTGCATCTATGTATGAGAAGATGCATTTTCTTCATAATTTTTTTGGTGTGTACTCTTCCATATAGTTATTCTGCTATTAGGGGCTGAGACAAATCCAACAAATCAAAGATCATCAAAATCGATCCAACCGTTTTTGAGTTATAAATGGTGTAATTAACCCGACTTTGTTTTATATAGGTATTTAGATTTATAACAACTAACATTATTTTGATCTACAAATACCATTTCCAAGTAGTATTATAAAAACATGTCTTAACCAATTTACATAATTTATATATATTTACATCAGCGCTATCTAGCCCCAAACTAAGCAGAACTTGTACTATGGGAACCAAATAACTGATTGAATACTTATATACTTTTTTTTTGTAAATACTTCCTTATAATATATAGAGAAACAAACAGACCCGGAACAAATATCTGTAGATCGTGCAAACATTTGTTCCGCGGCGGGAATCGAACCTGCTACCACCTGCGTCTCAGTCGGCTATTCGCCCACTGCACAGATCATTTATTATTTATAATTTACATAGGTTTTGGTGGTCACCGCCGCCTGTAGACTCCTGCAGGACTCGTGGTACTGCATTCGCGTTGCCTACCACTTAATACCCTATTTACACCTCTCGTGAAGGCGCTCATTTTGAAGCCCACCGGAAAAACCTCCAGAGGAAGGCCATTCCACATGTTGCAGGTACGTGGAGGAAACGAGCGGGTGAAACGCACCGTGTGAGACTTCCACGCATCTACAATATGTAGGTGAGCTCGAATTGAACAGCTCTTCAGAACATTCGCCGTTATATATTTTATAGAAAACGCTGAGCGATCCGATGTCACGGCGCAGACTCAGCGGCTCCAGATCCATAGATACTACTGGGTCGTCGACGATACGAACGGCTCTGCGTTGCAAGGAGTGTAGAGGCTGCAGTTGGTATTTCGGTGCACCGTTCCAGATGTGAGAACAGTACTCCATGTGGGGCCGGAATTGTGCTTTGTAGAGCACAAGACGCTGCCCCGCGGTGAAGTACCGCTTCGAACATAATCTACATATTACGTCGTTAGTTAGGTATACTCAAGACACCAAAATCATAATTTATTTTTGTTCAAGTGGCGAACGAAATAAATTAAAATATTGTTATAGATATAAAATTATAGGTAATTAATAATAAATATTGTTAATTGTAAAAGGAAATGATGAAGGATGCCCCGCCCCCAGGTCTGATGTACCGATGCCCGTCGAACCGCGCGCCAAAGGAGCCCGACGGCTCCGGTACGATCATGTGCGAGGACGAGATCGAGCCCACTCCCGTGATGTACGACTCGTGCCTCTCCGCCGAGGACAAGGAGCTGTACGTTGCCGAGAACAAATACTTCTTCTGCAACAGTAAGTTAAATAGCTTTTAGGTAATACCATCATTTAGCCCGTAGTGATGCCATTTGGACATATTGGGATACTACAAAACTCGCAAATCAATGTTTGTCTGCGATCTGCGATGTAGGGCAAGTATAAGTGTATTGAACACTGTCTGTGGGAGCAAATAAATGTATTTTCTTTCTTTCTTTCCTTCTTTCTATAAAGTGCCACCTGGTTTTTAAAACCTTAATGTACACTATATCTTGTATCTTATACGAGTACATCATTCTGTTGTGTCATTCTTCAAATGAAACGGTATGGAACTAAGAAGCACTTATCTTGTAAATTTTGTTAATGAGCCTAATTTTATTTTATTAATTATATAAGGTACACAAAACAGAATACAACCAGTTAAGATAACAATATTAAGAAATACATCGGTTAATGGGCTAGATGGCATCCTAAAACATGCGGACACATCATGTACTCTATAATAACATAGATCAGTTATAATTGTATAAAAAAAAATTAATAAATGAAACACATAATAGATCGCTGGTATTCAGCTTTTTAGATGACCTAGATCAGGGATTCCCGAAGTGGAAGTCGAGATCGGTTTCCGATGCAGGGGGGTCGACAATAGTCGACGTATTATTTTTATCTTTACTTTGCGATTTTAATGTATTTTTTTCAAATAATTACTTCAGTATTTTTACGTAATTTGTATTAATTGTTTTTTACACTTCCACTGAATTTTATGTCTATTTATTTTATTGAATGATGTCACGTTTTACGAGGGCTGCTATTTATGTATCCGGAATAAAATAAAATAACTATCATTGACTGTTAAATATGGTTTTATTGCTTTTCAAAATATTCGCCATGATGATCAATGCACTTTTGCATTCGGTGAAACCAGTTTTCATAGCACTTTTTCCAATCGGAAGACGGTATCTCCAAAACATGATTTTTGAATGCCTCAACGGCTTCTTCTCGGTTTGAAAATCGTTGACCACGTAATTTATTCTTCACGGTTGGGAATAAAAAGAAGTCGTTGGGTGCCAAATCAGGGCTATATGGCGGATGACCCGTTAATTCCACCGTTTCACCCTCCAAATATCGGGTCGTTTCACCCGAAGTGTGACAGCTTGCATTGTCGTGATGGAGAATGATTCTGCGTTGTGGATTATTCTTCCTGATTTCTGCAAAGACTTCTGGCAAACAAATGGTCGTGTACCACTCTGAATTAACAGATTTACAATTTTCTAGGGGTACAGTAGCCACGTGTCCATCTATACCAAAAAAACAGGCGACCATTTGCTTCAAAGTGCTTTTCGCACGAGCAACTTTTGTTGGGTTCAGCTCATGTTGGAAGACCCAAACTGTTGACTGTTGCTTTGATTCTGGGTCATATGCATAAATCCAGGATTCATCACCTGTGTAGATATTATATACAGCTTTTGATGCACCACGATTGTATTTTTTTATCATTTTTTTGCACCAATCGACACGAGCCTGTTTTTGATATATTGTCAAGTTGTGCGGTATCCAACGCGAACAAACTTTTTTTGCAGCCAAGTGTTCGTGTAATATCTTATGTATACTCGTCATACTAATGCCCAAGATTGCCTCTATCTCTCGATATGTCACATGACGATCTTGCATTATTAGTTTATGCACTGCGTCGATGTTTCGTGGCACAACAACTGATTTAGGCCGACCATCTTTAATTTCGTCCGTGAGCATACGACGTCCACGATTAAACTTACTAAACCATTGATACACAGTAGTCTTTGATGGTGCTTTATCCCCAAAAGTCGAACTGAGTTGATCGATACACTGCTGTTGAGTTAGACCACGTCGAAAATCATAAAAAATCATCGCACGAAAATTTTCTCGAGATAAATCCATTGTGATAATGACACGCAATTTTTGAAATCGCGCCACACAATGAAAACAATTGACAGACGGACGAAATAACCTGCATTTTACAGCCAAAGAGTTCCATTTTCAAACGTGATAATTTCTTTTTAAATATTATTTATGCAGTGGCCAGTTCCGGATTCTTAAATAGCAGCCTATGTAAATTATAACGTTTTAAACACCTACGTATTTTGTATCACTACCTATAGGGGTCTGAGGTATCAGTTCATTTTGGAAAAGGGGTCTCTTGCCCAAAATAGTTTGGGAGCTCTGATCTAGATTATGGGCGAAGTGGTAACGTTGAATAGTGCAATAGAGATTATTATATGTTAGTTATTATCGAAGTCTATGACTGCAGGTTGTTATTTGGTTTATTTGTAGGACACAAAGTAGAAGGTCCAGATCTTCCTCGCAACGGCAGCACTGTGATAGGCTGCGCTCCGCTCGAGCGCACTTCTCTCAACTACACCACGCAGAAGTGCGCGCTGGAGGACACCGATGACGTGGTGGTGCACTTCAGATACTACCCTGACAGGGTAAGATATGATTTAGGAAGAAACTGCTTTTTTACTTGGATTTAGTTTATCCATACTACCTCAAAAACATCTCACTGTTTACTCAATATTGAAAATATTTTTGAGACTTGTATCAAGGTCTCATGAATTGTATTAATAATACTACCTATGTAGTTTTATGTTTCATTTTACGATTTTCATTGATTTTAATTCCGTTATTTAGATTTCTTACCTAAGTATCTCCGAAAATACATTACGTTAAATAAAAAATTATAAATTTTGATTGTAATTGGTGATGGTTATGAATGATTTATTATATTGCTTAGTTTCGTAAAGCATCGTTTCTTAATTTACCTTTATCTTTTAGACGTACAAGTTCGTGACGGAGTTAGATCCAGACCGAGAGGTGTGCGACCACTGGAACCCGTGCCAGATCGGGTACATTTACAGCCTGCCCTCGCCCGACCAGGCCATGCCCGCCAACGAGCTGTGGCGTGAGTACAATCAATTTACAATTAGTTTACGAGTACATTCTGTTTACACCCCTTTTACAATCTATTTACATTCGACTTACATTATATTTAACTTATTTACAATACAATACCTGCTGAGGTTTTTCCCAGTGACTACATTATGGGGTTCTTCAATAAGGGCGTTTTAAAATTTGCAAAGGGTCGGAAACGCGCGAGTGATAACATTTGGTGTTGCAAACTACTATAGGCTATGGTAACCATTTACCTACCATCAGGAGGACCGTATGCTTGTTTGTTACCTAAGCAGTATAAAAATAAATTATAAGTTTTATTATATGATACATTTAGAGACACAAGCTGACGGGCTTCGTGGTCACCGCCGCCACCGCCTATAAACTCCTGCACGACTCGTGTACTGCAGTCGCGTTGCCTAATACTTATTGCCATAGTTATACCTATTTTGAAGGCGTTCATGTTGAAGCCAACCAGGAAAACCTCCAGAGGAAGGTCCTTCCACATGTTGCAGGTGCGTGGAAGAAACGAGCGGGTGAAACGCACCGTGTGAGACTTCCACGCATCTACACTATGTGGGTGAGCTCGTTGCCGGTTGCTGGAGGTTCGATGGTAGAAGTGGGAAGCAGGGATTAAATTGAACAGCTCCTCAGAACATTCGCCGTTATATATTTTATAGAAAACACTGCGCGCTCATGTTTGTAGGTATCTTATTTACATTCTGGGCGTCTTGTCTATGCGACGCGTGATCCGAGATCTGGCGCTTATCTGGGTCAACGCATAACCTGCGCCAATTCATGCAGCCAGTGTCTTGGGGACACTTCGGCCTGGTAGTGATCTGGAGTAGTTGAGTTATCTATAGATCGTTTGCAACGGTCTTTAGATGATTCAACTGTTTCTCCTGTCTTGTAAATAATTTTATATTCTTGTTGTTGTTTAATTAGGTGTTTAATTTTAAATACATTTACATTTCCTTTATATTTGTAAAATAAGGTGTTTAAAATGTACCTTAGAACGACGTACATCATCACGAATAATAATAAGTTCCTTATTTACCCATCATATCAAGAAAATTAGTAGTAGTTATATCTACTACTAATTTTCTTATATTAGTCTTATTGGCTGTTGATATGGAATATCATTATCATAAAATATTGACAGAGATTAATGAAGGTTTGTGTTACAGATGACTACGGTGAGAGCCTGCTTATTACATAGATACTTACTTACCTTTATTATATCTTAGTTTTATTTTTCTAAAATTTTTCTTGCTACGAGTACTTGTCGTGCACTACCTACAAAATATATTTTCCATACTACGCAAAGGTTAACTGGAAGAGAATGCTTGTTAGCATTAAGTTCGCCTGTGTACAGATATATTTATTTTTATGCAATAAAGAATTTTCAATCATAGATTATCAAGATAATTTTGTGTGATGCAATTTAATCAAGTAATTGAACATTTCAGTGGAAAGTAAGTAAAAACAACCCATTTTAAAGTATTTAAAATGCCAAATGTCAATGTCAAATGTCATCATTGACTTTGCAATGAATTAGTTGGATCACACGACTACTAAGTACGTATGTACGAAAATGCCAATTTTGAGGCTCTATATTTCGTAAACGGGCTCTTGTATCAAAATAGTGTTTTTGTAAGACCTTTTTAACGACAACCATTTAGCAGGACCGGACGGAGTGAAAGATTAAAAAAACTCGACAAGTGCGAGTCGGACTCGTGCACCGAGGGTTCCATACAATTATGACCGCGAATACAGTTGCTTAACCTCGATGATTGATTACGTACTTTAAATAATGACTATATTTTTTATGATTTAATTACATATGCATAGTTTTCCGATTTTTTCCTGTACTTGCAGTTTAAGACAATATTATTTGCAAAATTTCATAGTTCTAGGTCAACGGAAAGTACCCTATAAATTTTGATTCTCTTGCGAGTGTCGAAATATACGTTTTTTTGGCATAAACGGCCGTATAATTTTTTTACGTTAACTTATAAGTTTGTATTTTTCACAACTTTAAGAGACTGTAGACCTGAGTAGGTACCTATATGGTTTTAATTTCAACTCGATACCTCCACGCGTTCCCGAGATAAAAGGTCTTGACAGACAGACAGACCGACAACAAAGTGATCCTATAATTTCCGTTTTTTCCTTTTGATGTACGGAACCCTAAAAATCACCCACAACTATATTGAAGGACTTTTTTACGATATTACTACAAATTACCGATTTTCCTTGACTGGTCTTGTAAGACTTTGCTTTTTATCAAATTTAATGATACTAGGTCGACGGGAAGTACCTACCCTAGAGGTTTTGATTTATTTGCGAGCAATATATGCGGTACAAATGGCTGTATTTTGTGATTGCGTTGACTCAGCAGCTTGATTTTTTCACAGCTTCAAGGGACCGCAGCCTTACGTATTTAATACCAATTTCAACTTAATATCTCTACGCGTTCCTAAGAAAAAAAGTCTTGACAGACATACAGACGGACAACGAAGTGGTCCTCTAAATGTTTATTTTTTTCTTTTAAGGTACGGAATCCTAAAAATAATAAATAAACTTAAAATATTATAACTTTCAGGGCCTGATGGTAAGAGTTTAAATTATGTATAAATTAAAATAATTTTTTACATAGGTTTTTAATAATGTATTTAACTCAGTACATACACCGGCTAAACTAATTGAATTCCCACAGAATATGAAAGTAAGTAATTGCATAATAATTATAAATAGAACTAATAAAAATTAGACTGTTTTAGAGCGAGATCCATAGTTTATTCAATAGATTTATTTCACGGAAAGCCACGTCAATATAATTCAAGACAAACTGGCATTACTGGCAATTAGCAAATGTTGGTGCAGCAAGTGTAGATAGTGCACCCGCGTCCGCATCCACTGCTGCTGCCACTGCAGCAGCTTCCGCAGCAACCTCCGCAAGGCCCGCAAGGTCCACAACACATCTTGGCTTGTTGAGTTGAAGGTGTACAACTAAAGTTTTAAAAAGAGGACAAAATACCTAAAGCTGCTATTGAATAGTTGATGTTAGTATGATTTTCTGCTAAAAAAACTATGTTAGTAGACCACAACCAAACTTAAACTATAATTAGTTCCTGAATACACTCAGATAACTCATGGTTTTATTTTATTATACATGGAGATGGGACAAGTCTCTGTCACCTATAACAGAGAACTGCCTCGTAGGACACGCACCATAGAAATGTGCCCTACGATACAGTGCCCTGCGTCCATCAACTTGAGACATACAGGTGTAAATTCTCACGTGCCTGTAATTTCACCGGCAACCATACCCTTCAAACCGAAACATAACTATCTATTGCTGATATAACGATTATTTTTAATTTTATAGAGGACGGTAAGATAAACAATATATACCTATATTTCTGAACTCTAAAATTTAGAATAAATATTTGACAATAAATCTATGATTTTGCTATATTATTATGACTAGCTGTTGCCAGCCGCTTCGCCCGCGTTGTTCTGGGGTGCAAAAATACATTATATAAACTTTGACATCCTATTTTTATCCAATGCGAACTGATTTATTGAATAAAAAGTAGCTTATGTGTTAATCCAGATTATTTTTACGTACATATTAAATTTTTATCGAAATCGCTTCAGCTGTTTCGACGTTATTGCGTAAGAAACAAACTTTCACATTTAAATATTAGTGTGATTATGTTAACCTTGGGTATTGAAATGAAATGATATTATATCGCATGAAATGTGGCTGTCAGATGTCCATTTTAGTTTAGGTTCAATACATTCCGTTTAAGCTAACAATTCAATTTAAATTGTATATAGGTATTATATTATGTTGTTTGGTATCTAGATTACAATATTTATTGCATTTTATATTGAGTATTAATAATCTGACCATTTTCTGCTTTTTTGTAGAATTTATTCCAGGTAAGAGAAATACTCTATTACACATTATTAAAAACTTTCTTATTTTATCTAAAGCAAATAACATTGTAACTCGACACCATTTACGGCGATAGATGCGTGCGTGAATTGATAAACGGTGCTGTTATACCGCACAGTCACGGGCGCAGGGGCGCAGGGGCGCAGGGGCGGCGAGCGGCGTACGACTTTTAAACTTGTAAAAGTATGTGCTCACATCTGCTCGACAATGTCAAATTATATGTCATGTAAACCTCACCGAAAGCAGGTGATTGAATCCCTACTGCTGAGCCGGGAGTAAAGTTGAACTGAATTTCATTATACCGGTGCGGGCTTCATGTGATTTGAATTTGAAACCCTCATCTTACTTTAAACCAAAGAGATTCACACAATAAGAAATTATTCGTAAATCGAACTAACCTCTGTACAGAATGCACCAACCTAGATTTGGTTTTTATTGTCTCGCAGAAAGTGTAAAATGTTGAGTATTCTCCTCGTGGATAAAGCTGTCTGCATCTTGCGCGTGCTTATATGCACTCAGGATTCTAGTAACTCCCTCGCTCCACTTTAGAATCCTTCGTTACGTTCAGGACTCAATATAGCGGCCGTGACGCGAGACACTGCTTTATCCCCTCGTTTAATAATCTACTATCATTAAAATTTAGATTTTATCTAAACACACGACATGTAATAAAAACTTTTTGGAGATCATGCTTCTATGAGTTTTTATCGGGGCTATCAGTTACCGACGCGACGCGCGCGACGCTTTCTCTACGTTTCTGTAAGAACTTCAACTGGTCTGACGACTAGCTAGAGTCTTGAAATATGTAAGTGATTATGTATACGTAATTGACTCTAATATAATTATTTCAGCTATCCCTGGTGAGTAAATACGGGTTTGAGTTGGTACCTACGGCTAGCATTAAGCCATTTATTTAATTTACAACTTGTTTAGAGATTACGTTTAATTTAACTAGTCTGTATTAATTCCATCATAACATATAAATCCTTTGTAAAATATACACACAGCAGATGTAAATTACAACATAACATATAAATCATTTGTAAACTATACGCACGGCAGATGTAAATCACATCATAACATATAAATCATTTGTAAACTATACGCACGGCAGAGGACACGGCGGAAGAGTTCGTGAATGTTGGCGAGAGCTATCAGACGAATATGCGGAAGGTGTTGACGCCGCCAGGGTTCCAATACCACGGCGTCGGCCGGTTGGACACGCAGGCCAACTCCAGGGTAAATTTATTACATTACTTTTCATACGTAGTCATTTTTCCGACCTCCGTGGCGCAGTAGGCGAGCAGCCGGCTGAGACGCAGGAGGTTGCGGATTCGATTACCGCTGCGGTACAAAATTAAATTTTACATGGTCTACAGATATTTCTTTCGGGTTTGGATGTTTTTCTGTACATTTAAATATGTAGGTACTAACAAAAAAATGCATTTAAGTATTCTATCAGTTATCTGGTTTCCATGGTACAAACTTTGCTTAGTTTGGGGCTGGATAGCGCTGTCTGAAATGTCCAGCATTGTTTATTTATTATGAAAATGGTAACATTACGGTGCTACTCGTTCGCACTCGTCACTCGTCGTAATGTTCGCGTGCGTGAGCCGTCGCGCAATCCGACGGACGAGAAAGTAGCGTGTTAACGTCCATAGTGTGTGAATATATCTCGAGTCCTGTGTGTGACAGCTGATCGTAATTATCGATATTTACAATTACCATCGATAATTACGATGTAATAATTATCGACATAGTCCCAGATCTATTGTAGGCATGTTATTCCGACACCTGCCACACGACTCATGCTGTATATTTTACAACCGATAGTAGGGAATATGTTTAAAGTAAAACTTCTTTACGCACGCTTGACTTGGGAAGTAAGCTGGAGAATGCGTTACGAAAAGTGAGAACGGAAGTTGAGAGGGAGATATAAGTTAGTGCAGATAGAAAGAAAGAGAGAGAGAGAGAGTTACGTTTCGTATATTTTTAAACTTTAATGTGCGAATGCGAGTTGCGTCAGAAGTTTTACTTCAGTCGTGTGGTCTAAAGCTCACTCATTTTTTTTAAATGAATATGTACGTTTGCAGATGCGACTGTCCGTCCGGAGCAATCGCCGGACGGGTGCGTCTGCGCAAGACTCTATAGTGGTAAGCATCCATTCAACATCAGCATCATATCTGCCGCAGGACGTTCCCTAGTGAACATAGCCCCCCCCCCCCCACCTAGATTTCCAGAGTGACCGATCTTGTGCGGCCTGCACCCAACGGCTCCCAGCAACCTTTATCAGGTCGTCTTTCCATCTAGTGGGGGGTCGTCCTACGCTGCACTTTCCAGTGCTACTCCACTCTAGAAACTTTTTCTATTTGTGTTATTTCCGTATTAGGGTTCACGCTCTAGAATGTACCTAAATAGTAAAAAAAAAATAGTATTAATAGTTTAGATTAATCAAATTAGTTTAGATTTTATTTTATTTTGATTTAGTTTTGTTAATATTAATTTTAAAACATTTGTAGTTAGGGTCGCCGTCCTCGAAACCGATTAGGAGGACTAGGTGTATATTTTTTTATGTTATTTGTGGGGAAACAGGCTTACGGCCCACCTGATGGTAAGCGATCACCGTCGCCTATTGACACCGGCAACACCCGGGGTATTGTCGATGCGTTCCCTACCCTGTAGAAATCTCTTTACATTTCTCTTGAAGCGTGCCATGTCGTATACTAACGGGAAAACCTCGGATGGTAGCTCATTCCACATCTTGCGAGTATGGGGTAGAATAGATCGTGTGAAGCGTGTATTATTTGTTAATTAGAATGTAGTAGGATAACTGCCGCTCTGTCGGTTTGTTTTGTTTTCAAGACTAAGCAGCTTGACCGATATCGATGAAACTTGGGACTTCGTGAAAATATCACTGTTTTTTCAGAACAAACGTCACCATGTATGGTTAAGCTATAACAAATCAAAATAAACTAATGTAAGGACACAACACAAAAGGTAGCTACTTATATTAAACTAGCTGACCAATCCGCAGCTTCGCACGCGTAGTTTTTCAATAATAACATTACCCTCCTTTGCGAAGTTGGGTAAAAAGTAGCCTATGTTACTCAAGGTGAATGTAGGTTTCCAATGGTGAAAGAATTTTTGAAACCGGACCAGTAGTTTTTGAGTTTATTCATTACAAACATACACACAAAAATACAAATCTTTCCTCTTTGTAATATTAGTATAGATAAACAGAGGTTTGAGAACATGCCTGTGACAGCAATGCTGTTGTAATGCTATGGCGATAGTTCTGATGACCTTCCCTTGATTGGAGAAGAGTTTTGTTCGGAGGGTGCGAGGCCGTCTTCTCAACCGAAACAATGCCATATTAATTTAGTCTTGTAATTTTCCACAGGCGAAGCTGGTAAGTCTCACATTATCTAGAATCAGATATCAGACTCTTATATATAGGGTGTTTGATAATATACGCATAAAAATGAAAGAGTCTATTTTGATGAGCATAATAAAAACTTGTGAAATGTTTACCATAGAAATGTGAAATTTATTTTGGCATGTAGAAACAAACAGTATTATAGTTATGTTGTGCTATTGCATAATGCTTGCCATCTAACCACAGAGATACTACTGTATTGCATAATGCTTGCCATCTAACCACAGAGATACTACTGTATTGCATAATGCTTGCCATCTAACCACAGAGATACTACTGTATTGCATAATGCTTGCCATCTAACCACAGAGATACTACTGTATTGCATAATGCTTGCCATCTAACCACAGAGATACTACTGTATTGCATAATGCTTGCCATCTAACCACAGAGATACTACTGTATTGCATAATGCTTGCCATCTAACCACAGAGATACTACTGTATTGCATAATGCTTGCCATCTAACCACAGAGATACTACTGTATTGGTGACGTCTCGAGATATCTCTTGTCGACCCTTTCTAACCCAAAACGCGCAGCCATTTCCGAAAGAGATATCAAATCGCCCTTTTTTTTGGAAGAGTAGGCAGTAAGTTTTATAGCGAATTAATCACTTAAACTTAGTCCATTTTCTTTAAAATTTGATAATATAACTAGTAGTTTTTTTTTCAGAGTCTTTTTTTTATGTTTTGAGAAACCGTCACTTGAATATCGTCAGTATATTACCAAACACCCTGTATATATGATAAGTCCCACATCTACGAGACGTAAAACGTTGTCAGTTAGATATTAGGATACCTAGAGGCTTAGGTACGTTCGTGGTTTATACGTAACGCCTCACGGGAGCGACAGCTACATAATATTTTTTTATATTGTTAGCTTTTTATAGTACCCCCCCCCCCCCCCCCCCTGGAAACTCAAAATAATACATTCAAATTGTTTTAATTGAGCGGCGATAGGCCTGCAACCTGTCACGTGAATGCTTTACTTTTTTGCAAAAAGGGGGATGTATCAACTTATCTAGTTGTTCGCCCCGAACTGAGATCTCGCAAATCTCCCATAAAACAAAAAAAAATTGTTATCTTTATCTACCAATGTACTTGACCTACAGTTTCACTCAATTGACAAGTAACGGGAGTTCATGTAAATTTGTTTGTTTTTGGGGTAGAAATTGCAGATAATCTATATTTCTGACTTTTCCCTTTAATTGTGTCACTAAAGGCTACACAAATATTAAGTTTCAATACTGTCGGGTCACCGGTGGACTGGTGTACTCTGTGAATTTCGTCAAAATTCAGTTTTTATTATGGCTAATAAAGTAATAACTCAAATTCTGCAAGGATTAATCTAAAAATAAAAACGGGGTTGAAATGTACTAATGAAGACCGTTCATTCGACGTGATAGTCTTGACCTACCTTTCATTTTTACCCCTCTTTATTATCTCAACAACCACCCCCCCCCCTCCCTATTTTTAGCTTATTTAGTCACACCAGGATTGTGCCATCACCTACCTATATACCAAATATCACGATGATCGGATAAATGCTTCGAAAGTTCATCGCCGATTCGTGTAAGTTGATTAGGAGATATCGCTTCGCTCGATCAATTAGTACGGATGTGTTGTTTCAGTCGAATATAAAGGTGTCCCACAAGACGTCGGGGCGGTACGTCACCGTGCAGATGTCCTTCGAGCCATTCACGCTGAGAGACGCCGCCAGCTACTACCTCCGCTTCCAGGACACATCTCGCCCACAAACAGACACCTTCAAATACGTGGACAGCCTGCTTGTTCTGCGTTAGTATTCACGTAGCCTATTTATACATCACACATTATTTACTTAGAAAACTTTCGTGATTTATTTGAAACATTATTATAAATATAAAGACGAGTGCGGGGCGAGACGCAGTGCGGAGCGGAGCGCACTCACTCACCCTGATGAACGTTCACGAATTGAAACGAAACATTGTCGGTCGAAACACCGATAAGACGGTACGTGATAAATATACATAGGATAAATCAAATTAGGTGTATTTTATTTTTACACAAAGTCATAATACTAGAAATCTCAAAAGTTGTTAGCTAAGTATTACCCGTGCGCGATAAGTTGGGACCTGAGCGCGGTGACGTCATATTGGCGTGTTTGTACCGCCCGCAAAAAAGCGAACATAACAAGCAGCCGCCCGCGGCTTCGTCTTTGTTTTTTTTTAACCTAATTTATTATGTTACTCAGGGAGGATGCTGCTTTTTATCTAATCTTTTTTACACTATTTGAATAAAATAAAAATACAATGTTTAAGTTTATACATTTATTTTATCTATTATTTACATTATCTCATCTTCGTCACTACTTAGTGGACAGGTAAACAAAACTGTTTGTTCCGTTTTTCGTTTTCAAAAAACTCTAACACTTTTAGCACGAGGTTTCTTTCTCCGCTATGCAAAGGTTTACCCTTCATAATGATAACAAAAACACTTAACAAGAACTATAACAACAAAAACTACAACAACAAAACAATGACACAAACGAAAACTAAAAGGATTCCAGAGCGCGTCGTTACGTGACGTAGGCCAGTACGAGACTAAAAACCCTAGTAAAAAATAGTGATGCGAACGGTACAATACGGGCGCCATCGGGGAAGTGCAGGGGAAGCGGTCGGGGAGTCGCATTCCTAGCAGGTCCCAAGTTATCGCGCACGAGTAATAGATAGGTCTAACCAAAAAACCTCAGTATGCTAACTAAGCCGTGAACCTATTTTGTTACATCCAGACCCAGCTCAGACACATTTGAAAGCGCTGACAGTGGACCAGGTCCCCGGGCAGCAGATAAACACGACCATCATCCCGCTGCGGTGCAACCGCTGCGCGCTGCTGAGCGTCATGCTGCGCGGAGACGACGGCGCCGTCCTCAACCTCGACTCCTCCAAGTTCCGGATGAAGAGTCAAAGCGGCCAGTGAGTAGCGTGCGAGGAGTTACAGCGAACAGAGTCCACGAGTCATATATGAAAGGATATACTTTCAGATTGGTTCGATACAATACAAATTTCATTAAAATCTTTCAATAGTTTGGTTTTTAAAACAAAATACATAGCTGGTTTCGATTTTCTGTTCTTAAGTCGGTTGTATTATTGTTAAAAATATACTCGTCACACTAATATACTCGTCACACTAATATTATAAACAAGCTTCCGCCAGCGGCTTCGCACGCGTGGTTTGTCAACAAAAAGTAGCCTGTGTTTTAATTCACGTTATAATCTACGTACACACAAAATTTCACCGTTATTGGTTCCGCCGCCGTTACGACGTGAAAGAGTACATAACAAAGATCAATTCATTCATCCATACAAACTTTCGCGTTTATAATATAATGGGATGCGAATGTTTCTTTATTTATTTGTATCTTTGTTTGTTACTCAATCACGTCGTAACGGCCAAACCGATTTCGATTAAATTTAATATGTACGTAGATTATAACTTGTATTAACACATAGGCTACTTTTTATCCCATAAATCAGGTCCCATGTGATAAAAATGGGGTGTCAAGTTGCAACAGCGAGCTTAGCATTATTTCTAGGTTATACCTGCACATATAGTAGTGTAACGCATACGAAGTCGCGGGCAACAGCTAGTATGTACATATATTATAAACAAATGACCCACCCATCGTTTTAACCACGCATTGGCTCGTATAGTCTAACTTTTTATTAGCTGCAGTAAAATGACGTTTCTAAATGTCATTCCGTAAAATAATGTTGCCAGCCTAATCTCAATAGGGATGTGATTCAGTTCACAAAAATTAATTTAATAACATTATTATGACGTTTTTGTTTCATTTTGAATGTACCTCCCTATACTTCCACTAAAAAAGATCAATCCTCTAGTATAGTAATAATAATAGGTTAAAAAAATACATTACAACTTAATATTAAATCTCAAAAAAAAACCAAACTGATTATTCATTTATGATTCACTCATTTAGCTACATCCCTATTTATTTTTCTTCAAAAACCGGCAACTCACAAAACGTCATTTTACTGCAGCTAATAAAAAGTTAGACTTTAGGTCACGCACCCTAGGAGCGTGACCTACAACACAGCCTATCAACTTGAGGCTTACAGGTCCAAAGCCGAGTGTACATGTACTATCTCCATTCTTCCAATACTTTTTCTCTCAGGTCATCGGAAAACTTATCCCTCAAAACGCCCGTACACTCTAGTTCCTACTACGGAAAATCATTCACTGTCGAAGCAGTGCGCACATGGAATGTTTTGCCTGTATAAATTAAACAGGCTCCTTCACAGCACTCTTATAAGCTGATATTATAGCAGTATTACCTAAATGCTTAGCTTTCTTGTCATTTGAGTTACCTATTTATTTATTTATTAAAATTTTATTGTCCTCATTTTATTAGATTTGTAAGAATATTGATTTAGGTTATTAGTTTGGTAAGTATATAATAGTCTATCTTTAGATATTTATATAAGTATTAGGATTTTAAGTATTTCTTTCATTTGTTATATACTCTGTGCACCGCTGCCCGTTACTGATTCGCTCTTTACTTTCCATCCAAAGTTTGCTTGCAAGAAATCTCTTTCAGCGATAAGGCCGGCCATTGTACTATATTTATCATAAATTAGTTTTTTAAAGTATTCCTGGTGTACATACAATAAAGAATTATTGTTTTGTATCACCGGCGAACATACCCTTCGAACTCTGGACTTGAAGACCGATTGATGATTTATCCGACCTTATTTCACGTTTCAGGCAAAAATACATAGAGATAGATCTGGACGTGGCGCGCGCGCAGGACTTCGGGGAGTACTTCGCGATCTTACAGAACGAGGACGGGAGTGAAGAGAAAATGAAACTACTTAGTCTTAAAGGTACGTACAGCTTTTAATCTCGAAGTGTTCAAGTCCGTCCAGCATCTACAGGATCTTGCTTAGAAAGAACTTTACCATGGAGTGATACTCTGGTTGTAACTCTTGAAGTGCTTCTGTGGTCGCTGTCACTCCTCGTCTTAGTAAACACAACTGGCTTCATTATTTTTATTTAAGATTAATATTCGAGATTGCATCTCTGGTACCTAATATAGAATTTAAAAAAAATACGTGATATTTGCCAAGACCCCCCCCCCCCCCCCCCCTGGGTGCCGCGTTCATACTCGTTGTCCAATCTCTTTTGATACTTACTATTTATTTTTTATTTTTCGTTTTCAGCTCCGGGTAAGTACTAGCCTGCATCAGGTTTGTATCAGCATCTAGTATTTCAGTTAGAAATGTATTGTTCAGTAATATAAAATGTTTCTTATATTGCAGAGTCGGGTATGCATTTCCAAACTTTTTATTATTTTCCTTGTAATTTGTAATTCCTGCTGAGAGTTGTCTAACATGTAATGTTTTTTTAATTCATAGGTTATGCTGGTATGTATGCCAAATAATATTTTAATAATGCATACTAATATTATAAGATCGAAAGTAACCCCGTCTCTCTGTCTGTCTGTCTGTTTGTTACGTTTCACAACGATTTAACGACGACCTCCGTGGCACAGTGGGCGAATAGCCGGCTGATACGCACGAGTTAGCAGGTTCGATTCCAGCCGCGGAGAAAATGTTTGCACGATCTACAGATATTTGTTCCGTCTCTAGTTGTTTCTCTGGTTATATATGATAAGTATGTATTTACAAAAAAAATGTATATACGTATTCTATCAGTTATCCGGTTCCCGTAGTAGTAAAAATGCGCCGCGTCAGATAGGTAGCTCTGGAAATGTGAAGGTGGGCCTGTGGTCAGCAGTGCTCGTGCCGTGGCAGATGAAAATAAAAAAAAACCGGCCAAATGCGAGTCGGACTCGAGCACGAAGGGTTCCGTAACATTATCTATAAAAACGGAAAAAAAATCATGTCTGTTGTATGGGAGCCCCCTTAAATATTTGTTTTATTTTAATTTAATTATTTATTATTAAAGCGAATATCTATCTAAATATTCTGTGAATATTTCAAGCGTCTACCTGTTGCCGTTTCAATATCGAGCTAAAACGAGCAAAAAAAAAACTTGAGAGGTGTCAAGGGAATATGGAACGAAGTTCCTTTCGATTAATTAGTGAAGGAATAAAATGTTTTTTTTTTAAGTTATAATAATATATTTTTTATTATTAACAAATATAATGTAATATAAACTTAATCAGAAGTCTCAATTTTAGTAATAATTGGTCTTAACTTTTGCTCTTAATTTTTTCCGTCTAGCCCCTTTCGTAACGCGCGATAAGGAACTTCGTTCAACGTTCAAACGGAATCACGTTTGTTGTATGGGAGCCCCCCCTTAAATATTAATTTTATTCTGTTTTTAGTATTTGCTGTTATAGCGGCAACAGAAATACATCAACTGTGAAAATATCAACGGTCTAACTATAACGGTTCATGAGATACAGCCTGGTGACAGACGGACAATCAGTCAGACGGACAGACAGACAGCGGAGTCTGAGTATTACTATAATAGGGTCTCATTTTACCCTTTGGATACGGAACCCTTAAAAAATACTTATAATAATAACTCAATTTCAAAATTGCAGATTCAAGTAAGTCCTTTATTGTATATCATAATTGATGTTACAAACACGAATAGCGCTCGTAACGTATCAGATTAGAAGTGAGACATTGCGAAATACATTTTTGGTTCATTGGTTAATCTTTTTTGGGTTACAAATTGCAGTTATTCTGGGTTACAGACTTTTCCCTATATATCTGCCATTATAGCTACACGCATACAAAATTACAGCGCTGTGGGGTCACTGGTGTGCCCTGTGACATTTCGTCAAAGTTCAGTCTTTAATAAGGCTAAGTATTAAAATAAAACTGATGTACTAAATGTACTAATAAAGACCTTTCATTTGACGTCCCATTTGACCTAATAGTCTCATTTTCATTTTATTTTTACCTCTCTTGAACCCCAATACCTCAACAACCTCAATGTTATTAGCTCATTTAGTGACACTAGGATTATGCCATCACTACCTACCTATATATCAAATTTTACGATGATCGGATCAACACTTCTAAAGTTATCCTCGGACAAACAAACATATACCTACCTATACATACATACAACGCCGATTTGCCCAAGTTTATTTGGAGATCTCGCTTCGCTCGATCATTAAGCGTAAGTATTAACTCGTTATAAAGTGTCGAGTGAGTCAGCAAGTCAGTGCGGGGACGAGAGAAGCACGGACTTGGGCACTCAGTCTACTAAATAGAGCAAGCTCTGAGCGATGACTGTTTGAGGCGAGTTGAACACTATTTGGCCTGACCTGACTCAACGCAAAACATATTATCTAGTTTTGTTATATATTCTTATTTTTTGTTTGTGAGTTTTTCTAGTTATTTAGTTTTTTTTTGTCTCTTAAATTATTTTGTGTTATTGTTTTAGAAATTAGCATTGATTATTCCCAAAGAGAAATAGCAAAACGTGTCACGCTGTGACTCGCGTGGATGAGGTTTCTTCCCAGCGAGTCAGACTGTTCCACTGGGCTGCATGGGAATCCAAATGTAAAAAAGGTCTTCACTAGTAACAGTGTAACTCGTTAAATGTACTTATTTTCATAACGTTTCTCATCAGCTGTGGAATTAGAGCGTCTAGTGAGATCTCTGGAGCCGGGCGCGCACTTCGACGCCTCCATCAAGTACGCGTGCGATGATTGTGAACTGACGGACGTGATGTGCAACGGCGAGTCAGTGCTGGCTGGCGGGCGAGTCACCATCGTGCCGGCGGCCGATGAAGTCGTCATCAACTTCGCGAGGTGGGTAACGCATTGCTTGAGGGGACACTTTTAGATAGTTAGTTATTTATGTATTTGAACATCACAAACACTCAGTGTTTTCCATTAGAGTCGGTCAACCATAAACTATAGGTACCTCTATAGAGGTACTTATCCAAGCCAGCCTGTCAGAATAAGGAGCTAGACTCAGTAATTTTCCGTTTCTAAGATGTACTAATTAGCAGATATTCCCCGCCTGTGGGGCGCACAGCTTTTAATATTTATATTAAAAGCTTTTTATTCTGAACTTAGATTATTACATTTGTTTCTTAGTGACACGTCATGTCGCCAGCTGTAGGTATCTGTATATTCTGTATCGATATATAGATAGCTCAACTGCTCCAGATCGCTAGAAGGTGGAAGTGTCCTCAAGGCACTGACATCATCATCCACAGCCTGACTTCCCCCATTGTTGGGTATAGGCCTCCCCAAGTTTGTGCCATCCACCACAATCCTGCGCTAGTCTCACCCACTGACGGCCCGCGACCTTTACGCTCTGTCGTCCACCCATCTCGCTGTTGGTCGTCCTACTCTTCTATACCTGCTCCTCGGCCACCATTCAGTCATTATCCGCTCCATCTGTCATCACCACGTCTAGCCAAGTGTCCCGCCCAAGACCATTTCAGCTCCATAACTCGAATCCCAACGTCATGAACCTTCGTTCGTCTACGGATCTCGATGTTTGGAAGTCGATCCAACAGTCTGATGTCGAGCATGGTACGCTCCATGGCTCTCTGTGCAACTCTTAACCTGTACACAGCCTCCTGCGTGAGCGTCAATGTCTCGGCACCGTAGGTCATGGTGGGCAGAACACTTTGGTTGAATAAGCGGATCTTCAGACACTGTGGAGTTTTAGACGACCTAAGGATGTCGTCTAACTTGCCGAATGCAGCCCATCCCAATTGGATCCTTTAGAGATCTCCTTCTACTGATGCTCTTTACCAAATGATAGAATATATCCAAGATAAACATACTGGTCGACTGTCTCCAGCCTCTCATTTCTCACTGTTACAATGGGGGTTTGTTTGTGACACTGACTGCATTCATTTAATTTAATTCGTTGTATTTCTAGTTTTAAAGATGAGAATGCCTGCGTGTACATCGGCATCTTCAAAGAGGCCGACAAATCCATTTCAAAGGAAATAGCCGTCATTGAAAGTAAGTTACTCTATAGTCTGGTATGGTGAGGTCGAAAAGTTCTAACGCGAAGCGTAGGACGGACCTGCTAGATGCTATAACCGCTTCACTTGTAAAAATACAGGTCCAAAATCGAACTGTTTATCCATTCCATACAGTCTCCTCTGGGGCGCAGTGGGTGAATAGCCGGCTGAGACGCAGTAGGTAGCGGGTTCGATTTCATTACATACCAGCAGGTGGGGCAGCGGTCAAGCGCTTGCCTACAGCAAAAAAATAAAAACATTATAAACGGGGCTAGGAGTTTGGGAGTATTGGGAGTCGGATGCCGAAAGAGATTGGTTGCTCTGAAAATTTATGGAGGAGAAGCATTGGAAGTCCTGTGGCTCATAAATATAATTGATGATGATGATGATTGAAGTTTACAATTTTATTAAATTCTTTTGTCTATACTATGGTTGTAATTAGCAATGCTTGTATTTTCAGACGCTTGTGAGTAAAACCTCTACACATATAAAATACCTACTTATCTTCTACCACTGTTTTCATTTACCCAAAACTCTGGGAAGAGAAAGTCCCGCATATTGGGAAGTCTGTCTCTCTGTCTGTCTGTCTGTCCTTTACTGTCCTTTACGAATAAACGGCTGGACCGATTTCGATGAGGTATATTGATATGGTCGGTCGACCTTCGTGAAGGAAGATTTTTGGCACAAGGGTGTGTCCGTATTTCGTCGTTTACGAGGACGGATGCCGAACATGAAAACTCACAGTGTTTTTATTAACTCTAATATATAAAAATCTCGTGTCACGGTGTTTGTGGTCGCACTCCTCCGAAACGGCTCGACCGATTTTAATGATTTTTTTTGTATATAGTATGGTAGGCATGAGAATAGGTAGTAAAGCATTTTTTATTTTTATGACGTGAAGTCATTTACATGAAGTGTCGCGTCACTTTGACAAGAGTGTTTTATGACGTGAAGTCATTTACATGAAGTGTCGCGTCACTTTGACAAGAGTGTTTTATGACGTGAAGTCATTTACATGAAGTGTCGCGTCACTTTGACAAGAGTGTTTTATGACGTGAAGTCATTTACATGAAGTGTCGCGTCACTTTGACAAGAGTGTTTTATGACGTGAAGTCATTTACATGAAGTGTCGCGTCACTTTGACAAGAGTGTTTTATTCAGTTTTTATCCCGAAGTTCCCGTGGGAACGGGAAATTTCAAGCGTGCGAAGCAGCGGGCGGGTCGGCTAGTAATATATATTTTAGGCTTAGATATATATGTTTATGTGCCGTAGAATAAGTTAGTTACTATCCTGCAACTATTTTATTTTTGCCCTAATTAAATGATTTATTAATTAGTAGTATTATGCGTACCAAGTTTAAAATTAAGAAGTCTCTTGACTTCGTACAACCGGTAGTTACGTATCTACTCTCTGATTGGTAGTTGTTTTTTTTTGTAAAGTTACTGTGAACGCAGAGTGGTGGCGCGGGGATCGCTTCCTGACCACCTCTCGAGGACAGAGTCGATTGCTGGGCACTTCACTTTCCCTTGGAGCGCCGGTACGAAAACACCTCCTTCACTGAGCATCGAAACTGACACGTTCACCGTATCTACCTAGCTATCAAGAATATTGTACTTACCTGCCAAGTTGAAGCCCTAATAAAAGCAAGCTTACCTACTGGATTTTACTGGTTTGCCTGAGTACCCTGCACCTGCACCATGGACTTCATACCCCAGGACTGCAATGAGCCACCTTTCAACACAACGCCCACGTTCCAGCCGTCAAATATATATATATATATATATATATATGTATTTATTTTGTCTAACATGTGTACATCACACAGTGCAAATGCCTTATTCGCAGCCAGTTTGTTTTTAAATGAGTTTTTTGAAGTAGCAGAAACAACTGCTTCTGGTAGGATGTTCCAATTATGGAGCATGGATTTTTAGATTAAGACCGGGATTGAGACATGGCTAAATATTACCCGCGGAAAAAGGTAGATGGCCTTATACGAGTTAGACGTGATTCTATTGACATATCTTCTCTCCCCTCCCCTCCACTCTCCGGTAGATACCTACTCGTATGCTTGAGCACTTTTCTAGAATAAGCGTCTGACACTTATAGATTAATCTCATATGTTGTTCTTTGTTTCAGCTCCTGGTAAGATCGATTTTGACCACTATTGCAATAAGAGGGGGTATAATTAGGACGCCTATGTCTATCTGTCTGTCGGTGGCGTCGTAGCTCCGAATCGGATCATCCGATTCGGACAGTTTTTTTCTAAAAGAAAGCTAGTTTGGTGGTATAAGTTATGTCAGTTAGAGGTACTGTTTTTTTCTAAAAGAAAGCTAGTGGGGTGGTATAAGCTATGTCAGTTAGAGGTACTGTTTTTTCTAAAAGAAAGCTAGTGGGGTGGTATAAGCTATGTCAGTTAGAGGTACTGTTTTTTCTAAAAAAAAGCTAGTGGGGTGGTATAAGCTATGTCAGTTAGAGGTACTGTTTTTTCTAAAAGAAAGCTAGTGGGGTGGTATAAGCTATGTCAGTTAGAGGTACTGTTTTTTTCTAAAAGAAAGCTAGTGGGGTGGTATAAGCTATGTCAGTTAGAGGTACTGTTTTTTTCTAAAAGAAAGCTAGTGGGGTGGTATAAGCTATGTCAGTTAGAGGTACTGTTTTTTTATTGGAGTTTACTCCTTATGAATCTATTTTCATGTATAAGCCCGGGGTATGAAGAACAAACTCTCTTCGTTACGTTATGCGTTAGGTATGTTCTTGCGCAACTTATTTTTTATGTTTCCATGACTATGTAATGTATGTATATTATGTATATTGATGAATATGAATTGTATAATTAATATATAAATAAATGTATTATGCACGCTTTCAGTAATATAAAAAATGCGTTCATTTACCCTCAATTAAGTACTTACAAATCTACATATTATATAATCGTTCGTAAGGAGTAAACTCCAGTCGCGCGTCGGACCTGACACACACACACACACCCACGCACGCACACACATACACACACACACACCCACGAACACACCCACCCACACACGCACACTTACTTTTTTAGTTGTATATAAGATAAGCTGTAAAAGGGATTACAGGATTGGTCTACAATAGCCCAAAATAGAGAAGAATGGAGAGAAGAAAGGGAGGCCTTTGCCCAGCAGTGGGACACTACACGCTCTTAATAATAATAATAAGATAAGATAATAACTCAATATTGAATTAACACACAAACAGAAATAATACAAAAATAAGTACTAGGCTAGAATAAATAAGCCAATACAATGGGCGGCCTTATCGCTGAAAGCGATCTCTTCCAGGCAACCTTTGGATGGAGCGAAATTTACGAAAATACGGAGTGCGGTGTACTTTGGAGGATACATTTAGGTACACATAAGATAGTGCACATAAGATGTGCCTAGTATGAAGCTAAAAGGACAATAAAATGTGCCGTTTTCAAAAAAATTCGCTATTACGAGAGGCGCGCGCGGCCTTTTTACCAAAAAAACATGGACACGATAAGTACATAAACTTATTTTATGAACACTTAGATTCACAGTTACCTACATTACGTAGCGTATATTACAAAATGTGACGACCTCCGTGGTGCAGTGGACGAATAGCCGTCTGAGACGCAGGAGGTAGCGGGTTCGATTCCCGCCGCGGAACAAACGTTTGCATGATCTACAGATATTTGTTCCGGGTCTGGTTTTTTTTCTATATATTATAAGTATATATTTACAAAAAAAATGTATATATGTATTCTATCAGTTAACTGGCTCCCTTAGTACAAGTTTTGCTTAGTTTGGGGCTAGATAGCGCTGTGTGAAATGTCCAGCAATATTTATTTATAATTTATAAATACAAAATATTTACATAACAATTGTTGAAGGTTTTTAGTGGGTTCGGTCCTTGGACGCGCGCTAGACAATCGTGAACTTATCCGTTTGCCAGCGCAGCGTGGGCGCGGCAGACGACTGACACAAAACAATATATTGCAGTCCTGCTCCTGCGGCTCACTTTACGATTGAGTTGGGTTTATATATTGTCAATGTTGGGGAAGAAAGGTTCTCGAGTGGAGACCAAGGACTGGAAGACGCAGCGTAGGCCGGCCCTTCACAAGGTGGACCGACGATCTAGTAAGAATCGCGGGGAGCCGTTGGGCGCAAACGGCTACCAACCTCTCGTTGTGGCGATCTAAGGGGGAGGCCTATGTTCAGCAGTGGACGCGCCCCGGCTGATGATGATGATGATGATTGTCAATGTTGGAATTGTTCACAGCATTTTATCGCGTCCTAACTCAAAAGAAGCCAAATTGATTTATAGTTTTGTTGATTCGGTAGGTGCGTAGAATGTATGCAGGTGCGTACTTGTCGATAGATACATCGAAGGGTGCGCGCTTGCATCTCTTTTGCGCACTGTGCAAACTAAGATATGTTTATTTCAACTAGGGAGTTGATTTTTTTTAAGTTTGTTAAATTTATGATTTTGTCATTATAAGGCTGACATAATCATAGTTTAAAAGTCCTTAAATAAAAAAAAAACTTGACGATTGCATAGATCCGCCGCCCGTATTGTACACACGGCTACACATCAAGCTATACATTTCCAGTATAGGCTGACCTCGCATTGTGTAGGCTTTTTATAGAATGCGAGGTCAGCTTATACTGGAAATTTATAGCTTGATGTGTAGCCGTGTGTACGTACGTTTGGGGAACGCAATATAATTAGTTGTATGCAACAACACTGACCACTGCGTGTGAATGATTCAGCCAAGCGTTGCTTACTTTCCCGTCAGATGTCCAGCTGGAAGGTCCCCCGGCCGTGGTGCCGGCGCCTCCCTACGGGGACCAGTTAGAGCGAAAGATACCTTTCAAGTGTGATGGTTGCGCGGTTCTCAAGGTAACGCCTGCTAGTTTGCAACAACACCATGCAAGGTACTCGTAGCATCTGCATGTGCTTCTTACTTTTCACGGTTCACTTCACTATAGTTTGGATGTTGGTTTGTTTGTTACTCAAACACGTCGTAACGGCTTAACCGATTTTAATGAAATTTTGTATGTACGTAGATTATAAGCTAAATTAACCAATATGCTACTTTTTATCCCATAAATCGAGCAAACGCGAGTTTAGATTTATTTCTAGATTATCTACATATTTAGTAGTGTAACGCGTACGAAGTCGCGGGCAACACCTATAAATATAATAAGAATTAGCCACTTGTATCGCATTGTCAGTGGCTAGGTTAAAAGTCATCCCTTGTGCAGGTGATAGGCACAGAGGAGAGTTATGCATGTAGGCCATACTTTGTATGGGTTTCCCGCAGCCGCAGCTAAATGCATTCCCCATCTGCACAGACTCCTGCTTCAGAACTTCTGCTAGGTTTGACACATTGGCCAGGTAATAACTGCTAGCTTTGCAATATTAGCAAGCAGCCTTCAACACTCCAGCACTACATACACTCCAAAACATTCCACGACAAGTCACGGGGATTGCGTGGAGTGATTGATAACATTTTTTGGATATCCAATATCCAACACCGACGCTCCATTCCTTATTCACCGCCGCTGAGTAAAGATATCCAACGAATAAAAAATATACACTTACGCCTTTTGTTTTGTCATGAAAACAGTTTATAGAGGAGATCGTGAAACAGTGTGTCGTATGTCCACAACAGGTGACAGTGAACGGTGTACAGCTGGATGAAGAGAGAAATTCCAGAAGGTTCTTCACAATTATAGCCGCCAAGTTTACTCCTCGGACACCGTGCTTCTTGGTAAGGACTTTACGGCTTTCGAGGCTCGTTGATGAAACATTATAGTGTATTTGAAAGACCTATTCAAGGATACCACACGCGACGCGAGTAATAAAATCACCCCCAACTACAAACAGGAGTTACTCTAACATATACATACATATATACATTTTGAATTAATTTTTAAGGTTTTTAATTAATCTCATATAAAACGGGCGATTTTAGTTTTTATTTCATAGCCATATTTTTTAAACATACCGCAGCTTTACATGACTACAAGTGTACTAGTGTAATGGCTGAACGGCTAGACCGATTTTGATGAGCTTACTTATTATTATGACCGGGATTCATAGGCTACTTTTTACCTGACTGCGTAGAAGGAGGGTAATGTTTTTATTGACAAACCACGCGCGTAACTGCGCGGGCGGAAGCTTGTGATATATAAACAAAAATACTAGAGAATTTAGTACTGTGTGGCACATAGCAAAGGAGCTCGACTCGCCATTATGCCCGCTGTGATGGTATTCCGCCGAGACCGCTCCATTCATCCACTGCACCCTGTGAGAATGTGTTGTACCTATCACAGAACACAAGAAACAATAGAAGTCGTAAGTAGGCGGAGCCCGCGTAACACCAAGTACGCGGAGTTCCGCGCACAAGCTTCGCTCACTTCAGTCGTGTTTCAATTACTGTGGGGTAAAAGTACCTCAAAAAAATATGAAAATGCCATATCATGCCGTCTTGGAGTGTAAATAATTATAACCGAACCAAAAATTTAACAAAAGGGGGCATATCTTATCACCGGTAAGTATTAAGTATTTTATTGTTTTTTTGTTAGTTTTGTTTAAAATGCAAAATCGTCAAACAACAATAGACTGTGAATCATACCGTTTAAGGTCGCGTTTCTCTTAAACCTCAACTTAAGCTACTCAATTAGGGATGTGACCCCAATATACTGATGAATGTGTTATCGATAGCTTTAATTAGTTACCCCCTATTATAAGGTTTATAAGTTTTAGGGCGTTGATTTCTTTTGTTTTTTATGTTCTGTGGTACCTATCATGCATGTCATGTTGTTAAGGCCCAGTGCAGATTTACGCGCCACTAGATTTACGCCAAAGCAACAACAAGAGACAATATAACAAATCAAATTTTCGGAAATTTGCCTAACTGCAAATTTCCGCAATTACTATCTAATATAACCTGAATGAATCTGGACCAAACCATTGGATAGAACTTCACGACCCCAAAATTCACTCCACCGAACGCCAATATTACCCAAGAATCGTTCGAAAAGCCGTCGAGATGAAGAAATATCGCAATTTGAATCGTAAGGACGGCTTTAGATTATCTGCATCGATGGAATCCAGTTATAGTTAGGTGTTCACTTCGCGATTTAGATCCACGCGTAACCTCAGATACTGTTAGTATTCTATGTCGAAACAGTGATAGGTACTTACGATTCAGAAAACCAAGTGCGGGTAGTTGGTGACAACATTCGCGCTTCCCGGCAATGACACCCGCCCGCTTTCAGTCTCTCGTGACCACGGCCGATTTAACTTGGCCGAAACGTCAAGGTTAGTCAAAATTATAATTTTCATATAAATCTGTGCGCGAAAAGACCCGTTCTCCATTATATCTACTAGCGCCCTCCGTTTAGGTGTTTGTTTCTGTTCTGGCTCTTAAATGGTGTTGTTTCGACGTGTGCGCACGCGCAGGTCCAGGAGTCGGTGGTGCACCTGCGGTTCCCGTTCTTCTCGGCAATGTACGTCGGCATCGTGCTCATCACCTTCAGCACGCCTAAAGGACCTGCCACTAAGAACGTTATGGAGATCAGGTGACACCTCTTTTATAACTTCATCATCATTGTCTTCTTTATAACATCCTTCAAAATCCTCTGTCTCCTTGCTATCTTAAAGAACGTTTTTCTCATTTTAAATAACATTTAAGTTCGCCTATGTATTATTTTATTAGTGCAATAAAGAATTTTCTAATCTAATCATTACCACAGTCTATAGAACCCGCTGTGTCATTACCATGTCCATCATCATCACCACCATCATCGTTATTATCACCATCACCATCTGGTTCCTTAATATATTTTTTAAATCATAATCAAATTTGTAATGATGTCTTGTTTTCAGTATTTCGCAATCTATTAACGGTAAATATAAAAACAAATGTTAAATATTATAAGTCGGTAGAACTATAATACGTGTGTTGTTATGTGCGACATTAAATGAAAACACGGACAGGGCTAATGGCTAGTATTGTTGTAAAATAGGTTATTTCAAATTCATTAAAATAGAAAAAAATTTAATTTCAAACAAACGTCCTAAAATATCAATGGCCTGTATAAAATAGATAAACAAATCATATTCACTCCTCATGTAAGAAGCGGCATCGTCGCAAAGGCGTTGCTGATTTACGTCAAAAATTACTTAATAGCAATGTATAGATTACTGGATAAATATTCTAGCTACCGGTATTAAACCCACTTCTATAATCAGATAATACGATTCCGGATGTATGTTTTTAATTAATGTCGTACATAACAAAGCAGGTTGTATATGTCACAATCAAAATACGTTTTAACTGTGAATATCAGTCTAAACTAGTTTTTTGATAGATGAGTGAGCCCATTTACGAAATATAAGGTCTGTATTTTCAAATGATTATGATACATCCGCATGACTACAGAACCCTGTACGTGTACGTGGTCCTACTCGCGCTTGACCATATTTAAATTATTTTATTTGAATCAGATGTTTAAAAAACATCAGCATCAAATAAATTGAAACTTATTTCATTATTGATCGAGCGAAGCGAGATCTCTAAATCAACTTGGGCAAATCGGCGTTGTATGTATGTTTGTTTATGCGAGGATAACTTTCGAAGCGTTTATCTGATGAAATTTGGTATATAGATATATAGTGTGACCAAATGAGCTAAAAATGTGGGGGGGTTGTTGAGATATTGGGGTTCAAGAGGGTGAGGGGGGGGGGGGTTAATATCCGGTCAAATGGACGTTTGTTCTTTTTTGTTTAAACTTTGTAGTCTTTAAGTTAATATCTATAGTAAAAACTGAACTTTGACAAATCTTTGATAGTCAAGGATTACGAATAATATAGTTTTGTTTTTTATGGGAGATTCGCGAGATCTCAGTTCGGGGCGAACCACTAGTTAAATTTAAGAATAATCTGAATTTTACCCCAAAAATAGGCAAATTTTACCGCGCTGTTAACTCAAAAGTTCAAAGAGTACCGCTTCACCTTTGACGCCACGAAGTGAGCGAATGTACATGTGAAGATACTCCGTCTTGTTGTAGTTAATCCTGAGTCCAACTTTTTCCGCTACCTTTTCTAAAACTCTGGTGGCCCCTGCGACTTCTTCGCGACTTTTCCCAAGCAGATCTAAATCATCATCACCTTAAAGACTAACGTATCTAGATACATAAAACAATAAACATAAAAACTGACACTTATATTTGTTTGGATGATTTTGTTTGGATGCCGACCGGCTACAAATCCGGATCAATTCATTTTTATTATCGGATTATTTGATTTAAATAATTTGTATAATAATTTAACGAACATTTCTTTCACATGACATCGTCGGAAGGCGACGCAGCGGAACCAGTAATAACACAGCCGGATTCCTCTGACGGCACCGCTACATCCAGTGCAGCCTCGGAGACCGCCTCCATTGCAGCCACAGAGACCGCTTCCAGTGCATCCTTGGAGACCGCTTCCGGCGCAGCCTCGGAGACCGCTTCCATTGCAGCCACAGAGACCGCTTCCAGTGCGTCCTTGGAGACCGCTTCCGGCGCAGCCTCGGAGACCGCTTCCGGCGCAGCCACGGAGACCATTTCCGGTACAGTCTCGGAAACCGCTTCCGGTGCAGCCACGGAGACCGCTTCTGGCGCAGCCTCGGAGACCGCTTCCGGCACAGCGTTGGAAACCGCTTCCAGTGAAGCTTCAGAGACCGTTTCTGGCGCAGCCTCGGAAGCCGATTCCAGTGTAAGCTCAAGCGTAGACCCTAACGCGGCGTAGACCCTAACGCGCCGCCCCACATCGGTTATTTTACCCAATTTAGCTCGTAATAAAAAGTGCCGTACAAAATTAAATTGTAGTTGGTATTACATATCTTTTTATGAATATTCTTGAAGGTAAAAACCTGCAGGAATATTATTTATAGTCAGAATTAAATTGTATTTGGTATTCATATCTTTTTATGAATATTCTTGAAGGTAAAAACCTGCAGGAATATTATTTATAGTCAGAATTAAATTGTATTTGGTATTCATATCTTTTTATGAATATTCTTGAAGGTAAAAACCTGCAGGAATATTATTTATAGTCAGAATTAAATTGTATTTGGTATTACATATCTTTTTATGAATATTCTTGAAGGTAAAAAACTGCAGGAATATTATTTATAGTCAGAATTAAATTGTATTTGGTATTACATATCTTTTTATAAATATTCTTGAAGGTAAAATCTACAGGATCATTATTTAATGTCAGAATTAAATTGTATTTAGTATTACATATCTTTTTATAAATATTCTTGAAGGTAAAAATCTACAGGATATATTATTTAATGTCAGAATTAAAATTGGGGAATTATATATCAGGATAGGTAATGCAGTATGGCGAAGAGTACCTATATTTACTTGGGGGCCAGTAAGCTAGCTTTGGAAACAGGCAAGATAAGGAAATCGATCGCCGTATCGAGAATACCTGGAAGACCTACTGGTCCATGAAGGAGCACATGAAGGGTGACCTTCCTCTGATACTTAAGCGCCAACTCATCATCGACATGTGCACCTATCCTGCCCGTCCTAACTTACGGTGCGCAGACATGGTATCTGACTGAAGCCCAGAAGTCAAAGCTCAAGATTTGTCAAAGGGCAATCGAGCGCAGCATTCTCGGCATGAAACGTGTCGACCGAGTGCGTAACACCATGCTGCGCTCTGGACATAAGTGGGAGTGGGCGGACCACGTCGGCCAAATGCACTCCGAGAAATGGGTCCATATCGTAACACCATGGACAGATCGGAAGACGGAAGGCGACGTCGGGGTCGGCCGAGAAAGCGTTGGCGGGACGATTTCGACACCTTCCAAAGAGAATGGTGAGAGATATCGACGGATAGGAATGCTTGGAGGGACATGGGGGAGACCTTTGTTCAGCAGTGGGACGAAATAGGACGAAAAATGTATACAGAAATCCGTATATTCTAGGAATTATTGTTCAGAGATATCGATTTAATATAATAATGATGCACGTCACACTTCTCATTGTGATCCGCAATCAGTTGGAATACTATATTAGGCGGATGTGTTGATTTATTTGGGGCGTTCGGGATCGAGACACATTAGTCCATCTTCCTTTCTTTAGAAGCAGCAAGCAGGTTGAATGAATGAATGAAAATACTTTATTGTACACTTCAAAAGAAACAGACTTAAAAATAAAAAAAATCACAAAGCAACTAGTACAATGGGCGGTCTTATCGCTTAGAAGCGATTTCTTCCAGATAACCTTTGGATGGAGAGTACTTTTGTGACATTACAATAATGGAGGGGGGTGTACATATGTTAACAAAACAAAAACTAAATTTTAAGAATGCGCTAAACACCTACCATAAAATAAAACAATATATGTACATAAATATACCTACTACAAATAAATTAAATAAAAAATAATAATAATATATATATATATATATATATATATTATTTTTTATAAACATACATACATACATATCTATAGCGATACTACGACGTTTCTGAGAGATAAAAGGTTTTCACTCTTGCTTTAAATGTGGCTAATGATGGAGCTTGCCGTATTGAGACCGGTAATGTGTACCAAAGACGTGCTGCTTGAACGGTAAAGGAATCATCATAGAATCTAGTTCTATGAACTGGGGTTTTCAGCATCAAATTTTCAGACGATCGGAGTGAGTGAGGATTAGAGCAGTGAAGAAACTCAAATCGTTCCTTCAAGTAGGAAGGGGTTAAGGGGTTTTGGAGGACGTTGTACAGGAGGGAAAGGATATGAGCATTCTGGCGAAGACGAATAGGTAACCACTTGAGCTTGAGACGAAATTCGGAGACGTGATCAAATTTACGGAGTCCAAAAATAAAACGAATGCAGAAATTTTGCAGACGCTCAAGCTTGTTTAGTTGGTCCTTCGTAAGTTCGAGATAGCTGGCGTCAGCATAATCAAGAACGGGGAAAAGAAGTGACTGTGCAAGCGCAATTTTTGTAGCGGTAGGTAGAAAGTTACGCAGCCTTCTAAGCGAGTCAGCAGATGCAAACATCTTTCGATTCACAGACTCAAGCTGCGGAACCCACGACATGGAACTGTCTATTAGTATACCTAAGTTTTTAACGTGTTTGCTGAAATGAACTATCACACCGTTAAATTCTACGCTAGGAATAGCTGTCCAGCCTATTTTTGATAACGTGCGAGAGCTTCTAACTACAGCTACCTGAGTTTTTTGAGGGTTCACTGTAAGACCGTACGCCTTGCTCCAGTCCCGTATACGGTTAAGTTCGTTGTTGGTACGGTTGATTGCACCAGGCAGGTCATGAAGTGACGCTGAAGTATAAATTTGGAGATCGTCTGCATAGAGATGGTAGGAAGAAGTAATTTGGTGCGATATCGAATTAATAAAAAGTGCAAATAGAAGAGGAATATTCTGTTTTCAGTATGTGTTGTTATAGCGACAACAGAAATACATCATCTGTTAAAATTTCAACTGTCTAACTATCACGGTTCATGAGATACAGCCTGGTGACAGACGGACAGACAGACAGACAGACAGACAGCGGAGTCTTAGTAATAGGGTCCCGTTTTACCCTTTGGGTACGGAACCCTACAAACGGTCGCAATTTTGCACGTAACAAGTAAAATTGTAGTATCGAAACAATCTTTACTAAATAAAATAAAAAGTAGGGTAAGAGTAGATAAAGTTTTTTTTGTTTCCGTTATTTTTAACCGATGCGTGCGACGCCGCGGGCGGCAGCTAGTATTCCATAAAGTTCTCTCTACCATAAAGGCAAAGGGGAATTTACTTGGAGCACTACATCGAGCTGATCTTATGTGTTGCCCTTTACGACCTATGAACCAAATTTCATCAAAATCAGTTCTGCTGTTACGACCTGATTGATTATCAAACAAACAAATAAACAAAAATTTAAAACTTCCCATTTATCATAATTGAATTAATAGATTAATGAAAATTAAAAATTGTAAATATTTATGTTTAAAAGTTGTGGATTTTGTTGATAAATAAATAAATAAAATGATTTGTCCTAAGTACTTTACAACAAATAAAAATACAAAGTGACGACACTCCGGGAGTGCAGACATAAATGAAAAATTTAACAATTACGTGTGTATTTTTTGAATCTACAGGAACGGTGTCGGTAACGGTAACAGTGTCGTGAGCTCAATGGTTATTTCCCATCTCAAAAAAATGCCCGACGCGCCTAAAGAAGTTTTCACTTCAAAAAAATTACGATGTTGCAAAATGATCATGATTTGTGATGGATGTCGCCTAAACATGAAAATTTACTAAGAAAGTTGTCTTATGACCCCCCACAAACTAAAAGAAAATTTATTATACTCGTATACAGAGGTGTCGGTAAGTAAAAGTGTGGCGAGCTCAATGGTTTTTTCCCATCTCAAAAATGCCCAACGCGCCTAAAGAAGTTTTCACTTCAAAAACAAATAAATGTAAGCATAATGGGTGGCCTTATCGCTTGACAACTCTCTCTTCCAGACAACCTTTGGACAGAGAGGATTGTAAACGGCGTACCTACAATATAAACATACCTACACAGATATTATAATAGGTACCTACTATGATTATAATATCTAACAATTTTAGAAAGTACGTACACACGTCAAGCTATAAATTTCCAGTATAAGCTGACCTCGCATTGTGTAGGCTTTTCGTAGAATGCTAAGTCAGCTTATACTGGAAATGTATAGCTTGATGTGTAGCCGTGTGTACTTGTGTGACCGGTACCGAGGTGTAAAAAGAATAAATCTAATAATGTGATGTGATGATGGGATAACTACTAATCTCCGGAAGTATTGAACGGATTCTGATAATTCTTTCCCGGGTATATCATTCTACCAGGGTTCTAAATTGTATTACATTGTATTTAGGTAATTATTATTGTACTGTTTTGTTCGTATGTTAGGTAGGTACGTACTCTAGGTACCTACCTATATCACATTACCTTTTCTGTTTTCTCTTGCTTTATTTTGTGCTTTTCTTTAATGTATTGTGTAAATTTGTGTGTGCTATGTATGGTAGCATATAAATGTGTGTATGTATTTTATTTTGATATAATCCGTGCGAATCCGAGCGCGTTAGTATGTACAGATAGCGCGCGGCTAGTTAGCGCTCGGTCGCTAAGCGCTCCAACACGTTACTCCAACACTCGGTGAATGGTTAACCTCAATACATAGACGGCGACCTCCGCGGCGCAGTGGCCGAACAGTCGGCTGCGACGCACGAGTTCGATTCCCGCGGCTTCCCACGCGTGGGTTGTCAATAGCCTACGAGTACTTATGTCTCAATCGATCATAATCAATCTAGGTTTACTCGATATAACAAATTTTGCGAAATCGGTCCAGCCGTTTCGTCGTGAACACGTAACAAGTAACAGAGACGGGAACTGTTTTAAATTTTTTTTTTTTACTTCTTTTAAATTTTTAAATAATGTCGAAAAAAATAAAACTTCTCGAGCGGAGTGTGTGTGGTACACACGGCTACACACCAAGCTATACATTTCCAGTATAAGCTGACCTCTGATTCTACGAAAAGCCTACACAATGCGAGGTCAGCTTATACTGGAAAATTGTAGCTTGATGTGTAGCCGTGTGTACATTGGAAAGTGCAGAGTGGGACGGATGAAAAGATGACTGGGCCCATGGGGGCCGCGCGAGATCGGTCGCTCTGGAAATCTCTGAGGGAGGCCCATGCATGAGCAGCAGTGGACAGCCTGTATCTGATGATGAGCATGGCTAATAGACCAGCCGTGTCATGCAAAAGAAATATTACATTATGGGAGTTCATGAAAAAAAATTACAAAGACAGGATGTCAGTTTATGAATATGGTTAGTACCTACTTAACATATGGAATTTCGAGCGTCCCTAGGTATTGATGGGCGACTCGCGCAACGATGCATTTTTGTTCAGAATATCCAATTGATTAAAATCTTTAATAACTGGTGATGAAATATTTCTAGATTCTAGATTTGACTTGTTTTAGTAGGTACTATCTCATACGTACTTATGTTATAAAAAAAATATTACATGGAATTGGTAGAAGATTTTGATGTATTTAGCGGCCAAATATGATTTAGAGAGTTGTCAAACCATAGTACAAATAGGTACGTCAAATTTAGACACGTTTAGCCGCTAAATACGTTTCGGGATCGTAGTGTAAGCCGACCTTAGTATTGAAAAAATGAAAATAAAAATATTTTATTATTACTACAAAAAACACAGTATCTAGACAATTTAAAATATGATTAACAAGCTAAATTATAACTAGGTATATACAAGTAATAGATGCATAAATTTTGCAGACAACATTTATATCTATTTATAGTATTATCTATCGGTTTCCTCACTAAGCGTAGCCTGTATCGAGGAAACCAAAGCTCGGAAAGTCGGAAAAGCCTACAAGTTGGTCGACTGACAGATTCAATTTAGTAGATTATTAACCAAGGGGATAAAGCAGTGTCTTCTGTCGCGGGTGACGATTTAAATCGCGAGCGTAACGAAGGACTCGAGGTTTACTCCCGAGCGTAGCGAGGGTGTTAAAAACTTAAATCACGAGCGAAGCGAGGGATTTAAGACGAGTCCTGAGTGTAGCGAGGGATTTAAGTTCACCCAAGACTAAGACAGCTTTATCACCGAGAAATATATTTTACTTTTCGTACCATTTGCAAAAAAATTAACACAATAATAATATGAGATAAGCATTTATTAAAAATAATGACAATTAGAAGTAAAAGTTAACATTCGAAACATTGGTCCAATTATTGATAGAGAGAGTTACATTTTTGTTTGGTACATTTATTGTTGATCAGTTGATTTGAGTATTTGATTTAAAATCGTAACGTATTTTTAGAACATTAACTTTTTATAAAAATAAATTAAAATAAACTTAACGTTTATGTATTTTAAGAAAACAAAAACGCGGCAAATTCCTAGACTAATATTTTTTTATCGGAAAAGCAAAGGCATCAAGCTCATACGGCCTCGTCGGTTTTCGTAATTTTATTTAATAATCATAACTGCATAATAAATGCGTATTCCTTTTTCAAAAAGATGTATAATGCTTTATATACAAACTCAATTGTGTAAACACAGATGTAGTTCAGTATAAATTTCGGTAAGTATTCCAAATTTAAATCACATTCTCCCCCTAGAGGACGAATGAAATTCAGTACAATTTTCTTTCCCTGTTTTTAACAGATTAAAAATGACTATTGTTATGTTCGCTTTTTGTGGCATAGAATGTCACTTTTTTGAGCAAGTGGTACGAAAATGTTATTTATTATATGTTAGGTGATAAATATTAGAATTAGTTTGAGGTAAAAATAAAATAATATTAAGTATAAATATGATAACATTCAGTATAAATAAGATAAAATCAAGTATAAATAAGTTAATGTTAAAAATATGATAAAATTAGGGGGTTTTTTTAATAAAATATTTTTTGTTTTGCCTCAGTTTGGTCGTAGCTTAGTGATGCAAGCTATTTAAAAATTATACGTTTCGCCTCATAAATTGACTTGCGTTTGTGGCTTGCGCTGTATTGTTAGTTAGTATAAAATAATCTGTGTACAAATGGTGTACAAGCAACTTGAATAAATTGACCTTTGTGTAACATTGAAAAACAATTTTGTAGGTACGTACACGTAGGCGTGTTGACGATTTTACAAGTTAGGTCAAAGAAATGAGGTTGCAAACACGATGGCCGAATGTATGAATTATTCTCGCACACAACTTTCGCCATTAGCGACATACCCAAACAAATCGTATCTCCACAAGTCCACAGTACCTAGTACTATCTCCTTCGTAACTGTACACTACTGGAGTCACGCAAATACCTCGCGGACGACACCACGTCTCGCAAAAGACCCGTAAAATAAAAATCGAATTACATATAACAGCGGTCGAGCTTAATAAACCAACGAGTCGTTGCTTGAAATAAAAACATACCTACCTACTACGTCTTGAAAAAAGACCGGGAAAGATTGAGTAGTGATTTTGAAAAAGGAACTGAGTAGTGATGTGAACAGTTTTTGTTTTGGTGATTTTTTTACAAGTAGGTAAGCGACTTTCATATGATGGTAAAATTAAGTTGTGGTTGTGGGATTGTATTTTTATCTGAAACAAATGAATTTATATTATTTGGTAGGTAAATAAATAGAAAATGCTGGAAACAGCAGCGCTTTCTAATCGCTTGACACCTAAGAATATATTTTTTTGTTATACTTATGTATTTTGAAGTGAAAACCTCTTTAGGCGCGTTGAGCACCTGTTGAGATGGGCATAAATCATTGAAATCGCATTTTCGCGATTCTGTTACCGTTACCGTTCCCGACCCTTCTGTAACCTAAGTATCTCGTAATTGTTCAAGTTTTCACTTCTGTCGGCAGTGGCACTCCCGGAGTGACACATTGTTTGTACTCCCTGGAGATGGAACAAGCATATGGCCCACCTGATGTTAAGTGCTAAACATCGCCTAAAGCAAAGCATTGCCTCGTAGCTCACTTGAGGCATACAGCTGTAAAGCCTCATGTGCCTGTAATTTCACCAGCACCCATACCTTCCAAACCGAAACACATCAGGTACTTATGTTTTATGTGAAAATCTAAAACTCGTGAGTAGCGCTTGCGCAGATAATCGATTAAGTGAGAATAAGTAAAAACGCGAGTGTAGGTACCCGTATGCGCAACACGAGGTAGATAGGTATCTAGTTGAGAAATGTCTAACACTAATACTGCCGGTGCCGGTGCATTCCACCACTAAGAATTTGTAGCGCTTTCATAAGATTTCATCACTTCAGGCTGATCCCGGACGGTATCATTCTGTAACAACTGCCGACACTCGGTAATAACTAGGGGATATAGCTAGGGGATGAAAGGGGGCTTTGAAAGCACAAAGGTACCTCGATAACTAAGTAGTAAATAAGGCAGGTACAGCCTTGGCAGCCGGCTAGGTTTACAAAAGTTAAAGGTATTATTTTCATTTCTGAGACCTCCGTAAAATAAGCATCGTCCTATATAGGATAAGTGCGACGCAGGAGGAGGCGCTGGCGCGACGACATGCACCTCTTCCAGAGGGATTGGCAGGATTTGGCGCTGGATCGTGACAAGTGGAAGAGGGGAGTAGTGGGACAGTATAAGGTAGTAAAAATGGTAAAAGAGTACGATCAGAGACTAGTAATATTATGATATTGGTCTGTGCTAGGATGGACGACTTGCATCGAAGGAACGGGTGTTCACACGCGACTTGAAGAGAGCCAGGTTGCCAGCAGGAAATACATTTAAATTTAAGCTCGGACAGAAAAACGGATTATTTTGTAGGGTCCAGGTTATTTTTGCCTGATACGGCTCCTGCTAAGTTGCTTGATGGTCTGTTTGTTTGCGTCGCGTCTAGCTCGTACTCGAAATGAAAATTTTAAATATGTAGATCGTGATTTATAATTTGAAGTAATTTGGCTATCTGCTGATTATCAAACGAAAGCGAAGTTAATTGTGTCAACATTCCTCGATTTTCCGAGGAATTTGAACAACAATTTGAAACAATAATATATATATATATATATATATATATATATATATATATGTACATATCTAATGAAGTGAGATTGTTTAGACTTTTGTTATTGTGGCTGAGATTTTGGCATACGAACTATATCTTTGGCGGCTTCTCCGCAGACAGCGCCATCTATTACGCTAGGTGGAACTAGTTTTTTTTAAATCGAAAATGAAATGTCTTCATGACACCTCATTTATCAAAATTGGTCAAGGCGCTTAGCCTACAGGATGCGCCGAATGAATGTATATACATACATACATAAACCCTAAAAACATTACCCTCCTTCTGGGCAGTCGGGTAATAAGTACTTAATACGATCGAAAGTAGAGTGAAGGGCTTCACCACAATCGCTCCAATAGATCATCCTCTCCGACACCAACGCCTTATCGTCACGCGTCTCGGTAGAAAGCGAAGATGTGGTCACATTACTCACACAATATTATACCACATGGCACTAGAGCAGGCGAGCTGTAGGTACACTTCCCTACCACATCATGTACCGGTCCGAAACGTCACAAAGTACATTTATTAAAAAGAATAACCAGTCTTCATATTATTGTGGAATGTGTTCGGAACGAAGCAGAAAGAATAATGTTTTGTTACCTCTTCGATGTTGATTTGTTTTCTGTAGGTTTAGGTTATAACATCTCGTTTTGCTCCTTATCGGAGCAAGCCAAGATGTTAAGAGTTGACTACACCTCAGCCCAAACTCGAATTTCACCCCCGCTTCTCCGCGCGCCGCTGCACGTCCTATCTCGCCGTGGTTCATATGTTTGCCGGTTTTTTATCATTCAGTCCCTTCATTATCTTGTTGTGTTCATTTCTCATTACTGCGTCTTTACAAAAACCAACTAAATATAAATTCTACCTAAGAATTACGTGTTCGTTTGGAGCGACAAGCGTCACGGGTACCCCGTCTGAAAGCCGAGGCCAGACTGAATCGCGGAACGGGCGTCCGGAGCGAATGGTTTCATTAGTGCAAAACTTAGATATTTTCATTTTATGGTAAAATCAAAAGGTATTTTGAAAATTTAAAACACAGGTGCCCTTATCTATGTTGTGTAGAATTACTGTATAAAGTTTAAAGATCCAAATTGTAGTATTCATCGCATAAGAACGATTTTAAGATAAATTTGGAGTCATCTTTGGATTTTTTTTTATCGAGAAAATTTTACGGAATCGTGTTTTTACAACACAGGCGCTCTAGCACGTATCCTTAACTATAACATATATGAATTACAGATTGAAAGCACAGAATTTGTTGAACAAAACATTGTTTCTCAATATGCGATTTATCGTCTCCCCAGGTATAGTGCGCCCTTAATTCAAGTTGTTAAAATAGATATAAGCAGAAGATGATTCGGTTTAAGTGTATTTAAGAGGGTGCCATAATCATGATGATTAAACCCACATTACATATAATAAAGATTAAAAAAAACCCAGTTTTCTTTCTTGCCTGATTCCTTCCTGGCTTGGTTGCGGAGAAACAGGCGGTAAAATTGAAGTGATCCTTGTGATTTTAATGAAAAAAAAACTTTAATTTTATTTTGTGGCTTTTGTTAGGTATCTATTAGTTTTCGCCTAATCGTTCATTAATATTAAATTTTAATAAATTTACATTCAAAATTATAAAACCCAGCTCCTAAAATCAGATTACATATAAGTTCATATGCACGATATAAATTTAACGATATAATATGTAAATTAAACTAGGCACAGGCACCCTACCTACCTTATTTTATTACATATTTCATAACTACTTAATATAATTTTTTTTCTATGCATAGCAGGGAACGAATAGGAGTCTAATATAATTTGTTAGTTGAAAAAAAAATCTAGTTTTGTAGTGTCGATCTGATTTGAAGAATCCACTCCACTTGTATTAATGTAAAACAACACACTAGATAGAAGTTCAAAACGTTGGAACAAAAATAACAAAAATAAAATTAGTTGGAACTGTCGAATGTCCTTAACAAAACAATCAAATTTGGATCGGTCTTGCGAATCATGGAATAATTCAAAGAGAGGGCTATGCCCAGCAGATAAATAAGAAAGGCCGACGAGTATTATTTATGACTTCCTGGTAATCAGATGATGTAAGTTTAAATAGACGCGCTCTCGCTCTAACCACGCATCGGCCGGCCATCAGAATTGCAAATGAATCCTTCATTATTATACGACCTGCGATACACACAGACAATAAATACATAATCAAATAAAATAACCTCAACGTAACGTACGTACACACGGCTACAAATCAAGCTATACATTTCCAGTATAAGCTGATCTCTCATTCTACGAAAAGCTTACACAATGCGATGTCAGCTTATACTGGAACTGTATAGCTTGATGTGTAGCCGTGTGTACCTAAGTATTTGAGTACCTATTTATGCCAAAATAACATCAGCATCATAACAGCTTAGCCATACGACGTTCACAGCTCAACACAGGCCTCCTCCATAGTTTTCCAGAGCGGCCGGTCTCAACTCACAGCTTCCAGTGCTTGCTCTCCACTCGACATACTTTCTACGGCTGTCAGTTCGAGCTATGTGTCCTGTCCACTGCCACTTCAGCTCGCTAATCCTTTGTGCTATGACGGTGACTTTAGGTTATCGGATCTCCTCATTTGTGATTGTCTCTCTTAGAAAGACTCCAAGCATAGTTCTCTCTATAGCAAAGTCAAAGTCATAATCTTTTTATTCATTAAAATCACAAGGACCACTTTGAAACGTCAATTTTACTGCCTGTTCCTTCGCGACCAAGCCAGGAAAGAAAGGCAAGAAACAAGGCTGGTTGTTTTTTTTAATGATCCTTTTAGAATACATAAAAATCAGGCAATAAATTACGTCTAAATTGTAACATTTTGAACGAGTTGGAGCAATTTCAATCCCAAGCTTCTCTATCATCTAAATAATCCGATATTTTATAGTAGGCTTTTTTATAAAGATTTTGCACGCTGAGCGACCGCGAGCCGACCTTATGAGACCCATAGTGAGAGACCACGTCTCTGTGCTGTGTGTCAGTTAAACACTCTGCTAATAGAGTTTGGTCGAGTCGAGGTATTTTAGACGAGAAGACGTCCCGTAGTTTCCCGAACGCTGCTACACTTTTCATGATTACCTACCGTTAGTTCCAAAGAGATCGAAATACATAATGTGTAATTAATGATGTTGTTATATGACAGCCGTTACATGTCTGTATTACATCACTAACTGACCCGCTCGGCTTCGCACGCGTTCTTAGTCAATAAACACATTACCCTCCTTCTGCGCAGTTGGTTAAAACGTAGTCTATGTCTCAGTTCCGGTCATAATCTATCTGTATACCAAATTTCATCGAGCCGTTTGGTCTTGAAAATGTTACAAACAGAGAGACAGAGTTATTTTCAAATTTATAATATTAGTATGGATATCACTCAGGGAGGGTTCTGTCAGTGAAAGAATTTTCTAAATCGGATCAGTACTTACTTAGTACCCCATACATCCATACAAACTCACAAACGTACCTCTTTATAATATTAGTATGGATATAGTACTTAGGTAGATAAGCGCCGGTAGTGCCGTTAGGTGGCCTCGTTTTGAGTTCACGAGACCTAAGTGAATCTTGTTTTCGACGTTTTAGCACTGTGCTGCCAACAGGTAGGTCCAGTATTGCAAAGGAGATGTCCAATCATTTTGAAACTAAAGGTTAAAATAAGCGTAATTGTGTTTTTCAAATCAGGACATTGTCCCGAAAATATAAATAATAAATACAAAAATAAACAGGTTATTGTGAATCGCCATTGTTTTATTTATCGGTTGTACCTACAGTTTTTTTATAGTCATGTTGTAGTCAATTACATATTTTTTTCTTTTAATAAATGCGTAGGCACCTTACTCGTATAAAAAGTAGGTAGGTAATTGTCAACCCGAGACCACAACAAAGTCAAAGTCAAAATCTTTTATTAATTACAATCACAAGGATCATTTTGAAACGTCAATTTTACTGTCCGTTCCTTCGCGACCAAGCCAGGAAAGAAAGGCAAGAAAACACTGGTTGTTTTTTTTAATGATCATTTAGAATACATAACAATACAGGTAATAAATTACGTCTAAATTGTAACATTTTGAACGAGTTGGAGCAATTTCAATCCCAAGCTTCTCTATCAACTGTTGCAACACAGCCGAAACGTCGGGATAACAAATAAAAAAAAGTCAACAAAAAAAAATCAATAATTATGATTCCTTCTCCCTCCACATACCTATCCAGGTTAGTGGAAAAATCGGGACATTCGGCGACATGCCCCATCAATCCTGACCTACCTATAAGTAATATTTTATCATACATGCTGGAATGTGATTGGGCGGGCCATGTGAGACACATGCACTCGGACCGGACAGATCGGGAAGTGGGAACGATCACCACGCAGTGCGCGCCTGAAAACGGCGACGCCGCCGAGGAAGGCCTAGTAGACGCGCTGGCGTAATCATCTCCATGCCTCCCAAACAGATTGGTGAGATTTGGCAAGCGAACAAACACCCGGAAAACAATAAAGAAGACATTAAAAACTTACAGAACAAATTAAAATAATGCTGGGAGAATAAATAGAAGCCACCATTTGTGCCAACATGAATAGTTGAAGAAATAATTCCCTTCACGCACGCGGCACTTCTAAGTGGACATGTCCAACGCTCAGCCACCGCACCGTCTTCCCCCAGGATGCTGTGCCGACTGCCCCGTACTATCCATATGCATACCATCTGCGCACGATGGCGTGCAAGCCATGACATGTAGCCAAAATGGATGAGATGAGGCTCGCAAGGGACCGGAAAAAATGGCGTAATAAAGAGGTGGCCTATACCCACCAGTGGGTGCAGACTAGGGCATGTAATATCGGAAGGTTTTCAATTCCGGAATTGAGTTACGATACTGGATACCCAGTATCGGAATTCCGGAAGTGTTTCGAAACTGGAAAAATTATTTGGATTCTAGGAAAAAGTAAAATTTATTATTTTGTTAGTAGTTCACTGTAGTTCACGGTCGCGTTCGTGTGTGTCTGTTTGTGTCTATGCGTCATGGGTGCCTTCAAAAAAAAGTTAATACTCGAAATACCGATATCGGAATAACGATATTGAAGCGTTTCAATTCCGCAATCGAAATATTGGAAAAATCTGTCCGAGATTCCGGAATTGCGAAATTTCGGAATTCCGGAATACATGCCCTAGTGCAGACGGACTGAGATGATGATTATCATACATATCGCTATGCGGCATCGCTCTCCGCACTCGGGTTAGCGGCCGTTCACCCCGGAAGTACACTCAGCTATATTTTACTGATTCATATTTTCCTAGCCTGAACTGTGCTCCAAGCAATCGTTTCATGCGTTCCACCCGCTCGCTTCTTTCTGCAACATGTGGAATGCCCTCAAGAATTGTCAACTCTCTAAATGAGCAACCCTCGCCGGGTTACTTTCCGCAAAGGCTCCTATTGAATGCAGATGTGTCGTTGAGTGTACTTACAGTAAGTAGTGCGTACAACCCGGCCAATCGACATGAGACATCTTTACTGTCTCTATACTATACTAATATTATAAAGAGGCGAAGATGTTTTCATCACTCATGCTCATGCAAGAAAGTTGGTAATTGTTAGCTCGATACCAGCAATTTGAAAATAGAACGAGGCTCGTTGCTTCGTTCTTGATAAATCCTTATGTAAGTTTAAAATAAAAGAGGTTACCTACATTCATAAACGTTGGAATTAAATACAACCTCCATGTCAAATCCTTATTTTTAATTAAAAATGAAAGAGCCCACATTCATATTTATTATGCTATAATTAAATACAACCTCCATGTCAAATCCTTATTTTTAATTAAAAATGAAAGAGCCCACATTCATATTTATTATGCTATAATTAAATACAACCTCCATGTCAAATCCTTATTTTTAATTAAAAATGAAAGAGCCCACATTCATATTTATTATGCTATAATTAAATACAACCTCCATGTCAAATCCTTATTTTTAATTAAAAATGAAAGAGCCCACATTCATATTTATTATGCTATAATTAAATACAACCTCCATGACAAATTTTGATTTCTATAAAAAACCGTCCAAGTGCAAATCGGTGTCGCGCGCGAAGGGTTCCGTACCATATATAAAAACGGCAAAAAAATCACGTTTATTGTATGGAAGCCCCCCCCTTCCCCCCCTTAAATAGGTATCTGTTTTATTTTAATTTAAATAATTTCTTTTTAAAGTGAATATTCTGTGAATATTTCAAGCGTCTACCTGTTGCCGTTATCAATATCGAGCTAAAACGAGCATAAAAATCACGTTTGTTATATGGGAGCCCCCTTAAATATTTATTTTATTCTGTTTTTATTATTTGTTGTTATAGCGGCAACAGAAATACATCATCTGTGAAAATTTCAACCATCTAACTATTACGCTTCATGAGACACGACATACAGACGGATAGACAGACAGTGGAGTCTTAGTAATAGGGTCCCGATTTACCCTTTAGGTACGGAACCCTAAAAAGGGGCATAGTTTAGTAATGAAAAAAAAAAACAAAGCATACCGACCGGCACGGTAATGTTATGTACCTAATAATAATAAAATTAACTTTTTTAATTTCCTCGCCTCGCATTCCTAATGGAAAGGGTGTAAGCGATCCATACTTAGCACCCTCGACTCATTAGCGTCTAAATACCTAGTATATCGGTTGCAATTGATTGATCGCTTGCGCCTCTTAGGTACTAGTTTTATTGTTGTTTTATTTTTGTGTTTATGTGGGATAATCAGAAACTATAGTATTTCCATTTCTTTATTTTCTCGATGACAGTTCTAATTTTGACAGTTGTAGTGTTGGTTGTGACCAATTAAGTAATGATATCGATAGTTACAGTGGCGATTCATCAGATTTTGATTAAAATAAATAAGATTACCTGTCGTTATAATTATTTCGTTTCATTGTCGAGTACCTACCTATACCTACTTATTTTACAACAGCTTCGACAATTTTAAAGAAGTTGGCATTATCAATCAAGAATTAGTACGCGTAACATCTTGTAATGAAATATAATATTAGTTAATAAACTTGTACAAAAGTATCCGGCAGTAGTTTAGTTTCTTACATTTTGTAAAAAAATATCGGGTCTGTTATCGTGTTACGTTTATCGATAGCTCCATCCCTATCAGTTTCTCCGACTCTGGTATAACCTTGTACGTGCGTAAGCGTCATATTTTTACAAAATAATGAATACATAATGTAAAAAAGACGCTCGTTCGAGTTTTCACACGAGCTGTCATCGAGAAAATAAAGAAATGGAAATAGTATAGTGAACTATCTGGAAGGTGCACATTCCGCCATCACCGCTGTGATCTGCCGCGAGGGCGAGCTGTTAGGTAGGGACCCACTCAGTGCTTGTCTCGGCCCACAGGGGTGTAATTTGAAATATCAAATTTGTCACCTTGCTTAAGTTAGGTACCTTACATATGTAACTTACATTTTGTTTGTTAAGAAAAAATAGCGATAATCATAATTTTAATACTGGAAATAAAGATAAACTCGCTGTTGCCACTTGTAGACTCCATAAAGTTGGTAAATAGTTTAAAGGGCAAGGTTAAACTATTTACGCTATTCACGCTTTTATAACAAACTCCCAAGTGATGTACACAAATTGACAATTAACAAATTTAAAAACGTTATCAAAGAAAATCTTTATAAAAAGCCTACTATAACATATCGGATTATTTAGATGATAGAGAAGCTTAGGATTGAAATTGCTCCAACTCGTTCAAAAATGTTACAATTTAAACGTAATTTATTGAAGTAAAACTTCTTTACGCACGCTTGACTTGAGAAGTAAGCTGGTGAATGCGTTACGAGAACGTTACGAAAAGTGTGATCGGACGAGGCGAACGCAAGTTGAGAGGGAGATATAATTTAGTGAATATATATACATGAAATATATATGTATGTACATATAGATGGAACTAAAGAAGTTTTACTTCAGTCGTGTGCTCTAAAGCACACTCGTTTTTATTTGTTTATTGTATCTATTTTAAAAAAGAGCAACCAGCCTTGTTTCTTGCCTTTCTTTCCTGGCTTGGTCGCGAAGGAACAGGCAGTAAAACTGACGTTTCAAAGTGATCATTGTGATTTTAATGAATAAAAAGATTTTGATTTTGAGGTTTTGCCGTCGAAGCAAAACGTTTGTGAGAAATTCTAAGAATGAAGTAAAGTAGGTATTGAATGAAATACTTGGAAATACTACATACCTACCTAGTAGGTTTACTAAATTACAGCGCAGGAAACTTATCAAGAGACTTGAATTTATTGTATTTACGATTTTAGTATATATAGTGATAGTTAGGTACCTAACTGTTGCAAACAATGTCCAGACTTTCACCCCTATCGATGGTCAAAATATGCTTTTAACTAGCACACCATTTTCACGTCCGTGGTTAAAAAGACAGTAGATAGATAGATAGTTCTCCGTACTATCTCGAGCTCATCATTGTGCATTTATCTGCAATTTACCCTCATTAGAAACAGTAATATCATATTTCACAGTGGTTGGTTCCAAATTACTATTCAATTAGACCTTATCTAGTCGCAACAGAGGTGAGAGTCCCTTGCTATAACGGAGCGCTGTTCCCACGGTACAGTTACTAGATTTCGTTGAGATGGCTACTTTAGCTTGGTTCTTAGAAACTGTTTGTAAACCCCCCACGGCAAAAGGAGGTGTTATTTTGCCTGTGTGTCTTTGTCTGTTGCACTGTAGCTCTTTTATGGGCGGAGACTTGGTGAGTGATTCCGGTGAGGGTTTTTTTTAATGTCAATCTAAACAAATTACCTACATTCAAAATGAAAATAAAAACATATGTCAAAAAATAATAATAATATTATATGAATAGATAAAACTGAATACAGTGTAAACTCCATGTAACGTCACTCGTTTTAACGACAAACTCTCTGAAGCGTCGATATCACTCGGCTTTGGTTGGTTTAGCTTGTCTTACATACAATGGTACACTCTGTATAACATTACACCCACTCCCAATAACGACAACAATTTGTAATAAAAAGTTCTTTTTAAGTTGCCAAATTAGTAAAAACTGCGCAGCTGTGTATATCCTTTTGTCGTTTTATTATCCTAGACCATAATAAACTCGACTGTCGGCATCATACACACCAAACTTTCTAAGAAATCCGTTCCCTTGTTTACAAAATGGGATTGCTTGCACGTGTAGCTGCAGACTGTTGTTAGAAGAAGTGACGGATTTTATCTATACGTTGTCATATTCTTATAATAACAGACTATACGCAATAGCGTTCAAATTAAAACAGATTTTTATTGTAGGTACTATTTAACAAGACAAATCAGAAATAAACGTTTTCTTTTTCTAATACTGATTTTACTTCTCTCCATTTAACGACAACTCTCTATAACGTCAAAATATGCTCAGTCCCTTGAGTGTCGTTATAATAGAGTTTACACTGTATTTTGCCGTGTCCGTCTGTGTCGGACTATTAGTATAGTCTAAAATAAAGCTGAATTTTGGTAGGTATAATTGATCGAGCGAAGTGGCAAGTCGGCGTTGTATGTATTGTATGTATGTTTGTTTGTTTGTCCGACGATAACTTACGAAGCATTTATCCGCTCATCGTGAAATTTGATATATAGGTAGGTAGTGATAGCACAATTTTGGTGTGACAGCTAAAAATATGGGGGGGGGGGGGGGTTGTTGAGATATTGGGGTTCAAGAGGGGTAAAAAAACCAAACTGAGACTGAGGTCAAGTGGCACGTCTAATAAAAGGTCTGATAAAAAAATAAAAACGGGGTCGAGATGTCCTCATTTCGACCCCGTTAATAGGTTTTATTTAAAGCATGTAGTTTTTAAGTTAATAGCCCTATTAAAAACTGAACTTTGACAAAATTCACAGGATACACCAGTGACCCCACAGTGCTGTAATTTGGTATGCGTGTAGCTTTAGTGACACAAATATAGGGAAAAGTCTGAAATTCAGAATAACTGCAATTTCTACCCCAAAAAAGAGTAACTCAATAACATTATAACAAATAACATGAACTCCCGCTACCTGTAGTTTGAATGAAACTAGGTCAAGTAATTTGGTTATGCATTTCGTGACACTATTTTGATAGTCAAAGATTATGTACCTACAAATACTTTTTTATAGGTGACTCGCGAGATCTAGTTTATTAGGTACCTAGGGCCTTTCTGAGCATCTAAGCCTCGGTGATCGTTCTGGTTGTAATTTTTTTCTTGTTTTTTTGGATGTGGAACGTGGAAGCTGCCAATGGGCTTCGTTTTACCTATCGGCTTGTAAATATTTAACATATTTACGTGTTTTTTGTTGCTAAATATTTTTATTTAAATTTCAGGTAAAAATGTTTCAATACGAGTTCGAGAAGCGTCCGCCGTCCGCTAGGTCGTGCGACAGTCGCGCCACGATGTCGGCCGACTGGGGCCGAAGCCGGGCGAGCCCGAGCCGAGCGGGCCCGAGCGCGGCCCGAGTGCAGCCGAGCGCGGAGCGCGCGCGACGCCCGCTGCCGCCGCGCCCCATCGTGTGCGACAGACTACCCGCCAAAAATACTGTGAGTACTGTTTATTGCAATTATCTGCATGTAAATAAACCTAATACTGTATGTACCTAATCAGAGGTTTTCAAAAGCACGTTAAAACAAGAATAGTAAAAATGGTTCCGAATTTGAGTAATCTATACTAATAATATAAAGAGGAAAGATATATTTGTTTGCATTGAATAGGCTCCGAAACTACTGGACCGATTTAAAAAAATCTTTCACCGTTGGGAAGCTACACTATCCCCGGGTGACATAGAGTACTTTTTACCCAACTGCGCAGAAGGAGAGTAATATTTTTATTGAAAAACTACGCGTGCGAAGCTGCGGATTGGTCAGCTAGTTCATTTACAAAGGTCATTTACAACAATTACATAACTACGTGCTTATTTACTAGGTCCTGGCAATGATTGCATGCAATTTCATTCGTAGATGAACTCAACATGGACTATACAGTTGAAATTAAAATAAATAATATTTATTGCATGAATTACGGTTAAAATAAAAGATGTAAATAGTTTAGGTCCAAAGAGGAAGAAGTGTTCTGAGTTAACCGCTTACATAACTAGATGGCGTTAACTTACGGAACCGTCGTCCGTACGTCACATGTCTCACACGCACGTGACTGGTTTTGTATATTAAATTAAACAGCTGACTAATTCATAAATTGGTGCCTTTTCTTCTGATACCGAGTAATAAATAACATAGTGGCTAAGGACAACCTGCGAATGAATGAATGAACGAAAAATTTATGAACGTATGAATAACAATACTTTAGTGTACCTACGCCATAAAAATCTAAAATTCATAAAAAACACAAACTACCATATGTGTAACGTCCTATATTACCTACGTAAGAACAAATGAGCGGAACCACAGAGTTCACGTAAAGCCACCGCGAGCCCGTAGCGCGGGCGCGGGGCGCGGGCGCGGGTCGCGGGGTGCGGTGCGCTGTCAACCGTCAACTGACAGGTGTAATGAATGAGGAACGTTTCCTCCATCGCACGCAATGTGGAGGCAGTTGCAACAGATAATCGTATGTCGCGGCGCTGCGTTTAGATGCTGTTTCCTGATCGATGCCGCGACATGATGGCCTATTCGAACAGAATATAAATGATGTTATTCTAACCATGAACATAAACGAATATTCTACAAATAAGGTAAAACTTTTGGAGTAACATGGGCAGGTACCTACATTTTTTTCGATACGACTTGGGGATTGGAACAAGCAAAATGGTCTAAACTGGTAAACAACTATAACAAAGCGTTGCCTCGTAGGGTTACGCAGCTTAGGAACGTGCCCTACGATGCAATGCTCTGCTTCTATCAAGATTGTTCGTGGCATCAAGACCTTCAAGGGGCAAGAGGGGGGAGGCGTAGCAGGATATTTGTAATGCAAATGTATATGTATGTGTGCGTGCGCAGGTGCCGCTGCGCGTGTGGGTGGTGTCGCTGGCGTCGTGCCTGGGCGTGTGCGCGGCGCTGGTGCTGGCCACGCTGGCTGTCACGCGCCTCACCACCGACACTTACTCCACCAGGGAACTCATCTCGGTAAGCACCACGTAGAGCAGCTTCCACGTAACAACTCTCTCGTGCCTGGGCGTGTGCGCGGCGCTGGTGCTGGCCACGCTGGCCGTCACGCGCCTCACCACCGACACTTACTCCACCAGGGAACTCATCTCGGTAAGCAGCACGTAGAGCTGCTTCCACGTAACAACTCTCTCGTGCCTGGGCGTGTGCGCGGCGCTGGTGCTGGCCACGATGGCCGTCACGCGCCTCACCACCGACACTTACTCCACCAGGGAACTCATCTCGGTAAGCAGCACGTAGAGCTGCTTCCACGTAACAACTCTCTCGTGCCTGGGCGTGTGCGCGGCGCTGGTGCTGGCCACGCTGGCCGTCACGCGCCTCACCACCGACACTTACTCCACCAGGGAACTCATCTCGGTAAGCAGCACGTAGAGCTGCTTCCACGTAACAACTCTCTCGTGCCTGGGCGTGTGCGCGGCGCTGGTGCTGGCCACGCTGGCCGTCACGCGCCTCACCACCGACACTTACTCCACCAGGGAACTCATCTCGGTAAGCAGCACGTAGAGCTGCTTCCACGTAACAACTCTCTCGTGCCTGGGCGTGTGCGCGGCGCTGGTGCTGGCCACGCTGGCCGTCACGCGCCTCACCACCGACACTTACTCCACCAGGGAACTCATCTCGGTAAGCAGCACGTAGAGCTGCTTCCACGTAACAACTCTCTCGTGCCTGGGCGTGTGCGCGGCGCTGGTGCTGGCCACGCTGGCCGTCACGCGCCTCACCACCGACACTTACTCCACCAGGGAACTCATCTCGGTAAGCAGCACGTAGAGCTGCTTCCACGTAACAACTCTCTCGTGCCTGGGCGTGTGCGCGGCGCTGGTGCTGGCCACGCTGGCCGTCACGCGCCTCACCACCGACACTTACTCCACCAGGGAACTCATCTCGGTAAGCAGCACGTAGAGCTGCTTCCACGTAACAACTCTCTCGTGCCTGGGCGTGTGCGCGGCGCTGGTGCTGGCCACGCTGGCCGTCACGCGCCTCACCACCGACACTTACTCCACCAGGGAACTCATCTCGGTAAGCAGCACGTAGAGCTGCTTCCACGTAACAACTCTCTCGTGCCTGGGCGTGTGCGCGGCGCTGGTGCTGGCCACGCTGGCCGTCACGCGCCTCACCACCGACACTTACTCCACCAGGGAACTCATCTCGGTAAGCAGCACGTAGAGCTGCTTCCACGTAACAACTCTCTCGTGCCTGGGCGTGTGCGCGGCGCTGGTGCTGGCCACGCTGGCCGTCACGCGCCTCACCACCGACACTTACTCCACCAGGGAACTCATCTCGGTAAGCAGCACGTAGAGCTGCTTCCACGTAACAACTCTCTCGTGCCTGGGCGTGTGCGCGGCGCTGGTGCTGGCCACGCTGGCCGTCACGCGCCTCACCACCGACACTTACTCCACCAGGGAACTCATCTCGGTAAGCAGCACGTAGAGCTGCTTCCACGTAACAACTCTCTCGTGCCTGGGCGTGTGCGCGGCGCTGGTGCTGGCCACGCTGGCCGTCACGCGCCTCACCACCGACACTTACTCCACCAGGGAACTCATCTCGGTAAGCAGCACGTAGAGCTGCTTCCACGTAACAACTCTCTCGTGCCTGGGCGTGTGCGCGGCGCTGGTGCTGGCCATGCTGGCCGTCACGCGCCTCACCACCGACACTTACTCCACCAGGGAACTCATCTCGGTAAGCAGCACGTAGAGCTGCTTCCACGTAACAACTCTCTCGTGCCTGGGCGTGTGCGCGGCGCTGGTGCTGGCCATGCTGGCCGTCACGCGCCTCACCACCGACACTTACTCCACCAGGGAACTCATCTCGGTAAGCAGCACGTAGAGCTGCTTCCACGTAACAACTCTCTCGTGCCTGGGCGTGTGCGCGGCGCTGGTGCTGGCCACGCTGGCCGTCACGCGCCTCACCACCGACACTTACTCCACCAGGGAACTCATCTCGGTAAGCAGCACGTAGAGCTGCTTCCACGTAACAACTCTCTCGTGCCTGGGCGTGTGCGCGGCGCTGGTGCTGGCCATGCTGGCCGTCACGCGCCTCACCACCGACACTTACTCCACCAGGGAACTCATCTCGGTAAGCAGCACGTAGAGCTGCTTCCACGTAACAACTCTCTCGTGCCTGGGCGTGTGCGCGGCGCTGGTGCTGGCCATGCTGGCCGTCACGCGCCTCACCACCGACACTTACTCCACCAGGGAACTCATCTCGGTAAGCAGCACGTAGAGCTGCTTCCACGTAACAACTCTCTCGTGCCTGGGCGTGTGCGCGGCGCTGGTGCTGGCCACGCTGGCCGTCACGCGCCTCACCACCGACACTTACTCCACCAGGGAACTCATCTCGGTAAGCAGCACGTAGAGCTGCTTCCACGTAACAACTCTCTCGTGCCTGGGCGTGTGCGCGGCGCTGGTGCTGGCCATGCTGGCCGTCACGCGCCTCACCACCGACACTTACTCCACCAGGGAACTCATCTCGGTAAGCAGCACGTAGAGCTGCTTCCACGTAACAACTCTCTCGTGCCTGGGCGTGTGCGCGGCGCTGGTGCTGGCCATGCTGGCCGTCACGCGCCTCACCACCGACACTTACTCCACCAGGGAACTCATCTCGGTAAGCAGCACGTAGAGCTGCTTCCACGTAACAACTCTCTCGTGCCTGGGCGTGTGCGCGGCGCTGGTGCTGGCCATGCTGGCCGTCACGCGCCTCACCACCGACACTTACTCCACCAGGGAACTCATCTCGGTAAGCAGCACGTAGAGCTGCTTCCACGTAACAACTCTCTCGTGCCTGGGCGTGTGCGCGGCGCTGGTGCTGGCCATGCTGGCCGTCACGCGCCTCACCACCGACACTTACTCCACCAGGGAACTCATCTCGGTAAGCAGCACGTAGAGCTGCTTCCACGTAACAACTCTCTCGTGCCTGGGCGTGTGCGCGGCGCTGGTGCTGGCCATGCTGGCCGTCACGCGCCTCACCACCGACACTTACTCCACCAGGGAACTCATCTCGGTAAGCAGCACGTAGAGCTGCTTCCACGTAACAACTCTCTCGTGCCTGGGCGTGTGCGCGGCGCTGGTGCTGGCCATGCTGGCCGTCACGCGCCTCACCACCGACACTTACTCCACCAGGGAACTCATCTCGGTAAGCAGCACGTAGAGCTGCTTCCACGTAACAACTCTCTCGTGCCTGGGCGTGTGCGCGGCGCTGGTGCTGGCCATGCTGGCCGTCACGCGCCTCACCACCGACACTTACTCCACCAGGGAACTCATCTCGGTAAGCAGCACGTAGAGCTGCTTCCACGTAACAACTCTCTCGTGCCTGGGCGTGTGCGCGGCGCTGGTGCTGGCCATGCTGGCCGTCACGCGCCTCACCACCGACACTTACTCCACCAGGGAACTCATCTCGGTAAGCAGCACGTAGAGCTGCTTCCACGTAACAACTCTCTCGTGCCTGGGCGTGTGCGCGGCGCTGGTGCTGGCCATGCTGGCCGTCACGCGCCTCACCACCGACACTTACTCCACCAGGGAACTCATCTCGGTAAGCAGCACGTAGAGCTGCTTCCACGTAACAACTCTCTCGTGCCTGGGCGTGTGCGCGGCGCTGGTGCTGGCCATGCTGGCCGTCACGCGCCTCACCACCGACACTTACTCCACCAGGGAACTCATCTCGGTAAGCAGCACGTAGAGCTGCTTCCACGTAACAACTCTCTCGTGCCTGGGCGTGTGCGCGGCGCTGGTGCTGGCCATGCTGGCCGTCACGCGCCTCACCACCGACACTTACTCCACCAGGGAACTCATCTCGGTAAGCAGCACGTAGAGCTGCTTCCACGTAACAACTCTCTCGTGCCTGGGCGTGTGCGCGGCGCTGGTGCTGGCCACGCTGGCCGTCACGCGCCTCACCACCGACACTTACTCCACCAGGGAACTCATCTCGGTAAGCAGCACGTAGAGCTGCTTCCACGTAACAACTCTCTCGTGCCTGGGCGTGTGCGCGGCGCTGGTGCTGGCCATGCTGGCCGTCACGCGTCTCACCACCGACACTTACTCCACCAGGGAACTCATCTCGGTAAGCAGCACGTAGAGCTGCTTCCACGTAACAACTCTCTCGTGCCTGGGCGTGTGCGCGGCGCTGGTGCTGGCCATGCTGGCCGTCACGCGCCTCACCACCGACACTTACTCCACCAGGGAACTCATCTCGGTAAGCAGCACGTAGAGCTGCTTCCACGTAACAACTCTCTCGTGCCTGGGCGTGTGCGCGGCGCTGGTGCTGGCCACGCTGGCCGTCACGCGCCTCACCACCGACACTTACTCCACCAGGGAACTCATCTCGGTAAGCAGCACGTAGAGCTGCTTCCACGTAACAACTCTCTCGTGCCTGGGCGTGTGCGCGGCGCTGGTGCTGGCCATGCTGGCCGTCACGCGCCTCACCACCGACACTTACTCCACCAGGGAACTCATCTCGGTAAGCAGCACGTAGAGCTGCTTCCACGTAACAACTCTCTCGTGCCTGGGCGTGTGCGCGGCGCTGGTGCTGGCCATGCTGGCCGTCACGCGCCTCACCACCGACACTTACTCCACCAGGGAACTCATCTCGGTAAGCAGCACGTAGAGCTGCTTCCACGTAACAACTCTCTCGTGCCTGGGCGTGTGCGCGGCGCTGGTGCTGGCCATGCTGGCCGTCACGCGCCTCACCACCGACACTTACTCCACCAGGGAACTCATCTCGGTAAGCAGCACGTAGAGCTGCTTCCACGTAACAACTCTCTCGTGCCTGGGCGTGTGCGCGGCGCTGGTGCTGGCCATGCTGGCCGTCACGCGCCTCACCACCGACACTTACTCCACCAGGGAACTCATCTCGGTAAGCAGCACGTAGAGCTGCTTCCACGTAACAACTCTCTCGTGCCTGGGCGTGTGCGCGGCGCTGGTGCTGGCCATGCTGGCCGTCACGCGCCTCACCACCGACACTTACTCCACCAGGGAACTCATCTCGGTAAGCAGCACGTAGAGCTGCTTCCACGTAACAACTCTCTCGTGCCTGGGCGTGTGCGCGGCGCTGGTGCTGGCCATGCTGGCCGTCACGCGCCTCACCACCGACACTTACTCCACCAGGGAACTCATCTCGGTAAGCAGCACGTAGAGCTGCTTCCACGTAACAACTCTCTCGTGCCTGGGCGTGTGCGCGGCGCTGGTGCTGGCCATGCTGGCCGTCACGCGCCTCACCACCGACACTTACTCCACCAGGGAACTCATCTCGGTAAGCAGCACGTAGAGCTGCTTCCACGTAACAACTCTCTCGTGCCTGGGCGTGTGCGCGGCGCTGGTGCTGGCCATGCTGGCCGTCACGCGCCTCACCACCGACACTTACTCCACCAGGGAACTCATCTCGGTAAGCAGCACGTAGAGCTGCTTCCACGTAACAACTCTCTCGTGCCTGGGCGTGTGCGCGGCGCTGGTGCTGGCCATGCTGGCCGTCACGCGCCTCACCACCGACACTTACTCCACCAGGGAACTCATCTCGGTAAGCAGCACGTAGAGCTGCTTCCACGTAACAACTCTCTCGTGCCTGGGCGTGTGCGCGGCGCTGGTGCTGGCCATGCTGGCCGTCACGCGCCTCACCACCGATACTTACTCCACCAGGGAACTCATCTCGGTAAGCAGCACGTAGAGCTGCTTCCACGTAACAACTCTCTCGTGCCTGGGCGTGTGCGCGGCGCTGGTGCTGGCCATGCTGGCCGTCACGCGCCTCACCACCGACACTTACTCCACCAGGGAACTCATCTCGGTAAGCAGCACGTAGAGCTGCTTCCACGTAACAACTCTCTCGTGCCTGGGCGTGTGCGCGGCGCTGGTGCTGGCCATGCTGGCCGTCACGCGCCTCACCACCGACACTTACTCCACCAGGGAACTCATCTCGGTAAGCAGCACGTAGAGCTGCTTCCACGTAACAACTCTCTCGTGCCTGGGCGTGTGCGCGGCGCTGGTGCTGGCCATGCTGGCCGTCACGCGCCTCACCACCGACACTTACTCCACCAGGGAACTCATCTCGGTAAGCAGCACGTAGAGCTGCTTCCACGTAACAACTCTCTCGTGCCTGGGCGTGTGCGCGGCGCTGGTGCTGGCCATGCTGGCCGTCACGCGCCTCACCACCGACACTTACTCCACCAGGGAACTCATCTCGGTAAGCAGCACGTAGAGCTGCTTCCACGTAACAACTCTCTCGTGCCTGGGCGTGTGCGCGGCGCTGGTGCTGGCCATGCTGGCCGTCACGCGCCTCACCACCGACACTTACTCCACCAGGGAACTCATCTCGGTAAGCAGCACGTAGAGCTGCTTCCACGTAACAACTCTCTCGTGCCTGGGCGTGTGCGCGGCGCTGGTGCTGGCCATGCTGGCCGTCACGCGCCTCACCACCGACACTTACTCCACCAGGGAACTCATCTCGGTAAGCAGCACGTAGAGCTGCTTCCACGTAACAACTCTCTCGTGCCTGGGCGTGTGCGCGGCGCTGGTGCTGGCCATGCTGGCCGTCACGCGCCTCACCACCGACACTTACTCCACCAGGGAACTCATCTCGGTAAGCAGCACGTAGAGCTGCTTCCACGTAACAACTCTCTCGTGCCTGGGCGTGTGCGCGGCGCTGGTGCTGGCCATGCTGGCCGTCACGCGCCTCACCACCGACACTTACTCCACCAGGGAACTCATCTCGGTAAGCAGCACGTAGAGCTGCTTCCACGTAACAACTCTCTCGTGCCTGGGCGTGTGCGCGGCGCTGGTGCTGGCCATGCTGGCCGTCACGCGCCTCACCACCGACACTTACTCCACCAGGGAACTCATCTCGGTAAGCAGCACGTAGAGCTGCTTCCACGTAACAACTCTCTCGTGCCTGGGCGTGTGCGCGGCGCTGGTGCTGGCCATGCTGGCCGTCACGCGCCTCACCACCGACACTTACTCCACCAGGGAACTCATCTCGGTAAGCAGCACGTAGAGCTGCTTCCACGTAACAACTCTCTCGTGCCTGGGCGTGTGCGCGGCGCTGGTGCTGGCCATGCTGGCCGTCACGCGCCTCACCACCGACACTTACTCCACCAGGGAACTCATCTCGGTAAGCAGCACGTAGAGCTGCTTCCACGTAACAACTCTCTCGTGCCTGGGCGTGTGCGCGGCGCTGGTGCTGGCCATGCTGGCCGTCACGCGCCTCACCACCGACACTTACTCCACCAGGGAACTCATCTCGGTAAGCAGCACGTAGAGCTGCTTCCACGTAACAACTCTCTCGTGCCTGGGCGTGTGCGCGGCGCTGGTGCTGGCCATGCTGGCCGTCACGCGCCTCACCACCGACACTTACTCCACCAGGGAACTCATCTCGGTAAGCAGCACGTAGAGCTGCTTCCACGTAACAACTCTCTCGTGCCTGGGCGTGTGCGCGGCGCTGGTGCTGGCCATGCTGGCCGTCACGCGCCTCACCACCGACACTTACTCCACCAGGGAACTCATCTCGGTAAGCAGCACGTAGAGCTGCTTCCACGTAACAACTCTCTCGTGCCTGGGCGTGTGCGCGGCGCTGGTGCTGGCCATGCTGGCCGTCACGCGCCTCACCACCGACACTTACTCCACCAGGGAACTCATCTCGGTAAGCAGCACGTAGAGCTGCTTCCACGTAACAACTCTCTCGTGCCTGGGCGTGTGCGCGGTGCTGGTGCTGGCCATGCTGGCCGTCACGCGCCTCACCACCGACACTTACTCCACCAGGGAACTCATCTCGGTAAGCAGCACGTAGAGCTGCTTCCACGTAACAACTCTCTCGTGCCTGGGCGTGTGCGCGGCGCTGGTGCTGGCCATGCTGGCCGTCACGCGCCTCACCACCGACACTTACTCCACCAGGGAACTCATCTCGGTAAGCAGCACGTAGAGCTGCTTCCACGTAACAACTCTCTCGTGCCTGGGCGTGTGCGCGGCGCTGGTGCTGGCCATGCTGGCCGTCACGCGCCTCACCACCGACACTTACTCCACCAGGGAACTCATCTCGGTAAGCAGCACGTAGAGCTGCTTCCACGTAACAACTCTCTCGTGCCTGGGCGTGTGCGCGGTGCTGGTGCTGGCCATGCTGGCCGTCACGCGCCTCACCACCGACACTTACTCCACCAGGGAACTCATCTCGGTAAGCAGCACGTAGAGCTGCTTCCACGTAACAACTCTCTCGTGCCTGGGCGTGTGCGCGGCGCTGGTGCTGGCCATGCTGGCCGTCACGCGCCTCACCACCGACACTTACTGCACCAGGGAACTCATCTCGGTAAGCAGCACGTAGAGCTGCTTCCACGTAACAACTCTCTCGTGCCTGGGCGTGTGCGCGGTGCTGGTGCTGGCCATGCTGGCCGTCACGCGCCTCACCACCGACACTTACTCCACCAGGGAACTCATCTCGGTAAGCAGCACGTAGAGCTGCTTCCACGTAACAACTCTCTCGTGCCTGGGCGTGTGCGCGGTGCTGGTGCTGGCCATGCTGGCCGTCACGCGCCTCACCACCGACACTTACTCCACCAGGGAACTCATCTCGGTAAGCAGCACGTAGAGCTGCTTCCACGTAACAACTCTCTCGTGCCTGGGCGTGTGCGCGGTGCTGGTGCTGGCCATGCTGGCCGTCACGCGCCTCACCACCGACACTTACTGCACCAGGGAACTCATCTCGGTAAGCAGCACGTAGAGCTGCTTCCACGTAACAACTCTCTCGTGCCTGGGCGTGTGCGCGGCGCTGGTGCTGGCCATGCTGGCCGTCACGCGCCTCACCACCGACACTTACTCCACCAGGGACCTCATCTCGGTAAGCAGCACGTAGAGCTGCTTCCACGTAACAACTCTCTCGTGCCTGGGCGTGTGCGCGGTGCTGGTGCTGGCCATGCTGGCCGTCACGCGCCTCACCACCGACACTTACTCCACCAGGGAACTCATCTCGGTAAGCAGCACGTAGAGCTGCTTCCACGTAACAACTCTCTCGTGCCTGGGCGTGTGCGCGGTGCTGGTGCTGGCCATGCTGGCTGTCACGCGCCTCACCACCGACACTTACTCCACCAGGGAACTCATCTCGGTAAGCAGCACGTAGAGCTGCTTCCACGTAACAACTCTCTCGTGCCTGGGCGTGTGCGCGGTGCTGGTGCTGGCCATGCTGGCCGTCACGCGCCTCACATCGCAAACGTACATTTTCAACTTCATTTACATGCTGATAGCTTTTAGTTATTTTTATTGTGGAGTGTTGTCCGACACTTAGCTCGGCGCCCAACGAGCCCTAAACGTAAGTACTTATTTAGCGTTTAAATTTTACATAGGTACATATTTGTATGATTTGACAACTCTCTTAAACATATTTAGGCACTAAATACGATTAGGCATCGTTGCGCAAGTCGCTCTTACGGGTAAATCAAATCATCCCAGAAATGACGAGCCGGACGGGACTTGAACCGCAACCAACCCTTCTCGTGCTTCACTTGATACCTACGAGGATGAGATTCCAAGTTTGTTTCGGGCTCACGACATCTCAGCCACGAAATTAATGCCATCTTTTTTTACCTACCAGTTTTTATGATGTGTGTGTGTGTGTGTGTGTGTGTGTCAAAATTACAAATTCAGGTTATTAGCTCAAATGGGGTATCAGAAAAAAGAGCTAAAATTGCACATTCCAAACCGTTTTTTTAATGGAGTTGGTGTTATGAAGTTACAATAAAGAGTTTATCTATCTACCTTAAAAATAACATACATTTCAGGAGCCAATTTACGCGAAGCCTCCATCACCCATCGACCCCCAACCCGAGCCTTCATCGGAAGAGAACGAGCTCGATAACATCGCAATACTCGAGAAACTGTCACTCTTCAAGAGCATGGTGACCAACAGGAACAAAGATCTACTCAACAAGCCCCAGCCACACCCGCTGCACGATCCCATCCACCACCCGGAGAGGAAGATCGAGAAGAAAGATAAGCCGAAACCACCAGACGCCTTCGCTCCCATCTCTAACGACGCGCATCAATTATACAAACCATCGAACAAAAACATACCCAACGACATTACTAACAAAATAGGGAGCGAGTTCTCTCTCAAACTTCCAGAGTTCAAACCAATACTACCAGATATACTGACACACATTAAAGTACCAGACAATTACATAAACAACCTCAACAATAAAGACTATGAAGAGTATTACAACGACGAGAATCTGTACGACGACTACATGCAGAGCAACACCATGACCAGTTACCTCATAGAGAAGGTTCAGGAACTCCACGATTGGATAACTAAGGACCCTGATTTTGATAAATCTAACAATACCAGAAGCAACAAAGATAATCTACATACTGCCAATACTAAAACTGAATTTAGTCAGCTACTGAGAGCTCTCAATGATAGTTTGCTAGAAGGTAACGTCACTATCGTGATGAATAAGCTAAGAGATATATATTTCGGAGATAACTTCACGAGTGGCAACACCAGTCGACGGGTTATCCTGACGAACAGCACAGACCTCCTGTCCTTCGGCATGCTGACGCTGGATGTGATGCTGCTACATAACATTCAGCTGATGGCGTGGGAGAGTCAGGTAACAACACATCAGGTGGTAGATGCCAGTGATCTGGACCAGTTGAGCTATCTACAGATCGTTTGCAACGGTATTTAGATGATTTAACTGTTTCCTAGATGTATTTTAGTCATGTAAAGTAGGTACCTACCTATTGTAGATATATGCTTTGTGTTAATATTCTTTTTAATGAGCAGCTCGCTATTTAATTACTAAACAAGTTTCTCATTATTACCTAGCACCTACAGTGTAGTTCCACCGTATAGTTTGTATGTTTGTGGGGGGTTATCTCAGAAACTACTGAACCGATTCTGATTTCACTGATAGAAAGCTACACTGTCCCTGAGTTCTATTATTCAATGATTTATTTTGATAAAAATATCTGCAAAGCCGGTGCGGGTCACCACGCCAAGCTCTTTCTTGTATCGATGACTGGTGGAGAGAGTAAATATTTGCTCCAGGTCTGGATGTTTCTCTATTAGGTAAAATATGTATTAGAAGCACGTGTGAAAGAATAGTGGATTATTATACGAGGCGGTAAAGCAGTGTCTTTCGTCACGGGCGTTATATTGAATCCCGAACGTAACGAAGGATTCTAGTGTTAACTCACAAGCGGAGCGAGGGAGTTACTAGAATCCTGTGTGCAGAGAGGGATATACGAGTAGGTAAGCACGCCTAAAATGCAGACAGTTTTATACACGTGAAGAATACTCTGCTTTTCACACTTTCTGCGAGACAATAATAACCAAATCTAGGTTGGTTCATTTGTGCAGAGGTTAGTTCGATTTACGAATAAGTTCTTATTGTGTGGGTATTTTTGGTTTAAATTTCAATAAAGATGAGGTTTCAAATTCAAATAGCATTATGCCCGCGAGGGCATAATGTAATCCAGTACAACTATACCACATACTTCTAGGATAACTTTACTCCCGGCTCAGTCGTAAGGATTTAATAGCCTGCTTTCGGTGAGGACTAGTAGGTACATGACATGTAATTTGAAATTGTCGAGTAGGTGCTGTGAAAAAGGTATTTATGTAGGTATTGTATCAGTAAAGTTATATTATAAGGTTCGGAACTGGGCTTGGTTTGGGGCTAGATAGCGCTGTGAGTTTATTCGAATGAGATGGTTGGGTGGTCGGTTGCAGGAGTCTGCTCGCGCGAAGATGCTGCAGGAGCCCGACGTGTTCGCGTTCACGGCGCTCTTCATGGAGCCGGCGCGCGTGGAGGCTGCCAGGAACGAGCTGCATAACGTACACGCGTGAGTCTCTCTTACTTCTATCTAGAACCTACTAAAAAGCACTGCTCATCAGAAATGCAGATCTCACTCATACGTACCATTTGTCTCTGGACACCGCTAGAACGCTAAAAACGTCTACTTTACGAGATTATGGCTCTCTAAAGTTGGACAGGTTGGCGCCAGATCCTAAAATAAAATGTAGATTACCTTCATTCATACTTGCTTTAAACTTGCTGTAGTCGCTCATCGTGTGGGACTCTGTATTTACAGGAAGCGTGAAAGCGCGCGACCGGAGAGCGCGGAGTTCGATCTCGGCAGGAATCTGTTCGAGAACGTGCTGGAGGTGGGGATGAGCGCTGCGCGCGCCGCCATACATCTCGGACGCGCTTACAAGAACGCAAGGTACCTATTACTAGCTGTTGCCCGCGACTTCGTACGCGTTACACTACTAAATGTGTAGGTCACTTAGAAATAAAGCTAAACTCGCTGTTCCAACTTGACATCCTTTTTTTATCGCATGGGACCTGATTTATGGGATAAAAAGTTACATACAAATTTTATCGAAATCGGTTTAGCCGTTATGACATGATTGAGTAACAAACAAACAAATAAACAAACACCAAAATGTTCGCATTTGAAGATAATATTAATGCGATAGCACACAAAACAGAATAGAAACAAACAGATACAAAATATACCTACTTAGATATAAACTTTTAGACCTAAATTGAATCCCAAAGCATGTGCATCCCAAACCATGACAACTCTAGAGCAGTTCTGAGTAGACTAGCTGAAGGGAAATATGTACCTACATACTAGTACAAAATAAAGTAACTTTAAAATAAAATGGCATAATATTTCTATATACTTATAACACAAAGTCACGTTTGTCGAACACTTATAACTCGAGAACGGCTGGACCGATTTTCATGGTTTTTGATTTGTTGTATTTGTCTCCGTCCCAAATAGCAGAATAACTATTAAAATACCAAAAAAAATCAAGCAAAAGGGTATTATGAAGAAAAAATCATTTTCTCATACCTTGATGCAGTTATTGATGGCCGACGTACCTATATTGACAGCCCGCGTCATAGGCATGTCAAGGCGGTACGAAGTTCGCCGGGTCAACTAGTAATAAGATAAATAAAAAACCGGCCCAGTGCGAGTCTGGACTCGCGCACGAAGGGTTCCGTACCATTATCTCTAAAAACGGCAAAAAAATCATGTCTGTTGTATGGGAGCCCCCCTTAAATACTTAATTAATTTATTCAATAGCACAATTTTTATTTATTTACCTTGTATAAGGTTGGTGCCGATTAAGCTACTCCTCTAAATTGTATGAGCGCTGTTGAAATGCCTGTGTACACCGCACATTGGAACCATAAAGTATAGTCTATGAACGTTTTGCTTTTATCTACTCTGGGAACGTATGACGTTTCATTTTCTCTCTTGTCAAAATCCCACCAACTGTGATTGTATGTAATTCTTGTGTCGTCCTATAATATAATTTAAATCCATGATCATTCTATTGTGATTATAATTAAAAAGAGACTGAAGATGTTAGAATAATATTGTGTGATAATATTAAAATCTAACATCGGCTAATTTGGTGCTTTTTATTTAATCTCACATTTCTACATATCGGTCTCTACACGCGATACCAACGTGCCATTTGCTCTGCTAATAAGCGCCCATACAACTCAGAGGACTATCTTAATTGGCGTCAACTATGTCTGGGGACACCCTTTAATTTTCAACTTTTTTTATATTTTGGAATTTTTCCTTACCTTGCTTTTTGCAATTTCGTGATTTTAGGTCAACGGGGACTACCATATAGGTTTTCGACCCAAAACCTATAGGGTACTTCCGGTTGACCTATAATTGTCAATTTTGGTTAAAAGCAATGTCTTACAGCACAAGTACAGGGAAAATTCTGAAAAATTAAAAATGTTGAAAATTAGGTAAATTTTGGTACTTACAAGTTTTCGCGAAAATCTAAATTTGGCCATATCTTTTTATCGTGTTGACTCAGGACCTTGATTTGTATACAACTAATAGGGACTATAGATCTCAGTATCTGGTATAAATTTCAACTTGCTAGGTACACCCGTTCTTGGGAAAATTGGTGATGACACACGGACAGACAGACGGACAGACGGACAAGAGAGTGATTTTATAAGGATTCCTTTTCTTACCTTTGGAGGTACGGAACCCTAAAAACAAGACCGAGATTCATATTTTGTTAATATATATAAGGAACAAATGTTTGCATGATCTACAGATATTTGTTCCGGGTCTGGTTGTTTCTCTAAGTATATATTTTAAGTACTTATGTATTTACAAAAAAAAATTATGTACAAGCTCTGCTTAGTTTGGGGCTAGATAGCGCTGTGTGAAATGTCCAGCAATATTTATTTATTTATTATATAAAGTTACTTTGCATAAATAGTAGATTATTAACCAAGGGGATAAAGCAGTGTCTTCTGTCGCGGGTGACGATTTAAATCGCGAGCGTAACGAAGGACTCGAGGTTTACTCCCGAGCGTAGCGAGGGTGTTAAAAACTTAAATCACGAGCGAAGCGAGGGATTTAGGACGAGTCCTGAGTGTAGCGATGGATTTAAGTTCACCCAAGACTAAGACAGCTTTATCACCGAGGAAAATACTCTACTTTTCGTACCATTTGCGAAAAAATTAACACAATAATAATATGAGATAAGTATTTATTAAAAATAATGACAATTAAAAGTAAAAGTTAACATTCGAAACATTGGTCCAATTATTGATAGAGAGAGTTACATTTTTGTTTGGTACATTTATTGTTGATGAGTTGATTTGAGTATTTTAGAACATTAACTTATTTATAAAAATAAATTAAAATAAACTTAACGTTTATGTATTTGAAGAAAACAAAACGCGGCAAATTCCTAGACTAATATTTTTTTGTCGGAAAAGCAAAGGCATCAAGCTCATACGGCCTCGTCGGTTTTCGTAATTTTATTTAATAATCATAACTGCATAATAAATGCGTATTCCTTTTTCAAAAAGATGTATAATGCTTTATATACAAACTCAATGGTGTGAACACAGGTGTAGTTCAGTATAAATTTCGGTAAGTATTCCAAATTTAAATCACATTCTCCCCCTAGAGGATGAATGAAATTCAGTACAATTTTCTTTCCCTGTTTTTAACAGATTAAAAATGACTATTGTTATGTTCGCTTTTTGTGGCATAGAATGTCACTTTTTTGAGCAAGTGGTACGAAAAACTACTTATGTTAGTAGATTATACCTACAACATATAAACTGTAATTAGGTCCTGAACACGCAGGTGCACCTGGTGCAAAACTGCTCATGTAAACCCCTAGCGCTAACCCTAGCGCTAGCCCTAGGGTGCAAATAGCAATAAGGCATCGGTGCCATATTTTTGCATCAAAATGACAATTTTAGTTAAGATCCAACAATATAAGTTTAAGCTTCCCAGCAAGACCTGGTGGGGGATCTCTCCTAGGACACCTGCCAAGGCCGTGCGTGATTCCTATTCCTACTGTGATAAATAAATAAATAAATATTGGTGGACATTTCACACAGAGCTATCAAGCCCCAAACTAAGCGGAGCTATGGTATGTACTATGGGAACCAGATAACTGATATAATACATACATATATACTTACGTTTTTTTGTAAATACATACTTATAATATATAGAAAAACATTCAGACCCAGAACAAATGATCCGCCAAATACTTAGGTATCTTCGTTCGTACCTAAGAACGAAGACATGTCCTACCTACCAAGTGCAAGGTACAACATTCTTGGGTAACTGTAATCTGTCATGGAAACAGGCAAACAGCATACCACTGAAATCTCTACCAAAATCAGCCAGTGCTTATATGCACTATACATACATGTTTAAAAAATCGTCAATCAAAATGCTCTTTTAAATGCCTATCGTGCGTATGCAGGTTCCATACTTAAATATGGGATTATTTTGTGGGGAAATTCAACAGATAAAGATACCGTGTTTAAAGCTCAGAAGAAGTGTATAAGGTCTATTTGTAACTTGAAGAGAACTGATTCGTGTAAGCTCCATTTCCAGACGACAAACATTCTTACCCTACCACATCTACGAATCGGCTTTAGTTACATGTTAGAAACAATAACACAAACTACGAAACCTTGAACAGCAACAAGCATAAAGGCCACCTTCGATCAATAACGTCTAAGACAGCTTTGTTTAATAAGAGCGTGTTTTGTATGGATTAGATGGATGTATGTTTTGTATGGATACACAGTTTCCATCTACATATTTATGATAAATCTATAAAATTTCCTAATCCAAAAAGCATATTAAACAATCAATGAATATTTAAATGATACAGAATGACATTTCTAGTTTAAATTTTAATCTAATTATTTCATTAGTAGGTACCTATGTGCTGGCATTATGTTACCTATTATTATTTCATAGTTATCTGTATATCATTTAATTCTATATGACATGTAATTTGCTCGCCACTGCGGCTGAATATGGTGAAACCATTTAATTTTGTAACATCTGTATAATTTTGCCCATGTTTTGGTAAATAAATAAATCTTTATCTTTATTGTGGTCGTATCGACAATGGTTCTTACGTGACTACTTACATTATTTAGGTAGGTCTATTTTTTGCCAATATTTAGCTAGGTGCCTACTACAATGGCGTTGTCTGAGTCGGCATAAGTATCACTCAGAGTGCAGGTGAACCTAGAATAATCAGCTAACAATTCCAAAATGCGCGTAAGTCAGACTGAATCGGTCCACAGGAACATAGTATCCCAGCTGTCGAGCCGAGAGCCCGTCAACATCCAGCCGCAGATCTCGCGTCGCCTCGACGACAACACCCACGCGCTGCAACACCTGCAGACCTCTTTCGACAGCGAGAGCTCGAGCGTGACTGAGGACGGCGCGTACAGCGAGCTCGACTGCGTCTGGCTCCTGTACTGCCGCAACCTCGTCCTCACCGCCAAGCTGAACCCGCCCTTCGGGACCATGGCCAGGATCAATGGGTAACATCATACATAGCTGATTTCTTGTATCTGACTCTACCAATAGAACTGAACACACCTCTACTTCATAACGTCAAAGCGAAATGTTCATTATCAACTTTAAAATGATTTGCTGTGCGTCAATTTCAAGTAGGGAGCGGGGGGCATAGTGGAAGGGGGGGGGGGGGGGGGGTGGCACAAACTTGGAGAGGCCTATACCCAACAGTGGGTAAAGTCGGGCTGTGGATTATGATGATGATGAAGTTAATTATCTTAGTTAATTTAATTGATCTCCTTAGAATAATACGCAAATAGGGCAGAAATAAGCCAAATAATTGCCTATTCCTCTTTGCCCAAAGTGCAATTCCACTTTACCCTTGTAATAAGAGCAAAGCGGAAAATTAAAGATTATCAAAAAATATTGTTTAATACCAAAATAGTTAATAATTCGTTAAAAATATTTAGAGCTATCTGTAATATAAAACTTGTAGTACCATTACGATTAAAACTAGTCTTCATAACTAATCTAGTTCTTTTTATTTTTTCGATTGAAGTTATCTATTCCACTATGCCCCCCCCCCCCCCCCCCTTCCCCTAAAGGCAGTCGAGAGTCGAGGGGCGTTTAGTTTTTGATGTAGGTATGGGCTTTGATGACCCTCGTAGTACAAGTTCAATATTTTTGTGTGGTTTGTGATTTATGAGTGTGTGTGTGTGTGTTGTAGAGTGGCGCTGCGCATGGTGTCGGGCGCGGTGGCGGCGGGGCGCGCGCTCGACGTGCTGCTGTACGAGGTGCTCGCCGGCTGGAGCGACCTGCACTGCGACACCATGTTCCCCAGGTGAGCCATCTACTACTTATACAGGCCCACACCTTTACAAATACAAGTAGGATTACAAGTACAACTAGAAGTACAAGTACAAATGAGGCCTTTTCATTTCCGATTACAAAAAAAACTATATAGGTACACAAAATATGGTGCTTAGGCCTAAATGTCATAGACACAATATCAATATTTGTCTACAACAATCACACTTCGTCAGATTAACAAACACAAATGATATTTTTTTATTTCATGTTTTTCGGAACATATAATGTTGAGACGGCAATTGACATTGACAATTTACTTTCCTTTGTTAATCAGCGCGTGACAGAGCAACGCCATCTGTTAGCAGATATACAAACATGGCCGCGAAAACCCCTCGTTCGTGACACCAGAGACTAGTAATATCAATAGACTGTCAATGTCCATTTAAGAAATCGTAGCCCGCAAAAAGCTCAAAATACCGTATTATTTGTAGATGGCGCTGTCTCATAGCCTGGAAACTTTCATAGCGGCCATTGCAACCAACAAATAAAAATAAACTTTCACTAAAACACACCAAAATATTTCAATATTTTTTAGAATAAGTAATATTGTCCATAAAATAAGATTTAACGATTTTATTTTGTATTGATGATTTACCACTTTCATATGCTTAATCACAGATGGCGTGGGAAGGTAGCACATCGTTTTTACCTAGATGGCGTTTAACACAAAATTAACACAAAGTCCGAAACAAAGAGAACGAAAAAGAACCGTGAACTGACTGACATTGACAGCCGGGAAGCAAGCAAAGTCACGCTTTTTGTACCTAATTTTGTTACATGCTGTGCTGCCAAACCTCACTTCTCAAAAGTCGCGACTAGTAAGTCGATATTTTGTTGTACATAATGTATGTACATATTGTGTTCATTATTTTAGTAGTTATGTTTCCAGTTCAAATTAATAGAACGTATTATCTTGTAGTAGGTATGCACTTGCCGGGTACATACAAATTAATTTTATTTTCTTTCTAAAAGTGTTCTACTTATCTGTACATCACTATAAATACGTATTCTTAATATACAAATATGTATGTATTTCCGCATTTAAGTGATAATGGTACGATCATAGACGTATGTAATGAATAAAAGATATCTATCCTTTCTTTCCTAAAAAAATCCCTATTTTGGCGGAAACTTTCTTGTTCTGGCAATTCCGAGATAATGTGCGCAAATCTCGAAAAAAATGCTAGACTAAAGTTTTAACGAAACTGAAGACCGGCAACCTCGCACAACGTAAAGGTCACAACGTCGCAATAATATTATCGCGCACGTGTAATTGGAAATAGCGCCATCTATTTTTCTTCGTACCATTATGAGCGGTAGTAAGCTAAAGGTTGTCATATATTTATCGATTGGTAACTCTTAGTGACATCTCGCGTCCTAGCAGGTAATCAAATATCGAGTTACATTATCTTGTTTGAGACTGTCAGTCTATTTAAATTATATTGGTCTGTGGTGACACTTAGATAGACAAAGAAAGTAATAAAAAGACACGAGCAACGACTTAAAAATAATGTGAACATAAATCGGCCACCACTCAGCATTTACTGCAGAAGCATGGTAGCTGCTGCAACGCTGGTTTACAGTGACCGACGACGCGACGCCGCAAAGTCCTTTCAACCTAATTATTGTTAAGATTAGCAAGCTGAAGTGGCAGTGGGCGGGGCACATAGCTCGAAGAACTGACGGCCGTTGGAGCAGAAAGGCTCTCGAGTGGAGACCACGCACTGGAAAGCGTGGCGTAGGACGCCCCCCTCAATAAATGTAAAGACGAAGAAGGTTGCTGGGAGCCGTTAGGTGCAGGCTGCAAAAGATCGGTCGCTCTGGAAATCTGTAGGGGAGGCCTAAGTTCAGCCGTGGACGTCCTTTGGCTGCTATGATGTTGATGATGATCACGGTTACGAGCGGGGCCAATCCTATCCAATTTGCCAATACCTACGTACGCCAATTCGATTTATAGAAACTTCATATTTGTTGATTATGCCTACTTAGATAACTACCAATCAACCCATTACAGATGCAGTAAAGCTGACGCAGCAGCCGTCGTGCTGGACTCCATCCTGCAGCCCACCAAGAAACAAAACAACAGAGGACGATGAACTACCCTCCACTTACAAGATTACTGTCTAAACTTATCCCAGTCAAGTTTAAGTGCTAATTTTAGACACTGTTTTCTTGTGTAAAGCGTGCAGCGACATCTATCGGCACTTGTAACAATCAACAGAGAACATTTAGATTACAGCCGGTACATAAATTAATAAATATTTTCATGTCAAATTTTAATTAAAGATGGATGGACATGTGGATTTTACGACATAACTGCAGGTGTTCCACAGGGTTCTGTTTTGGGGCCGGTTCTCTACTCAATATTTACAGCTGACCTTCCCGAAACGCAGAATGTAACCATTGCCACGTATGCCGACCAATTGTGGTAACTAACTAATTATATGCTATGTTGTACCTATTGTATTGTGACTGTCTTTTCTGCAGATTAGTAAATAGTAAGCCAAAAGGATGGTATCTAGGTGTACGGGCGTGCTCATACTCGCCCCGCTGCACAAAGGCCTCTGACAGAGTTCACTATTCTATACTCTTGTATTAGCTTTAGTAGTAGGAAATAAAAACAGGTAGGTAAGTGGTTCTTACATATTAATTTGTTATAGACTGATAGTGGAAAAATAAGCTAGGTATTAGAGTAAAATAAAAATACTACTTAATGGTATGTAAGTACCTATTTGTTTTATTTTGTAGAAGGTGCCAACAGATTGATTAGCTAAAAAGCTTAGCAATCTGCCCTCCTTATAAGCAAGCGCCACACATTTGAATTCCATTCAATGTCGGTTTTCAAAGGGACTTAGAACTTTGTTTACTTTGAAAACCGACAATGGATGCCAAAGTTTAATCAAAGTTCTCTATGTTAGTACGGACTAGCTGAGCAGTTTACGCAGAACTAGTTGTGTTTCACAAGACTTGAATGCTATCGCTTTGGTAGCGTTCAAACAGATGCTTATAGTGGTGGGTGACTTACAATGAAATAAAACACCAATCTTCAACGGTAGCTATTCTTCTATTACTTGTATCAACAAAGTATATTACAATAGTACATTATCGCATCGTCAAACACATTAGTCAGGAGAAGATTAATTAGATAAAATCAGATTACAAGATTAGAATACGTGTGAACACCAAACGTAGTATTTTGACAAGAGAGCGACTAAAGGCAGTGTTGTCAATACAGACAAAAAAAAAAAAAACACGGTCTCTACTCTATGATATAATTAAAGCGTACGATACACGTTTCAACACTTCCCCTTACGCTTTACATGATTACTTTTCATAATAAAGTCAATAAAAACATACTTAGAGACTTATAGACAACTACACATAACATATATCTATATGACTCTACAATATTAATCATAACTCTACAACATTGAATGACTCTATCATATTATCTCTACAATTTAGTACACACATAGTCATGTTACACAACACATACATTCATGTCCTTAATAAAATCTACATGCTTCTTAGAGCAAAGCGGTTTGGTCAGTACATCTGCTATCATCTTCTCTGTTTGTAAATACTTTACAGTTACAATATTATTTTTTATTAGATCCTTTACATAATGGTATCTGAGGTCAATGTGTTTAGTTCGTTTATGACAAAACTCTTTACATTCTAACAACTTAATTGCACTTTGATTGTCATTATAAACAACTGACTCTAGATCCAAGCAAAAGATCTCAGATATCAAACTCTTAATAAAACTTATGTCTTTACAAACATCACAAATTGAGAGATATTCCGCTTCTGTAGTAGATAAAGCAACACACCGTTGCTTACGTGAATCCCAATTTATTGTATTATTACCTAACTTCACGACATATCCAGTATAAGACTTACGATCAGTTACATCATTAGCCCAGTCTGCATCAGTATAAGCGACTAAACTCAATTTATTACTTCTTACGAATAGTAAGCCATAATCAATTGTCCCCGCTAAATAACGTAAAACACGTTTAGCAGCTTGCCAATGACTGTTATCGTGACAGTTATTAAATTGACTTAACTGGCTACAAGCATAAGCTATATCAGGCCTTGTACATACAGCTAAGTACATTAAGGAACCTAGCAATTGCCTAAAATTATCATTGCTCTCGCTTATATCTTTATTTTCAGCTTTCAGTAATTTACAATTTAATGGCATCGGTGTAGATACAGTTTTACAATTGCCCATGCCAAACTGCAACAATAATTTCTTAATATAGTCAGTCTGGTCCAATTTTAAAATACATTTTGATCTATCTCTCGTTACATTTATGCCAAGACAGCTTTTCAATGGACCAAGGTTCTTTACATTAAATTCCCTTTGTAACAGTTTTACACAATCTTTTTGAATAGCACTTCTCTCAGTATAAAATATGAAGAAATCATCTACATACAGTGCTATAATGGTTAAATCATTCTTCTCTTTCTTTATATAAACACATGGTTCACACAGACTTTGTACATAACCATTACTATTTAACAAATCATGAACCTTGCTATTCCACATTTTACTTGCTTGTTTTAGACCATAAATACTCTTATTCAATAAACAAACCTTAGAATTATCTCCATTATCAAAACCAATAGGCTGTTCCAGAAATATTGTTTCATTTAAATTTCCATTTAAGAAAGCACAAGCTACATCTATATGGTCTATACTGAGATTTAAATCATTTGCTAAAGAAAACAAAATTCTCATAGTGGAATGCCTTACCACAGGGGAGAACGTCTCATTATAATCTACCCCGTATTTTTGTGTAAACCCTCTGGCAACTAATCGCGCTTTGTACTTACTAAAGTTACCGGAAGCATCGTGTTTGCGCTTAAAAACCCATTTAGTTTTAATTACATTTTTCCCTATAGGTCTATCGATGATCTTCCAAACTTCATTCGCGATTAAAGAGTCATACTCACTCTGCATTGCAGCACGCCATTCAGTGGCATCCGAACAAGAGATAGCCTCTTCGTAACAGGATGGTTCCTCAATATTACCGACATACATCGAAACATCATAATCACAATACCTCAATGGTGGAATTGACCGAGTACTTCGTACAGGGCGGGTATTAGCCGCGGCCCGGGGTACCTCTACACGTGTCACTCCTTCCCCTCGAACAGACGCGTCCGGCGATGACGAAGTCACAGACTCGTGGCTCGCCGACGACGAGTTTGCACAGCGGGACTCAACCTCACTGCCTGTGCAATAATGCTCCTCATCTGTGGTATCTGTAATGTGAGAACCATCATTTAACTCTAAAGAATTGGTTTTATTACTAATACTATCTAAATTATTACATTCTCCTAAATCTATTGGACTAGAATGGATGTCATTAGTATTATTATTATTAATTGAATTATCATTATTTAAAACCAATTCAGTGCTCATGTCAAAATCATTATTACTCAAAATAACTTCATCAAGTTCACATTCCTTTTCATTAAAATCTTTATTATAAAATCTGTTTTCTAAAAATGCAACATTCCTTGACAATAAAATATTTCTAGGATTTATAGGATCAGACAGTCTATACCCTTTACAGGTCTCACTGTATCCCACAAAGATATACATTTTACTCTTAGCATCAAGCTTGCCACGCTTATGCTTAGGCTCCAATGAATAAGCGATGCAACCAAAAACCTTTAAGTGACTCAGATCAACTCTAGATCCTAACCACAGGTGCTCAGGAATCCGTCCATCTAAAGCTGTAGTAGGGGACCTATTTTTTAAATAAATTGCAGTATTGACTGCCTCTCCCCAATAACTCTTACTGAGACCTGACTCCTGCAGCATGCAACGCGCTTTTTCAATGAGCGTCCGGTTAAGGCGCTCTGAAACACCATTTTGTTGAGCCGAGTAAGGAACTGTAGTTTGATGTACAATTCCATCTTTACATAAGAATCCTGAAAACCTATGATTGACATACTCGCCACCATTGTCCGAACGTAAGCATTTAATCTTCAATCCAGTTTGTCTCTCAACCATAGCCTTGAATATAATAAACTTGGACATTACCTCAGATTTGCATTTCATTAGGTATCCAAATGTTTTCCTTGTGTGATCATCTGTAAATGTAACCAGATACTTTGCACCTCCCAAGCTGCTCTCACTCATTGGCCCGCAGACATCAGAATGCACCAACTCCAATGGTCGCTCGGCCCGCTTGCCCTCTCCTTTGGGAAACGGCTGTGTTGACAGCTTCCCCTCAAGGCAGGGTATGCAGTACTTCAATCTGTTCTGGTCATCCTGAAACACCACACCAGACACATGACCTTTTAGAGTACACATATTTCTTAGACCTAAATGTCCCAACCTGCGATGCCATAGCTCAGTAGAGACAGCTACTGCAGTACTCTCTGTCGTTTGCCCATTACTCAAAAGTTTGGAAGAATACACCAGCTGATTGTGCAAAAGTTTTACAATTTTACAATTTATCCTATAAATTCCATTTTCACACCCCACAAGAGCTAAACGGTTGCCAGAGACTTTACTATCATAAATACTGCACCCATGACTACTAAATTGAACAGTTAGTCCACTTTCTACTAATTTACTTACAGATATTAAATTAGTGGCTATCTGTGGCACAAATAAAACATTTTTAAGTTGTCTTACCTCACTTCCAAAGTTTACCATTAAATCTCCTACACCACTACATTTTAACTTTTCATTATTAGCTACAGCAACAGTAGTGTGTTTAGCATTACAATTAAAGTCTTTATAATTCACCAGATTTTCTTTACAGCTTGTCATATGAGATGTACAGCCGGAGTCAATGAACCAAGCATCATTTTGATGAACAAACAGAGCTGAAGCGAAGCTTGTAGAATCCTTCTGGTCACTCTTCTTCTGGTCATTCTTCATCTTGTAGCATTTAGCCTTCACATGTCCAGGCTTACTGCAGTAATGACAAATCACAGACTTTTTCTTTGAAGTGTTCTTCGCAACCATAGCTGTGTTGTTATTATTCATTGCACCATCACTCCTTCGCAACTCTTCTTGCAGAAGTCGACATCGTACAATCTCACTGGTGAGATTACTGGTTAAACATACTGTCTCCAGATTAGAAACCAAGTATTCAAATTCCTGAGGTAGACCACTTAATAAAATCTCTGCGACTTCAGCATCATCCGTCTTCCGGCCAATATCCGTGAGCTGCTGCACAAGGGTCATCACACCCTGTATGTATTCAGACATACATGAAAATTGAGTATAATCTATTCTGTGTAGTTGTCTTAAAAGCAGCACACGCCGTAGTAGGCCCTTATTTTCAAAAATATCAGCCAAGCTTTTCCATGCTTCTTTAGCCGTAGTAGCATTCCTGATATATTGATAAAGCACCGGTTTGATGCACAAAGCTATTCGCGCCAAGGCACGCTGATCTTTTACAGGATCAGACTCGGAGCCTTCGATTGTGTCCCACAAGCCATCCATGGTAAGCAGCATCTTTATTGCGAATTTCCAATTCAAATAGTTGGATACGCCTTCCAATTTTTCTATTGACGATGCGAGGCCATTGCTACCTTGCAAAGTAGAATTTCCATTGCTCGATTCTTGACGGCCAGGCGTAGCCATATCGAAGCAAGTGTCACCAAGTCACAATCCACCGCACCACGTAGCGACTCACCGAGGTTATATCCAACACGCGTTAGCGTTAGCAATTTCTTCTTGTAAAATCTCTGGGCCCATAACCTGTTAGTACGGACTAGCTGAGCAGTTTACGCAGAACTAGTTGTGTTTCACAAGACTTGAATGCTATCGCTTTGGTAGCGTTCAAACAGATGCTTATAGTGGTGGGTGACTTACAATGAAATAAAACACCAATCTTCAACGGTAGCTATTCTTCTATTACTTGTATCAACAAAGTATATTACAATAGTACATTATCGCATCGTCAAACACATTAGTCAGGAGAAGATTAATTAGATAAAATCAGATTACAAGATTAGAATACGTGTGAACACCAAACGTAGTATTTTGACAAGAGAGCGACTAAAGGCAGTGTTGTCAATACAGACAAAAAAAAAAAAAACACGGTCTCTACTCTATGATATAATTAAAGCGTACGATACACGTTTCAACACTCTATGTGTACATGACGTCTGGTGCAGGAGTTAAACGAATAACGAAACAGGCGGAAGAAAGTTTGAGGGTTCACCAGTGCCTTGGTACCACAAAACCCAAACCTGGAAAGTTTGCAGCGAAAATCAAACCCGCAACATTTTGCGCGCGTCACAATCAGCTACTCGACTTCGTCAATCCGCTTGAGAAAGGAGAAAGGTTGCCACATCAGAAAATCTGCGGCTTTTTCAAATAAATCTGCGGCTCCTACGGCACGGAGGGTGGGCACGAATCAGAAATAAACAAAACGGCAACAATGGTATTGATTGCGTTGCGTTCACTTATCTCTACGAGTAGAGATCAGTGGTTGCATATAGTTGTCTGTTGTCTGCAGTGTCTCCAACAACGCCGTAATTACGGTAAACCTACCGTAATTTGAACATATCTACCACTTACCGTAGACATGTTCAATGCTACCGTAATTAAAATAAAGTGTCAGAACTAAAGAAGATTCGCGACCATTCTATAATTTAAGTAGCACATTTTATGCTGGGAATGTTATCATTGCCCCACTCAAACGGCGATTGCGAGCGCATTTTCAGCCACATTACGGACTTAAAAACAAAAAAGAAAAACCATTTGTCAACCAAATCTATTGCTGGGAATTTATTTACGCAGCAACTTATAAAGAGATCAGGAAAAAACTGCGTAGTTTGCCACCCCACCAATTATAAATGTTTCCATGTACAAAACGGCTGAAACGCCTGAAACTTAATGTTAAATTGTGAAATAAAGTTACCATATTTTTAATTTTTGATCTCCCGTAATTTTCTGTCATTTACCGTATTTTTAAACTAGCAACACCGTAACTTTGACAAATGGAGTTGGAGTCACTGGTTGTCTGTCTGACGAATATTGTTGGTTGGTTCGTCGTTGCGTTGGTGAGAAAATAAAACTTATAATTAGCTATTGCGTGCGTTACGCGTCGTATAAAATAATCACAAAAACATCATTTATTGTAGTAGGTAACAGCAACTAAAACTTGCTAAGGTAAAACAATACAATACCATAGATATAGGATAGTACGTAGCGGAGCGAAAAAATCCTAAATCTATGTACAATACCAAGGTTTTGTCTAAAATGGCTTCTCCCGAGTGCTTAGATGCTCCAAGCTCATGGTGCAGGGTGTGCCTAGAGATCGACGTGAGAATGCATTGGGTTGGAAATAGAAATATTCGCCTACTAGAAATATACGAGAAATTAACAAGTACAAAGGTATGTATCTACCAACTGTGTCTAGAACATTAGCTTCAGTTTACTTGCAGTGATTTGCTAATATTAAATTTAACAATGGAGCAGCCATGACGGGTAGCAAGCTTACATAAACAGTTATACCAACATTAAATTCAAGTGAGACAAACTTTGTATCGATTTATATATGCACACTATCTGGTTAGTAGAATATTTAAGGATCAACAAAACGTAATATCGAATTGTATGTACCTATATTCTGGCAAATAAACGTTCTAATTTCTGATTTGTTGGTGTAACCTGGATGAGGCAGGCACAGCCACGGAGGCCTGCACCCAGCAGTGCCCAGCAGTACAGTCTGTTTGAATTATAAAGGAATCAGGTTGCCTGGAAGAGAACACTGTACTTAATAAGCCCATCTATTGTATTGCCATTTTATTATATAAATAAATATTGCTGGACATTTCTCACAGCGCTATGTAGCACCAAACTAATAATAATAATAATAATAATCCTCCTAGCCGATTTCGGCTACAGAGACTTGACTTTGTGATTATTGGCCTAGGTGTTTAGCCTGTATGTGGCTGATGTACCCTATTTTTGCGCTAAAAGTCCGGTTACAATGAACACAAGTTAAGGCGCCATTAATGTAGTTGTAATTGATATTAGCCGGCGGTCGACTTTTAAGCTGATCTCGTTTTAAGTCTAGTTCTTGCCTCCTTTCTTCTTCAAACTCGTACACTTTGTCCTGAACATGACGCCTCCATTCAGGTCGTTTTTCAGCGAGAGCCTCCCAGCGCGACGGATCGATACAACACCTCTTCATGTGCCTCTTCTGTACGTCTTTGAAACGTAGGAACTGACCTCCGCGTTTCCGCTTACCATGTTCTAGTTCACAGAAGAAAATGCGTTTCGCCCTTCGCTCATCAGACATCCGAGACAGGTGCCCGCACCAACGCAGCTGACGCCGCATCAAATATGCCTCTATGCCACAGACATTAGCCCGTCGTAGAACATCGGTATTACGGACCCGATCCGACCACTTGATGTTAAGAATGTCGCGGAGGCATTTCAGATGGAATCTGTCTAACGTGCGTATGTGTCTGCGATACAGGCACCATGTCTCTGACGAGTACAAGATGTTAGGAAGTACAATAGCCATATACACCTTAATCTTGGTACTCAATTTGATGTTATGGGAGCGAAATACCTGGACTCGTAGTTTACCAAAAGCAGCCATAGCGGAGCCAAGTCTGCTGTTGATCTCCGAGTCAAGGTCGCATTTTGTTGTTATGCTGCTTCCCAGATATCTGAATGTATCGACCTGTTTTATGGGCTTTCCATCGATTTGCAGATTCAGTGGAGCTTGGTTAACAGTGTCCATGGCCATCACCTCTGTCTTTGTAATATTAATTTTGAGGCCAAATCTACAGCACGCAGCGTCAAGCCGAGTCATCAAGTCCTGGAGTCCCTCAGAAGATTCCGCAACGAAACATAGGTCATCAGCATACATCAATTCGGTAATGAGGTCATACGATACCTTTGTGTGCGCTTTTAACCTAGCCAGGTTAAAGATACTGCCATCTGTGCGAAAACGTATGCGGATCCCTTCGGTGTTGGCTTGTAAAGTCTCCCTCACGACAACGGAAAAGTACAGAGCAAAAAGAGTGGGTGCTAATACACAGCCTTGTTTTACACCACAAGTGACAGGGAATTGCTCTGTCTGCTCACCATTGACGGTTACGCAACAAGTCATGTTGTCGTGAAGAAGTCTTATCAAGCGTATAAATTTGTCGTATAAATAAGCACAAAACTAAACCAAACTAAGCAGAGCTTGTACTATGGGAACCAGATAACTGATAGAATATGTATATAGGTACTGGTTTTTTGTACATACATATTTATAATATATAGAAAATATAAATAAATAAAAAAATTACTAAACGTAGAAAACTTAACTTTTTATGAACATTAACTTTAACATTTAAACACCAGTCTTTTAAAATTCTTCTTAAGAAACTGCTACCATGTAACCCTTGCGTGTAAACTCACTTTATAAACAGTTTGTAGTTTAGTTTTGGAGCGGGTTTATCTGCACTTTAGTTAACTACCTACCTAACTACTTTTTTATTGCCATTCCCATATGATCTGATAATTAACACTTTAAAACATAACTAAAATACATCCCACACCACACACACTAGGTACACTAAACACACACACACACACAAAACACATTCCAAATGCGATCAAGCAAATATTGCAGCTCAAGGGCACTTCTTCATTAATTTAAATATTCTAAAAATTTGTAGTACTCACTTTTTTTGTTGTAAACTATTTCTTGTATTTTTTTTTTATTTTTTGTAAAAGTTTAGTTATAATAGGTTAATCTAAAGTTAACTGGTGGGCTACTTTGCCGCGTCAAATTTATAAAAGTTTAGTATTACATAATGTAGATTCAATTTGGTTTAAGTTCAGTATTATGTTAATAAATGTATGATATACGGTATTGTAACTGTGAATCTAAGTATTATTAAATAAAATAAAAACATCTGTAACAAATATCTGTAGATCATTCAAACATTTGTTCCACTATTACATACATACCTGTGTGTATTTCTTTGTATTGTTTCTGTATGTCAGGTTATTTAATAAAGAGTTGTGTATCTATGAAATGTTAAAGCCAATTTGAAGTTATATCATGGATTAGCTCAACCTATATTATTGTTCCAGTTGAATGCAGAAGATGGAAGGCCGCACACAATATGCTACATCTGCTACTCACAGCTGCAGAGGTGCTGCAGATTCTCTGACATGTGTCACAAATCTGAACAAATCCAGATAGAGCTGTTACAGCGAAGCACTGAGGTATTATAATACTAACTATGGCAGGAATTTCCGTTAGGTGCAATTCAATCGGGGGCAGAGGAAGGGGGTAGGGAGGCGGCAAGTAATTCAAGTTAGGGTGGCCTCGATTCTGTTAACTCCGGACATTGTGAATCCAGCCCATAAGAACAAGCAAACAATAGTCAAAGTCAAAATCATTTATTCATTAAAATCACAAGGATCACTTTGAAACGACAATTTTACTGCCTGTTCCTTCGCGACCAAGCCAGGAAAGAAAGGCAAGAAACAAGGCTGGTTGTTTTTTTTAATGATCCTTTTATAATACATAACAATACAGAAAATAATTTACGTCTATTTTGTAACATTTTGAACGAGTTGGAGCAATTTCAATCCCAAGCTTCTCTATCATCTAAATAATCTGATATGTTATAGTAGGTTTCTTTATAAAGATTTTGTTTAATTACGTTTTTAAATTTGTTAATTGTCAATTTTTGTTCATCACTTGGGAGTTTGTTATAAAAGCGAACACCTTGCCCTTTAAACGATTTACTACGATACAAGAGACTACTAGATACGATTTATACATGAGAAACATCAAAGTCAGTGCCAAATTGGTGAATATTCAAAATTAGTGGTAGGTACTAAAAATGCCAAAACTGTTAAAAAAAGCCTTATTATCCCATCAATCTCATATCAACTATAGTAAATCGTAAAACATACATGGGGTTGATTCAGGTACCTCTAAACTTGCACTCGACATTATCTTTTGGGACCTCCTATTTGTAGGCTACTTTTTATTGAACCTATGTGGAGCAACGGGTGGAAGCTAGTTATCTGTATTTAATTACTCATTAATTATCATTATTTTGTCCTTTAAGAACAATCACAGGAAATACAAATCATTGTATTTTAGCAGATAATGAGAGTGAAACAGATATTCACAGTGACATAGGCACCTACATTAATAATAACTTCACCTAACACCTATTTTTTGCACTCCTCCATATAAACTTCAACTATGCTAAATCTCACGCTCCTCTGTGCGCACAATATATTTACAAAAAGGTACAAAGTTTTTTCTTCACATGTTAATATAATGATATTCGTTTTTCAGGCTGATGGATTAGTACCACCAAGAGCAATCACTCATAGCGTAGCTGTGTTTGCTTTACCGTCAATATCCATAATTAATTATTTAAACCAAGGAAATGCTGAAGCTAAAGTTAAAGAAGAACCCATTCACATAGAGGAGAGTACACTCATAGAAGATGTCACAGACAATTACAATAAAATAAGCATGAACAACCTCCGGTAAAAGTGAAAACTGAGACAAACAATTTGTGTGCTTTGTCATTTTGTTGTGATGTGTGCAACAAAACATTTAGAACGAAAAGAAAACTTGTGAAACACATGCAGATTCATTTAAATAAAAAGCAGTATACTTGCAACAAGTGCAATAAGACATTTACTGCTACCAGTACCTTGATAACACACAAGAGAATCCACACTGGAGAAAAGCCATATGCTTGCAACATTTGCAATAAATTATTTTCTCAAAGCAGTACTTTGGGTAAACACAAGAGAATCCACACTAGAGAAAAGCCACATGCTTGCAAAATTTGCAATAAATCATTTTCTCAAAGCACTATTTTGGCTAAACATAAGAGAATCCACACTGGAGTAAAGCCATATGCTTGCAATATTTGCAATAAATCATTTTCTGTAAACAGTAGTTTGGCTACACACAAGAGAATCCACACTGGAGAAAAACCATATGCTTGCAACATTTGCAATAAATCATTTACTGTAGGCAGTAGTTTGGCTAAGCACAAGAGAATCCACACTGGAGAAAAGCCATCTGCTTGCAACATTTGCAATAAATCATTTACTGAAGGCGGTGGTTTGGCTAAACACAAGAGAATCCACACTGGAGAAAAGCCATATGGTTGCAACATTTGCAATAAATCATTATCTCAAAGCACTATTTTGGCTAAACACAAGAGAATTCACACTGGAGTAAAGCCATATGCTTGCAATATTAGCAATAAATCATTTTCTCTAAACAGTAGTTTGGCTACACACAAGAGAATCCACACTGGAGAAAAACCATATGCTTGCAACATTTGCAATAAATCATTTACTGTAGGCAGTAGTTTGGCTAAGCACAAGAGAATCCACACTGGAGAAAAGCCATATGCTTGCAACATTTACAATAAATCGTTTACTGAAGGCGGTGGTTTGGCTAAACACAAGAGAATCCACACTGGAGAAAAGCCATATGCTTGCAACATTTGCAATAAATCATTTTCTCACAGCAGTACTTTGGGTAAACACAAGAGAATCCACACTGGAGAAAAGCCATAAGTCTGTATGGCAAGGAAGTCTGTGCAGTTATTATTTTCTTTCTGAGAACCAAATTATGAATCTTTGTGTACTTAATGTAATACGAAACGGACATTAACAATGCAACTTATAATGTACTTGTGTACATCAATAAAAAAATTTACCAACTTGATTCATTTTAAGGCGCTACTCACGCTTGACCAAAAAAAAATTATTGCCTAAATGTTTTTTTTACGAAAACGAGCTGATGTTTTTAAAGAAACTGCACATGTATCTCCTCTGGTTATGGGTGCTGCCGTACTGTCTCAGTTAAAAAAAACACTCTGTATATCAACATTGTTTATTAACGCATAAAATCCATTTCCATCAAAGTCTTTAAGAATCACCATTTTATCTCTTGCCTCATCAGAACAAAATATATTTAAAATACGTGTTTTACCCTCGCAATTTGTCTAGTACAAATTTTTCATATGTTGGAGGTATATTCACATTCTTAACATCATTAGAAACAGCTTTAGATACCCCAAATATGGAATTTCTATGGTGGTAAAGAGAACCGAGACCCGAGACCATGACTGTTGCAACACAGCCAAAACGTCGGGATAACAAATAAAAAAGGTACATACGCGATAAATACCCGTTTTAAGGCCGCACTATACCTGGGGAGACGATAAATCGCTTATTGAGAAACAATGTTTTGTTCAACAAATTTTGTGCTTACAATTTGTAATTCATATATGTTATAGTTAGGGATACGTGCTAGAACGCCTGTCTCGTGAAAACATGATTCCGTAAAATTGTTTCTATATAAAAAAAATCCAAAGATGACTCAAAATTTATCTTAAAACCGTTCTTATGCGATGAATACTTCAATTTAGATCTTGTAACTTTATACAGTAATTCTACACAAGTAAATAAGTACACATGTGTTTTATAATTTCAAAATAATTTTTAATATTACCAGAAAATGAAAATAACTAACTTTTGCACTAATGAAAGCATTCGCTTCGGACGCCCGGTCCGCGATTCAGGCATTATGCCAACAAACAATAACAACAAAGAAACTAACAATAATAAATAAACTAAACAAATTAACAGTAATAGTAACAAAAACAAAGTGATGAGAACGGAAAACACGTGGCTTATACAAGGCGTTAGCACTCGTACTGAGGAGAATGGGTCATGTCAAACAAGATGGCGGCGCGTTGGCGCCATCTTGCGGAAGAAGACACGCTGCGGCCAAACTTCTCTCGAACCCCAAAGTTGTCGGAAGGAATGTCACGAGTAGGTTAGAATTTAGATTTTATTTACTCACTATTGTAAATAATGTTATTTTTTTAAATATGCAATAATGTTATTTTTTTAAATTAAATGATAAATTAATTTTGAATTAAGTTTTATACAAAATATCGATAGTTTATAGTCTGTGGTCACGATGTATCATCGCTCATCACTTTAATTACATAATATATTTATTTCTTCTATCTACTTATCATAACTATCTAATTAAGCCTATCATAATTGTATGCAAACACATTCGTTCTTACGAGTTCTAATGACTTGCCTAAAAAAGGTTTCTGCAGAATAACAGCGCCGAGCTGTCGATCGGTGGCGAGGCATAATGCTGAGCTGGAACCCATTTGCTGCAGTAGCACATACACACCTACTTGCCTCTTTTTAATTTTTCCCTGACTACATTGTAAATTTATTATTTCATTCTATTGTTTCTATGTTTGTTGTATTTTCTGTGTTCTCTTGTGCTTTTTCTTTGATGTTATACCTTTTGATTGTATTGTGTGAATTTGTGTGTGTTATGGTAGCAAATAAATGTATGTCTATGTCTATGTCTAATTAGCTCAGCATGCCCATAAAGTATGACATTGACTGATACGTTTGTCCGTACTGTTAAATTCAGAACTTCATAGGCGCGATTTTACTGACAGCTGTCCCAGAGATCAAGCTATGTTTTTTCTAGTATAGGTACCATTTTTTTCCATAACTTTTTGCCATCTTGTAGGTGGGGACATGATCCCATTGCTATAGAAATTTTGGGGCTTCTGATCAAAATACCGCGACAAGTAGTTTTGGCAGTCCTCTCGTGATGTTAACCTGACACTGCCTAAAGAATTCTGAAGAGAGCGAAACAGGTGGAAATCTGAAGGTGCAAGGTCAGGACTATACGGCGGATGCATTAACACCTCCCAGCCAAATTCTCTCTCTCTTAATTTTTGCTGAGTGGCTAAAGATGTGTGAGGTCTAGCGTTATCATGATGAAAAACCACACCCCTTCTGTTGATTAATTCCGGCCGCTTTCTCTCAACGTCTTGTTTTAATCTCATCAGTTGTTCGCAGTAGAGTTCAGAATCAATGATCCTGCCTGGTAGTAACAGCTCTTATTGAATAATGCCCTTCCAATCCCACCACACACAACATCACCTTGTTGCGAGTTAACCCGGGTTTCGCCACAGTCTGTGAAGCCTGACCGGCCTTTGACCACGACCTTTTTCACACGTTCTTGTCGTACGTGATCCATTTTTCATCACGTTATTAGCTTCTTCAAAAATGGTTCGGTTTCATTACGTCGTAATAAAGAATCACAAATGAGTAGGTACACAGTTCATTAGGTTTCTTTCAGTGAGCTCGTGGTGTACCCAAATATCGAGCTTTTTTGTGTACCCAGTTTTTTTCAAATGCGCCAAAACTGTTTTGTGGTCAATTCCCAGTTCTTCAGCTACGTCGTAACTACTGATATGCCGATCTTGCTCCACTTTTTCAAAAATGGCATCAATTTTATCCGTAATAGGGCGACCAGAGCGACGTGCATCTTTGACATCAAAATTTCCGGATTGAAAACGCTTAAACCAAATTTGTGCTACTCTCACAGACACTGCACTAGGTTCTTAAACATCGCAAATGTTTTTTCGCGGTTTGCGTTGCATTTTTACCATTTTTGTAGTAAAATTTTAAAATGTATCGAATTTCTTTATTAGATTCACTCATCTTTACAGTACGAAAAACAAATAATTATCACACATTTTCCTAATTTGAATTTGGAATTATCTTCTTTAAAATTTAAACTTTTAATGATACCAAAACCAGCCAGATACAAATAGTATAGCCAAAGATATTTTATTACAAGTTCATACATACTATAATGCGAAAAGACTTTTTTCCACAACCTATTATATACAAAATACCTAAATATACTATCATCCGACTTTGAAGCCCACGACGCCATTATGAGCTGTCTGTCCCGGTTAAAATGGAGGATGTATTTTAAATTAATATAAAAAAGCTATGCCATCTTGCTAACTTTGTTATCAAATGATTTCTAATCGTTTCAGAACTTGGATGAGTCGAACAATTTGAACGTAACACCCGAGTCTCAGCCAACTCCAACATGTGCAAAGCTGCGCGGAAAATAGCAATGCTGCGCTTCAAAAATTGGCAACTGCAGAAAAAGAATGCTGAACTTTCATGTGTGATCGAAGACTTAAAGGTTGGATCATTTAATAAACAAGAGACTGCTGACGCATTTAAATCAACAGATCCTGTTAACAAAGATATTTAAAAAAAAGTCACTAGTAAAAATAATGCATATTTGTTAATTCATTCTAATAAATTGTGTAGAATAATTTATGCGCCTAATGTTGTATCAAATTCCTGTCTTATTTCTATGTGTTACTGCTAAGAATAAATACTCTCGAAATTTGCATGATATTATTATGACATATTAATATGCAACAAGAATTTTGTTTCTTTTTTTTATGTTATTTGTGGGGAAACAGGCTTACGGCCCACCTGATGGTAAGCGGTCACCGTCGCCTATTGACACCGGCAACACCCAATGTCTATGAAGTTAAAAAAATACTTGTTTTTATTTACCCTGCAACGTCTGTAGTTGGCATGGCAAGTTTATACAAGGTTCATACTGTTTTGCTGGCTGTTGCTTTAGAATAAAATATTAGAATGCACGAGGATGGAGCAGCAGGCACAATGCAATGCCTTAAAAAATCGGGGTAAAAATGGTATGATGTGGCCACCCAGAATTTCAATGTACTTATTTAACATTATTCTCTAACTACGATCTGTCATTAGATCCGTCCGTGTAAATAGCCTAGATTTTATTTATTTAATGAACGATCAGTGATCTATCAATCTTCAGTATATTTTGTGTAAAAAACACGGTATTTTGCGGTGTTTGCATTACATACTAACCACGTAAAGATCCAATAAGTCTTCACATAGTTATTTGAAAGTAAAGATCAGTGTTAAAGTGACTGAGATCAATTAATTGAAGTTTAGAGAAAATGGTGCCTGTAAACATCTATCTACTTCCGATTTCTGATTACACCAGGGCAGAAAAAAAGGCTAAACTAAACGAGAATGGAACTTGTTATTAGTAAAGGTCTGTATTTAACTGCTAAAACATAAATTTGCTACACATTTGTCAACTGCTGACTTGTAAAGCGATTTTTCAGAAGGTCAGTAATCTTAGTTGGGTATACCCAACAGTGGGTGCTGGAGGCTGGATAGATAGATAGAAATAAAATATGTATGCAAGCATGGAACGAGAGTAGAGTGAGTGAGGTGCGGATTTATTGGACGTACCGGACTACTCAAGTGCCAGATTAGTCAGATTCTAATGTATTTATTTAGTAATCAAAACCAGAAAATAACACAATCAGGCACAAGTTACATCCTGGCATCACAATTCTATTCAGGTCCCAAAACATGTTTACACTTACACGGCATGACTAGCCAAGACACAACTATTATTAATTATAATTATTAGTCATCTCAAAAGTCCAGGCTTGGGTTTGCCAAAGAGCGATGGAGCGCAGCATTTTGGGTGTCAAGAGAATAGACAGGATTCGGAACACCTTGCTGCGCTCAAGGACCGGCATCGCTGTCATCGGTATTAAGGCTGCCGCAAGTTGAAGTGGGATTGGGTGGGTCATGTCTCCCGCATGCAACCAAATAGGTGGGCTAAGGTCGTAACTGGATGGATCCCTGCGGATGGAAAGCGACACCGTGGAAGGCCTAAAAAACGGTTGCGCGATGATTTGGATGCTTTTTATAGGGACTGGCGGGATTTAGTAGAATATCGAGAAAAGTGGAGAGATGAGGGGAGGCCTTTGCCCTGGAGTGGGACAGCATAGGCTAGATAAAAAAAAATTATAATGATTTTAAGTACTATGAGTAGGTACATGAAAGAATACACAAAGTTTTTAACAGATTCAAATGTAGCAAACAGTAATTCTTAATTTACTTTATTAAAGTTAGCGCAATTTACATGGATATACTTTACCATAAGAGCCTAATGACAATATATTAAAACAAAATGATCTTTCAAATATATCCAGACCGGCCCATTTGACAAACAACACATACATACAAAGGTATTATTTTCTATAATACCTTTGTATGTATGTGTTCTTATAGGTATTATATTTATGAACATGCTGTGTAAAAGTGTTTATGTTTCGAGTCACGAATATTTCATTTAGGTAAGTACATTAAATTGTAGCTGAGACATCAGGAATAGGAATCAATATTAGAATTGAAGTAGTTTATAGAGACAGGTTAGAATAGTGGTTCTGTGGGAACAGTAGACCTCGCGTTCCCTTCGTCCTAGGAGATCGAATCTGGTGTTTACGGGTTCATCTCAGGAAATCGGAGAGGATTGCGTAGTCTGATTGGTATAGATAGGAATAAATTTTACGAAAAATCTTCTAAAATTGAAATCCGTCCATATATAACGCTACAGCAAACTTCCTCCCCTCTACCCCTTCCACTCTTCCCTTTCCACTTCCCCTCATTTTCCTTCCACTCCCCCCTTTTGAATTTTTATCGCAACATCTTGTATAGAAAGAAGTCCTTAGTGTGTCTCTCAAATTTGATTAAAATCCGTCGATAAATAATGCTACAGCAAACTCCCCTCCCCCCCCCTCTCTTCCCCCGCCACTTCCCGTCATTCCCCCTCCACTCCCCCCTTTTGAATTTTTATAGCAACATATAGAATGAAGTCCTAAGTGTGTCTCTCAAATTTGATTGAAATCCGTCTGTAAATAACGCTACAGCAAACTTTCCCCCCTTTCTCCTATTTTCCCTCAAAAAAACCGCGATTGACTAAAAATTTAATTAAATCAAGTAACTTGTGTGCCAATTTTCGTCAAAATCTGTTGAAAGATGCGACCTGTAGGCGAGAACAGACAGACAGACAGACAAAATAATTTTTATATCTGATCTTGACGCTTCACTGAATAAGGTTGTTTCGCCGAAGAGCTAGTAGTTAGGTACATGTTAAAAGCCTGAAGTCTGTCCTTTTTTTTTGTTGCTCCGACAATGTCAGCTCCGTAGTACTCTTTTAAATACACTACAACTACAATTACTCAAGCACTTTCATTTACCAGCTCATATGTGAACCGGTAGAGCATGCTAGCTGCATCTGATGATTGTTCAGCCAACACGCTCTGAAATAGGCTTACATCGAGCCGGTTGGCTTTGTACACTCCAACTAGTTCCTCTCTCATAGATGTACTCCTGGCACATTCCACCAAAAGGTGGTATAGGTCATCTGTCACTCCACACATATCACAATCAGGGCTATCCACCTTCTTCATTAAGAATTTGAAGCTATTTAGCGGGATGTGTCCAGAGCGCAGTCTAAGAGCGATCACAATATAATTCCTACTTAGTGAAGTGTTAGCAAACCACGGTATATGAGGGGGCTCGCACTGGATCGTCCTATACCAGATACCTTTCTCTCGAGAAGGAATATCAAAGTACTCTGTCCATTTTATCCTTACCATCCTCTTATATTTAGGCATCATCTCAGAGTAGGTATTCCGGTTTCATATGTACTTCAGATCCATTTGATGCTTCCCGGGCCAGCATATCTGCCACCTCGTTACCATGGTTGCCAACATAAGATGGTATCCATTGCAACCTCAGAGACACTCCCCGAGAAATCAGTACTAGGACTTTGTACTTTTACTTAATATTTTGTAGGCCATCGATATGCCTCTGTGTCCAGAGGTGCAGCGAGCCACATGCTGCAAGGCACTTCTGCTATCTGTCAGAATAATTGCCTTTCTGAGTCCCATACTAATGATATGAGACAGCACCTCCGAGATGGCAAATAGTTCCACTGACATAATACATTTACAGTCATTTACTATAATTTATATCTTTTTTATTTAAAAACAAATTATTTATTTGGTTCAAAAACACAGGAATCAAAAACAAATAGTGAACGTTGACAGCTGCAAAAAGTTAGAAAAAACTGTGTAGCAGTGTCAGCGCCCGTCTCCTAAACCAGTACAATTGTTGTTCCTTACTTACTATTTTAATACAAAATAAAACACAATACATTTTTAAAAGTAACAATGGCAAAAAAAAATTTAAGTTAGTTTAGTTTTTAAATAGCTAAAATGAGACACCCATAGGTTTAGACTACTGAGTGTACATGATTTTGAGTGTGTGTGTATCTGTGTGTGAGTGTGTGTATGTGTGTGTGGATGTGTGAGTTTATGTGTGTGAGTGTGTGAATACATGTGTAAGGGTTATGAGTATTTGTTACCTGAGGGTGGTCAACAGTTCCTCTGTTTCTGCATATGAAAGAAATTGGGAGCCATTCAGTGATTCTTTTCTTACATCTCTCCTTAACATTTAAATTGGGGTCATAAAACGCCGCGCCTCTACCATCTTTTGCTACCGATCCATCTGTATATATTCTATGCCCTCCAACATATTTATTATTTAACATGTGCAATATATTATATTTCAAAATTCTTATATCATAACTCTTTTTTGGTTCCATTATACATTCAAGTTTTGTTTCAATAAAGTCTGTCTTTATATTTGAAACGCAAGTATCCAATGTTAACATGGTCAATGGGTTACAGGTGGTAATAATGTCTCTATTGGTATCACTGTAAATACAAACAAGTAATGAACTTTTATTTTTACGGAAATAAGGTGCCTCTTTTAAATTTACCAAATTCTTAATTATCTCTATTGTTAGATTATTTGCCCAAGATTGGGCCTTGAGGCAGTACTTACTTGCTAAGTATACCCTGCGCAGATGGAGAGGCGGTAAACCGAGTTCGCACTCCATTACGTGAATAGAAGTGGTTTTGATAAACCCTCCTATTACACATAATGCCATATTTTGGACTCTGTCCAACCTGAGCAGATGGGTTTTCGCAGCACTGTCATACATAAAGCAAGCATAATCTATTCTACTTCTTAAAAGAGAAATGTAAATCCTCCATGTGCTCTGGATGTGCTCCCCAAGATGCACCAGACAAAACTTTCAAAATATTAATTAATTTACATGCTTTTCCAGAGTATCTTTGATATGTCTGTTTCATCGTAGTGATTTATCAATCCAAACAGCTAGGTATCTAAAACAGTGTACAATTGGAAGGGAATGACCACCCACTACTTCTAAAGCATTATGTCATACTGCTGTGGGGGAGTGCTGCAGTATAAACACCGTTTTTGTTTGTTGTTGTTTTTGCTTGTTTTTGCTGCAGAAAAGGGCTGTTCGTGCAATTTATAATATGGACCCCAGAGAATCATTACGCAATAAGTTTAAAGAATAGTATATTATGATACAAGTGAGCTAAGTTGCTCATTATACACGAGGCCGTGGTTTGTAGCCCGAGCCGTAGGCGAGGGCGTAAATCAGCCGAGTGTCTAGTGAGCTAGCTGCTCACGAGTTTCATACGCACTTTTTCAACACACTTGCGAGGAAAAAACAAACATGTATTGCATAAATCGTTTAATTATTAAAACAATTGGTGAGTGTGCAATTCTCAAAACGATATTGGATTGTTTTTGATGGCGATTTCACAGTTTGTCTTACATTGGTACTTGCCACTTCTTTAGTATCTTCATTGACTTCTTGTGTAAATGTCGACGACAAAGGTAAATCATACAAATTACTGGAAGGAGAAAGCACCAAATAACTCATGCTACGAGATGTACATGGTTGTGGGTTAGAGTACGTTTTGATATCAACACAATGTTTGAGCCCATGCTTCTTAACATGGAATAGATGCACCACAAGGAGCTTGGTTTGTATGTATTGGCGAGTTCAGAGAAATACGTCAAAACACTTCAATTATTAATCTTCTGTACTAAAACTTGACATTTTTACAATTATTTACCACACAGCAACAAATGCGATACAAACAAAAGAAAGGGAAATGGCGCGCAAGTTTTGTTTTTTTTTGTACGCGCCAAATGTACCTAAGGTGATTGATTGCATAAGTCATACAGACAACTTCCAAATTATAATTTTAGTGATAATATGCAAAGTTTTTATAACAAACTATTGTGAATTATATGTAATGTGCTAATAATAAATGTTTTTTCGTCATTTGGGATACATTTATTTATTCCAAAAATGTAATAGGATTTTCAGCGGCATAAAACCTCTTTGTTGTTACAAAAACTGTATTAGCCGGTTAAATTGAAAATGCTCTGTTTACTCGCATATAATTTGCAGTTAGGTACTAACTTAACTTTGTAGGGATAATTCTATTATGCACTAGTGTGTTATATTATTACGCACGCGTGCGTTATGGTTCGGTTTATGGCCATAATAACGATGTACTATGGTTCTCTTTACGAGCAAGTGTGTTGAAAATAAAAATTATGACATTCCCTTGTCATTACATCTATGAAAATCTGATGTATGTTCACAAAAATATTAATTTGTTTAAGAGAAATAGCGATATTAATAATTTTAATACTAGAAATAAAGATAAACTCGCTGTTGCCACTTGTAGACTCCATAAAGTTAGTAAATCGTTTAAAGGGCAAGGTGTTCGCTTTTATAACAAACACCCAAGTGATGTACAAAAATTGACAATTAGCAAATTTAAAAACGCAATTAAAGAAAATCTTTATAAAAAAGCCTACTAAGTATAATATATCGGATTATTTAGATGATAGAGAAGCTTGGGATTGAAATTGCTCCAACTCGTTCAAAATGTTACAATTTAGACGTACCTAATTTATTTTCTGTATTGTAATGAATTCTAAAAGGATCATTAAAAAACAACCAGCCTTGTTTCTAGCCTTTCTTTCCTGGCTTAGTAGCGAAGGAACAGGCAGTAAATTTGACGTTTCAAAGTGATCCTTTTGATTTTAATGAATAAAAGATTTTGACTTTGATCACAACAATATCCACAATATCTCTTCCTCGGTCTCTACTAAATACACAAACTTTAGTTTTTGTAAGAGACATTTCAAGCCCAATTTATGCAAGTAATGATGAAACAAATTGTTGTTTAAAAAATAAAATTGTATTATTGAATACAATTTTGCATATCGTATACACACTCCTGAAAATTGTTGTTTTGATCCTAAAATACAAAGTCGTCAGCATATTGTTAGGTCTTAAGAGTTGACTATACCTCAGCCCAAACTCGAATTTCACCCCCGCTTCTCCGCGCGCCGCTGCACATCCATCTCGCCGTGGTTCAAATGTTTGCCGGTTTTTTATTATTCTGTCCCTTCATTTTCTTGTTGTGCTTATTTCTCATTACTGCGTCTTCACAAAAGCCAACTTAATATTAACTTCTACTTATGAATTATGTGATCGTTTGGAGCGACAAGGGTCACGGGTACCCCGTCTGAAATCTGAGGCCAGACTGAATCGCGGACCGGACGTCCGTATTTATGTTGTGTACATTGAGGATCCGTAACGTTTTTAGTTGAGAATGCAGATTTACAGAGCTAAGAAATCCTTAACATATAGTGCAAAAGTTTTTGTTCTATGACAAAAATTTACGAAGTTATGACTAAATTATTAGCGAAGTTCACTGAACGGCCGCCGCGGTTGCTGTGACGTCACTGGGACGGTCGCCGCCAATTAGCCGTTGGCAGCGTTAGAGCGCGCAGTGTTTTGTTTGGTTAGTTGTGACTTTAAAAGAAACTAAGGGTCTGATTTGTGTCTAATTCACCTTTTTAACTATGTATAAATATTGTATAGTGCCGAAATGTACAAACACTTCTAAAAACTATTTTTTAACGTGCCAAAAGACCCAAAACTTCGTAAAAAATGGTATTCTGTTGTAAAAAGGGATGATAAAAAAGCAGCACAGTCTAGACATTCCACGTTCAAAACCGTCTCCTTTTTTTCATCACATGTAAATGTGCAGCAATAGGCCTTACTTTTTATTCTATGTTCAGGCGTTATTACATTGCTTTTACTGTACAAACATGTCCAGACCTCTGGACTTGGACAAATCCTACAGCATCATCTCCATAGGTTTCACGAGCAGATCTGTAATAAGTAAATAAAACGGAATAAAAATATATATAAGTAAAACATATGATAGTGAAGTAAAAAACAAATTATTGATCGAGCGAAGCGAGATCTCCAAATCAACTTGGGCAAATCGGCGTTGTATGTACATATGTATGTATGTTTGTTTGTCCGAGGATAACTTTCAAAGCGTTTATCCGATCATCGTGAAATTTGGTATATAGGTAGGTAGTGATGGCACAATTTTGGTGTGATTCAATGAGCTAAAAATGTTGGGGGGTTGTTGAGATATTGGGGCTCAAGAGAGGTAAAAAAAAACAAAATGGGACTATCCGGTCAAATACCACGTTTAATAAAAGGTCTTTGTGAGTACATTTCGACCCCGTTTTTATTTTTAGTTTAAACTATGTAGTCTTTAAGTTATTAGCCATAATATAAACTGAACTTTGACAAAATTCACAGGGTACACCAGTGACCCCACAGTGCTGAAATTTTGTATGAGTGTAGCTTTAGTTACACAAATATAGGCGAAAGTCTGAAAAATTTCTACCCCAAAAAGTATAACCATATTACATGAACTCCCGTTACCTGTAATATGAATGAAACTGTAGGTCAAGTACGTTGGTTACTCATTTCGTGGCACTATTTCGATAGTCAAAGATTACGAATAATATTGTTTTGTTTTTATGGGAGACTCGCGAGATCTCAGTTCGGGGCGAACCACTAGTTATTTATATTCAACCCATCCTAAGTAAGTACATACCGAATTAATGATTTGTAACAATGGCCGAAATAGTAATAATAATGTTCTAGTTTATTAGTTAATTTTGTTTTTTAATTTTGTTATAGTTTATTAGTTAATAATGTTCTATTTAATTTTACCAGGTTCTATTTTATTAGTACTCATATTATGTACGTTTTTACACACTCACTTATACTCTAACAACTCTATAAGTAAAGCAATTGCCAAATGTAGTGAACAAACGCGTGGCCTCTACGCCCTAAGAGTGCCGCTTGCGCACGGTTCCGTCGTAGTGACGTCACACGCACCCAGGTACATTGACTTTTAGCGGGAGGAACGGCATAAGTTTACTACCTAATATCTTCGTAAATAATGGTCCGATTTTGATAATTCAAAAAGATATATCATTTATATGTCTTAAAGAATAACGTGGATACTAGTTCTATTGAATTTTCTATAACATTACTGATCCTCATTACTGTATAAAGTATCAATATCTAAATTGTAGTAATCATCGCATAAGAACTGTTTTAAGATAAATTTGGAGTCATCTTTGGATTTTTTTCTATAGAGAAAATTTTACGGAATCGTGTTTTCACAACACAGACGATCTAGCACGCATTCTTAACTATAACATTTATGAATTACAGATTGAAAGCACACAATTTGTTGAACAAAACATTTTTTCTCAATAAGCGATTTATCGTCTCCCCAGGTATAGTGTGCCCTTAACGTGTAATGATTGACATATTTCAGATGTTGAGGATGAAGAGGAGATATTGGGTCTCCTTGGGCTAGACCTCTACCAGTCCACCTCACAATAGTGTTGTCGTCATTCTCATCTTTAATTCTCAAATACCTTCTAATCTAAGGAATTCATATAATATTTAAGTACATATTTTAGTACCTACCTTTAGCTTGTCCAACATTTTGATCAATTGTTTGACCAAAACATTATTATAAGCACCATTGATGTCCAAAAAACATGCCAATGTAGGTGTATTCTTAGTAAACACTATTTGTATATGTGAAACCAATCCAATCAAATATTATACAGTCCACACTAGACTGGCTTCTACGAAAACCAGATGTAGTTTCTTGCAATATTTTAAACCTTTCAACATACCATTCAATCCGCCTGTTTAAAATTGTATGAAAAATTTTGCATATACATGAAATCAGTGAAATTGGTCTAAATTTACGATCACTATTGTCAGTGTTAGGTTTAGGTATAGGAATTACTTTGATGCTACGCTACTGTTCTGGTACAACAGAATGTTTAAAAATTAAATTAAACGTTCCGAGCAGAAACGTTTTGCCTTCTATAGGTAGGTGATAAATCATTGAGTATGGTTATTTTCGCCTGGCGCAGTGTTTTTTTCTTAAGACAGTTGTAGAGCTTCTGCGGAGTAAAATCACTTTCAAGAATTTTTGAATAGGCGGGTGAGGCTCTACACAATCCGGGGCAAGAGAACGCAAGAGCAACTCTTTCTTCTCATCAGTCGCATGTACTCTACTTCCTCTGACACCCTTCATCCAGCGCATTTTTCGCCACATCTCAGTAGAACTAGTCGTAACATCTATTTATCTGCAAAAGCTCTTCCAACTTCTTGATTCATTGCTGAGGCACAAAATGCTCAAATTATACGGAGTGGGATTTCTCCTAAAATTCTTTAGTGCCAAACGGCGTCTTGCAATGGCATGGGATATAGCGGGGCACCAATAGTGTTTAGGTTTGAATTGTTGAGTTGGACTCGTACATATCTTTACAAATGGTATACTTTGATCAGCAGAACGATTTATCGTCTCTATAAAATTATCATACATGGTTTGAACGTTGGTACTAATTTCAATTCAGTAGAAGAAAAGCTAATCTTGCAGGTATCATGATACTGCTTCCAGTCAGCTACTTTAAAATTAGGGCGTTTTATGTAAGAAAGGGATTCATGATACTCCAAACTATACATAATAAATAGATGGGCAGTTCCAAAGTTGTCTTTTGTGACATGCCATGTATTTATCAAAACTGCAATATCTGTTGTAACAAAAGATATATCAGGAGCGCTTTTTTGTACCACACCATTAACGAGCCTAATCCTAGTGATTTCACCGCTGTTTAAACTCTAAAAATTATTTTCCAAACTAGAGTCAAGCATTTGCAGACCTCTGGCATCTAACTTATTGGAACAGTTTTAATGGTGACCGTTAAAGTCTCCAGTTATCATAGACTTTTCGCTAAATTTTGAAAAGAGCTCGTCATCATTCTGTGATGTTCTAACAGAACCTGGGCAGTAAATTGATGTTATGTACTTAATATGTTTACAATTTAAAACCTGAACACAAATAATCTCAATTCCAGAGTTTGTAAGACTACGTGGATACAGTAGGGTTCTAATGGATCTATGTACTAGGATAGCCACGCCACCATATCCATCATCCCTATCTTTTCTGTATACATTATAGTCTTTAATTCTTAAGTTTATTTCACAATCTAGCCAGGTTTCACTCAGCAAACATATTCCTATTTTTCTGATTCAATAACAACTCAAACTCGTGTTTTTTGGGGAGGAGGCTCCGAGAGTTCCACTGCCTAATATTTATATATTGAGCAGTAGAACTCCCCGAGCCTCGAGGCACGCGGTTTCTTGAATGAATGTTATCCATCACAACAGAGATTTATTAGTTTATTAGATTTATAATAATATCCCCATTACTGACGGTCCTAATAAGAAGCTCATAATTTCTTCTAACAATAAATTCAAAACAAGTTTGATTTTTTCTTTGAATCTACCTCTATCAAAGAGTATATTTTTCAACATAAATCTAAACTTATCTGTCTCTTTCCCTTGTTTTTCTGTCTTCTCCTTCTTTTTTCCTTTTGGTTTTCTTTTATGGATCTACTTGTTTCTATCTTCTTTTCATTTAATGGATGTGAAACCGGAGGTATTATTTTCTTCTTTACTTTTCCTTTTTTCTTAGACTTCTGATGATTTATTGAATTTATTTCTCTGTTTTCTTCTTCACTACTTCTAGAATCTTCACTATACACTTGACATTCAAATTTAACCTCGTTTACGTTCAAGTCTGCATTGTGTATTTCTGCTTCGGTAGTTATTTTTTCTTGTTGTAATGATTCCCATCTTCTCACAGGTATACAATAAGATGTATCACTTTCACCTCCATTATTTTGCGTCTTAACTTTGCTCTTTGCCTCTCAATAAATCTGAATACCGCCATTTTATAAGTGAAATTTTCTTTGCACATAATCTGTCTTAAAGCCTTTTCTTTCAGGAAAACAGGACATTTTTTATAAAATGCCATATGGCTCTCTTTACAATTGATGCACTTGTATTGAGTGGTTTCACAATTGGCATGCTCTCCGCTGCACTTGGGTCATTTTGTTTTTTTAGATGGACACATACCTACAAGCCACATGGCCATATTTCTAGTACACCGAACACTGTGTAACAGGGAATGTACTCGTATATGGCTCAACAGGAAATCGACAGCCATACCCTTACACATTGGGTGGGAGATTAGCGCTTTTGAAGCATAATCGCACCGATTCGCTGTCCTTCCATACTCCTGAGTCAGTAATGCGTTTCAGCCTTTTAACAGAAGTCACTTCGACTTCACTTTTTAATGATTTCGCTAGCTCTTCCTCTGTCATCTCCATCTCTATGTACCTTACTACTCCGTAACTAAGGCTTAATTCATTGGTTAGTCTGCATTTATAACCTAACTCCATAAACTTTTCATTGTTGACAAGTTTAATTGCTTCATCTCTGCTTTCAAATTTCATCAATACTTTATTTAGTGTTTTGTACCTTATTTCTGATACATTCGGTATATTCTCCGCTTTTAACAACTTCGCCATTCCAATTTGTTTAGGCAAAACTTGAATCATAGACACACAGACTTCGAACAAACTAAGATTTACGCTGCTCATTTGGCACCTCAGGGCGCTGCCTGAGCCCCTTCTGTTGTTGTTTCTCTTCTGAGCTTGATCTCTCGACTCCTTAAATATCTGGTTTTTCTTTTTCACCATAGTGAAACCTTCGTTGTCGTCATTATCTTCGCCCTCTCTCTCATCACTCGTAATTCTACCTCTTTTCTCGGGTCTTGTAATGTAACTCATACTTTCAAAAACTGCTACCTCATGTGAGTTAAATTCTTCTAGGCCACACATGATGCTCTCTGGCACTGCATCCTCACTCATTTCACTAATTCTGGAGCGAGGCCTGGAGACCTCGTCCATTTTCGGACCGCACAAATCAGGGTACTTGTAAAAACTTTTGATACGAAAATAACCGGCTTCTGGTAATACGTGCGCTCACTGCGAAATAGCGCGCGCGCCTGAAGTCTGTCTTGGTACGATGTGAGTTGTCTATATTGACCCTGCCTATAACATAACACTTCAAGGAACTTTTTTTGGATAATAATATCGTACGCATCATCTAAGTCATCATATTCAGCTTATATCGATGTATAGGCTATTAATCTAAACAAAAAAATACTCTTACTATTTTTTGATTTGCTTCTGACCTGAGTCATTCACTGTAACTCAAGCTCAGTTATTTAACTACAAGCGCTCTTAAACTTCGTTTTTAAGCGTTTTCTATCAATTTCTGTCAAGTTCAATAGCCGTTGCATTCTTATAGTACCTACAGGCTGGTGATATTGCAGTTATATATTCCCGCGTATGAACTCTTGTTCGGCGATACGGTTGCCGCAAGATTTAGTATAATATAATAACAACACATTCCAGCAAGAGAGAATTACTGGTGTTACTGCTGAGCTTATACATACCCTCAGCACGACGCTGTTTATATAGCCTGTTTACGAACCCTTTAAGAAAAACGAACATTTCAGTAAAATATCTTAATTTGTGTTTTCTTATTCCAGGCAATGCATCATAACAATATAAAAGCCTAGCCAAAGTATAAATAAAGCAAAGGCTACTGCTGCGCGCGAAACCAACTTTGAAAAAGAGTAGAAAATGGAGAAAATAAATAAAGATTCATCTACGTTTGTTGACGACTTATCTCACAGTCAACACATTCAAATTAAAATTGAGCCCTTAGTCGAAGACTTGATTGTATTCAAGAAGGAGAATGCTGAATATGTTTTGGAAAAAGATACACCATCATTTTCTAGAAATTCACAAACTAGTTTTGCTTCAGTAACTATCAAACAAGAACCAGTATGTGATATTACTGTTAAAGTAGAAAAATACTTTGAACCGGAGGCAAGTACATCTCAATCATCGTTAAAACCAAGTGCATCTGCGACTGACAGTGTGGCGGCTATCAAAACAGAAACCCGTGATGAAAATGAAACTAAAGTTGAGCAGTACATGATCGAAATTGATCCACGCACAATCTATCCAACATCCAACGATCAGTCAAACAACGGAAGCACTTCTGGGGCTCAGTTCGAACAAGTCTACGTCAAACCCGAGCCCACTGATACGGAACAAGCCGGCAACACCACTATTATTTCAGATTTGTATTTCTATTGTGATATGTGCAATGAAAAGTTTGTAATGAAAGGTCATCTATTAAGACATTTGGAATATCATTCGGACGAGAAACCGTTCGCCTGTACCAGCTGTTACAAAAAATTTACACACAAAAGCGATATGGTGAGGCACATGAAGACGCACACGGGGGAGCGGCCTCACGCGTGCGCTGTGTGCCATAAGCGGTTCACGGCGGCGCACTCGCTGAGAGCGCATCTGAGGACGCACACCGGAGAAAAACCGTACACGTGCAACATTTGCAATAGAAATTTTAATGACACTAGCGCACTAAAATGTCACATGCGAGTTCACACCGGAGAGAAGCCATACACCTGCCACATATGCAACATGGCGTTCACTCGCAACAACTCCTTAATCAACCACATACGTATACATACCGGTGAAAAAACATTTCCCTGCAACAAGTGCGATACTAGATTCAGTGATGTGGCAGATTTAAAGCAACACAAGCTGATTCACGCCGGGGAGAAGCCTCACGCCTGTAACACGTGCGGACAACAATTCACAGGAGCTAGTAATTTGAAAATTCATATGAGAATACACACCGGTGAGAAGCCGTACGCCTGCGCTGCTTGTGATAAAACTTTTAGTCAAGCGTTTACTCTAAAACAGCACATTCGAGTTCACACCGGAGAGAGGCCGTTCGCTTGCAACTTGTGCGATAAAAGGTTTACCGAAGCCGTCACCCTCAAGAGGCACACGCGGGTGCACACCGGAGAGAGGCCGTATTCGTGTAACATCTGCACTAAAGCATTTAACGACGCTAGTACATTGAAAAACCACTTGCTGAGGCACAGCGGGCAGAAGCCCTACTCCTGCACTATATGTAAGACCTCGTTCATTCAAAAGGGTGATTTTAACAAGCATATGAGGATTCACACCGGCGAGAAGCCCTACGCCTGCAGCCGCTGCGACAAGGCGTTCACTCGCAAGGAGCATCTCACCAACCACATGCGGATCCACACCGGGGAGAAGCCCTATGCGTGCCACAGGTGCGATTACAAATGCCCGCAGAAAAGTAATTTGAAAGCACATTTTTTGAGAATGCACACTGATAAAAAGTAATCAGCCCAGGACATCATAGGACAGTTCAATATTGCCTCGGCCTTCACCATAATAACATACCTATATATTATTTAATAAAAATGGTTTTTGTGAAAATAAGTTTACTGTTATTGTGACATGATGCGAAAAATGCCACCAATTTCCAGTTTTATTATATTCATGATATTTATTCATGATATCCTATATACTAATATCATAAATAGGAAAGTAACTCTTGTCTCTGCCCGTTTGTTACCTTTAGTTGCCACAACTAAACATATGTAGGTACCGATTTTTGTGAAATTTAGAATACAGATAGATTATGAAATGAAATCATTTACTACAATATTTTATATGAATTAAGAACACAAATATGTGATGTGGGTGACGCATGTTTAATGACCTTGATCGAGACATTATGCTACTTTTTGTTGATATGCCACGCGTGCGAAGCCGAGAGCGCAATTACAAAAAAACGAGTGTACCTACTTTAGACCACACGACTGAAGTAAAACTTCTTTTTCAGAATATTACTTATTTTATAAAATGGTTACACGTCTGTAGGTCGATCAGTCTCATGTTCATTCTGTACAGACGCAACTCGCACTTGCACATTAGCGTTTAAAAATATACGAAACGTAACTCTCTCTCTCTCTATCTTCACTAACTTATATCTCCCTCTCGACTTCCGTTCGCACTGTTCGTAATGCATTCACCAGCTTACTCCCCAAGTCAAGTGTGCGTAAAGAAGTTTTACTTTAAAAACCCTCTTTTTTCTTTGATATTGAAAAGGATTACTGGTAGATGATGGACCGTCAGTTTGTGAAGCCAAACTGCGTTTGTAGTACACTGAGCTTGATACGGGGCGTATAAACTATTGAATCATAATGCTCTGTAAGTTTTGTGCGTTTCACTATTTAATTTGTCTCTGTAGGTACAAGTAGGTACTTACACAGGATAATAGCTAAGTTAAATTTAGTTAGGCTCAACTTTCCTTTAGCAAAGTTGTGCCAGGGCTTTCATTTTATTTCATGTGTAGATATACATAAGAAAGAATACAAGTGAAGTGGCAACTTGCGCAACCTTATAGTTTTTGATATATTAATTTTTGAAAATCCATAATCGCTCGGAAATCAATGTCCGACCTTCAGTTTGAGTTCTATCGATTATTGCGACACTAAGTTGACATGACAGTGACAGTTAATACGGCTTTTTTGATTGGTTTTACATTTTTATTGGCGGGTATTTTAAATTTGGCTATGACATTGACATTTATTTTACAAATTTCACAATAATTTATGATATTGACGCGCGTTATGAGGGACTTATTGGGAACGATCTGTTACAATTAGACGTGATTATTGATTTTTAAGAAAGATTTATAACGGAAACGATTAATCAGAATACTGTAAATTTAGATGACCGTTTAAAGAAGGCTGAGATAATGTTAAGAGTTTTAGCTGCTAAGGAAAATACTTAATTGGATTTTCCTCACATACTTTATTGGATTATGTCACGTTTTTACGAGTAGTTTTCGTACCATCTTTATAAGACTAAGTGAAATTGAAACTGTTCTAGCATTAAGTAAAGTCTCTATATTACATCAGCAATCTATCGTGAACTCCGCAGAACTTGAGTAGGTATCATTTGAATTTAATTGCTAACTCTGAAAGCTTAGTGTATTCGCCTATCGATAAAAACTTGTTAAAGTTAGAGGAAACTATTGGTGTAAAATCTTTTATTAGGAAAAACCAGATCACGTTCATTATGGATATTCCAGTTACTGATAATTGTAATTATGATTATTTTAAATTGTACTCCTTACCAATTTTCCATCAAAACGAAAATAAAACCTTTGCCATTTTCCCTAAATATCCTATTGGCGAAAGGGATGAAATACTTACTGGTTATGAAACCGTGCCGCCCGTTATCTACCGGCGACCATTTTCTATGTTCTACAGACAACCGAGCTTTGTACCGTGAGCTCACTTGTATGGAGCAGCTGATGAAATTCGACGATGATCTCACTCACTGTACGCCGCATCAGGGTCCACATTGAGAAGGTCAAGGTCCAGCAAGTCAACGCTGATAATTGGATTATATATAGTAGACTGAATACTACTCTAACCAAATATTGTGACAACGAAGTAAGCATCCTGTATTCGGAACTTACCTCGTGACCATCAACAAGCCTTGTGATTTGGAAATCAATGGAATCCGTATTGGTCACCGTATCATCATAGAATCAGATGTTGTGGAGCCGATCCCGATCATCACCTTACCGCAGCTACCTAAGAACGCGAGTCTATCCAGTGCACGCGCACTCTACATGAAGGGTAATCCGCATAGATGAAGTTAAATTCATGGCGTACTCTTTAAAGCATACCTAGTGCAGTGATTTGAAAGAGTTTTAAATGAAAGGAAGGAAAGGAGCTTCGGTGAAAATTTAGGACTCGCAATTTTAGGCTTAGTTATCTGTAGTTTTCTTACATTTTTACTGTAGGTGTTTCGTTTAAAATTGTTTGAAATCTTATCTTATAAGCAAAATTATCGGAACAAATCTCAAATCGATCCAACCGATAATTTTTCTCTTAGGGATGGAAGAGTTATGGTTGACCCTCATCCATCTGCCCTAGATTAATTTACCAGTATAATTTTGCTGCATTTGCAAATGCACTTCCTAGAATTTGAGCTTTGTTTTTTTAGCCAACATTTATTTTTTGTGCCTGAAATAAACGAGTTTTATTTTATTTTATTTATTTTTATTTTATAGCAGTCTGAGCATCGACCGCCGTGTTAGCTCTCTGTACTTTGAATTGCGTCATTAAAGTCATTATTAAATCCACCTCAAATCAGTGTGAACGTAATCATAGTTTTATTTTAGACTAGCTGCCGTCTGGCTTCAACGTCAGAGACGGACGACTATCTCTGAGACTCAGAGATAGTCGTCCGTCTAATTATAACTCAGACTCAGAGTCTGAGTCACGGGGTGATGTCCGGAATGCCATCCTGGCTTGCAGTTTGGCCTGAGGAAGGGGGAACAGCGAAGTAACAATGGTTAACTACATCTAATCTATCACAGGTTTAGTGACTACGCTTGACAGTCAACAATTCAAACATGCTGCAGTTAAATAGGAATTAGGTCATTTAGGTTTTTGAAGTAAAACTTCTTTACGCACGCTTGACTTGGGGAGTAAGCTGGTGAATGCGTTACAAGAAGTGCGAACGGAAGTTGAGAGGGAGATATAAGTTAGTGAAGATAGAAAGAGAGAGAGTAACGTTTCGTATATTCCTGTAGGAGCAAGAGAGAGGTGTACGCGCACATTTTCTTTCTCTCTTCCTCTCTTCAGTGCATGAAATATATACATACATATATATCTCAGTCAGTAGTTCGTTTGATTATTTTTCGTAATTTCATTTCGTTCTTGTATAATTTAATAAATAATATGTTTGAAAACGAAGTTTTACTTTAGTCGTGTAATTTTATAGCACACTCGTTTTTTATTGTGTGTAGTCTAGTGTCACTACTTACCAGTAGATGACGCTGCACATTTCCACTATGTGTTATTTATTTTCACCATTTCTCTTCTCAGATATATTTTTCTTTTTTCATCTACGTGTAAATAGCGTTTAGTGAAGTGTAAAATAAAAATAGTTTTATTTGTTATATGTGACTACTTTTATTAACTGAGCTAAATCAATGTTTTATGGAGTTTATAACCTTTTTTATGAGGATATACACGGTTTCATTAATTATTTATCTCTAATTCGCTACGGCGAATCCCGGAACTGATAAAGACAGGCTGGATCACTGTAAAACTAAGAAATGTCTACTCTTGTATGCAAAGTATGTTTGGGCGTGAATCGTAGAATGAATCGCATTGAAAACATTGTACTTCAACAAATATTTCAGAAACTCGTTAGTACAGAGGTAAGTGTAGCATTTTCTTGAGTAGTCTGAAATAGAATAAAAAATAATAGGTACTTACCTATAATTATATTTTTTGTTACGCTACGCCTCCAAATATTTATAAGAATCAAAACAATGGCCTGTTTCCGACTTGTAACATAACACCTGTCTATAGAAAATTCCTTCATTCAAGGAATGATGTCTAATAAAGTAACAACACCTTCACCGAGGCTTCCTCAATTTTGTAGCACCTTAAGCATATTTACTGACGCGAGGACAGATAACTTATGCGCTAAAAATAAGTCTCACTTATTCGCGGAATTAGAGGAAGCTCTATTGGAATCCAGAAGATGATTGCAGATACCTGAGTCTGCAGTAGGTACTGGAGAGATTCTAGATGCTGCATGTGTTGTGACACAGTCATATAAATGCTTTTGTCAGTGACTTGTATTTCTTTTCTGTGTTTTGTTTCCTTTTTGTGCCACTAACTTATTATAGTTTTAAAACTAATTGTTCCTAAAAAAATATGGATTGAATATAAAAATATATAAATTATTTTTTTTCTTTTTTAAATATTGTATCTATCTTTTATTTCATTAGTTAGTTAATTTGCTGAAATTTGATCTAACTTTATTTAATTACCTATGTAGTTATTGGCTGTTGAATAGAACCTATAATTTTACTTAGAAAACTTTAGTGATTGATTTCAATCATTATTATGAATACGGGATTTATCATGTACCTACCTTTTTATCGGTGTTTCGACGACAATGTTTTGGTTCAATTCATGAACCTTCATTAGGGCGAGTGCGATTCACTCCGAATAACGTCTCGCCTCGCACTACGACGAGCCGTAGCCCTCTGCGCGCGAATACACGGGCGCGGTGGTGGGGATTGCGTCAACGATGGCTCGACGTGCTGTCAGGTTGCATCATCGTCATTATCATCACTGCTGCTCTCTTCGGTAGCTCTCGGTACAGGCAAACAAAAACACAACACTAACTATGTCTCTAGTAGGTTCACTCACTCCTCTGTCGCTTGCATCATGAAGACATGGCCTCCAGGCTGGTGGTAGAACCCATCCTCTGTCTCTGTTAAAGTTCGGCACACTATTTATTTGTATCGCCTTTCGGATCTTACGAGGAACGAAGAACTTTTTGTGTTGTTGAAACGTGTGTAGTGCGTCGAATCAGAATATTTAGCATGTTCCGCCACTGCAGAACTGTTGGAGACAACACGTTGTGATTGTTGCACGTAGGTATGTGTTTAGTCAACCTGGTAGATAGGTACATGATAAATCCCGTATTTATAATAATGATAGATCCTAACTATAATATAGCAAGTGTAAAACTTTTAAAAAACTGATTCAATCAATTCTACCTTCACCTGACCTGTGAATTGTCGGCTTGTGTTTCAGTTGGAGCCAGTCCCTGGTGGAACGCTGGCATTATGTTACATCTGTTATCGGCAGCTGCAGAGATGCCGCGCCTTCTCCGACACCGCGAATAGATCTGCCGGCATACTCAGAGATATATTCCAGAAGGGCCTTGAGGTATCTACCTTCTTGTAAACAGATAACAAATCTATTAATAACCTTAGTTTTGCGTTTAAATTTTTATAACGTACTCAATACATTAAATAGCAGAAAGAATATAAAATGATTAACAGGAGAAACAGTTGAATCATATATAGACATAGATAGCTCAACTGCTCCAGATCAGTACCAGGTGGAAGCGTCTCCAAGACACTAGCTGCATTGCTCAACTGCTCCAGATCAGTACCAGGTGGAAGCGTCTCCAAGACACTAGCTGCATTGCTCAACTGCTCCAGATCAGTACCAGGTGGAAGCGTCTCCAAGACACTAGCTGCATTGCTCAACTGCTCCAGATCAGTACCAGGTGGAAGCGTCTCCAAGACACTAGCTGCATTGCTCAACTGCTCCAGATCAGTACCAGGTGGAAGCGTCTCCAAGACACTAGCTGCATTGCTCAACTGCTCCAGATCAGTACCAGGTGGAAGCGTCTCCAAGACACTAGCTGCATTGCTCAACTGCTCCAGATCAGTACCAGGTGGAAGCGTCTCCAAGACACTAGCTGCATTGCTCAACTGCTCCAGATCAGTACCAGGTGGAAGCGTCTCCAAGACACTAGCTGCATTGCTCAACTGCTCCAGATCAGTACCAGGTGGAAGCGTCTCCAAGACACTAGCTGCATTGCTCAACTGCTCCAGATCAGTACCAGGTGGAAGCGTCTCCAAGACACTAGCTGCATTGCTCAACTGCTCCAGATCAGTACCAGGTGGAAGCGTCTCCAAGACACTAGCTGCATTGCTCAACTGCTCCAGATCAGTACCAGGTGGAAGCGTCTCCAAGACACTAGCTGCATTGCTCAACTGCTCCAGATCAGTACCAGGTGGAAGCGTCTCCAAGACACTAGCTGCATTGCTCAACTGCTCCAGATCAGTACCAGGTGGAAGCGTCTCCAAGACACTAGCTGCATTGCTCAACTGCTCCAGATCAGTACCAGGTGGAAGCGTCTCCAAGACACTAGCTGCATTGCTCAACTGCTCCAGATCAGTACCAGGTGGAAGCGTCTCCAAGACACTAGCTGCATTGCTCAACTGCTCCAGATCAGTACCAGGTGGAAGCGTCTCCAAGACACTAGCTGCATTGCTCAACTGCTCCAGATCAGTACCAGGTGGAAGCGTCTCCAAGACACTAGCTGCATTGCTCAACTGCTCCAGATCAGTACCAGGTGGAAGCGTCTCCAAGACACTAGCTGCATTGCTCAACTGCTCCAGATCAGTACCAGGTGGAAGCGTCTCCAAGACACTAGCTGCATTGCTCAACTGCTCCAGATCAGTACCAGGTGGAAGCGTCTCCAAGACACTAGCTGCATTGCTCAACTGCTCCAGATCAGTACCAGGTGGAAGCGTCTCCAAGACACTAGCTGCATTGCTCAACTGCTCCAGATCAGTACCAGGTGGAAGCGTCTCCAAGACACTAGCTGCATTGCTCAACTGCTCCAGATCAGTACCAGGTGGAAGCGTCTCCAAGACACTAGCTGCATTGCTCTCGGGTCACACATCGCATACACCTGACGCCCATGAATCATTTTGAAAACAATATATTATTATTTTACCGACATATCATAAAACATTGTAATTTGTAAAAAGATGGCTTGAATTGAATCGCCTGATCATGTGTACAGGAGCATGTCAGGGAAGTGAACTAGATAGAGACTAGAACAATAATAGTACAAGTAACCTGTACCTAATTGTTCTTTTCCAGTTTTGTTTACAGAAAATTAATAAAATAAGAAATCAATCACTTTATAAGCAATTTTCAGAACCATCACATTAACTGTTGGTTTTTACACCTTCCTCGATAAACAAGCAAGGTTTTAATCCTCCAAGCTTATACTGAGTCTCATAATACCTATAATTATCTATATACCTAGTCAGGTCATAAGTATTGTCACACAGTAAAAACTTTTCTTTTAGAATGCTGGCCACAAAAAAGTTTATAGAATTTGAATTTCGAATTGTTCATGAAAATAAAAATGTATACTTTTTAGAATTTTACTCATTTTTAAATATGGAGTGGACGCTTAAAGAAGACCGTGTTGCAGTTATTGCGTTGCATCGTTGCGGTTACGCGCCAATTAAAATTTTTGACATACTGAGAAATTTGAATATAACCAAAAGATTCGTTTATCGCACCATCAAACGATACAATGAAGACAAGAATAGTGTAGATGACAGGTCAAGAAGTGGTCGCCCTCGGTCTGTTAGGACTCCAGCAGTGATAAAAGCTGTGGAGGCGCGAATTCAAAGAAATCCCAAACGTAAGCAGAAACTGTTGGCCCTTCAGATGGGGTTAAGCAGAACCACGGTGAAAAGGGTGTTAAATGAAGACTTAGGGCTTCGGGCATATCGAAAAAAAACAGAACATCTTTTGAATGCTCGTCTAATGGATCTGAGACTGAAGAGATGCCGCGCTTTGTTGAAGCGGTACGCCGGAAAAAAATATCGGGAAATTCTTTTTTCGGATCAAAAAATTTTTACCGTAGAAGAGAGCTACAACAAACAAAATGATAAGGTGTACGCACACAGTAGTGAAGAAGCGAGCAACCGTATTCCGCGTGTCCAACGAGGTCATTTTCCATCCTCGCTCATGGTATGGTTGGGAGTTTCTTATTGGGGCTTAACAGAGGTACATTTTTGTGAGAAAGGTGTAAAAACGAATGCAGTTGTGTATCAAAATACAGTCCTGACGAACCTTGTGGAACTTGTTTCTCATACCATGTTCAATAACAGACACTCGGTATTCCAACAAGATTCGGCGCCAGCTCATAGAGCGAAGAGCACACAAGACTGGCTGGCGGCGCGTGAAATCGACTTCATCCGGCACGAAGACTGGCCCTCCTCCAGTCCAGATTTGAATCCGTTAGATTACAAGATATGGCAACACTTGGAGGAAAAGGCGTGCTCAAAGCCTCATCCCAATTTGGAGTCACTCAAGACATCCTTGATTAAGGCAGCCGCCGATATTGACATGGACCTTGTTCGTGCTGCGATAGACGACTGGCCGCGCAGATTGAAGGCCTGTATTCAAAATCACGGAGGTCATTTTGAATAAACTTTAGTGTCATAAGAATCTATGTTTTGTTAAGTTCATTTTGGTATATAAATGGTTACATAATGAATAAACTTGTTTCAATTATTTTATATTAAACATGTGACAGAATTTATGACCTGACTAGGTATACATAAAAAATAGCCGGGTTAGTTACACCATTACACTCGAGAACGGCTGGGCCGATTTTGATGATTTTTAATTTGTTGGATTTCTCTCCGCCCTGAATAGCAAAATAACTGTTAAAATATCGGAAAAGTTCACGCAAAAATAAATTATAAAAAAAAATCATTTTGTCATACGTAGATGCAGCTAATGATGGCCGATTAACAGTTCTACCGGGGCTCCGCATTGGCAGACCGCGTCATATGCATGTCAAGGCGGTACGAAGTCCGGCGGCTCAGCTAGTATGAGCATACATGTTATCATGATATAATTTCTTTTCTTTTCAGGCAACACAAGAGACATTCACTATGTTAAACATAGAATCATGTGAACAGTTGTCAGTGAACACTGTAAAGACAATGTCAATAGATGCGTGTGACTCGAGCACTGAACCACCAGCCAGTGAAGTACGAGTAGCCGTTAAACTGGAACCAACAGCAGGCGATGAACTAGTCAAACGTGAGGGAACTTCAGCTGTAGACGTTGGGACAGAGCAGGAAAAGCTGAAGGATACCAAACCACTAAAATTAGAATTAAACTTTGTGTCAAAGAAAAGAGATATTTTCAGAAAAACTAAATTGATGAGACGTAACAAGCACGCTAATAGAGACAAGCCACATGCTTGTGCCAAATGTCATATGTCTTTCTCTTTTAAACATAGTTTGCAAAAACATCTGAGTAGCCACACGAGAGGCAAAGCATTGGCTCCAAATGAACATAAAACATTTACTCAAAATAGATATTTGCGGTGTCGAGGCACGCGACTCGCGGAGGACAAACTTACTTGTGACTTATGCGATAAAACCTTCTGTAATAAATATGTTTTGATAAAACACAGACACACCCACACCGGACTAAAGCCATTTAAATGTCGCATGTGCGCAAAAACCTTCACTCAAAAGAGTAGCTTGATAAAACACATAAAAATCCACGCCGGAGAAACATTCGCTTGTGATAAGTGCAATAAAACGTTTTCCCAAAAGCATGCTTTGGATTTACATAATGTGCAGAACTGTGGAGAAAGGCCACAGGTGGAGCTGCGGATATTCGCTTGCAGCGCATGCAATAAGATATTCACTCTACGCAGTACTTTGAAACGGCACATGAGAAGCCATATAAAGCCGTACGCATGCAATAAATGCACCAAAACATTTAGCAGCACCAACTATTTACAAAATCACATGACGGAACACACTGAAGAAAATCAACATGCATGCCACCGATGCAGCAAGACGTTCAAACGAGAGAAGAATTTAAAAATCCATATGAAAATTCACACGGAAGGCAAGCCGTGCGTCTGCGACAAGTGCAATAAATCATTTTCTCTGCCAATCTATCTGCAGAAGCACATGCTCACCCACTCGGCGGAGAAGCCACACGTGTGCACGCGGTGCGGCAAGGCGTACGCTGTCAGAAACAGCTTGCACAACCACATGAAGAAGCACACAGCGAACAAAACATACACACACACCTGCGACAGGTGCGCGAAGGTGTTCTCCGATAACAGCAATCTACAGAAGCACCTGCTCATCCACACCGGCGAGAAGCCGCACTCCTGCGAGCACTGCGACAAGGCCTTTCTGCGGAAGTTCCAGCTACAGGAGCATTTGAGAGTCCACACCGGTGAGAAGCCGTATGCGTGCAGCGACTGCGCCAAAACATTCACGCAGAGCAGCTCCCTTAGCTTACACAAGAAGACGCACTCCGGGCTCAGGCCCTTCGTCTGCGACGTGTGCGAGAAGACATTCATTGATAAATATGGTCTGAAGTCCCATATGAGAAGTCACACCGGAGAAAAGCCGTACGCTTGTGACAGCTGTCACCAAACCTTCGCATACAACAGCAGCTTGCACGACCACCTGAGGAGATTCCACGGCGGAGACAAACTGTCGTGCGACAGATGCTGCAAGTCCTTCACTCGCAATAGTCATTTGAAAAGACATATGAAAATACATATCCGGGAAAAGCAGTCCTTCATAAGCCTGTAGATACAGAACGTCCACGTCTTCTTAAACATTTCAAAATGATACTAACATTGAAAGAGGTACCTACTCATTCATTTTAGAAATAAATTATCATTAGCTTTCTTGTATTGAAACTAGGTGGTATAATTATGTGTCATGTGAATTAAAGGAATAAATCAATTAAATATTTTTCTTTAAAACCTGTACCTAGCCAGTTGTATAGATAATTTAAATATTTATATAGTTGAATGCAACATACTATTCTAGATGTTCGAACTACCTACCCTGTAAGGGTGTGAAAAGGTATCTATACCTAATGCGAACTTGATATTATACGATAATAAAAGACATGAATATAACAGGAGGGATGCGTCAGTGTGCTTAACTGTACTGCGACTACTAAGGTGCTTGCTTTATTACCGCACCGAAATTGATCCATGTATTCTGTGGCCATTTATGTTACACCATCTATCGGTAAGTAGCGAAATCCTGTCCAGCTATGCGTGCGTGCGCGAGGGACGACGCGTCAACTCGCACTTAATCCATTATTAATCCGGTCTAAGACAAATAATGTTGACACGCTTGGTGTAGCAAGGCATACCTACGCATAGGAATTTTTGAACACACTTGACTTGGGGAGAAAGCTGGTGAATGCGTTACGAAAAGTGCGAACGGAAGTTGAGAGGGAGATATAAGGTAGTGAAGATAGAAAGATATAGAGTTATGTTTCGTATAGTTTTAAACATTCGTGTGCGAGTTGCGTCTGTCAAGAATGAACATAGACTGATCGGATCGACCTACAGACGTGTTGTCAATTTTGTAATTGAACAATTTTATAAAATAATATTTTTAAAAAGAATATTTTACTTCAGTCGTGTGGTCTAAAGCACACTCGTTTTTTGTCTATTGCCGAACCGTGCGCTTTTGATCACTTTTACGTCATAAAGCGCAAACTGTGAATATAATGCAAACTTTTTGTTGAAAATCAACGGAAACCTGACATTTGCGGCAATCTAAAATTCAAGTGCGGACAATGTTAATGTTATCTATCATCGAGCATGTAATTTATGATGACCGTCAAATGGAGATTATTACGTTCTACGTGCAAATATCGTAATCTATTCTGTAACTGTCATGCTTTGACATTTCGTTGAAATAACCTTCTGATTTCTTGCTAGCTAATTATTACAAATTATCTTTATTTCAAATAATAATACTACAATAATTATATCCTGGATTTCTAACGCGACACACCTTGTTCTATGTGAAAATTAATATAATTGATTGATTATGTATGCAGATAGTGTACATTAAGACACGTAGTGACCATGTACTTTCAATTTCTAGTGCATTAAAAATCAGGTACATAATATCTGTTGAAGTTCTGTTCTAATGTGAACAGAAAATGGCTACCCCCGTTTGCAGAGTTTGTCTGGCCGGTGCCGGCGACGTTAGAATGATGAAAAATTCAGAAATTAAAATACAGGACATTAATATCTTTGAAAAACTTACTAGTATCAAGGTAAGTGGCAATGTTTATGCTGACTTTAGAATATTTGGCCTCTACCTACTCTGTTATCTGGGTATCCTCTGTTTTATGTTGGTTCCTAAAGGAAGAATAGTTGGTTTGAATTTCCCAAGCCTTGTACATAATTGCGCTGGTATCGAATACTATTCCGATATATGAGCTAGGTGTTATTGACAGCTGCTCGTTTGTTTAAGATGATCACAGAGTACTGCACAATGGAGACAATGTGCTACATCTGCTTTGCACAGTTGCTGAGATGCCGCACATTCTACGAACAGGCACACAGATCTGACACCATTCTCAGAAGTCTATTCAAAAAAGGTCTTGAGGTGAGACTTCTATTTATTGCCTGATTTTTAATTTAATTCAATATAGTGTTGAGAAAACCTTCTAGTATTTTATTAAGTCCTATTCAATGACACCCAAATGAATACCCTTAATAACCTCCATATACCCTAAAAACATGATTTTTTAGTTTTTATTTTCAATTTACTAGGTGGCACCAATTTTAGCTGTACCTGCAGTACTAATAGTCTAGTAAGTACAGTAACTAGTCTATGGAACTATAAAAATATGTAATTATTGTTTCTTAATCATTAATATTTCATTTTCAGGCCTCGCAAGAAACTCTCAAGCAACTAAAGCTAGCGCCGCGTCTCGGCGCCTGCGACGCGCGCTCCACCGTGCTCCCCACGGGGACCCTACAGTCGGAGACATGCCAGCCTCTTGAACACGAGCCCGGCTTCAAACAACAAGTCTTGGAGGGCAACTACGAAGACATACAAATATCCGACGACCTACTCGACGTAAATAAACCAGTCCGACTGGAACTTTTCTTGAAAACCCACTGTCCTTCAGAAGCACTTTTGAAGAACAAGAGCGACACGAACGCGATCGCAAAGCAGCAGCAGAAGCCCGAAGCGAAGTATCGCTGTGAAGTGTGCGAGGTTGCATTTTCCCGCAAGTATAACTTGCAGGTGTTTTATTATGTTATTTTATTGGATATGTTCTTTTTAAATAGGTACCTACCTAATCTTTGATCTGTTCTGTGTATTCCTAAATTGTTTGTAAATAATATGTAGGTACGTGATGTGCGTGTTCGATTTTATAAATAAATGGTAATGTATATTTACTATAGGTGCATAGGAGAGTACACACCGGCGAGAAGCCGTACGCCTGCGAGGAGTGTGCGCGGAGCTTCAGGTACCGAGGCACGCTGCTTCACCACGCGCTGACTCACGCCCAAACCAATGTTTGCAGCCGATGTAAAGAGACGTTCACTCTTCCAACGGAATTACAGGTATACTACTTACTTACCTACCTACATGTATCTTTTCCGACACCTTCGCACGCGTACACTATCCCGCTCATAATCTGTCTATATTTACCTATATCCTGAGACCCAGAGGGTCCAATTTTGTCGGATATGTTTGATTTTTGGTTTGGGCCAATATAAAACCTCTAGAAGCATATAATGGAAGGTATCGTAGGTATCTAATACTTCGGCTCTTAATGATATCAGATTAAGTATGTAATTTGCACTTCATTTTTATCAGTATGGAAAATGTTAAAAACATTTTCAATTGACATTCAAACAAAGAAAACTTCACATGTTGAAGATTACATGATTGTAAGATTGTTACAGCCTCTCATACGACGTTTAAACCAATTCTTTTGAGCTGTTTTATCACACATTGGCGATGTTCAGACATTACTTCAAACAAACTGGGTTTGATGTAGGTACTTGTGTGTCGAACTCCGAGACCCTCAAGAATACAAAAGTACTGTTGAGGATCTCGGAGCTTAGTCGCATTCAAGCGGTCTTCATCCATGGCAAAATTGTTAAAATTATCTGAACGATCCCACCTCAGGGGGCAATTCGTAGTCAAGCGGCTGGTAGAACGAGCAACTGCTGTAAGAGGCTCATCAACCAAGAAATTCGAATCCTCTTCATGGGCTTCACGAGAATCCAACTCCAACATGACGCATTTCTGTTCTACTTCCAAAGTTTTCAAGTCTTCTTCATATTCAGACTTGTCTAAATTCAGCAATAAAATTTTCAATTGCACGATCTTGCAAATTTTAGGTAATTGGTGGCCAATGTATTATAGGTGCCTATCATCTACCTATGACATTGATAAAATATGGCAGAAATATCTGAGAAATTCAGTTAGTTTCAATTTTTATTCTACGAAGAGGGATCAAAAAGTAGTGAGAACGACATACTCCTTGGTAAGAAAAAAAAATAAATACTGGCAGGCATTGCTCAGATACATATTTGTAATATTAATAAAGAAAAAAATTTTCGATTCTCTTTTGTTTTTTTCTGAACGTAGTCATTTATTTGCTTCGTGTCGGAACGTGTTCTCGAAAATGGAGAAAAACGAAGTGCGAGTCGTTATTAAATACCTTTGTTTAAAAAAGTTAACGACGCAAGAGATTCATTGCGATTTGGAGGCAACATTAGGAGAGTCTGCTCCGCCGTATTCCACTGTCGCAAGGCGGGCTTCTCAATTTCGAGTAGGGAGAACGAGCACGGAATACGAACATCGTTGCGGCCGTCCATCGACGTCAGTCACCCAAGAAAATGTTGCCAAAGTCGAGAAAATTGTATTGAGCGATCGAAGAGTTACCATCCGATACTTAATTCAAGAAACGGGCATTTCATATGAAAGTATACAATCCATATTGAAACAATCTTTGAATGTGAGAAAAGTCTCCGCAAGATGGGTGCCGAGAATGTTAACCGACAGTCAGAAACAAAATCGACTTGACATTTCGAAGATATTGTTGGACAAGTTTCAAGAAGATTTTGAAAACTTTTTGTCTCGTTTCGTAACAATGGACGAAACATCATTTTGATCCCGAGACAAAACAGCAATCTTCGCAATGGCAACGGCCATCATCACCGACCCCGAAGAAGTTTCGTGCCGTGGCATCGGCCTCAATATTTTGGGACTCAGAAGGGATATTGTTGATTGATTACCTGGAGCGTGGGACCACTATTACAGGCCAATATTATGCAGCTACAATCCCCAAGTTGAGGAATGCCATCAAAGAGAAAAGAAGAGGGAAACTTCGAAGGGGCGTGCTGTTTCATCACGACAACGCACCCGCGCACAGGTCGGCAGTTGCGATGGCTGCCATTCAGCAAGCTGGCTTCGAATTGGTTGACCACCCCCCTTATTCACCGTTATAACGAACACAAGTAGGACACACTCAACTAGTACCTACGCGACAGACGTAAAAAGCTCTTTAAAAACCACTAGATGCCTAAAAAAAATATTTTGTCAAAGTATAATTGGCGATACCGGGGGCGGGGGGCGGGGGTCTCAGGAGGATAAACCACATCGAAGTAGGTGTAGTCGTGAAAACATAACAGAGTTAGGTACTTCCGAATTTATAATACTTATTAGCGTGGATATTTTTTTTGTCCATACTACATGAATCAGTGCAGGCGAACTTAATGCTAAATAGCATTCACTTCCAGTTAACCTTTGTGTAAAATTTATTTACAGGAACACAAATGCACCGAAACGGGAAAAAACGCAGACGAAGAAGCGAAGAAACCGTTCGCCTGCGATCAATGCACTAAATCATTCTCCCGCAAGAAACTTCTGAACGGTCACATGCGCATCCACGGAGTCAAGTCGTACGTCTGTCCGCACTGCGATAAAGCATTCCCTATTAAAGTCAGACTTGATAATCATCTCATCACTCACAGCGGAGAGAAACCGTTCACGTGCGATCGATGCGCCAAAGCCTTCTCCACAAGCGCAAGCCTAAAACACCATATGATAGTGCATTCTGGGGAGAGACCGTACTCTTGCGATAAATGCGGGAAGACTTTCGCGCGAAAGTACGAAGTGACGTTGCACTCTCGCGTTCACACCGGGGAGAAACCGTACTCCTGCGACTGCGGGAAGACGTTCACTCAAAAGAGTTCTCTGAACGTGCACAAGAGGACTCACAGTGGGGAGAGACCGTTCTCTTGCGATATTTGCGGGAAGACGTTTGGGGATAAATACACTCTTCGCAAGCACTTGGAGCTGCACGGCGGAGGCGCACGGCCGCGGGCCTGCGCGGCGCCGCACTGCGCGCGCGTCTGCACCTCACGCAGCGCCGCCTACGCGCACAGGCGGCAACACACGCACGCGGCGCCGGACACGCCGCGCTGCCGCCACTGTCACAAGGCGTTCACTAACAACAGCCATCTCAGGAGACATGTCAACAACATTCACGGCAAGCGCGCGGACTGACTCTTAGTTGAAAAAGCCGAATCGCGGCCGCGATCTCTCTCCGCTGGAGTGCCCCAAGGCAGCTGTCTCTCACCCGCACTCTACGCACACTACACCGATGACATTCCAACCCTGGAGGGTCATCTCTTTCCTTGGGAGAAGGATGTCACCCTGGCACTCTTTGCAGATGACAGCGCCTTCTTCTCATCATCCTACAGCCCAGAGGACGCTGCCTCCCACATGCAACGCCTGTTTGACCTTTTTCCGGCGTGGTTAGACAGTGGCGCGTGGCAGTCAACGTGGGGAAGACGGCTGCGCTCCTTGTCACATGCCGACGAACCGTGCTCCCGCCACTGAAGCTGCGAGGCCAGGACATAGAATGGAAAACCTCCGTCGGGTACCTTGGCATCGACATCTATAGGTCGTTGAGGATGGATCCTCAGGTAGAGCGCGCGTTACAACAATCGCGCGCCGCCAGAGCTATGCTCCGACCTGTCCTAACCTCGAGACTACCGGTGAGAACTAAGATGGGGGTTTACAAAACTTACATCCGCTCGCGGCTCATCTATGCAGCACCAGCGTGGTACGCGCTATGTTCCTCTACCAACAAAAAGAGGATAGAAGCCCAGCAAAACATAGCCCTACGTGTCTACACAGGAGCAGGACGCTACGTCAGGAACGACGTCATCGCCCGCGACGTGCAGATGTCTAGCGTCGAGGACTTTGTGGTAATGTTAGCGCGCCGTATGTACGATCGCGCCGACAATTGCCGCCTCGCTCACCTCAACGCCATCGCTCCGCTGCACGCACGGCCACCTGACAGTCGAACTCCCTGGCGTCCATTACCGCGGGAACTCCTGTGCTCACCATCCTCTCCATAGCGTATACCACAAGAGGACCAACGTTAGCCAAAACATCGGCCACGTAACGTCTGAGAGGCCAAACTGCAAGCCAGGATGGCACTCCGGACACCACCCCGTGACTCAGAGATAGTCGTCTCTGACGTTGAAGCCAGGGTTAAGCACGAAAGTCCGACCCTTACCCACACTTCCCAATCAAAAATGGTCGAAGTGTTGAAGACCCATGATGGACTGACTGACATTGTCTCTACTCCGACTGATAAATGCACTCTTCATTTATCAACAGTCAAATTGCGTAATACCTAATGGTGTCGCAACACACTCACTAGTGTACACCCTTTGCTGCGAATAAATCATTCATTAATGTTATGCGGTAGGTAAATACAAATGGAACTTTAACTTGTGTATAAAGGATTTACTCGATCAAGTGTTGTTTTATTACATCAAGGAGATATCGAGCCACATCTCAACGTCCCTTCCTTCGTAAGATGTTGCTCCTGTCTCCACTAAAAGAGCTGAACCTTGAAAGTGGATGCTAAACTATTTCTATAGATCAAATTGAAAGCGGTCCCAGAATCGATCCTTGAGGAACCCCTGACGGCGCCGGCGCAATAAAAGCCTCCATTCATCACAACAATCCAGTTAGTTTCATAAGAACTGACGAAATTATAAGTTATTATTAAGTAAGTACTGTTTAATTTTAGCATTTTCAAACTAAAGTAATGTAGGAGTACCTAGAGTGCGCATTCAGAGGGCGGCGAGCGAAGCGGCCTCCGCCTTGCATCTCGCAGACACCAACCTGTGCTGAGTCAAGTACTTGATTAATTTGAACGCTTTATTGCATCTGTCGCACGTATAGGGCGTCTCCTCGGAATGTGTCGCCGCGTGTCTCTTCAGGGTCTCGGCTTTCGTGTAGCTTTTGTTGCATTTGTCGCAGGAATAGATTCTCTCCGCGGAGTGGATCCTCATGTGTCTGGTCAGACTGTGCTCCTGGTCGAACGACTTCCCGCATCTGTTGCAAGGGAACGGCTTCACTTCCGAGTGAAGTCTCCGCATGTGCTCTTTGAGAGTGCTCTTGTGCGCGAACATCATGTCGCATCTGGTGCAGGCGTACGACTTCTCCCCCGAGTGCGTTTGATGGTGACTTTTCAGTTGGCATTTCAATAGGAATGTTTTCCCGCACATTTCACACGCGAACGTCTTTTCCCCTTTATGTATTTTCTGGTGCAAGTGTAGATTTCCTCGTTGACTGAATTTCTTCCCGCAAGTGTCGCAGCAGTAGGGTTTCTCTCCGGTGTGAGTTCTCAGATGAGCTCTCAGCTGATACGGTTCTTTGAACTTCTTGCTGCATCTATCGCAGCAGTACGGCCTTTCGTCCGGCCCTCGAGCTCGTCTCTCGTCCGCGCTGTGCGTCAGCAGATGCTTTTTCATCGAGAAACTGTGCAGGAATCGCTTTCCGCAAATGTTACAAGGGAACAGTTTCTCCCTCGTGTGGATTCTCATGTGAACCTCCAAGGTGCCGAGTTTCCTGAACTTTTTACCGCATCGGTTGCAGGAGAGCGTCAGCGAGTGGTGCATCTGCGCGTGTCTCGTTAGATACTGCTTTATAGTAAATGCCTTATCGCATTTATTGCACGCGTACAGTTTCTTCCCCGCGTCTTCTTCCAGCGGGCTATCCGCCGGATGGAACTTCCTGTGCGCGGTCAAGCTCTTCTTCAGAAAGAAGGACTTGTTGCATATTTCGCAAGTAAACAGCTTTTCTTTCGTGTGGTTTACTGTGATATGATTCTGCAGTCCTTGCTTCAGGCGGAACGTTTTGTGGCACGTGTCGCAGGAGAAGGGTTTCGCGCCGGTGTGGATGCTCATGTGCTGTTTCAGAGCCTTCGCGTGAGAGAAACTCTTATTGCATTCTCTACAGAAGGTGTCGTCTTTGGTTTTGTTGTTCGGATTGGGTTCGTTTCCTCCCGGTGGAGTGTGGATCCTCAGATGCGCTACCAGCTGCGGTTTATTTGCAAAAATTTCGTGACATATTTTGCAAAACATATCTGCAAAGTTTGCGTTTGTATTTTCTTTTTGGTAATTGCCGAGCGAAATATCATCGTCCGAAGACTCCATTTTAGAGTATTCATCTTCGTTTTTTTCTAGTTTAACGGATAAACGTTCTTCGTATTTCATTTGGGTGCTGTCTAGTGAGTAGCCGTCTAGAGAGACGGGTTTTAATGTGGTGATGGAGAGGCTTGGAGTCATGGCTGTCTTTAGCGAAGCAACCGACTCTTGGGAGATCTGAAATTAATAATACTGTATTAAGTTAGTACATGTTTAATGACGAGCTGCGCCGTCGGCGGTCGAGAACCCCTCCCGCCTCTGGCGCACGAAAGAAAAGAAAGAAAAGAAAAATATTTTATTTACCAACAAAAAGCACACCTTATGACTAATATGTTTAAAACAGATAATTTTTAAATTAATTTATTGTTGAGAGAGCTTAATAACTAAACGGTTAAGTACCGTGAAGACCTTGAAATTCTTATATAGATTATTCAGTTGTTTACACCTCGGACTAATAAATTAAATTAATAATGTTTGAAATATATATATATATATATATATATAAATATAAAACAGTTTGAAATAACAATTGAAAACCTATATACTAATATAACCTAAATTTATAATGCATAAATAAATATATATACATCTTCTAATAAAGTATTGAATATAAATATGTATATAATATATTTAAATATGTATAAGTAATATAATGTAAATGCATTGGATAAATATTTGGGACTTTTAGGTTGTAGCACTCAGAATAGTCTCAGTATCATCGTACGTCAGAGTAGTTAGCCACTTTTGTATTAATTGTTTTGCTTGTCTTACAGATTTATTTTTTAGATCGCAAGATTTTAAAACATTATTATAAACACATGCTCTTACATTCTGACCAAAACGTTGCGCAAAGGATGTATTGATTGGCGGGGTAGGAATTTTAAAGACTCGTTTGCTTATCAGCTCCAAGTAATTTTCTGATGAAAGGAAATGCTTATGCGCTGATACCGATGTTTTTAAGATAAAAAGTTGCCGGACACTTATAACACCAGTTTCTTTGTACAATTCTGTAGTTGGATATCTATAAGGTTTCATAAGCATGACTTTGAGTACGGAGCGTTGCGCTCGTTCGACTTGAATAAGGCAAGTTTTAGCGGCACTTCCCCAACACGTGATGCAATATGATATAAGTGACTGGCCTATCGCAAGGTATACGGTTTGGAGCAGTTCCCTGCATGCGACGTTTCGTAAATTGTGCATTATATTTATTACTTTTCTAACACGTGCCGATAGACCCTCAATATGTTTTTTAAAGTTTAGTTTTTCGTCTATAAAAATGCCCAAGTATTTAATAAAATTTGTTCTATTTATACAATCACAACTACAACAGGAGTTGTCAAAACAGGCAAAATTGTGTATTTTAATATTCAGGTTATTTATCAGAGAAACAGGAGCAGAAGCAGAGGTCTTATGGAAGCACAGATACTTTGTTTTTTCCGTGTTTAGGGTTAGAAGATTCTCACGAAGCCATCTACTAATATGTGACAAACCAGTTTCAGCAAATGATGACACTTTTGGCCAGTTAGGTCCGTGAAAAATCACCGCGGTGTCATCAGCATAGCATATAACTTGGGCATTATCAATGGTGAGATCATGGATATCATTTATGTACATATTAAAAAGAGTAGGTCCCTGTATACTCCCTTGTGGTACTCCAAAAGAGACCGATTGGGGCTTACTGAATACCTGCGAGATCTTTAGACACTGTCTCCTTTCTGACAAGTAACTTTTGAACCATTCTCCAGCAACACCTCGGATTCCCATGCTGTCCAGTTTCTTCAAAAGTATAGGAATGGAGACAGTGTCAAAAGCCTTAGCTAAATCTAAAAAAATTCCTACGCAGCATTGCCCATTGTCAAGTTGTAAAGACACTTCAGACGTTAGCAGTGTCACGGCATCTTCTGTGCTCTTACCTCTACGGAAGCCAAATTGCCTTTCGGAAGAAATAAAAGGAACGAATACAATACTTACTAGGTACATTTATTGCTTCACATGGTTACAAAGTTGCTACAGGTAGTAAGCAGATAGTATCACGTATGAATCCTGGCAAGGTATAGCAACAGGAAGACAAACCATGTTCTCGTATCTAGATAGCTAGACATGCTGTTTTCATGAATGCAATAAAGTAACAATTTGAAAATGTTGAATTTACTTGTTTTTATTGACAAACCGAAGCGCATCCTATTAATAATTACCCTGTAATTAAATTATTTTATTTATTAAAATGGATAGGTAACATTGTACACTCGAAAGAGTAATTTGTGTCTGGACACTGGTATTTTTTTTTCAATAGAAATAAGATCTGTATCACACCACATTTACAATGAATAAAATGGTTTCTATTGTTATAACTGTAAGTACCTGTATATTATTAAGCAACAATTTCCTCAAGAGTGTCTCGGATGTGTCCGCCATATCCGAGAACTTGCGACATCTCTGCAGCTGCCACCAGCAAATGTAGCATATAGCGGCCGGCATCCCATCACCCGTGTTCAGCTGAAACTGGTTGTTATCAGAATATGAACCGGGAAGAAAGTGCATACTTTGGGTGTTTTATACTGCAGATGGGCGCAGTCAAAGAGGAAATCAGGATAACTGCTGCAAAATATAAGGGGCACTTAGCGCACCATTCCAACTATACTATTTCCATTTCTTTATTTTCTCGATGACAGTTCTAGTTTGATAGGTAGTTGTAGTGTTGTGACCAAATAAGTAATGATATCGATCGCGATTCGCGACAGTGACGATTCATCAGATTTTAATTAAAATAAATAAAGATTACCTGTCGTTATAATTATTTCGTTTCATTGTCGAGTGCCTATCTATACCTTATTTTACAATAGCTTCGAAAATTTTAAAGAAGTTGGCATTATCAATCAAGAATTAATACGTGTAACATCTTGTAATGAAATATAATATTAGTTAATACATTTGTACAAAAGTATCCGGCAGTAGTTTAGTTTCTTACATTTTGTAAAAAAATATCATTTCATTTATTTTCCACTGTAGGTACATTAAAGAACACTAAGTTACGTCATATTTAGAATACATAAATAAAACTAACATTACAGTAGCTCAAACAGACAGGTATCGGGACTAATTAAGTTATTCAACTTAATTGAATGTCAACTTAAAATAATAAAAATAAAACAAAAATCAATTTAATACATAACAAAACAATGTCGAATAAGGCAATCAATGTCAATGCTAAATCTTACTCGTAATTAATGTAGGTACCTATGTCATTTCAACAACAAATTAATACAAATAGCGGCTGTAAAGGAGCCTTGTCATTACAATAAATTCTAATAATTGCGGAATGTCAAAAAATCTATAACTAAACATAATAAAAATAAAACATAAAATAATTATCAAAATAAAATTATATAAATTAAAGAATTACAAGTTACAAATTGCGGCTGTAAAAGGGCCTTGTCAGTATTGTTAAGAGACAAATAAGTTAAGGACAAAAAAAAGATAAAGAATAGAAAAAAATTCAAATAATTCAACAGGTCACATTAAAATTAACATCAGGTTTGTTATCGTGTTACATTTATCGATAGCTACATCCCTATCAGTTTCTCCGACTCTGGTATAACATTGTATGTGCGCAAGCGTCATATTTTTATAAAATAATGCATACACAATCTAAAAAAGACGCTCGTTCAAGTTTTCACAGGAGCTGTCATCGAGAAAATAAAGAAATGGAAATAGTATAAGCAGCCAAGCTTGTCCAACCCCGCTATCAAAAACGGACAAAGAGAGAAGACATCCAAAGGCTAGATCAGAGGAAATAGCAATATACAGTGTGACCTGCGCTTGGCAGAACACATTTGCATATAGTCACAAGACTGCCACTGATCCCAGATCAACCCATCATTTGAGGAGATTCAGGTGCAGGGGAAGAACAGTGTTTAAAATGAACTCAACACTCCTAAATGTACGCTTGTGATGCAAAATAAATCATTTTTTTTGCTTTATTTTACTAAAAGAACCAATCATCTAACAAGTAGTGAAGGGAACAGAATCATTTTATACTATCTTAGAACTTCCTCGCTCCAACTTAAATTCTATAACAGTATCTTATTTGTTCTGAATTCAATTGTTTTAATAAATTATTTTGTTTTATTATTATTCATAATTCAATCCAGATAGACCACATCTGAATCTGATTATGGGTAAAGAACTGATGGCAGATAAAAGAGGAACAAAAATAAGGCTTTTCTTTAGGAACGGTTTGATAGAGGGATGGAGGGAGGGGGGGACTTGAAAACCCCCCCTAGTGAGTGAGGACTTGCGAAAATCTAAAATTTTTTGAGTAAATTAAAAAAAAAATATTTTGAGATTAAGTATGAAAAAAACAACTTTTTTTATATTGAAAAAGGCAGAGTCCAGGGGTTGCTCCCCACGTTTTCATAGACCACTTTTTCTTCCAACCCCCGGACTCTGGGTGGGCTCCCGCCAGAAGCTCTTTATAAGCTCTTTATATACACTCTAGGGGTGTCACGCACAAGACCACGTGGGGTCAGGGTGCTCCGTGTCGATTCTGTCACTCATTTTGAACCTAACCTACTCAAGTTGGGGTGCCCCGTCTCGATTCAGTGTACCATTTTTCATAGTTCAAAAGGTAACTTATTAATAAAAAAAATATTAATAATACCATTAATATAAATATCCATGCAACAGTGAACGAATCTAATGTAAACTTTGTAAAATGTCGAAATTTCCGCCAATAAAAATGTAAAACTTATGTCACTGTCATTGCCAAATTCGAAATTTCCGCCAATAAAAAAGTAAAATCTATGAAAAAAGCCGTATTATCTGTCACTGTCATGTCAATTTAGTGTCGCAATAATCGATAGAACGCAAACTAAAAGGTCGGACACTGATTTCCGAGCGAATTTCGCAATCAATCACGGATTTTAAAAATTAATATCTCAAAAACTATAAGGCTGTGCAAGTTGCCACTTCGCATGTAGGCTTTTTTTTATGTATATCACATGATAAAAAAATTAAAGTCCTAGCACAACTTTCCTAAAGGAAATTTCAGCCAAAAATAATCCTCACTGTTTCTAAGGTTCATGCTACATACATACTACCAGAAGCTTTGTTTCCGCCGCTTCTATAGTTGAATATCAAGTTTGTTTTTAAACAAATTTAAAAACAAACTCTTTATCTGGCTACGATAAGTCATAATTTCAAAAATGAACAATAAGAGACAGTGTCAACATTGTGCGATGAAGACATATCAGCAACAATGCTGCTCCTCTATATACAAATAAATATATAAAATAAAGGGCTATATTGTTTGATGCAAGTACCTTGGCATTAGTGAGTCTCTCGTATATTAGAAGGAGGCGTGCATCTTGAACGGCGCTCATCCTGACGCCGCTAGCGAGGCACACTCGACACACCGACTCGGAATCACACATGCTCCAGCAGACTATCAAAGTTTATACTATATTTTGATAATTTTTTGGTTTGCTTCAAAGAGTATACACAGAGTTTCGTGAAGAAATACTAAGTTAACTCAAATGTATGTTGCATAAAATATATGTCATGTAATCTAAAAACCGAGTAGTAGTCTTGTAGTCGGCTTTGATTGTGCTGCTTTTCCAAAACAATTTCAAGGGTGTCGAGTCGAAATTATAAATCAAAACCTGCAAGTCCACCAACCACTACTTTGTACACTATTTTATCTAATATTTAAAGATGATATCCTATCCTACGTAGGTTTCTTCCCTAAGGCTATTCGAAGGACCACATCGATCGACTGAGGCAGAATACAATATGGCTATTTCAACGTTTGGTAGGTATTATTGGGTACAGACCATACAGAGGCAACGACGGCGCGGTGTATGGAGCCATGACACCATGTCTTTAAGTCACAACCTTTTTATACTGAGATCTTAAAAAAGATTCTCTTTTAAACTTTGTTTTGCCCATAGAAAATTTTATAAAAATCAGTTCAGTAGTTTGGTTTTTTAAATCCAAATACATAACTGGTTTAAATTTTCTGAAGTTAGTTACCTATATTTTTTGAAAGTTACTCGTACTACGTTTTTTTTAAAACTCAATAGCACTATCGGGCTACCGCACATTTTTTTCATATTCATTATTTGCGACATGAAATCAGTTACATACAAACATCTTAAGAATAAGTATTGCTTAGTAATCTAAATGACATGTACCCTGTTAGGGCGTGGCAAAATCTATAATTGCATTTTAAACTTTTCTATCACTGTCATCGACAAAAATTAATAAAAAGTAGTAAATTCAACATTTTCAAATTGTTACTTTATTGCATTAATGAAAACAGCATGTCTAGCTAACTAGATACGAGAACATGGTTTGTCTTCCTAATGCTATACCTTGCCAGGATTCATACGTGATTCTATCTGCTTACTATTCTTGAAAAAACATAGCTTGATCTCTGCGACATTTGTTAAACTGACATTCCTAGGGTTGTTATGATACAAAAAAAATATCGATGGTAATTATCGATAGAAGCTTTGCAGTAAGACCAATTGTTGGACTTTTGAGGGCTCCAACAATCCGTAACGACCGCCATTAGATATTCGTATGGCAGCCGGGACCGACGGCTTAACGTGCTTTCCGAGGCACGACCAGACCAGTGCAAAAACCCATATTCATGCATACAAATATTTGCACTGAGCGAGGATCGAACCCGCGATCTCCTGCGCAGTAGTCGTGTTCACTACCGCTTCACCACGAAGGCTGTCTGCCATAATTATATGTACCTATATGGGATTATATTATGATTTGGGTAATAAAATGAAACGAATATTTAAATTTGTAATTTTTTTGACTTTCCGGAGAAAATTCCCTCGAGCAAGAGCAATGTCGGTTCGTTCCATTATAATTTTTCTTTTGTCACTTTTTTTGTAGGAAAATCCAATATTTTTCAAAATCTTCGATAGTGACGGCAAGCTTCCTTTAAACAAGTCTGCGTCTTTTAGGAACGCCGCCAGTTTTTTTAATATAGGTAATTCGCCCTGTGTATAATAACCATATATGTACATGGGTGCGAATCGCAGCGGCGTCAAAGTCGTCAATTTTTGTGACAGGAGCAGCCTTTCTTCTTTTTTTATTTGGCGTTGAAAGCTTTTTTTCCTCGTCTTCAGTCAATACTGCGGTTGAAGATTCGCCATATTTTTCTTTACTGATGCGAATTACTGTCGCACGTCCAATGCCAAGAGCATCTGCAACTCTGTCACAAACTTTTGCCATGGGTAATAGCGGTTCACCATTTTGGTTTTCTCGCTCAAAATATTCACGCAAGTGAATCACAAACTCACGACTTTGACTGTTCAAAACAGTTTTCTTCGTTCTCTTTGGCATTATGCCAACAAACAATAACAACAAAGAAACTAACAATAATAAATAAACTTAACAAATTAACATTCGTACTGAGGGGAATGGGTCATGTCAAACAAGATGGCGGCGCGTTGGCGCCATCTTGCGGAAGAAGACACGCCGCGGCCAAACTTCTCTCGAACCCCAAAGTTGTCGGAAGGAATGTTACGAGTAGGTTAGAATTTAGATTTTATTTACTCACTATTGTAAATAATGTTATTTTTTTTAAATATTCATTATTGTTATTTTTTTTAATTAAATGATAAATTAATTTTGAATTAAGTTTTATACAAAATATCGATAGTTTATAGTCTGTGGTCACGATGATTCATCGCTCATTACTATAATTAGCTCAGCATGCCCATAAAGTATGACATTGACTGATACGTTTGTCCGTACTGTTAAATTCAGAACTTCATAGGCGCGATTTTACTGACAGCTGTCCCAGAGATCAAGCTATGTTTTTTTCTAGTATAACTAATACAATATTATTAATTTCAGATCTCCCAAGAGTCGGTTGCTTCGCTAAAGACAGTCATGACAACAAGCCTTTCCATCACCACATTAAAACCCGTCACTCTAGACGGCTACTCACTAGACAGCACCCAAGTGAAATGCGAAGAACGTTTATCCTTTAAACTAGAAAAAAACGAAGAAGAATACTCTTATAATGGAGTCTTCGGAAGATGATATTTCGCTCGACAATTTCCAAAAAGAAAATACAACGACGTGATTATAACTAGGTACTTAAATACTTTTTGAAGTAAAACTTCTTTACACACGCTTGACTTGGGGAGTAAGCTGGCGAATGCGTTACGAAAAGTGCGAACGGAAGTTGAGAGGGAGATATACCTACCTAAGTTAGTGAAGATAGAAAGAGAGAGAATTACGTTTCGTATATTACTGTAAAACACTCATTCATGTTGTCTAATAGAGTTCATTTTACTATAGATATAAAAAGTGTTTACGTTTGTAATTTGAATCTACCAGCTTCGATTTACGAAAAAGTTCAGCTATTCCACAACAGATGGCAGGCAGCAGCAGAAAACCACTTAGGTAAGTACTTAGGCCTCGGTCTCGAATTTTGCGGGCAGCGGGGCGGCGGCGGCGGCGGCGCGGGAGAGGGGCGGGCAACGCATACCTGTTCTCGAAACCAGCGGGCAGATCGCGCGGCACTGTAGCGGTGTAGTGTTGTGTTCGTGGTTGTGTTGTCGACATTCGCAAACGAAATGTCTGAAAATCGGCGACAACATCTTTTTGATTCAAATGTATTCCTAACGCTCGCCTACTACTTACTACTTAAATCGGTCACTGAAACAAAGAACGAACAGACTATTTATTACATACATAACTTTAACATATACATGCTTTAATTTTCAGGTTTTTGGCGAGTGGGCTGCCTTTCAAAAGACTGTCGTTGTCATTCAGAATGGGAAAAACAACGGTAGCCAACATAGTTTATGGCACTTGTAAAGCTATATGGAAAAATTTGGTACATTTACATATGCCAAAACCGACAGAAGAATTATTGAAAAATATAACGGAAAAATACTATGAAAAATGGCAATTTCCTAATTGCGTTGGTGCTATTGATGGCAAGCACTGTCGAATAAAAAATCCTAAGTTCGCTGGATCATCGCATTATAATTATAAACATTTCTTTTCGATGCACTTGCAAGCGGTCGCGGATGCTGACAAAAGATTCATTTGTATAGAAGTTGGAGGAAGAGGGAAACAAAGCGATGCAGGGACATTCCATTACTCTAATTTGAACCGTTTACTTCAAAGTAATAACTACAATATACCAGGTCCACAATATCTACCCACATCAGATATCGTTCTACCAATGGTTTTTATTGGAGATGAAGGATATCCACTCAAAACATATTTGATGCGACCTTATCCACAAAGCGTACTTAATGCACAAAATGAGTTATTTAATAAGCGATTATCGCGGGCTCGAAAGACTATTGAGTGTGCTTTCGGAATTTTAAGATCCAAGTGGCATATTTTCAGATCGCCCATAGAGACAAACAAATGTCATGCAAGATTACTCATCAAAACTTGCTGTTTGTTGCATAACATTATCCGAGATAAGGACGGTGATAATGACATTGCCTATATTACTGTCAATACGAATCAACAAACATTACAAACACGATTACAAACCAACGCCCGGGCGTCTTATCAAGCACAATATATACGTGAAAAATTCAAAGAATATTTTGTAAATAATCCCATTAGCTACTAATTAATTTGTAAACCATAATAAGCATTGTATATAACATAATAAATAATTTTTATATTCACCTACCTTCAATATTCAGTTCGTTTTTTATTTCTTCCCATAATTGATTAATTATTCTTCTATTTTTATGGTTCACATCTTTGCTGTTCCATATGGGTCTCCTCTCAAAGATTGCCGAAATAATTTGCTCTTGCACGTCCGAGGACATTTTGATACGTCACAAAAAAAAAGTACAACACTATACTACAATGCAGACGCGCAACGCGGGACGGTCACCGCTCGACTGGAGTGCACCGCTCGTTGCCCGCCCCCGCGCCGCTGTTTTCGAGACCCGGTCCATTTGAGGATACGCATAAGATCCTGCCGCTCCCGCGCCGCCGCCCCGCTGCCCGCAAAATTCGAGACCGAGGCCTTACTGTATGCGCCTCGAAATAAGGTTGAAATTTCCCTAAAACATTATTTTTACCGCTTCTCAGCCAGTGCGGTGACACAAAATATTGACATTATCGATAAATAGGAGCCGATTTTGGGTTTGATTATTATGTTAAAGGATACAAAAGGGTGTTGTTATCTATAATCTAAGGATAATCTAGTTCAATATTTGACTAAAACTTACTAAGATCTATTTACCAACAGAAATGGAACTATTTTTTGCGAAGATCATGATGTAAATAATAATGCGCATGAATAAATAAATTTTGACGACCTCTGTGGCGCAGTGGGCGTATAGCCGGCTGAAACGCAGGGGGTAGCGGGTTCGATTCCCGCCGCGGAACAAATGTTTGCATGATTTACTAATATTTGTTCCGGCTCTGGATGTTTTTCTATATTTTGTAAGTATGTATTTACAAAAAAAAAGTATATAAGTATTATCAGTTATCTGGTTCCCATAGTTCAAGCTCCGCTTAGTTTGGGGCTAGATAACGCTGTGTTAAATATATACCAATATTTATTTATTTATTTAATAAAGGTGTCGTTATTACCAGTTCAAAATTAAAATACGTAAGTTTTATTTCGTCGTTTTTAACATTAGGGGCCGTTTCACAGGTTCTTGATAAAGTTCCAGATAGCTTTCTGACAAATAACGCCATACAAAAGTTGTTACTTTTTGAGGTTACCCGATGACACAGACATAGACTCAAATACCTACACAGTACAAGTTATAATTTTAACAACTCTTCATTTTGGTAAGGGGTAAAAACCATTTGATAAGCGTTTATTTATTTTTGTGAGAATTTTAATATAAATGGCAGATATCGATAAAACTGCTATCGCATTAGACTACATCACTGAGTGGCGGAGAATATTCCAGAATGAGAAGAGGATATGCGTAATCCTAAACAAGCTTTATTTCTGAAGGAGAATGATTGATTTTGGTTTGAAATTTTAAGGAAGTTTTACTTCAGTCGTGTGGTCTAAAGCACACTCGTTTTTTTGTCTAGTTTTGTTTATTTTATTAAATTGTTATTGTGCAGGATGTCGTTGCTCTCAATGTAATTTTGTGTCTAAGTTTTGATTGTTGTATCCTATTATCTATTTATTAGATCACTAATAAATGAAAGGTTAATATGGATACAAAACCAGACCTCAGTGACCATCTCTAAGGAGTTGTAGGTATTTATTTTATTGATTGACCAAAAGTTTTGCAGTCTGCGTTTACGCCAAGGTCGGTGAAACTCGCCTTACATTTGGATGATCTTGCATGTTGTTTCAAATTCTCTGGTCGTTTGAATGTGTTCCCGCACGCGCAGACATGCGGCCTCGCCCCGGAGTGCACACATTGCATGTGCTCTTTCAAATGACGAGCTTCTATAAATGATTTATTGCATTTAAGACAAGCATGAGGTCTGTCAGCTGTGTGTATCCGCATGTGTCTAGTCAAAGCGCACTCCTGATCGAACGACATGGAGCACCGACTGCATGGATAATTCTTCACTTCAGTGTGGAGTCGCATGTGTTTCCTGAGGGTAGTTAGATGGCCGAATGTCATGTCACATCGGTTACATGCGAATGGCCGCTCTCCTGAGTGGCTCCTCTCATGTGATATCAACTGAGCACGTTGTCGGAACGCCTTACCGCATGTCCCGCACGGGAAAGGCTTGACGTCTGTATGTGTTTTCATGTGTGTTTTCAAATGGGACCGTTGGTTAAATGTTTTACCGCACATTTCGCAGGCAAATGGCTTTTCTCCAGTGTGAGTCCTCATGTGGGCTTCTAGCGCACTTTTTAGTTTGAACTTTTTGCTGCAACGGTCGCAGACATACGATTTGATGTGACTTTTCATGTGTCTGTTCAAAAGACCGGGGTAGTTGAACATTTTGTTGCACGACGGACAGTCAAATGAATTTGCTTTTGCGTGAGTTCTCATGTGTATTTTGAAGTGTAATAATTTGTTAAATGTTTTACTGCATTTGTCACAATGTAAATTAAAATCTTCAGTGTCTGATGTGCTCTCATTACTCCATTTTGTTGAGTTTTGTTCCATCTTCAAACTGTCATCTGCAGCATCACCCTCATCAAACTCCCTCGCAATCTCATCAATAACTTGCTCACTTGTAGTTGTTTCTTCTTTCACAGCTAGACCTTCTGCTTTAATGCTGTTGTAAACATAAACATAATATTCATGCCCCTTGTCCCTGGAGGTGAGGTCTCTTCGCATCAGATTTTCAGAGCTGTCTGAATCATCTGTAGAAACATGCTGGAAATTAGTCAAGGACAAGAACTGTTGTGTTGCACCCAGATTAAGCAAGGCAATGGTACTGTGTGTTACCTGAAAACAGAGAATGTTAGTGGATAACTGAATTTTAAATAAAAATAGATAAAAGAACAGACTACTTTAATATAGGTAAAAAAATTTGCTGAAAACAAATAATAGGTCTTTACCTATGAAATTGCCGTTCTTCAGTACTGGTCATTTCAAATAGAAAAAAAAGTTTGGAATGGCTTTATATTCTAAATTCAAATTAATTTTGTTTTAAAAACATGACATTCTTTTTACAAACTCTGTCTTTTGTTTATTGATTAGCGTTGTATTTTCATTACATTTGAACATTTTTCGTCATAATGGATCCTTTAAAAATTCGTGTAATTATGGAATATGAGTTCCGTCGTGGCATCAACGCGACACAAACGGCACGTAACATCAAAACGTTTACGGACAGAACTGTACAAACGAACGCACAACCCGTTATTGGTTTTCCCGGTTCCGTTCTGGAAATTTTGACTTGAAAAATGAAGCTCGTGGTCGTCCGGAGACTTTGGTCAACAATGATGAATTAAAGGCGATTGTGGAAGCTCACGAAACCCAATCTACAGCTGAGCTAGTAGCAGCTTTTGATGTTAGCATCCAAACAATTTTGATCCATTTGCGACAAATAGGCAAGGTAAAAAAACTTGATAGATGGGTGCACGAACTTGACGATAGCCAGCGCAACGTACGCGTCGAGACCTGCCTCGCGCTGCTCAATAGGCAAAGAAATTAAGGAATTTTGAACCGAATTGTTACGTGCGATGAAAAATAGATTCTGTTCGACAATCGAAAGCGCTCAGCAAGTTGGTTAGATCCTGGTTCAGCATCAAAGCAATGCCCTAAATCAAAAATGACCCCTAAAAAGGTGATGGTCACGGTTTGGTAGTCTAGTGCGGGTGTGATTCACCACAGCTTTTTACAAAACGGCATGAGCATTACTGCAGATGTGTACTATGAAGAACTGGAGACAATGATGGAGAAGCTTGCACATCGGCAACCAGCTTTGGTCAATCGGTCGTCCCCACTGCTCCTTCACGACAACGCGCGACCCCATACTGCACAACAGACAGCTACAAGAGCTGGGGTTGGAAGCTCTCCCTCATCCGCCATACTCACCAGACCTTGCACCTACCGACTATTACTTTTTCCAAAATTAAAAGTAAAAAATTCAATTCCCGAGAGGCAGTACAAAATGCCTTTGAAGAGTTTGTTGCCTCCCGTCCAGCTGATTTTTACAAGAAGGGCATCAATAAACTGCCAATGCGTTGGCAAAGATGCGTCGATTGCATGGGTGATTATTACTTTGAATAACAGAAATAAAAAAGTTTAAAAAAATAAGTACTTTCACTTATTTATTTATTATTCAAAACGGCAATTTCATAGGTAAAGACCTAATATAAATAAATAATATTGTTTAAATGTAAGCCACCATTTGTACTGAGAATGAGTAACTAATCAGTCTTCGCATGCGACACTTCCAGAGCCGAGATGTCTTACACCGGAGTAACCTCAGTCTGGTCGATGCATTCATTGCTTGGATTGCTTGATGGTGTGGTTAAAGATTGAATAGAAGTTCATGCCACGATGTTAGATTAGATTCTCACACTATTTTAGGTACAAAAATTTTTTAGGCTACAAAATAGTTTGGCACATAATACATTTGGTTTAAAAAAGTGGTTAATATTCTAATACATAGTCCATAATTACCAATTATTAAATCCTAGTTTAAGCTATAAGACTTTTAAAATTGCTCATACCTCAGTGCTATCTTGCAGAAGGTCTCGGAGTATGCGGTCAGATCTGTGCGCCGTGTCGGAGAACCTGAGACATCTCTGCAGCTGCCAATGACAGATATAGCATATTGTGCTTGGCATATCATCTGTGTTAAGCTAAAAGAAGAACAAAGAATAAATTAATCAACATCCTGTTACTATTTTATTGTTGCCTAAATTAAATGATTTATTATCTATTATAATGACACAATAATCAGTTACATACTATTGTATCTAAACGTGGGTACTTGTCAAACCTTCTTGTTAAATAATAAGGTTGACTAGTAGAGGGTAGTTGTATATAATTCAGTCTGATTTTTACGTGTTTTGCTACCAAGCTCAATAAACCTATTTACATTACATAAATATGGTGTATTACTAGACATAATACATACATAATTATAAAACTGAATGTTCCGACACTAAAGATTTATTAAGGATGTTCATGACTATGTAAATGTCCAAAACTAATGAACAAAGATTGTACCTAAGTAATGACACATGACGGTTGGCGTTCCTATTTTAAATAAATAAAAGTACCTACTGAATTTTGCAATACGCCATTCCGTAATTAGACTTCAGTATGTGAACAAAGTCCTATCTCATAACAGTCATACTCCAGAACTCATAGGTACCTTGCTACTTGTGAGTTTTTCGTACGTTTCTAATAGGTTGTTGTTTTCAACCCCGTACATCCTGACGCCCCCAGTAAGACATACTCGGCACACCGACTCGGAGACAGACATCGTGATTGCTTCCTTCCTCAGAACTATCGCAGTATTCTTCGCACAAATAAACAGAATAAGGTACTTATAAACCTAATGCACCTCCGTATTTGTTATAAAATGTACTTTACCCAGCCACAAACTATCTCTACGAACAGTTGTTTATCGCAAAACAACCACGAAACAATTATTATAAAATATAACTGATTTTAGACTAGCATGATGTCTCATTATTGCTGATGTGTATACATCGCAGTGTTGAATGAAATACTCTTATTTTTCACTTTTGTAGTAAGGTCTTATTAGTTAGTAGCCAGATATCGAGTTTCTTATAATAAGCTCAACAAACTCTTTGTTAACCACACACACAGCACCCCCAGTTTTTGCAGGCAAAAACAGCAGCGAGCATTCAAGTTATTTGCACGGATTACGGCCACATAAACCATTAGGAATGAAACGTATACATACTGAGAAAACAGAATGAAAAATAATGACATGTAACTTTATAAAAATATGCTCGCTAGGCTAGTGGTACAACCATTAGCCTAGCGAGCATATTTTTATTCTACTATCGAGTATACAGAAGTAACACATTTGCAGAAAGTCCGAAAAGCTTTATCTAGGCGGCACCACACATGTGCGCTTTAACAGAAGAGTTACCGAGTCCGAAGAGTCGAAAGGAGGAAACAAAATTAAAAAAACTTAGATTTGATAGGCATGTTTTGCTCAAGAAACCTGATTTCATGTCGCAAATAAAGAAATAAATGTGACTGTCAGCGCCATCTATAATCACCTCTACAATTTTTTATAATAAAAGAGTTTTACAACCCTTCGCTCATTGAGAACAAAAAAATAACGTTTTAGTATTATTATGAATTGATACAAGTGAGCTAAGTTGATCATTATACACGAGGCTGTGGGTTGCAACCCAAGCCGTAGGCGAGGGCGTAAATCAGCCGAGTGTCAGTGTCGAGTGAGCAAGCTGCTCACGAGTTTCATACGCACTTTTTCAACACACTTACGAGGCAAAAACAAACATGCATTGCATAAAATTTAATCGTTTAATTGTTAAAACAATTGGTGAATATACAATTTTTAAAACGATATTGGATTGTTTTTGATGGCGATTTCACAGTTTGTCTTACATTGGTACTTGCCATTTCTTTAGTATCTTCATTTACTTCTTGTGTAAATGTTGGCGACAAAGGTAAATCATACAAATTACTGGAAGAAGAAGGCACCAAATAACTATTGCTATGAGATGTACATGGTTGGGGGTTACAGTAGGTATCTTACGCTATCAACACCATGTTTGAGCTTAACCATGCATGAATAGATGCACCACAGGGAGCTGGGGTTGTATGTATTGGCGAGTTCAGAGAAATACACCAAAAACACATTTTCAGAAAATGACTGGGTTTTTTTGTTGCTTTTCTACAAGGAAACTATCGTATGCAGTTAGGTACTTTTCTCTAGATTTTGCAAGTGCTTTAATTTGCATTTTGTGCTGCATTTAGAATTTCTGGCGGGGTTAAAATGTACTTATCAATTGTTCATCTTCTGTACTAAAACTTGACATGTTTACAATTATTTACCACACAACAACAAAATATGCGATACAAACAAAAAAATGGGAAATGGCGCGCAAGTTTTTTTTTTTTGCACGCGCCAAATTTAAGGTGATTGATTACTTAGAGCCATACAGCCTACTTCAAAATTATAATTTTAGTGATAAAATGCGAATATTTTATATCAAATTATTGTGGGTTATAAATAATTTGATAATAATAGGGGAAGGAGGCCCAAAGCGAGCACCCTGCCTAAAGCGGGCACCTTTAATAAAGTCGTAATTACAATATCTATTGCGGTGAAACAGCGCGTCGTCAAGCCCCCCTCCCTGCCCACCCCGCGGCAGTCACTTGGTCAACCTCAGACCGCTCGAACGCACGCTGCGAGTCACAAAAGAATTTCGGTGTAATTTGAAAAATAATGCAAGGTATGTTGATTGTGTTTTCTCTATTAGTGTGTCAGTTGCCCTACTATCAAAATGTGCATGTTGTTTAGTGACTATCTGATGGTATTTTGATTGTGCTTGCTTGATTTGGTTCCATAAATTAGAGGTTAGATTTTGATGACTAAAAAAACTGTCTAAAAAGGCAAAGCGAGCAGGGCATAGCGGGCACCTGCCCACTTTGCCCGAGCTGGAAAATGCATAATTTGGTTTCATTTGTCTTATGTTTTTTTTGTTTTAGATGGTAAATATGTATAAAAGAAAACTTCACAAGCTTCCTGGGACGAAAATGTGATGAAAAAAAGCCCTTAAGGAAGTTAATGAACTGCATAATTCTGTAAAATCTACAGCAATAAAGTATGGTATTCCAAGGTCAACTCTTCAGAGACACCTTTTATCGGGGTCTGTTAAAAAGAAGCTTGGCCGGTACACTACTGTTTTCACTCCCTACCAAGAAAAGGAGCTAATTGAATACGTTTTCCATATGGACGCACTATTTTATGGCTTTGACAAAACAAGAATTTCTGGAGCTCGTTTGCCAATACGCAAATATGAATGGAATTCCACATCCTTTTCAAAATGGTGCAGCTGGAAATGATTGGTTTAAAGGCTTCACCATACGAAATCCTGATATATGCCTACGGAAGCCAGAACCTACTTCCATTGCCCGAGCCCAGGGATTTAATAAACCGAAAGTGTACAGATTTTTCGATTTGCTAGAGGAGCAAATTGAAAAAAATGATATAGATGCCACTCGTTTATATAATATGGACGAGACTGGAATCCAAACTTCTTCCAACAAGCCTCCAAAAGTCTTGTCTAAAGTTGGAAAGCGACAAGTTGGCTTAATCGCAAGTGCTGAACGAGGAAGGACAACGACTATAGTCTGCAGCTGCAATGCTGCAGGGTCTTTTGTGCCTCCGTTCATGATTTTTGCACGAAAAAAAATGAATTCTCGCCTTCTGGATGGAGCACCGCCATGTGCTCAAGGCACTTGTTCTGACAATGGCTGGATTAATGTGTTTTTGGAGTGGTTGCGATTTTTTGTAGAAACTGTCCGACCAACCGCTGAAAAAAAAGTTCTTGTGCTCGACAACCACGAATCGCATAAGTTTCTTCCAGCCTTGAAATACGCATCACAGAATAACGTGATTTTTGTGTCATTGGCACCACACACAAAACACACCGAATTCAATCCTTAGATTGCTGTGTCTATGGACCACTAAAAGTGTATTTCGAACAGGCCGTTGCTACTTTCCAAAAAGCACATGCTGGAAGAATTATTAACCAAAATGACATCGCCCAGTTATTTGCAGGTGCTTATATGAAGGCTGCTACAACTCAAAACGCTGTAAATGGATATAAATCTACTGGACTTTTACCAACTAACAGGTATATTTTTGATGAAGGAGATTTTCTACCAGCAACCGTCACAGAGAAACAACTGGAAACTGTCACTGGAACTGAATCCAATGATCAACGAACCGGATTATCTTTAGAAACAGAAGAGGATCCTGATAGAACCCTCTCTCCTTCGATGCTGGAACAGATAATCCATACTCACAATCTGAACTCTCTTGATATTCCACCTGATCATACAAACAGAACAGACTTGCACTCTTCTGTCGATCCTCAGATGGTTAATTCTGTTTCGGGTACACCAACAATCGAAGCAAGGTCAATGCCTCCTTCTTTTAGCTCATCAATAAATGCAGTGATACTAGCAACGCCTCCGTCACTGCCGGATACAGTTAGAGACTCTGTTACTTCCGAGATACCCTATCGTACATCAGCAAACGCAGGAAAATCCCCAAATAAATTAACCAATACAGAACTAAATATCCATGCACAGCCGAGCACAAGTGCACCGCACCAAAGTCCAATGATGATAAGGCCGTTACCAAAAGTTGCACCGAATAAGACAACCCGGCGAAGGAAAACTCAAAGAGCAGAGGTTTTAACAAGTACTCCAATAAAAGATCAACAGAGAGAGAAAATATCTGAAAAACGCAAGAAAGATGAAAGCAGGATCAAAGCTGTGAAAAAGAAATTAGAAGAAGGCTTGACAAAACAGAAAAAGGGAAAACCTGTGACAAAAAAAACTAAGAATAAAGAAAACGAACGAGAAAACTGCATCATATGCAACGAACCATATGAAAATCCTCCCTTAGAGGACTGGATTCGTTGCGATGACTGCCATTTATGGGCACACGACGCTTGCTCCTCCTAAAACGGTATCGGAGCATATTTCTGTGACATCTGTCAAGAAATTTAATTACCTTGATATTATTATAATGAAAGAGACTGATTAGTAAATTACAAGGCTGATTAATAAGTTCCTGCAATTAATGTTTAAGAAAAGAAGATAATATATTATTAGCTTAAAAATAAAAATTAGAATGTAAAATGTAGAGATATGAATGTGACTTTAGACAATGTTGATAATTAAACGATAACTAATAAATAATTGATTTTTCATTTCCGGCTTTTTATTTGACAGGTTCTAAAGTATAAGTTTTAGGTATTTTGCATAGTTTATGTCAAACAATTGAAGTATGCCTGCTTTGCCCAAAGCCCGTGCCCGCTTTAGGCCTCCCCCTCGGGCAAAGCGGACATTATTAAGAGTTTATATTTCTCTCTGTACCTTGTAATTTCAACCTTTCTATTAAATTTGTTCATGCCACATTTAACTACCTACATGAATTGCTGCACCTGTTATAAATAGATTTTTCCAAAACATCTTGTATTTACCCCATATTTTTTCAAAATTACCTTAAGGTGCCCGCTTTGAGCCCCCTTCCCCTACCTGAATGTTTTTTCGTCTTAATTATGGCATAAAACCTCTTTGTCGTTACAAAAAAAAACTGTAATACCCGGTTAAACTGAAAATGCTCTGTTTAATCGCTTAGAATTTGTAGTTAGGTACTAACTTAACTTTTAGGGATAATTCTATTATGCACTGGTGTGTAATATTATTACGCACGCCTGTGTTATAGTTCCGTTTATGGCCCTAATGACGATGTATTAGGGCTCACTTTACGAGCAAGTGTGTTGAAAAATATATAATTAAATAGAATATTTATTTTAATCAGACAGATGACAGTTGAGCTTCGTCTTGGGGCCCTAGGTCTAAGGTCCTGCTGAATTCTCAGAACACCCATCTTTTGTGCAATCTAGGAAAGTTCTTTTAAATTCTAGTTGTTTCTATTTTAATTGCAGTTATATGTCACCATTTCATTGTTAAGTACCTACATGAAGGACAGATGAATGATGAATCAAACTACAGTGTGTGTGTGTGTGTGTGCTTTTTACAGTGCTTTGTGTATTAATTAGTTTGACTTTTTGTCGAATAAATAAATGAATAAAATAAGAAAGTTGGTATGATTGCGCGCAGTTGCGTTCATTCCACGTAGTTGTACAAATGTTCCGTCTGCGTCTGTCAGATTCTAGTTGTTTATATGAGCTGCTTTTCTCTATAGTGGATCTTCATGTGTAACACCCTCTGGGGCGGCGTGGAGCCGCCTCGCGTGCTCGTGCAGAGAGCCGCTGTACGCGAAGGTCATGTCGCAGGAGCTGCACGCGTACGGCCTCTCTCCCGTGTGGACCCTCGTGTGCGTCCTCAAGCCGTACTTGTCCGCGAACGTTTTCCCGCAGATCTTGCAAACGAACGGTCTCGCCCCGGTGTGGAGCCGCTTGTGGAAGCCGAGGGAGCCGCTCTGAGTGAACGTCTTCCCGCACTCGTTGCAGGCGAAGGGTTTCTCTCCGGAGTGGACCCGGGAGTGTTCCGACAGCTGGTGGCTGCGCGCGAAGGCTCTGCCGCAGCTGGGGTGCGGACAGGCGTGCGGGCGGCTGTCGGCGTGGCGGCGGAGATGCGCGCGCAGGGAGCTCGCGTCGCGGAAGCGCGCGGCGCACAGTTCGCAGGTGAGGTTCGCCGCGCGCGCGACGCCGCTGTGACTCTTCAGATGAGCGGCTAGAGACTTCTTCGCGGCGTACGTTTTATCGCATTGCGTGCACGCGTGCGCCTTCACCTCCGAGTGGACCTGCGAGTGTCTCTCCAGGTAAACCGGAAGGGAGAAGGTCTTGTCGCACTTGTCGCAGGCATAGGGCTTGTTCCCGTCGTGGGTTCTCACGTGGTTCTTGTACTGGTGGCTCTGACTGAACGTCTTGTCGCATTCTGTGCATCGGAAGGGTTTCTCTCCGGTGTGAGTATTTTGGTGGAGTTTCAATCGGCTCCTGGTTGTGAAGGCGTGTCCGCAGACGGAGCAAGCGAACGGTTTGTCTCCAGAGTGAAGCATCGCGTGCAGCTTGAAGCTCTGGTTGGTGGTGAACGTCTTATCGCATTCCGTGCAGTAGTATGGATTGGCCCCGCTGTGGATTCGTAGATGGGTTTGCAGGGTCCGGTTATCGGGAAATGTCTCGCGGCAGACCGTACAGAGGTAGCCCGCGTGTACCCGGATGTGATATTGCAGAGCGGATTTTTGTGCGAAATTCTTGTCGCATTCGTTGCACGCGAACCTTTCCCCGTTGTGTATTTTCATGTGTTTAACCAGACTACCCTTTTCGGTAAATGTCTTAGCGCACGCGTCGCAGGTAAACGGCTTTTCTCCGGTGTGGCTCCTTCTGTGTCGTAGCAGAAGAAAATTTGTTCTTAAAGATTTATTGCACACATCGCACATATACATCTGGGCTTTGTGACTTCTCTTATGTAGCTTCAAATAGCAGTTCTGAGAGAAACTTCTGCCGCACTTATTGCAGAGAAACTTCTTTCTAGTGTGAGTTCTCATGTGTTTTGCCAAGCTACTCTTTTTAGTAAACGGCTTATCACATCTGGTACATAGATATGGTTTTTTTCTGGTGTGGTTTCTCAAGTGCTTATCAAAATAATATTGAAAAGAGAACTTCATGTTGCATAAATCGCAAGTGTACGGCATTTCTGCCGCTATAACTGGCTCAGGTTCTTTAGCGCGAGATGAAAAGCTGCCTTCTGATTTAAGAAGTTTTGAGTGGGATATTTGTTTGCATACCTCTGCATCATCTACGATACTATCTTCGAGCTTAATTGTTTCGTCTTCCAGTGCTGATTCTAGTTTAATGGTTACTTGTTCGTTGGCAGGTGCTTCGGTGCTCGAGTCTGCATCATTTGTTGAGATGGTCTTCACTGGGCTTACGGACAAGCGTTCAATTGTTTCTATGTTTAAATTAGTGAGAGTATCTTGAGTCGCCTGAAAAGTTTAGAACAGAGCCATTAATATCACTAGTTGAATAAAATAAAAAGTGATGACTAATGCTAGTACTCTCTTCCAGTTAACCTTGTGTGTAATGTGAGAAATCATTTCTGTATGTACTGCAAAAATTATTTCAATAGATACCTAGAGGGAGAAGTTTCATCATTCTGAGATAAGATACACTGATATTGCAGCACCAGCATTGGCCACACGCTGACAAGCAGCCTTAATGCCCACCACATTATTGTTTATATATTATTATTAGCTTGCATGGAAGCTCTCGGAAGCTTGAGTCGACCCTAGCTCTAGCTTTTCTGTTAGAAGAATAAGTCACAAAAATCTGGTTATAATCAGCTGCTAAAAATACATACCTCAAGGCCTCTGTCAAATATATCTCTGAGAATGTCAGCAGATCTATGCGCCGTGTCAGAGAATGAGCCGCATCTTTGCAGCTGCCGGTAACAGATGTAGCACAGTGCATGCGTTCCCCCCGCGCCAGGCACTGGCTCCCGCTGAAACCATAACCCCGCTCAGTTTCATATTAAACGAGTAGTAGGTATAGGTGCATGTCACACATGTCATTATGAAACATAGTCAATGGAGATGATATAGGTATTCTGATAATTATACTGCAGGGTGTAAAGTTGAGATGCGGGCAGCTTCCTACTAGAACTGTATTTGTAGCTACATTTCTTTATTGTAAGTACTTGATAGTTTTTTGAGTGTAAGCTAATATAGGGCAGATATCTTACCTCGTTATTCAAGAGCTTTTCGAATAATTTTCTAAGCTCAATATTTACAATACATTTCATTTTGCGGTTGCCGACTAAACATACTCTGCACAAAGGGGTTGAACACATAATTTAATTATTTATGTAGAGCCATTCAATTGAAATAATAGTTAAGAGCTATTTTATTATCAAATGCACTTGGATCTCAATTCATAACTATGTGCTATTTATTCATTCACTACCAAGACAAGAACCAACTCATACAATAGATTTGCATTTGCAATTATTCCAAGTTCCAACATTACAAGCAGACTTCACTTCACTATTGGTTGAATGGCCTCTGTGGCTAGTTGTTGCCACAATTATGCCAATGTCAAGTTGCCAGATTAAAAACGGTAAAACGATGGAGTTCCGAGTATTGCAATGGTTGGCCAGTGTTTACAGAGGGAGACTCAACCAGGATTTAGACTACAAGGTGATTTATTTATACCTAAAAAGCAGAGACAACACAATTAAGGACATGCAAAACACAAATAAATATGTATATGTACAAATACAGAACATCTAAACATAGAATTAGTGGGTCAAAATATTTACAGTTTTATTTTATTTACATTAATATATTTACATAGAAGGGCTATGAAAGGGGAGAACACGAGGGATAATATAGTTTTGGAAGAGAAAGGACGAGGGATTTCAGGAGGAAAGACATCATACAGAGATGGCCGTAGCCTAGAGCATGAGAAAAGTAGGTGCTCTACATATTACAAGCAGAGACAGAACACAAAAAGTTTGTAGCTATTTGGACGTTCGTTATGTCAAAGTATTCTGACTGAAGTGACTGAGTCTAGCGTAGCGCCATCTATTGCTACGTAGTTTAAGTATGTACTTCAGCATCAGACTAAAGGTAAGACCGCATTAGAGCGGCGCTGCGCGGTGCTACACGCCGCGTCAAAATATTGTTATATTGATTTTGAATGGCGCGTATCGCACTAAATACGTTTGCGACACTGGGAGGTCCGAAAAAAACCGAAATTATTCAAAGATATTTAATTATAAAAAATATAAAAAGTACAAGAAAACTTAAGGATAAGCTAACGTCGCGTAGGTACAACCAATTCGAAGTAGGAATTAGAAGTGTGCATCGCTATGTCGATTTTGCAGTCCTCGGTCGATTGACGTCAATGCTGCGTCGACAAACGTGCCGCTCGATGCAACTGCAGCGTCGGCGGTCTTCCTCTAGGTACTATACGTAATTCCTCCATCCTCAGAACAGCGACTATTTTAAAACGAAAATGTCGCTGGAACGTTCCCGGCGTCTATAGATAGGGGAATAGTTGGTGGTTCCATGTTCCTTTTCTCGGCTGGTTTGCGGTTGCTCAGATATCGCCGGACGATGAAAATGAGGGCGAGTACACCTGTACCTGTTATAACTGCATAGAATGGGATTGTAGTGTGGTACATTGGATCTGCTTTGAAATCTTCCAGTTGTAGGGGTGTTTGTATCGCGATCTTGTCTTGGATGCTGTGTAGTCCCTGAAGATTGATTGAGATGAGGTGAATATGGGTTGGAGAGTCTGCGTACTGTTTCTCGACGTCGTAGGGTATTTTCGTTAATTTAAGAGGGGTGCCTTGGATAGCATCGTTATCGTTAACAATGGTGAATGCTTCGGACTTAAGATGACATCCGACAGGAATAGTAGTGAGGAAACTTCCTTGAAGTGTAGTGTAATCGTTTCGATTACAGAAGAGTTGTACTTTCGTTTGGTGGGGGGAAGGACAGTATATAGTGTTTATCGTCTAATTTTTCCATAGCTTCTCTCGACAGGGTGACATTGGTGAACTTGCAGGACTCCTGAAGGACTTGATTGGAGATCAGCTCTTTGATGCAGTCTGGTTTGGACCGAACTTGGTTCGTTGTCTCCTTCTCACAGAGATACCGGCCTTTTATCTTGGGGCATTCTGCCTCTATGTACACGAATAACATCTCAGTAGTTGCTATGAAGAGGAAGGATGGGACGAGAGCCTGTGCATGCCTATTAGGTACTACAGCTAACCTAAATAAATCATACGTATCTTTAGAAACTATCGGGAACTAAAAACGAATACTATCTGATTTTTAGAATAGTAGTATCCCGGTTTAATAATATCATAGTATTCTCTTAATTCTAAGTCTAAAACGTACTCTTTGCCGTAGATGATTTTAATTTTATCAATCATGGCTCCTAAAGTGCTTATATCTATCATAGAATGGTGCGTACTTTCGACACGAATAAAAGCTAAACTATTTTCTATCCTAATTAATTAATTCATAATGTCTGCTATATTTTCGCACACTATTTCTAATAGTTGAGCAAACTTAGCGTATTTAATTAAATCATGTTCTCTATATGCGTTACCTTTAATTATTAATTCAATGGTTGTATTAATTTTACTTTGGTTTTCTACTAACTGTACCAATACGTTATAATGTTTTGACATCCATTCCTTACTCAAACTAATATGATTATTGAATTCAGAGGAAATTTTATCCTGATTATTCTTTAGAGTTCGAATTGCCTCATCATTTTTTATCGCATCAGTGTGATCTAAGTTTCCACTTATACTTTTAATAACTGAACCTAAGCCATCTACGAGACCTCTCTTGGCTCTGTTGGGCTCTAGAGATTTTAACTGAATGAGAACTTTATCAATTTTTCCAATAAGATAATGAATTTGAAATTGCGACATCAAACGAAAGTCAATTTATGAGGCGAAACATATGATTTTTAAATGGCTTGCATCACTAAGCTACGACCAAACTGAGGCAAAACTAAAAATAATTCATTCAAAAATAACCCCTACTTTTATCATATTTTTAAATTAACTTATTTATACTTATTGTTATCTTATTTATACTTAATGTTATTTTATTTTTACCTCTAACTAATTCTAATATTTATCACCTAGGTAACATACTTATAATAAATAACCTAATTGAATCTGTCAGTCAACTTGTACGCTTTAAGTTCCGACTTTCCGAGCTTTGGTTTCCTCGATACAGGCTACGCCTAGTGAGGAAACCGATAGATAATACTATAAATAGATATAAATGTTGTCTGCAAAATTCATGCATCTATTACTTGTATATACCTAGTTATAATTTAGCTTGTTAATCATATTTTAAATTGTTTAGATACTGTGTTTTTTGTAGTAATAATAAAATATTTTCATTTCACTTACCAAGTTTCAACAGTGTAGTTCTTATAGTTTCGGAAAAAAGTTACTGTGACATATGGACGGACAGACAGACAGACATGACGAATCCATAAGGATTCCGTTTTTGCCATTTGGCTACGGAACCCTAAAAAGGTGACGTGACGTGAAGTGCAGTGCTGCGCCGCTCTTAAGCCTGTAGTGCGATAGGTGACGTGTAGCGCTGCGCAGTGCCGCTCTAATGCGGTCTTACCTTCAACCGAAATTACCTACATTCAGACTTTATTACAGCCAGTCCAGAGAACTTATTAAAAATCAAACAAAAGGCTCACGAATATTGTATTGTCGTATCATGGTTCATTTAGATAACATGTTGGGTTTTCGAGCAAACAGGCTACATTCGGTAATTTACTTTCCACATGATTGGAACGGATAGCGTGCAAAAGGGAAGCCTGTACTCAGCATTGGGCATAGATACAGAGGTAGGAAGATGTAGGAATAAAACTCATATTTATGTAATTTTGCGTATCAATATCTTTTCAGGATATTTATTTGTGAAGGAATAGCATACATACATATTATGTACATTAAAATAAAATATATTTCTCTGTTCTATTATCTACCTATAATGGTATCTAAATACCTAGGTAAATATGATTGTTTTATAATAGGTTGGGGAAAAAGTCTTTTAGCTTTATAGTACCTATGTATGAACTTGTAATAAAATCTCTTTGGCTATATGTACCTACTATTTGTATCTGGCTGGTTTTGGTATCATTCAAAGTTTAAATGTTAAAGATAATTCCAAATTCAAATTAGGAAAATGTGTCATTTTTATTTGTTTTTCGTACTGTACAGATGAGTGAATCTAATGAAGAAATTCGATACATTTTAAAATTTTACTACAAAAAAGGTAAAAATGCAACGCAAACCGCGAAAAAAAATTGCGATGTTTATGGACCTATAACAGTGTCTGTGAGAGTATAGTTCGACCGAAACCGCTCCTTAGGAAAGTGCGGTGAGATGGGGACCCAGGGAAAAAGACACATGAGATCGATATTGTCGGATAGATCTTACGATATCGTAAACGATATGTTTATATTATATAACGGTATGTTTATATTTTTATAAGGTACCTAACTAAATTGTCTACAGATATTCTGATATAGATTCTGCTTCAACTTCATCTTCCGTTTCGATATCGGAACTTGAATCAGAGTCGTTCTGCAAATTTATATTTTATATATATTAATGGCTCAATAATAATATTAAATCTACTGTCGCGATCCCAGTAATTGTTTTCATTTTTTTGGACATGATGACGGTCTTGACATCACGAGATAGCCCTCGACCCATCTTTGGATATTTATCTCATCTGCGTCTGACGATGGACCGGAGCGGCCGATACTTCCCCCCGTCTCGCTGCGCGCATACCTCAGGCGCGGTACAGCGGTTTCGGTCAAACTATAGCACAAAGATCATTGGGCGGTTTTGACCCACTTTTTTTTTTTCGCGCACAGTGTTCAAATCACTTTTAAAGTAAAGTATTCAATTCCACTTTTCTAAATATGTAAATTTTTTTTATGTATCTGCTGGAGGAAAAATGTTATGTAACAGTATGTATGTGAGTCTAACTATAATTCTATTAGACTAAAAACTAAAGATTTTACTGTCAGCATTGTGAAAATGTATGTACAAGCATAAGAAAAATGTTTGTATCGCATAACAGATTGTATGTCTCTCTCGCTCGCACTTTCGACAGGTAGAAAATAACAGTAAGGTATCGAAGTGCGCGTGCGACGCGCCGCCTGCGTCCCACCCGCTCTGACCGCCCCGCAGTCGTACGTCATCCTTCGTTTCGATCTGTGCGTTTAAACTCGTGTTTCCGATTTTTGCATTTTATTGATTACTTGAGCGTGTTTTATGGACCCCTGATTTTGCTTGACGATTGGTTTACATTAACATGGAAAGACAAAATAGTTGCGTGTCGTGTAATCGATCTGTTTTACGTCGACGAAAACACATATTGACAGTTCTCTTTTTGGAAAGACAAAGGGATCTTGTAGATTTATTATTGCAAGAAATAATACCACGTGAGGTAAGTACACTACACTGTCATCGTATGTGTATGACTCGTCGCGTGCTCTTGATTGTACAAATGTTGCTTTGCTCAATGTAATGGCTCATTTTACTTCTTGATAAATGGAGGAATATATATTTTTTTTTTTCAATTGTTTCAGATTACTTTTAATGGCTCACGGGCCATGTGCCATGCTTGTTGGTCAAGGTTAGATCGTCGTTTACGGAATCAACCCGTACAAAATGAACAAGTACAAAATATACCAGTACAAGATCAGCCAGTTGAAGAGCAACCAGTGCAAGATCAAGTACAATTGCAGCCTAGTTTTGTTACGCCTAGAGGATATAAGCGAGCATCGAATACAGCGAGACATTGTATTTTTACAAACTGTAGAAATGTAGTGGCCCATAATGTTCCACTATATGCTAAGTTCCAACTCTTACACAATCACAATTTTTATATACCAGAATTAGCTCGGGTTTGCAATGCTCATTTTATGAGGAATGATTGGGTAGACTTGCTCAACACTACATCCCACGAAAACTTTGACAGTACTCATGTTGTTGGTATGATGAATTTATATAAATGGGGTATCGAACAAAGAAGCAACCTTGATTTCGAAAATATTGAAGAAATAGAGGACAATGAATTTCACTTTTGGACGGGACTAACAAAATATCAATTTAATGTTATTTTGAACCAAACGCCTTCACTGGGTGATCGATCAGTTCATCCTGCCACAGTTCTTGGAATTTTTTTAACAAAAATAAGAACCGGTGAACCAGATGAGCGATTAGCCACTAAATTCAATATGTCGAGGAGAACCCTAGAAAGGAAGTTGGCGATAGCAAGAGAATGCTTAAGTAATGATTTTGTTCCACAGCATTTGGGCTTAAATCATATTACTAGGGAAGATGTGGTGGCCAAGAATCTTGCAATTCCAAGCCATTTTTTTGGTGGTAACTATAATGAACCGGCGGCCATTCTCGTATGTGATGGAACATATATTTATCTACAAAAGAGTTCGAATTTCCTTTTCCAGCGCAAAACTTACAGTCTTCATAAGTTTCGGAACTTAGTAAAACCCTTCCTTATAGTATGTACCGACGGCTACATAGTAGATGTTACGGGGCCTTACACTGCGACTACTTCGGACGCAAGCATTATGCGTGACCTGATGCAAGAAGATTCTCCGATTCATGGGTTCTTGAGAGTTAATGATGTTTTTATATTGGATCGTGGATTTCGGGATTCGATTGATAAAATTGAGGAATGCGGGTATAATCCTCACATGCCGCCTACAAGAGTAAGAGGAGAACAACTGACGACACTAGATGCTAATAAATCTAGATTAATAACAATGATCCGGTGGGTAGTGGAAACCATTAACGGCAGATTCAAGAAAGATTTTAAAATCTTCCGCCATGTATATTTTAACGTTGCCATGAGAAACATGATGGTCGACTTCAAAATAACTGCGGCCATAATTAATGCTACTCGCCATCCATATGAGGACCATATGTATGCGGAACAATTCATAAGAATTATAAATGAACGAATGAATGAACCCAATGAGATGGCAGAATATGTGATTAACCATAATTTAAACAGGCAGAGAGTAGCGTTTGTGCGACTCGATGGCAATGATCCGGATTTTGATGACTTTCCTCGGCTTACATTTGACGAATTAATATTGTTTACGTTGGGATCATACCACTTGAGAATCGCAAGATCGTATTGCCACGAGCACATGCGTGAGGATGGTGTATACACTATCAAACTATACCGGCACCAAGAAATGATTGAAAATAAGATATTGATAAGAGGCAGAATACAGTCACGACACGTCCGTGCAAAGCAGTACTACACCTATATTTTAGTAGATCCTACCCATATTGGAAGAAATAGCATCCAACAGTATTACTGCTCGTGTATACACGGCCGTCGCACTGTCGGAAGCTGTGCACATGTTGTAAGCGTCGTATACTTTCTGTCATGGGCCAGGCATCAAGACGTGATAGACGCGCCTGCAGCCTTTTTAGATGAATTAACTATAGATTTTGATAATGCAGAATAAAAATATTATTACCGCAAAATGGATTTTATTTTCGTATTCCTGGAAATTGTTCAAAACAACTGTTTTACAAAGTATTTTTACAGTCAGGCCAATAGTTTTTACTTAGTTCATTATAAAAATGCTATAATAATAATTTAAAAATGCTATAATAATTATTTTAAAAATGCTATAATATTAATTAAAAAAATTTTTTTTGCGGTTCTCCCATATCCTGCAATAATGCGACCCATACCATTAAGTAACATATACATTTAACTACATACCTAGCCCTGTTTCGTTTTTGTGCGCCGTGGGTCATATGTCCGAACAAAATGCCCAATGACCTTTGGTTTAAGCGTTTTCAATCCGGAAATTTTGATGTCAAAGATGCACGTCGCTCTGGTCGCCCTATTACGGATAAAATTATTGCCATTTTTGAAAAAGATGAGCAAGATCATTGCTGATCATCAGATATTTGGGTACGAGCTCACTGAAAGAAACCTAATGAACCGTGTACTCATTTGCGATTCTTTATTACGACGTAATGAAACCGAACCATTTTTGAAGAAGCTGATAACTGGTGATGAAAAGTGGATCACGTACGACAAGAATGTGCGAAAAAGGTCGTGGTCAAAGACCGGTCAGGCTTCACAGACTGGCGAAACCCGGGTTAACTCGCAACAAGGTGATGCTGTGTGTGTGGTGGGATTGGAACGGCATTATTCATTATGAGCTGTTACCACCAGGCAGGACCATCGATTCTGCACTCTACTGCGAACAACTGATGAGATTAAAGAAAGAAGTTGAGAGAAAGCGGCCGGAATTAATCAACAGAAGGGGTGTGGTTTTTCATCATGATAACGCTAGACCTCACACATCTTTAGCCACTCAGCAAAACTTAAGAGAGTTTGGGTGGGAGGTGTTAATGCATCCGCCGTATAGTCCTGACCTTACACCTTCAGATTTCCACCTGTTTCGGTCTCTTCAGAATTCTTTAGGCAGTGTCACGAGGACCGCCAAAATTACTTGTCGCGGTATTTTGATCAGAAGCCCCAAAATTTCTATAGCAATGGGATCATGTACCTACCCACAAGATCGCAAAAAGTTATCGAACAAAATGGTACCTACATACTTTAGTTAAATGTAAATAAACTATATTAAAAAAATATTTTAATTTTCTTAAAAAATGCGAAGAAACTTTTTCCCCAACCTAATAGTAGACAAGGCGCGCGACTGCTCTTCGAACAGGGTTGCAGCGGTCACGCGATACCGTTGCATCTAGCAGAGCTCGTGTGCTGCTTGAGATGGTGTGAGCGCGTGAAGGTGGCCCCACAGGTGTCGCAGGCGTAGGGGCGCTCGCCGATTGCTCTCCGGACAGGGTTGCAGCGGTCACGCGATTCCGTTGCATCTAGCAGAGCTCGTGTGCTGCTTGAGATGGTGTGAGCGCGTGAAGGTGGCCCCGCAGGTTTCGCAACGTAGGGGCGCTCGCCGATTGCTCTCCGGACAGGGTTGCAGCGGTCACGCGATGCCGTTGCATCTAGCAGAGCTCGTGTGCTGCTTGAGATGGTGTGAGCGAGTGAAGGTGGCCCCGCAGGTGTCGCAGGCGTAGGGGCGCTCGCCGATTGCCCTCCGGACAGGATTGCAGCGGTCACGCGATGCCGTTGCATCTAGCAGAGCTCGTGTGCTGCTTGAGATGGTGTGAGCGCGTGAAGGTGGCCCCGCAGGTGTCGCAGGCGTAGGGGCGCTCGCCGGTGTGCACGCGCTGGTGGATACGCAGCGTGCTGGGGTCCGTGTAGTCCTTGTCGCAGCGGTCGCAAGCGAACGGCCGGTCCCCCGTGTGCCCCAGCATGTGCCGCTTCAGGTAACACACCCTAAAGAATCTCTTGTCGCAGATGTTGCAAGCGAAGGTCTTCTCTCCCGAATGGAACTGCATGTGAAGCTTCAAGCTACACTTCTGGGTGAACCTCTTGTCGCACAGGCTGCAGGGGAACGGCCTCTCTCCGGTGTGAGTCTGCATGTGCTGTTTGAGGTTTCCCTTCAGCATGAATGGTTTGTGGCACACGTGGCAGGTGAACGGCTTCTGCCCGCTGTGAGCCTTCATGTGGATCCTCAGATTGCACTCGTAGCGGAACGTCTTCCCACAGCGGTGGCAGGAGTAGGGGCGCTCGCCGGTGTGGCGCCTAGTATGCGATATCAGATGGTTGTTCATCTTGAACTGCTTCCCGCAGATGTCGCAGTGGTAGGGACGGTCCTCGGGGCAGCGCGCGCGCACCGGCGGCTTGCTGTGAGTGGCCGCGTGTCTGTCCAATAAGAACTTACGAGAGAATTCTTTGTTGCAGGTCACGCATTTGAGCGGCGGCTTCTTCCGAGAGTGGACGATCAGGTGCTGCTGTAGATATCGCTGCAAAGTGAACTTTTTTTCACACTTGGTGCATGCGAACGGCTTTTCTATTCGAGTTTCCGGTTTCGAATCGCTCTCCCGCTCCGCCTGCGCGCTGTTGCCGGCTCCGCCGCAGTAATCGGGTTTGTGTTCTGGGTGATTTCTCACATGTCGGTTGAGATCACTCTTGCGGGCGAAGGTTTTGGAACAGGGGGGCAGTATGCAGGTGAACGGCCTCGCCTCGGAGTGTACCACCATGTGCTGCTTTAGATACCTCATCATAGCAAATTCTTTTCCGCATTCCTTGCAAGGAAACTGCTTTCCCGGATCGTGAACACTCTGATTGTCTAGGTTTGTCATTGAATCATTGAAATTGGTAACCTGAGGCTGATCTACAGAAGACTTGTCTCCCGATACATCGTCTATTCTTTCAATTTCAACTTGTACTTCTTCTTTAGTGGCATTTTCTTCTTTCACAGTTACTTTTTCTTCCTTCACAGTAACCGCAGTACTTCCACTCGTGGCAAATCTGCGCTGGTGTCGTGTGGGAAGGGATGGCTGGCTCCTAGAGCTTTCATCAATATCATCGTCTACGGACATGCTCTCAGGACTGGTGATGGAGAGGTTTGGGTTAGTTGCCAGGTTCAAATCAATAATCATTCTGAGTGTGATCTGAAGCAAATGGAAATATAAATGATCATAAAGCAAGGGGAAGGTAACTGTAATTGTAACTGGTCCATTTAGCAGCTAGTCACGCGACCCCTGCTATCACCAACTAAAGGTCGCTAGAAATGGAATGGTTGGATGCGGGCCGCACCAGATTGGTCATTCAGGAAGCTCATGGGGGGTACTTAGTTCAGCAGTGGATGTATGAAGAAAGTTACATAGCTTTGAAGACAGATTTTACTTAAGAGTGCATTATATTCTACTAGCTGACCAATCCGCAGCTTCGCACGCGTAGTTTTTTAATAAAAACATTACCCTCCTTCTCCGCAGTTGGGTAAAAAGTAGACTGTGTCACCGGAGATACTGTAGCTTCCCAACAGTGAAAAAATTTTTTCAATCGGTCCAGTAGTTTCGGAGCCTATTCGTTACCAACAAACAAATCTTTCCTCTTTATAATATTACGAAGTTTTTTGTAGATGTTCTATCATCAATATTTTCCGCAGCGCATGCGAGGAAATATGTTTTAGGGCACTTTTTTACCGGGTGGGTTATGTTACTTAAGTTTTAATAAGGATCCCTAATCTTTTCTAGCAATAAATATAGCCTACGTCACTAAGGGTGAATGTAGCTTTCCAATGGTGAAAGAATTTTTGAAATAGGCATAATAGTTTTTGAGTTTGTTCATTACAAACATACACACAAAAATACAAATCTTTCATGTTTATAATATTAGTATAGATAACTATTGTGTTAAATGTACCCTTGTGATGCAAAATAAACGTGTTTTACTTTACTTTAACAGACTTTATTATTGTTTTAATGTAAATGAATGTTGTGTTCAAGTTTGTGTTGTTGTGAATTACATGTTTAATTAATTGGTCAGGCACCACAACCATACTAAAATAATATTAGCCTGATTCTATGCATTATTTTGAATAAATTGATTTTAATCCAATTTACATTATGTGTATGAAGATGCACGGCATTGTTAAGACCGTGTGTTGTAAGTGGCTGCAATTGGCGCAGGACCAGGTTGCATGGGCTAGATAAGAAGCCTGTGCCCACACGGGCTGAAAACCATGAATGGTTGGCTATTTATAATGCTTTGGTCCACGAACGCCGAATCTGTATGTTATGTACACACGGCTACACATCAAGCTATACATTTCCAGTATAAGCTGACCTGTCATTCTACGAAAAGCCTACACAATGCGAGGTCAGCTTATACTGGAAATGTATAGCGTGATGTGTAGCCGTGTCTACATGTTGCAAAATAAATTATTATGATTATCTTTGGTCCAAACATCTGAGGTTTTGAAGCTTTGTAAAAATTTTCTTGTGATTTAATTTATTTCACTAAAGTAATTGCATTTTATCTTACTTCTGTGCCATTTAGCAACAAATCTCTCAGATGTTTTTCAGATTGTTGTGCCATCTCCGAGAATAAGCGGCACTTCTGTAGCTGCGAGTAACAGATGTAGCATACTGTGCTAGGTCTCACGTCTTCTGTGTACAGCTGAAACATATAATAAGTATGTATTTACTTTCTAATTACCAACAGAAATATATCAACAGCATTGCTATAGCATCCTTTGATTAATCACAGCATTTCTCTAGACATATAAGTCTAAGAATGTGAACTATAGAATGTACTTTCAGTGTTGGATGTCCAAATTAAAATAGATTTAAGTTTTCTTTTGGTTGTTTTGGCACCCGTAAGTAAATTTTTATATTTTTTTTATATAAAACTACATAATTAGTTTTTTTTACTAACAACTGGAATGTTATTATTATTGATTGATTGAAAATTCTTTATTGCACAAAATACATAAATCTGTACACAGGCAAACTTAATGCTAGCAAGCATTCTCTTCCAGTTAACCTTTGCGTAGTGTTGAAAAAATATTTTTGTAGGTAGTGCATGACATAATGTAGCAGGAAACACATTTATAATAAAAAATAAGACTAAGATATATTGAGAATATGAACGAAACATCAAATATATATAGAGTATTTTCAATAAACGTACTTTCAAATATTACATCTCAATAAACACTAGTTGAAAAATAATAGACAAACTAATAAATAGGTACCTAATTAAATAAACCTAAATAAACTCATATAATATAAAGATAACAGAGTGGACAAATGACAGAGCATCTACAGGACACCACTCATTTTGTAGGCTTCGTTCATGAGAGTGAGGTAGTGCTTGCACACTTTGGATCTGAAAACCTCAATAAAAATCAATGCTTTATCTAACAAAGTTGTTTGATTATAGTAGTTAGCTACTAAGACTTATAAAAAGAAAAATCCTAAGTACCTACCCCAGCTTAGAATAGAATATTTAGCACAAATTAATATTATTAACTTACGGGTATCTAAGTTACGGTACAAACCTTTGCATTTGCGAGTTTTTCATATATTTGTAGGAGTTTAATATTTTCAATTGTAACCATTCTGATATCACAGGATAAGCACACTCTGCAAAATAACAGGCTCATTTCAATAATTCTTCTATTTTCCGCATAAAGGGATGTGAGACACGCAACACAAAATTTTGCCACAACACAACAATAGAAAAAACCAAACCAAGGGACTGACACAATGGCGGAGAGAATCGAGAATGGTTATTGGCTGATGTTTGTTATTTATTTCCATATCAGCCGTCAACTCGTCAGACCGAAATAGAGATCAATCAATGCTGCTATTATCACGGACAGGCCGATGTTATTTTTAGTTTCTTCTGATTCGCCCGATCGAAATAAAGGAAATCTGAATTACCTACTGGCAATGAAGAGCCAAGGCTATTTTCAGTTCCATCATCACACGATTAATATAAATGCAAAAGTTTGGATGGTTGTTTGTTACTCAATCACGTCGTAACGGCTGAAACGATTTCGATGAGATTTGGTATATACGTAGATTATAACCTGGATTACCACATAGGCTATCTTTTATCCCATAAATCAGGGTAATTATTTCCATGGGTCAAAAGATAGGGATATCCAGGTTATAATCTACGTATATACCAAATCTCATCGAAATCGTTCTAGCCGTTACGACGTGATTGAGTAACAAACAACCATTCAAACTTTTGCATTTATATTAATCGTGTGATGATGGTACTGAAAATAGTACGTTTAGTATACTTACATTACAATTTATAAGAAAATATTATTTCTCCTATAATCACTAGTTACTACTTATAGTTTATGTATAAAGTTTTGTACCGTCAAACGGGTCTACTTGGGACAATTTTCAACTCTGAGGGTTAATAAAAAAGTATTAAAAAATTTTTTTTACCTAAAATTCGACATCAGCACTGTCTTGTCTCATGCATGACCTAGGATTTCTGTATAATTCAAAAGATTCGAGCCGCTATATTTGAAGATTTTTAAAAAAGTTGTGTTTGTCCCAAGTTACCCATAAAAAGTGGATTCTTGGGACACTGGTAGTATCTTCAATGTAACTCAAGAGATAGAAAGGTTTACTTGAGACATTAAAAACGTTTTAAAAAAGTATTTTATATCATATGAATCACAGTCGTGTTTAATTCAGTCAAAATTACAATTATTAATTAACAATAATGGTAAACAGGTACCTATAAATTTCAAAAACTTTTAAGAACCATCATAAAAACTATGTAAACCATCGGAATCAACAGTAACTTAAAGGAATTCACTCAATAATCATTAACATATCAAACAAGATAATACCTAGTCAGGTCATAAATTCTGTCACATGTTTAATATAAAATAATTGAAACAAGTTTATTCATTATGTAACCATTTATATACCAAAATGAACTTAACAAAACATAGATTCTTATGACACTAAAGTTTATTCAAAATGACCTCCGTGATTTTGAATACAGGCCTTCAATCTGCGCGGCCAGTCGTCTATCGCAGCACGAACGAGGTCCATGTCAATATCGGCGGCTGCCTTAATCAAGGATGTCTTGAGTGACTCCAAATTGGGATGAGGCTTTGAGCACGCTTTTTCCTCCAAGTGTTGCCATATCTTGTAGTCTAACGGATTCAAATCTGGACTGGAGGAGGGCCAGTCTTCGTGCCGGATGATGTCGATTTCACGCGCCGCCAGCCAGTCTTGTGTGCTCTTCGCTCTATGAGCTGGCGCCGAATCTTGTTGGAATACCCAGTGCCTGTTATTGAACATGGTATGAGAAACAGGTTCCACAAGGTTCGTCAGGACTGTATTTTGACACACAACTGCATTCCAACCAACCTTTGCGGCCCTAGACAGTTGATTGTAGAAACTTAGCGCTCTACGACAAACATTCGCGGCATGCGCGTTGAAAGTTAATTTGTTATCGATGGTGAGGCCAAGCAATTTGATCTCCTTTGACAGTCCAATGTCGATCCCGCCCATGCTCAGGCGCGGAGAGTCGTACTTCAGTTTGCGCGCAATTACCATGGCCATGGTTTTGTGTGGCGCAAACTTGAGCTTGTTCCGGACTCCCCACGCCCGAACGTGTTCGAGCGCGGCATTGGCCTGTCTTTCAATCTCCAGCGACGTCCCACCATCGAAGACGAGTACTATGTCGTCCGCGAATGCCTGTACGTAATCGCCCCTAAGCTCCAGGTCCTTCAAGAGGGGGTCCAGCAGCAGGTTCCACAGGATCGGGCCACCAATTGACCCTTGCACGCACCGTTTTTCTGTACGCTTTTCGTACTCCTCCCCGGAGTATCGGACCTTGACTCTTCGGTCACGAAGATAGCTATCTATCACCCGTCTCAAGTTTACCGGACACTTTTCCTCCGCCAGTCGGACTCTGATGGCCGGCCACCATGCGCTGTCGAAGGCCCCCTCTATATCTAACGACACCAGTGTCAGTATCCTCTTCTGGTCGAGCTTTGTGTTTATGTGTTTCATCAGATTATAGAGGGAGTCCTCCGTGCTCTTCTGGGGCATGAATTCGTACTGGCGAGTACTTATCCTCGGCACTAGGTGGAACTTGATCCGGTTGACTAGCATCTTCTCGAAAATTTTCCCCAGCACTGGAAGGAGCCCGATGGGCCTGTACGATTTGGGGGTGGTGTAGGTGTCTTTTCCCGGTTTCCGCAGCACAATGACCGTGGCCTCTTTCCAAGGATTTGGGAAGTGCGCATGTTCTAGACATTTGTTGGTTATAGCTAGAAACATTTCTGGGTCGCTGTCTATGGCTTCTCTGCATATGTCCAGAGTAAATCCATCTGCTCCGGGGGCTTTTTTTGGGCTGAAAGCACTCATCGCAGCTTTTAGCTCGGTCATGGTGAACAATGGGTCCCCAGGCTCAGCTTGTTGTCCATTGTTTACCCTCTCCGCTTCGGCTCTTATTCTGCGATGTTCAGTGTTGTCGCTTTCTGTGGGGTCCTCTGGATAAAAAGATTCCGCGAGTACTTTCACAGAGCCTTTGGCGTCCAGCACTTTGCCCTCAACCCGAAGTAGCTCGTCTTCTACCCTTTTCCTTGTCCTGCCTATGACTCTATAGATCCCTTCCCAGACCCCCTCCCTGTCCTGTTTGCTGCAGAAGTCCCTCCAGCTCTGTACCCTTGCTTGTTCCGCCTCTAACTCGTATTCCTCTTTCTTTTTCAGGTACTCTTCGACGACTCTCGCTCTTCGGACCGGTGCGGTACCCTTGATTCGTCTCCTCCTGGTGGCGACTTCCCGCTTCAGCTGCGCGAGTTTTTCAGACCACCACGGAATAGTAAGTACTTGTGTGTGTTTTTTGGCTGGTATGGTTTGCTTGCATGCATGTGTGATTGCTTGAGTGTATGTGTGTATGACTACTTCTATTTGTTGCGTGCTGTGTGTGTGCTCTACTTTTGTGAGTGTGAGGTTTTTGTCCGCTTTAAATTGAGCCAATTTCTCACGAAATTGGTCCCAATTTGCTTTCCTCGTATTGTAGGATCGTGTTGTGCGTGTGATTTGTGTTCCGTGTGCTTTGTGTAACTGTATGTTAAATACTATGCCGTTGTGGTCCGAGTTCGTCATGCTTTTCACGACGGTCCATCCGTCCACCAAGGTGAGCATGTCCTCTGAGCAAGTGGTGATGTCTACGTGGCTGGCGTATATCCGGTCTCCTCTCACCATGTCAAATGTTGGTGTAGAGCCGTCGTTGAGTACCTGCAAACTGTGATAGTCAAGAAATTTCATTAGGTCCTCCCCTCTGGAGTTGGTTCTGACACTACCCCACCAGATGTTCCAGGAGTTAGCGTCTCCACCGATGACCAATCTGGTTGGCCCGAGTTTTTCCACCACCTTGGTTAGATGATCCAGGTACGGTTCCAAGGGCTGGTCGCCCTCCAGGTAGATGGAGACTAGGTTAACTTCCCAGACGGTTATGCGGATCCTTAGGACGGCGATGTTTTTGGTGGTGAGCTGCGGGTATTGGATGACATCTAAGGTAGGGTCCATAACTGAATGTCTAATTACTAAAAGGGCACACGTCCACTATATTTGAAATATAAAAATTTTACAGGAGAGAGATAAAACTAAATATTTCCTTAATGGAATGGAAGTACATATTGATTTAGTTTTTTTTTGTTTCTTAATTAGGTGTTTAGGTATTTTAACACAAAAACTTTATATATTTTTCAATATATCAAGAGAAATAACATAAAAAAAACCATGGACATGTTCCCTTTTAGTACTCAATCATATTTCAAGTGGACATATGCCCTTTTAGTACCTACTAAGAAGAAGACTCAAAAAATAAAAGACAATAAATTGCGTATATTACTTTTATTTAGCACTTAAAATAATTAATTTTACTCCACAGGCCAACTGTAAATGGTTTCCCAGTAGTCTGTATGCTCAGCAGGGATGTATTCTTTCAAAGTTTTTAAATCAGCCATTTTTTTACTAGATATAGGAACTGGACCTGTATATTTTTTTTGAATAGGCAGAGTGGTAGGCTGTTTGTTCGTTTTTCGCAACTCAAATGTTGCTGACGTAAATCCATCAATAAATTCTCTGGCTACAACACAATGCGGAGCTTCTGCACTGAATTGAAAGTGATGGTATTTCGAGATCATGAATTTTTCCTTCAGTTCTCCACGCTGTGCAGTTTTTGATAATTTTGTTTTATAATAATACTGTGGAAACCAGTCCTGAAAGTTGTAGACAACCTCTTGTTGTGGAGTATAAACTACAAATTTTTCTTTTATTTCTGTACACTTCATAATAACGTTGACGTTTTGTAGGGTGCGTTCAAAAATTACTTGTTAAAAAGGCTCATGTCCATGGACAAGTGCCCGTTTAGGACTAAACAGTATATTTATAGGTATGTAACTCTATGGGCAAAGATCGGACTTGAACCGTTCTGACACAAAACGATGTGTTTAGGTCTTGCCAAACCATATAGAACATAAAAAAAAATTGATTAAAAATGTGACATGTGCCCTTTTAGTAATTAGACATTCAACTGCTATCGCCGCCTTCACCATCTCGCCTTGTTCGACATTCTGGAAGATCCTAGTTCCTGGGTACGACTTTAGTATCTTTTGGGCCCCAACGTATGGTTCTTGTATGAGAATCACCGCTGCCTTACATTTAGCGGCCTCGATGAAGACCTCGTCCGTCGCCAACCGCTTCTTTCTGAGGTTTGCTTGAATGATCTTGTAAAGGACGCCCTCAGCAATACGCCACGGTGGATCTCGCTAGTGCTTCCCACTTGCGCCTCACCGGGCATTCGTTGCTGAAGGCGCCATGATCACTCTTTGCAGCCTTAGTCTTTGTGCAGTTGACACAGCAGGGGGTGACGTCACTCAGCCAGTCAGGGCACCCCGACTTCAGATGTGCTCCACCGCAGTGGCTGCACACATCGACTGCCTCGGTGCAGAATCGCCTTCCGTGTCCGTACCCTAGGCAGCGCGAGCACTGTACTAGAGGGGATTGGTCGGCGACTCTGATCAGCTCTGACAGCTGCCCGGTCTCATTCGCGAAGCGAAAACTCAGACGAGACTCGCTTGGCGAATGGAACCATCGCTACATTAGTGCAAAGCAAGGAGCTGTCACGAGAACCTTCTTCCCAAACGCTATCAGGGCACACAAAGTACTCAAACACATAGACTTAACCCCCACCACAGTCCAACTTTTCACAGGACACGGCGGGTTCTCCTCATTCTTGCATCGGTTCAAGTGTAAGGAGAGTCCGTCGTGCCTCTGCGATCCCGATGTCGAGGAAGACGTCCTGCATTTGATCTGTGACTGCCCCAGATTCGGAGCAGTACGCACGGATACTGAAATAGCAATAGGAATAGATATAAATATAAGTAATTTGTCATTAATAATAGATAGTAAAGATAGTAGAAATAAGTTTTTAGATTATTGTTGTAAAATAGTTAATGTAGCACGTAAAATGAATAAGTAGCAATAAGGAAACACAATTGTTTAATATTAGTTTATACAATTTGTGTCCGTATTAAATGTATTAGTAGATAAGAAAACATGTAAAAATATAATAAATAAAAAGCCTTGTTATTTTAGCCATAAGTAAGATGTAAAATATTAAATATTAAATACCCTTGTTGTTTTTCCCTCTATAAAATAAAAAGTAGGTAGAGTAAACCAGCAAGAAAGTGGATGGACACAAGAAAGATCACGTGTGAGGAATGAAAGTGCGAGAAGCATTAAAGCGAGAACTTGTATGCAAGAGTTGTGCAAAAAATGTGCCTGGCAACGCCAGGGGAATTAGAAAAAAAAAAAAAAAAAAAAAAAACCTAACCTAACCTAACCTAACCAGGTTCAGGTCAGCAGGTGTCCGTTCTGTGTGCGGATAGCTTTGGTGATCTCCTCGTCTGTATGGCATTGGAGAACCCCATAGAGGATGACAAGAGGGTCTTTGTTTTTTATGTCCTCTATGTTTAACTGCCCTTACTTTTCAGCTATTCTTTTATTTTTCTCAGCTCTTCTTCGTTCTTACATCCCACTATTATTTTCCTGTCCTTTGCCTTCCTTATCTTATCAATCCTTGTCCCTTCCTCCGTTGCATTAACCACCTTCCTGATCCTTTCGAAGACCTGGTCCCCTGTCTCGTGGTCGTCTTTTGACGAAACTATTATTGAGTGCATGGCGGTGTTGTCAAGAGGCTGCCTAACTGGAGAGCTCGCTGTTACGCTTGCATAGGAGCCTCTGTTTGTGTGCGACTCCTGTTGCTTCTTTATTGTTTCCGCCAGCCTCTCCATTTCCTTCCTATGGTCCTGCATGCTCATCTATTTTCCTAATTATTTCGTCATCTTTCTCAATCCTTTCTATTCTCTTTTCCTCTCTATCCCTGTCCTTTTCGGTCGTTATCTCTTCCGCCTTCGGTGGTTCTTTTCCTTGCTGCCTTAGATTTCCTGGGTCGCTTGCTTTCTTCTGTCCTGTTCCCTTGATACCGTCCGTTTCTTTGACTAGGTGGTAGAGCCTGTCGATGAGGTGTGCAACTTCTGTCTTAATCTCCGTCTTGAGGTTTCTAGCGTTGTTTAGGCAAATTTTCGCCTTTGTTACGCAGGCGGTCTTCTGCCAGCCGGTCTACGCTCTTTGTATTTTGTTGTGGTGAGCAGGCCGCGGTCTCCGTCGTCGTCTCGAGGGTCTGTGCTTTGATCTCTTGCGAGAGTGTTTTTGGTTTTTGCGGTTCAGCAGGGGTGCTTTTGTTCGGTGAATTTTAAGTTTTTGTGCTTGTATCGGACTTTCCTGCTTCCCGTTCGCCTATGCTCTTCCTTACTTTGGAAGGGCCTTTGGGTGAACGCAAGGCTTCCTTTTGGGTGGGGTCTACCAGGAAAGTGCTATCGTGCGTCATTTTGGGGCTCGAGGCGGTCTCGTTGAGAGTTTTTGCGCCCTTTGCCGGAGTGCGGAAGCCGAACATATTGAGTTGTGCAAATGCCAAGGGATCGTGTCAAGTGTAAAATTTTTTTTGTAAAGGTTTGTATAAGTTTTAAATATTTATTTTCCTAAGTCTATGTGTATAGTATGTTAATTATGTTTTTGTTTCATGGTTAGGTTAGGTTAGGTTAGGTTAGGTTAGGTTAGGTTAGGTTGGGGAACCCCCCACAGTGCTTGCTTCCACGTAGCGTTCCCCGGGCAACGACCTGGTCCTGTCACCGTAACAGAGTGGCAGGCCAGTGATCGGCGAAAGTGCACTGTGCGTTGAAGACTTTTTTTGCGGACTCTTCAACACTTGCGGCGGCTATGCCTAAGCTACCATCGCGGGACGCCTCCGGGCGGTTCTTAAAAGGCCCTTGTCAGGGCCAACCAAAAGGCCCTTCTCAGGGCCAACCAAAAGGCCCTTCTCAGGGCCAATCAAAAGGCCCTTCTCAGGGCCAAACCAAAGGCCCTTCTCAGGGCCAAACCAAAGGCCCTTCTCAGGGCCACGCCGGCGATGCCAGTATGGCGTCGGAGGTTTGCCGCCCATCACCGGGTAGCATGTTCCGCAGGCTGTCGGTCGACGTGTTGTCGGACTCCGACAACGAGTCGCTCGTTCCAGAGTCGGACGGAAGTTCGGCGATGGAAGCCGAAAGTCGCTTACAAAAGCGGAAGCGATCCTTCCTGAAGGACGGCGGCGAAGGCTCCTCGGACTCCACGAGGAGTGCTAAGCCAAAAAAGAAGGCGAAGGCCAAAAAGCCTTCCACTGTGGTGGACACCCACGACGTGGGTCTGGCGGACGCCCAACGTCAGTTGGACCTCGCACGAAGGGCTCAGTTCCAGGAAGACCTGGAAGAGAGGGTCGCCGCGAAGGAGATGCAGGCGCAGGCCGCCCGGGCTAAGTCCGGGTACGGTGCGTCTAGCGTCTTATACGCGGACCACTCGCTGGCCGAGCTGGAGCGCATGGCGCAGGAGGACGAAGAGGAGATCAGGGTGGTCGCCTCTAAGTCCTCCAATCTAAAAGGGACATTCCAAAAGTCCCTTAAATGCAGGGCCGCCAGCATGGGTGGCATCGTCCGGGAGCTGGTGCAACGCACAGCCACCGACGAGACGCGGCAACTGCAGGCGAAGTTAGATCGCCTGCAGTCGGAGGTCAGCCAGCTGCATAAGAAGCTGGCTGAGGTCACGGCCCAGCCAACCCAAGCTGAGCCGAGACCTGCGGTGGAGGGCCCTTCCTCCTCTTCCAACCTTGAGGATGTCATCCGCAAGGTTGTGATGGAGGAAAGGGCATTTACGAGAGCCTGCCTCGCTGGCATCGAGGACAGGCTCTTGCCCGATAAGCGCCTCCGACCGCCCCTCGCGGCGGACAAGAGGCCGTGCGAGCCTGGGCCATCCTCCCAAAGGGAGGACGCCCTTCTCCCTTCCACCACCCCGTCCACCCAGCCGTGGACGAAGGTGGTCAAAAAGGGGAAGGGCAAGGCCAAGAAGGCGAGAGCGGCCGCCGCCCCTGCTTCCCCAGCCAACATCTCCCCTCCCTGCCCGTCCCAGACGACCGGCAAGGGGAAGGGGAAGGGGAAGGGGCAAAAGTCGGCCCCTAAGCCCGCCACCGCTGCTCCGGCAGCTAAAAGGGCCCCTGCCGGTGGGAGAAAAACCCTAGTTTCTCCCAAAACCGCGGCCGTCGTGGTGACGCTCACCGCGGAGGCTGCGGAGCGTGGTGAGACGTACGAGTCCGTGCTGAAACGGGCTCGTACCAACGCCGATCCCACCAAGTTGGGAATCGGCGCCATCACGTGCCGCCAGACCCAAGCCGGGGCTCGTATTTTCGAGTTCCCGGGGGCCCAGGGCGGCACCAACGCTGACCTCTTCGCAACGAAGTTGCAAGAGGTCATCGCGGACGCGGCCAAGGTGGTAAGGCCCGTCAAGTCGGCGGCCCTCGAGGTGACCAATCTGGACGATTCGGTCACCAAAGAGGAGGTCGTGGCGGCGCTCGCAGCAATAGGGGGCTGCAACACCGCAGCGGTACAGGGTCGGGCTATCAGGCCCGGCCGCGGCGGCATGGGCACAATCCGCCTGGAGTGCCCGGTCACCGCAGCTAAGGCCGTCCTTGCCAAGGGACGGCTTGCCGTCGGGTTTGGGTCGTGTGTGGTCCGAGCACTTGGTGAGCAGCCTTTGCGCTGCTACAAGTGCTTCGGAATCGGCCACACACGGGCCCTCTGTCCGTCCAAGGTGGACAGGTCGGACGCCTGTTACCGCTGCGGTAAGGAGGGGCACATGTCCGCCTCCTGCACGGCCGCCAAGCCGCACTGCGCGGTGTGCGCCGCCAGTGGCCGCCCGGCGGACCACGTGATGAGGGGGAGGAACTGCAATCCTCCCCCAAAGAAGGGCAAAGCGCAGGCGCCGTCCCAGCCTGCCGCTACCACCGTCGTCCCTGAGGCTGGGACCTCGGTGGCCGACGAGGGGGGTGCGATGTCCAAATGATGGATAGGTCCGGACATCGCATCCTACAGGCGAATACTAACCACTGTAAAGCAGCCCAGGACCTGCTGATGCAGGCCCTGGCTGAGTGGTTAGTAGACGTTGCGGTGGTCGCCGAGCCGTACTCTGTCCCTGGCCGTTGGCTGGGTGATCGGGACGGCTCGGTGGCGTTGGTGTCGCGGTCTTCCACGGACTCCCCTCCCCTCTCGCTCTTAGAGAGGGGACCGGGATACGTGGCCGCCGCGTGGGGAGAAATAGCCCTGGTGGGGGTCTATTTCTCCCCTAACCGCCCTTTACAGGACTTCGAGGATTTTCTCGAAGTCCTGACCGCAGTAGTCGGTAGGGCGGCGCCGCGCCAGGTCGCCGTATTGGGCGACCTGAACGCCAAGTCGGCGGCCTGGGGCAACCGGGCCACCTCTTGCAACGTCCGCGGGCGGGCCGTCGAATTTTGGGCGGCCTCGTCGGGCGTGTCCCTCCTAAATAGAGGGACGGCCCACACGTGTGTGCGGCAACGGGGAGGGACGGTGGTGGACGTGTCGTTCGCCACCCCCGCACTTGCCGCCCGCGTCGTCGGCTGGCGGGTGGAAACGGTGGAGACCTTGTCGGACCACCGATACGTGCGGTTCGACATCGTCTCCACCCAGAGCCCCCGGGGGATGGCCCGCTCGGGCCAGTCCCCCTTTCCACGGTGGGCTCAGATCCACCTGGACGGAGGGGCGGCCAAGGAGGCGGCGTTCGTCCAGGACTGGCTCACGCCTCCTATCAATGTCCTGGACGTCGACGCCTCGGCGGTCCGACTGCGGGAGTCCCTGACCGAGGTGTGCAACTCCAGCATGCCTCGGTCTCGCCGCCCACCTCCCCGACGCGCCGTCTATTGGTGGTCGGAGGAGCTGGCGGGGCTCCGGGCCGCCTGCGTGGTGGCCAGGAGGGCCTACACGCGGAGTCGACGGCGGAACGTGCGGGACGCGTCGAACGAGGACCTTCTCTACGCCTCGTACGTAGAGGCAAAGAAGGTCCTCAAGGCGGCTATGTTCGCCGCCGACGACGCGGCGAGGGCCGAAATGCTAGAGGGTCTCGACAGAGACCCGTACGGGAGACCGTATAAGGCGGCGCGGAATAAACTGCGCCCCTTCGGTCCCCCGCTAGCAGAGACCCTCGAGCCGGCGTTGCTGGATGGGGTGGTTCGGTCCTTGTTTCCAACAGGGACCAACTTCACCCCTCCAGTGATGGACCCCCCGCGGGAGGCGGCTCCGCCGGCGGAGGAGGTCCCTCCGGTCACGGGGGCGGGGTTTGGCGCGGCGACGCTTCGCCTCCGCGCCAAGAAAACCGCCCCCGGGCCGGACGGCGTCCCCGCAAGGGTGGTGGCCATTGCGGCCACCCAAATGGCGGACAGGTTTCGGGACCTCTTCAGCGCGTGTTTCACGGCTGGGAGGTTCCCGAAAGCCTGGAAGGAGGGGCAACTGTGCCTCCTCCGTAAGGAGAGACGACCGGCAGACTCCCCCTCGGCATACCGACCCATCGTTCTGCTCGATGAGGTCGGTAAACTGTTCGAGGGGATCGTCGCCGGTCGGCTGAATGGCCTCCTGCGGGGGGTTGGGCCAAACCTGTCGGACGCCCAATTCGGTTTCCGAGTTGGGCGTTCGACAGTGGACGCGCTGGCCCGGCTGAAGGGCCAGGTGAGGGAGGCCGTGGAGTCTGGGGACGGAGTGTTGGCTGTGTCATTTGACATAGCCAACGCGTTCAATTCCGTCCCCCACTCCACGATCTTGGAGGCACTCCGGTACCACGGAGTGCCTTCATACTTGCGGGCCCTCTTGGCCAGCTACTTGGAGGACCGAGCGGTCCTCCTCGTAGACAAGGCTGGCCAAGTCCGGAGGTACGGCGCGGAGTCTGGTGTTCCACAGGGGTCGGTCCTAGGACCACTCCTGTGGAACATCGGCTTCGACTGGCTCCTGCGGGGATCCCTCCTCCCGGGCACGAGTGTCATCTGCTACGCGGATGACACTCTCCTCACTGCCCGGGGGAGGGATTTTAGGGAGGCGGCCAGTTTGGCCTCGGCTGGCGGATCCTTGGTCGCGGGAAGGATCCGCCGCCTCGGGTTGGGGGTTGCGCTGCACAAGACCGAGGCCGTGTTCTTCCACGGGCCTCGGCAGCGCATCCCTCTTGACGCCCACATCGTCGTGGAGGGCGTCAGGATCGGGGTGAGGACCCAGATGAAATATCTGGGCCTCACCCTGGACAGCAGGTGGCGCTTCGGCCCGCACTTCAGCGGGTTGTCAGCGCGCCTGCTGAAGGCGGCGAACGCCCTCTCGTGGCTCCTCCCAAACCTGGGAGGGCCGAAGGCGAGATGCCGGCATTTGTATGCCGGCATCTTGAAGAGCATGGCCCTTTACGGGGCCCCCATCTGGGCGGACTCCCTCCACAGGAGGGAGAATGCGACCGCCATCCGCAGGCCCCAAAGGGCCATTGCACTGCGGGTGGCGAGAGCCTACCGCTCGGTGGGCTTTGCGGTAGCGTGCGCTCTGGCCGGCACCCCGCCTTGGGAATTCGAGGCGTGGGTGCTCGCCAGAGTGTACGAGTGGACGGCGGGGCGCAGGGCGCTCGGGGAGTGCCCTGCCCCAGAAGAGCGGGAGGCCGTCCGCAGAGAGGCGAGGGACGCAACCGTCCAACATTGGACGGAGGCCCTCGCCACCGCAGCCTTTGGCCGCAGAACGTTGGACGCGCTCGGGCCAGTCCTGCAGGACTGGCTCGGGCGGTCCCACGGTTTCCTTTCTTTCCGTCTGGTGCAGGTGCTATCCGGGCATGGCGTCTTCGGATCGTGCCTGCATCGGATCGGAAGAGAGGAGACCCCGGCCTGCCACGATTGTGGCGCGGCGGTGGACACGGCGCAGCACACCCTGGAGGTGTGTGCGTCGTGGTCTGGGCCGCGCCGCCAATTGATGGCGGTGGTCGGGCAGGACCTCTCGCTGCCCAGCGTGGTTTTAGCCATGCTGGGAAGCGAGGAGTCCTGGGCTGCGGTGGCCTCCTTTTGCGAGGAAGTAATTTCGCAAAAGGAGGCGACGGAGCGGGCGCGGGAGGAAGACCCTCTCGCAGCGCCACTCCGCAGGCGACGAACGGGTCGGAGAAGGCGATTGCACGACAATCGTCTTCCCCCTCCTGGTGGAGGATAGCGGGAGACAGGCGCGGGGGCGTCTTCTCCCGCATTGCACGTATCCTCCACTTCCGCCGGGTGGGAATGACCGCGAGCACTCGCGGCTATTCTCGGGCCCCTCACCCAGGGTGGGGAGGGGGGTGAAGGGCTCGCCGTAAAGGCGGGCGGTCGTCGGCGGGGGGCTGGATGGAAAGGCTGTGCCGGATTCCCAGTTCCCCTCCATATAGGCGATGCGGGAGTGCCGCTGGGTCGTTTAGTGGGTATACCGGTGGGGAGCACCGGGAGTCCCACATAACCCTTCCGTCCCCCGACGGGAGGGTATGCATAAAGCATTTTTCCCAGCGTCAAAAAAAAAAAAAAAAAAAAAAAAAAAAAAAAAAAAAAAAAAAAAAAAAAAAAAAAAAGGTTCTCCCCCTCGGCGTACCGACCCATCGTTCTGCTCGATGAGGTCGGTAAACTGTTCGAGGGGATCGTCGCCGGTCGGCTGAATGGCCTCCTGCGGGGGGTTGGGCCGAACCTGTCGGACGCCCAATTCGGTTTCCGAGTTGGGCGTTCGACAGTGGACGCGCTGGCCCGGCTGAAGGGCCAGGTGAGGGAGGCCGTGGAGTCTGGGGACGGGGTGTTGGCTGTGTCATTTGACATAGCCAACGCGTTCAATTCCGTCCCCCACTCCACGATCTTGGAGGCACTCCGGTACCACGGAGTGCCTTCATACTTGCGGGCCCTCTTGGCCAGCTACTTGGAGGACCGAGCGGTCCTCCTCGTAGACAAGGCTGGCCAAGTCCGGAGGTACGGCGCGGAGTCTGGTGTTCCACAGGGGTCGGTCCTAGGACCACTCCTGTGGAACATCGGCTTCGACTGGCTCCTGCGGGGATCCCTCCTCCCGGGCACGAGTGTCATCAGCTACGCGGATGACACTCTCCTCACTGCCCGGGGGAGGGATTTTAGGGAGGCGGCCAGTTTGGCCTCGGCTGGCGGATCCTTGGTCGCGGGAAGGATCCGCCGCCTCGGGTTGGGGGTTGCGCTGCACAAGACCGAGGCCGTGTTCTTCCACGGGCCTCGGCAGCGCATCCCTCTTGACGCCCACATCGTCGTGGAGGGCGTCAGGATCGGGGTGAGGACCCAGATGAAATATCTGGGCCTCACCCTGGACAGCAGGTGGCGCTTCGGCCCGCACTTCAGCGGGTTGTCAGCGCGCCTGCTGAAGGCGGCGAACGCCCTCTCGTGGCTCCTCCCAAACCTGGGAGGGCCGAAGGCGAGATGCCGGCATTTGTATGCCGGCATCTTGAAGAGCATGGCCCTTTACGGGGCCCCCATCTGGGCGGACTCCCTCCACAGGAGGGAGAATGCGACCGCCATCCGCAGGCCCCAAAGGGCCATTGCACTGCGGGTGGCGAGAGCCTACCGCTCGGTGGGCTTTGCGGTAGCGTGCGCTCTGGCCGGCACCCCGCCTTGGGAATTCGAGGCGTGGGTGCTCGCCAGAGTGTACGAGTGGACGGCGGGGCGCAGGGCGCTCGGGGAGTGCCCTGCCCCAGAAGAGCGGGAGGCCGTCCGCAGAGAGGCGAGGGACGCAACCGTCCAACATTGGACGGAGGCCCTCGCCACCGCAGCCTTTGGCCGCAGAACGTTGGACGCGCTCGGGCCAGTCCTGCAGGACTGGCTCGGGCGGTCCCACGGTTTCCTTTCTTTCCGTCTGGTGCAGGTGCTATCCGGGCATGGCGTCTTCGGATTGTGCCTGCATCGGATCGGAAGAGAGGAGACCCCGGCCTGCCACGATTGTGGCGCGGCGGTGGACACGGCGCAGCACACCCTGGAGGTGTGTGCGTCGTGGTCTGGGCCGCGCCGCCAATTGATGGCGGTGGTCGGGCAGGACCTCTCGCTGCCCAGCACAGCCATGCTGGGAAGCGAGGAGTCCTGGGCTGCGGTGGCCTCCTTTTGCGAGGAAGTAATTTCGCAAAAGGAGGCGACGGAGCGGGCGCGGGAGGAAGACCCTCTCGCAGCGCCACTCCGCAGGCGACGAACGGGTCGGAGAAGGCGATTGCACGACAATCGTCTTCCCCCTCCTGGTGGAGGATAGCGGGAGACAGGCGCGGGGGCGTCTTCTCCCGCATTGCACGTATCCTCCACTTCCGCCGGGTGGGAATGACCGCGAGCACTCGCGGCTATTCTCGGGCCCCTCTCCCAGGGTGGGGAGGGGGGTGAAGGGCTCGCCGTAAAGGCGGGCGGTCGTCGGCGGGGGGCTGGATGGAAAGGCTGTGCCGGATTCCCAGTTCCCCTCCATATAGGCGATGCGGGAGTGCCGCTGGGTCGTTTAGTGGGTATACCGGTGGGGATCACCGGGAGTCCCACATAACCCTTCCGTCCCCCGACGGGAGGGTATGCATAAAGCATTTTTCCCAGCGTCAAAAAAAAAAAAAAAAAAAAAAGGTTAGGTTAGGTTAGGTTAGGTTAGGTTAGGTTGACGAGTTTTGGAGGTCTGACCCGGTGTATTAACTGCCTTAGCGATCAGCCTATGTGAGCTACAGCGAAGTTTAATACATCGTAAGTTGCGGATTCACGAGGCGCACACGGCTGTGAAAACGCTGTGTCGCTGAGTGTTTTGCGGACCAAGATATTGCAATAAGAAGCGGAAAGTTACAAGTCGGGATTTTTTGATTGAAAAACGGTTTGTTTACCTTTTTCAATCGAAAAAAAGTCGGCTTTGCGGCTATCGTTCTACGCACTTTTTTAGGTTAGGACATAGCGGCAATAGTCAATTTTCGCGTAGGCTAGGTCCGGTTGCTTTTCTTCGCAGGGTTTGGAAGTAATCGGATTTTTAGTGATTTTAGGTAAAATTATAGAAAAAAATTTGCACAAAAAAGTCGGCAAAGTTCGTGAGCGAATATCTAGGTTGTGGTTTACCCCTACGGTCTCAGTAGGGGTGCCAGGGGATAGAAGACTTCATCCCCTATTAGTTGTTATTTTTGGCACCCGGCTACGTTAGCGGGAAGTCAGCCAAAAAAATTTTTCAAAAAGTGTCCTGAGGGACCGGATTGCTATTCGGTTTTTTAGGCGCTTTTTGAAATTTGTATGGGATTTCTCCAAGCCGACTCCCCCTTGACCGTTTTTTAACCAAACTCTGTTTGGGGTGTTAACTTCGGCTGGGGTGGTCGGACTTGGTCCAAATTTGGCTGAGACGTTGGCGGGGCCATAATGGCCACGTCTGAAGAGGGGGGGGGGTTCCCACCGCAAGTGGGACGAAAGATTTTTGGATTCTTCCTCTGAATCCGAGGAAGAATTCACAGAGGCCATTGAGATGCCTTCTCAGCCCCAGAAGAGGGGGCATGTTGACCAGGCGGATGACGCAAGGCCCGATAATGGGCCTAAGGTTGGAACAGCTCGGAGGGGCAAGCCCAAGGGGGCCTACGCGGGGATGGCGTCGGCAAGAGGTAAGCTCCGAGGTGAGGAGACTTACCTCAGCTCCGACACAGATGTCGCCACCGGCCCCTCCCTGTATAGGAAGGACTTCCCGCAGCTCCGCTCCAAGGGAACAATGGGGAGTGGGGGAAATACCTCCCCAACAAGAAAGAAGTCGACGGCCCCGTCTGAGGTTCTCCTCTCATCAGACCCGGTGGAGGCCACCAAACAGGCGGCATGTGAAATAATGGAGGGGGCCCGCAAGTCGGGCAACTTGAAGGGTAAAGTGTGGGGCAATATGAACCGGGCCTGCCGCACCATACTAAGTGCCATGGAGGAACTTGACGCCTCCAGATCAGAGAGCGAGGAGATCCGCATCCTGAAGGCGGACAACAAGAGAATGCGGGAACAACTCGCTCTCTGCACAGCGGAGCTCAAGGCCCTGAGAATGGCCTTCTCAGAGCGCCAGGCCCCGGCCCCGCAGCCGGCGCGTGAGACCCCGGCCCCTAGGGCCCCCCCGCCGACACAATCCGCCGCTGCGGATTTGGCGGAACTGCTGGACAGCATGAAGCGCGACTTGACGGTCTCCCTCGGTAACATGCTTAATGCAAGAATCGAGGAGATTGCCAGTCGCCTTCCTCCCGCACCAATAATCCGCCCCCCGCTAGCGGCGGATAAAAAGAAGGAGGCCCCACCGGCCTTAACGAGAGAAGTTGCCTCCGAGCCCGAGAGCAGGGCCAGGCTTGGGGACGGCAGGCCGAAAAGGGCCACCAAAAAAGCGGCCCCGGTGGCCCCGGAAACCACCGCCCCGGCAGCCAAGACTGCCCCGGCAACCAAGCCTGCCCCAGCAGCCAGGCCTGCCCCGGCAGGCAAGCCTGCCCCAGCAGTGGAGACTGCACCTGTGCCCCCGGGCGAGACATGGGCCCAGGTAGCAAGCAAAAAGAAGAGGAAGGGAAAGGGAAAGGCTACGGCCACTCCCCCACCCCCCCCGCCGCACAAGAATAAAGCGGCACCAAAGAAGAAGGGTAAGGGTCTGGAAGTCCCCAAGACGGCAGCGGTGGTAATCACCATGCGGAAGGGCGTTACCACCGACACCACGCTGCAGGCTGTCATGGCCAAGGCCATTAATGGCATAAGCTTGGAGGAGATAGGCCTGCAGCATGTCAGGGTCAGGAACTCGGTGACGGGGGGCCGAGTCATTGAGGTCCCTGGAGCAGATAGCGGAAGGGCGGCGGACAGCCTCGCAGAAAAGCTGCTGGGGCTTGTGGGCGACGTGGCCCATGTAAGCCGCCCGGAGAAAATGGCCGCTATCGAGGTCGCCGGCCTAGACGAGTCGGCGACAAGGGAGACCCTGGCGGCTGCCGTCGCCAAGGCGGGGGGATGCGCCGAGGCGCACGTTAAGGTGGGGGGCATTCGCCCCACATACTATGACGGTAGTGGGGTGGCCCTCGTGCAATGCCGGTGGGAAGTGCAAAAGCCCTCCTCAAGCGTGGTCAGATCCTGGTAGGCTGGTCGTCTGCCCGGATTAACTCCGTCGGACCAGCACCCATGCGGTGCTACAAATGCATGGGTGTCGGCCACGCGCGCGAGCTGTGCCCCTCAAAGGTGGACCGGGGCCAGATGTGTTACCGGTGCGGCGCAGAGGGGCACAAAGCAGCCGAATGCTGGGAGGAAAAAGTACGGTGCGCAGTATGCCACCATGCAGGCCTCCCAGCCGACCACGTAATGAGGGGACCAAAATGCTCCCCACCGGAGACAAAGGGAAGAGAGGCGAGGCCGAGACCCACCCGCCCCACCCGACCCCCTCCAGCCGAAACAGCCGCCAGCCGGCACCAAGAGGACAACAGGATGGACGTCTAAATGTCAGCACACCAGCATCTAGACGTCCTGCAGATAAACGCCAACCACTCCGCCAGAGCACAGGATCTGCTCATGCAGGCCATGGCGGAGTGGGCAATTGGCGTTACGGTGGTAGCGGAGCCCTACTTCATCCCCCCCCAACCAAATTGGGTAGGGGATACCGACGGAGTAGTGGCGATCGTGGTGCCGGCGATGGGGGATCTCCCCCCCTTATCAAGGATCGAGGGTGGCCCAGGATTCGTGGCGGCCAGATGGGGGAACGACACGGTGTTGGTGGCCGTGTACTTCTCCCCCAATAGGCCGCTTCGGGAGTTCGACACGTTCCTGGGGATCTTAGGGGGGGTGGTCCGGAGGGCTGCCCCGAGGCAGGTTATGGTCCTGGGGGACCTCAACGCCAAAAGTTCGGCATGGGGTTCCCCCATTACGGACCATAGGGGTACGGCTCTTGGGGATTGGGTGACGGCAACGGAACTCATGGTCCTAAACCAGGGCACCGCGGATACCTGCGTGCGGCGGCAGGGGGGGTCAATCGTGGACGTCACGTTCGCGACCCCTGCCATAGCTGCACGCGTTACGGATTGGCGTGTCCTGGAGGATGTGGAGACCCTCTCAGATCACCGGTACATCAGGATGAGGGTCTCCACAGCGGGGGTTCCACCGGCGCCCATCACGGGCAGTGGCAGGAGGGGGCGCAAGTTCCCCAAGTGGTCCCTGGTCCATTTGGACAGGGACAAGGCGAACGAGGCGGCCATGTTGGAGGAGTGGTGTGCTGCCCCACCCGTAACCCTCGGAGTTGAAGAAAGGGCGGCACAGTTCCGCGTCGCACTACAGAAGGTGTGCGACGCGGCCATGCCTCGGGTTGGTCGCCGTTTCGCCCGTAAGAGTGTATACTGGTGGTCCGCAGAAATTGCGGCCCTGCGGTCCACCAGTAACAGTGCCCGCCGCGCCTTCCAACACTGTAGGCGCAGACGGCACACTGCAGAAGAGGAAGAAGGGCTCCACAGGGCCCTCAAAGAGGCTAAGAAGGCCCTCCAGGTGGCGATTGCCAAGGCCAAGGACGAAGCTCACGAGTCGTTCTTGGCCACCCTGGACAGGGACCCATGGGGGCGGCCGTACAAGGTGGTGCGTAACAAAATGCGCACCGCTCCCCCCATGGACTCCCTGGAGCCCGAACTCCTCCAGAGGGTAGTCGAGGGGCTGTTTCCGCCAGCCCCCTTGATCTCTCCCCCGTCGATGGTCGACCCCACAATGGAACTGGAGGCCGAGCTCGTCGTTCAACCAATAGGTGACGACGAGTTCGAGCGAGTGACAGACCGACTGCAAAAAAGCCCCAGGCCCGGACGGCGTTCCCGGTCGCGTCCTCGCAGTCGCCCTGGAACACCTTGGGGACCGACTCAGGCACGTCATGGATGACTGCCTGAGAGAGGGAAGGTTCCCGAGGGTGTGGAAGGAGGGGCGACTATGCTTCCTCCGTAAAGAGGGTCGGCCGCCGGATTGCCCTTCCGCCTATCGCCCCATAGTGCTGCTGGATGAGGCCGGAAAAGCGTTTGAACGCATCCTGGCCTCCCGGATCCTGCAGCACCTGGAGACCGCCGGCCCGAACGTCTCTGACAGACAATTCGGGTTCCGGGAAGGGCGGTCCACGCTCGACGCGCTGAAGTCACTGAGGGACTTCTGTGAGCACGCGTCGAGCAGGGGGGAGGGTGTCATCGCGGTGTCACTAGACATCGCAAACGCATTTGGCACCCTCCCCTATGGGGTGATCAGTGAGGCACTTCGATACCATGAAGTGCCTCACTACCTGAGGCGGATTGTTGAGCACTACCTAACCGAGAGGGTAGTGCTCTGGGAAAAGAAGGACGGGCAACGGGGGGAGAGAGAGATGGCCTGCGGCGTGCCCCAGGGTTCCGTGCTCGGTCCACTTCTATGGAACCTGGGGTACGACTGGGCAATCCGGGGGGAGCTGCTTCCGCGCACACTCGTCGTCTGCTACGCGGACGACACAATGGTGGCTGTGCGCGGGACCGACAAGCGCGAGACTTCCCGGAGGGCGGAAGTGGCGGCCGAGCTGGCGATTGAACGGATCGCCAGGCTCGGCCTAAAGGTGAGCCTCCCGAAGACTGAGGCTATAGTTTTCGGGGGGCGCGGGTGGAATCTGCCCGCGAGTGCGTCGCTCACCCTGGAAGGTGGAGCGGTCCAAATAAAGCCCCATATTAAATATCTGGGGCTAATATTGGACCGCAAGTGGGATTTCGGGGAGCATTTCTCGAGACTAGCTCCCCGAATCGTGGGCGCCGCATCGGCGCTGGGCAGACTTCTGCCCAATGTAGGAGGGCCGGGTTCCTTGTGCCGGCGGCTATATGCCGGCGTGACAAGGAGCATGGCCCTCTATGGGGCCCCAATATGGGCGGACAAGCTGTCCGCCCGAAATAGGGCCCTGCTGCGGAGGCCACAACGGGTCGTGGCCCTCAGGATGGTAAGGGCCTATATGACGGTGGCCCACGCGGCGGCCTGCCTACTCGCGTGCACCCCCCCCGTGGGAGCTAGACGCAGAGGTGCACGCAGAGACCTACCAACGTAGGTCCAGGGTCCGGACAACAGGCGAACGCCCGGACCCCGAGGAGATGGCAGCCTCCCGTCGCGCGACGGAGCGCCGACTGCGGGACCGATGGAAGGCCCAACTGGAGGTCGCCCCTTATGGTGTCCGTACTATAGAGGCGATCCTCCCAACGGCCGACCTTTGGCTGAAGAGGGCAGTCGGCGCGACCTCGTACCGGCTCGTGCAGGTACTGACCGGGCATGGGTGCTTCGGTCACTACCTGCACAAAATAGGAAGAGAGCCGGCCCCGCTGTGCCATGAGTGCGGAAGTCCCGACGACACCGCTCAGCACACCCTTGAGGTGTGCAGTCGTTGGGACGCGGAGCGTGGCCGCATGGCACGCACCATTCAGCGGGTGGACCTCTCGCTCCAAAGCATTGTTGCAGCAATGCTGAGCAACGAGAGGTCCTGGGAGGCGGTGGTCTCCTTCTGCGAAACAGTCATTTCGCAAAAGGAGACCGCTGAGCGGGAGCGCGAGGAAGATCCTCTCGCGCATCCTCTCCGGCGCAGACGGCTTGGGTTGAGAAGGCGGCGTTTTGCCGCAAGACTCAACCCATAGTGGCTGCAGGTGGAGGATGGGAGTCCTCTGCTTGCGGTGATTAGCCACTGAGCGGTCTGGGAGAGGGCCAAGCGCGCTCGGCCATCTCCCCTTCGGCGCGGGAAGCCCCGGTAACGGCTGGGGCGCCACCGGTGGACATCGTGGACTATGCCTTCGCGGGTTCCACGGTGTCCAACAAAACCGGCGAGAGGGCACGTCCGGGTGGTTTTTAGTGGGTAGCACTCCCTACCCCTCCTTATTCTGAGGAGGGAGAGGCGATGTGTAGTCCCACATAACCCTCCGACACTCCCATGTTCGGAGGGTATGCGTAAAGCATTTTCCACCTGGTCAACAAAAAAAAAAAAAAAAAAAAAAGGTTAGGTTAGGTTAGGTTGAGGTCTGACCCGGTGTATTAACTGCCTTAGCGATCAGCCTATGTGAGCTACAGCGAAGTTTAATACATCGTAAGTTGCGGATTCACGAGGCGCACACGGCTGTGAAAACGCTGTGTCGCTAAGTGTTTTGCGGACCAAGATATTGCAAAAAGAAGCGGAAAGTTACAAGTCGGGATTTTTTGATTGAAAAACGGTTTGTTTACCTTTTTCAATCGAAAAAAAGTCGGCTTTGCGGCTATCGTTCTACGCACTTTTTTAGGTTAAGACATAGCGGCAATAGTCAATTTTCGCGTAGGCTAGGTCCGGTTTCTTTTCTTCTCAGGGTTTGGAAGTAATCGGATTTTTAGTGATTTTAGGTAAAATTATAGAAATAAATTTGCACAAAAAAGTCGGCAAAGTTCGTGAGCAAATATCTAGGTTGTGGTTTACCCCTACGGTCTCAGTAGGGGTGCCAGGGGATAGAAGACTTCATCCCCTATTAGTTGGTATTTTTGGCACCCGGCTACGTTAACGGGAAGTCAGCCAAAAAAAATTTTTCAAAAAGTGTCCTGAGGGACCGGATTGCTATTCGGTTTTTTAGGCGCTTTTTGAAATTTGTATGGGATTTCTCCAAGCCGACTCCCCCTTGACCGTTTTCTAACCAAACTCTGTTTGGGGTGATAACTTCGGCTGGGGTGGTCGGATTTGGTCCAAACTTGGCAGGGACGTTGGCGGGGCCAGAATGGCCACGTCTGAAGAGGGGGGAGGTTTCCTCCGCAAGCGGGATGAAAGATTTTTAAGTTCTTCCTCCGAATCCGAGGAAGAAGGCCTCACAGAGGCTATCGAGATGACTTCCCAGCCCCAGAAAAGGGGGCATGTGGACCAGGTGGAAGACCTAAAGCCCGATAATGGGCCTAAGGTTGGATCAGCCCGGAGGGGCAAGCCCAAGGGGGCCTACGCGGGGATGGCGTTGGCAAGAGCTAAGCTCCGAGGTTCGGAGACTTACCTCAGCTCCGACACTGACGTCGCCGCCGGCCCCTCCTCGTATAGGAAGAACTTCCCGGAGCTCCGCCCCAAGGGGGTAATGAGGAATGGGGGAACATCCTCCCCCCCAAGAATGATTTCGCCGTCTGAGGCTTTCGTCTCGTTTGACCCGGTGGAGGCCACCAAACAGGCGGCTTTAGATATTATGGAGGGGGCCCGCAAGTCGGGCAACTTGAAGGGTGAGGTGTGGGGCACCATGAACCGGGCCTGCCGCACCATATTAAAGGCTATGGAGGACGTCAACGCCTCCAGGTCAGAGAGCGAGGAGATCCGCATCTTGAAGGCGGACAACAAGAGGATGCGGGAGCAACTCGCTCTCTGCACGGCGGAGTTCAAGGCCCTGAGAACCGCCGTCTCAGAGCGCCAGGCCCCGGCCCCACAGCAGGTGCGAGAGACTCCGGCCCCTAGGGCCCCCCCGCCGCCACAATCCGCCGCTGCGGAATTGGCGGAGATGCTGGAATGTATGAAGCGCGACTTGACGGTCTCCCTCGGCAACATGCTGAATGCAAGGATCGAGGAGATTGCCAGTCGCCTTCCCCCCGCGCCAATAATCCGCCCCCCGCTAGCGGCGGATAAAAAGAAGAAGGCCCCTACGGCCCCCATAAGAGAAGTTGCCTCCGAGCCTGAGAGCAGGGCCAGGCTCGGGGATGGCAGGCCGAAAAGGGCCGCAAAAAAAAAAGCGGCCCCGGCGGCCCCGGAGACCACCGCCCCGGCGGCCAAGACTGCCCCAGCAGCCAAGCCTGCCCCAGCAGCCAAGCCTGCCCCGGCGAGCAAGCCTGCCCCAGCAGCGGAGTTTGCACCTGGGCCCTCGGGCGAGACATGGGCCCAGGTAGCAAAGAAGAAGAAGAAGGGAAAAGGGAAAGCTACGGCCATTCCCCCACCCCCCCCCGCCGCCCAAGAAGAAAGCGGCACCAAAGCCGAAGGCACTAGAAGTCCCCAAGACGGCAGCGGTGGTAATTACCATGCGCAAGGACGTTGCCACCCACACCACGCTGCAGGCTGTCATGTCCAAGGCCATTAACGGCATAAGGTTGGAGGAGATAGGCCTGCAGCATGTCAGGGTCAGGAACTCGGTGACGGGGGGCCGAGTCATCGAGGTCCCTGGTACAGATAGCGGAAGGGCGGCGGACAGCCTCGCAGCAAAGCTGCAGGTCCTCGTGGGCGACGTTGCCCATGTAAGCCGCCCTGAAAAGATGGCCGCTATCGAGGTCGCCGGCCTAGACGAGTCGGCGACAAGGGAGACCCTGGCGGCTGCCGTCGCCAAGGCAGGGGAATGCGCCGAGGCGCACATTAAGGTGGGGGGCATTCGCCCTACATACTATAATGGTAGTGGGGTGGCCCTCGTGCAATGCCCGGTGGGAATTGCAAAAGCCCTCCTCAAGCGTGGTCAGATCCTGGTAGGCTGGTCGTCTGCCAGGATTAACTCCGTCGGACCAGCACCCATGCGGTGCTACAAATGCATGGGTGTCGGCCACGCGCGCGAGCTGTGCCTCTCAAAGGTGGACCGGGGCCAGATGTGTTACCAGTGCGGCGCAGAGGGGCACAAAGCAGCCGAATGCTGGGAGGAAAAAGTATGGTGCGCTGTATGCCACCATGCAGGCCTCCCAGCCAACCACGTAATGAGGGGACCGAAATGCTCCCCACCGGAGACAAAGGGAAGAGAGGCGAGGCCGAGACCCACCTGCCCCACCCGACCCCCTTCAGCCGAAACAGCCGCCAGCCGGCACCAAGAGGACAACCGTATGGACGTCTAAATGCCAGCACACCAGCATCTAGACGTCCTGCAGATAAACGCCAACCACTCCGCCAGAGCTCAGGATCTGCTCATGCAGGCCATGGCCGAGTGGGCAATTGGCGTTACGGTTGTAGTGGAGCCCTACTTCATCCCCCCCCAACCTAATTGGGTAGGGGATACCGACGGAGTAGTGGCGATCGTGGTGCCGGCGATGGGGGACCTCCCCCCCTTATCAAGGATCGAGGGTGGCCCAGGATTCGTGGCGGCCAGATGGGGGAACGACACGGTGCTGGTGGCCGTGTACTTCTCCCCCAATAGGCCGCTTCGGGAGTTCGACACGTTCCTGGGGATCTTAGGGGGGGTGGTCCGGAGGGCTGCCCCGAGGCAGGTTATGGTCCTGGGGGACCTCAACGCCAAAAGTGCGGCATGGGGTTCCCCCATTACAGACCATAGGGGTACGGCTCTTGGGGATTGGGTGACGGCAACGGGACTCATGGTCCTAAACCAGGGCACCGCGAATACCTGCGTGCGGTGGCAGGGGGGGTCAATCGTGGACGTCACGTTCGCGACCCCTGCCATAGCTGCACGCGTCACGGATTGGCGTGTCCTGGAGGATGTGGAGACCCTCTCAGATCACCTGTACATCAGGATGAGGGTCTACACAGCGGGGGTTCCACCGTCGCCCATCACGGGCAGTGCCAGGAGGGGGCGAAAGTTCCCCAAGTGGTCCCTGGTCCATTTGGACAGAGACAAGGCGAACGAGGCGGCCATGGTGGAGGCGTGGTGTGCTGCCCCACCCGTCACCCTCGGAGTTGAGGAAAGGGCGGCACAGTTCCGCGTCACACTACAGACGGTGTGCGACGCGGCCATGCCTCGGGTCGGTCACCTGTTCGCACGGAAGAGTGTATACTGGTGGTCCGCAGAAATTGCGGCCCTGCGTTCCACCAGTAACAGTGCCCGCCGCGCCTACCAACACTGTAGGCGCAGGCGGCACACTGCAGAAGAGGAAGAAGGGCTCCACAGGGCCCTCAAAGAGGCTAAGGGGGCCCTCCAGGTGGCGATTGCCAAGGCCAAGGACGAAGCTCACGAGTCGTTCTTGGCCACCCTGGACAGGGACCCATGGGGGCGGCCGTACAAGGTGGTGCGTAACAAAATGCGCACCGCTCCCCCCATGGACTCCCTGGAGCCCGAACTCCTCCAGAGGGTAGTCGAGGGGCTGTTTCCGCCAGCCCCCTTGATCTCTCCCCCGTCGATGGTCGACCCCACAGTAGAACTGGAGGACGAGCTCGTTGTTCAACCAATAGGTGACGACGAGTTCGAGCGAGTGACAGACCGACTCCGGGGCTGCAAAAAAGCCCCGGGCCCGGACGGCGTTCCCGGTCGCGTCCTCGCAGTCGCCCTGGAACACCTTGGGGACCGACTCAGGCACGTCATGGATGACTGCCTGAGAGAGGGAAGGTTCCCGAGGGTGTGGAAGGAGGGGCGACTATGCTTCCTCCGTAAAGAGGGTCGGCCGCCGGATTGCCCTTCCGCCTATCGCCCCATAGTGCTGCTGGATGAGGCCGGAAAAGCGTTTGAACGCATCCTGGCCTCCCGGATCCTGCAGCACCTGGAGACCGCCGGCCCGAACGTCTCTGACAGACAATTCGGGTTCCGGGAAGGGCGGTCCACGCTCGACGCGCTGAAGTCACTGAGGGACTTCTGTGAGCACGCGTCGAGCAGGGGGGAGGGTGTCATCGCGGTGTCACTAGACATCGCAAACGCATTTGGCACCCTCCCCTATGGGGTGATCAGTGAGGCACTTCGATACCATGAAGTGCCTCACTACCTGAGGCGGATTGTTGAGCACTACCTAACTGAGAGGGTAGTGCTCTGGGAAAAGAAGGACGGGCAACGGGGGGAGAGAGAGATGGCCTGCGGCGTGCCCCAGGGTTCCGTGCTCGGTCCACTTCTATGGAACCTGGGGTACGACTGGGCAATCCGGGGGGAGCTGCTTCCGCGCACACTCGTCGTCTGCTACGCGGACGACACAATGGTGGCTGTGCGCGGGACCGACAAGCGCGAGACTTCCCGGAGGGCGGAAGTGGCGGCCGAGCTGGCGATTGAACGGATCGCCAGGCTCGGCCTAAAAGTGAGCCTCCCGAAGACTGAGGCTATAGTTTTCGGGGGGCGCGGGTGGAATCTGCCCGCGAGTGCGTCGCTCACCCTGGAAGGTGGAGCGGTCCAAATAAAGCCCCATATTAAATATCTGGGGCTAATATTGGACCGCAAGTGGGATTTCGGGGAGCATTTCTCGAGACTAGCTCCCCGAATCGTGGGCGCCGCATCGGCGCTGGGCAGACTTCTGCCCAATGTAGGAGGGCCGGGTTCCTTGTGCCGGCGGCTATATGCCGGCGTGACAAGGAGCATGGCCCTCTATGGGGCCCCAATATGGGCGGACAAGCTGTCCGCCCGAAATAGGGCCCTGCTGCGGAGGCCACAACGGGTCGTGGCCCTCAGGATGGTAAGGGCCTATATGACGGTGGCCCACGCGGCGGCCTGCCTTCTCGCGTGCACCCCCCCGTGGGAGCTAGACGCAGAGGTGCACGCAGAGACCTACCAACGTAGGTCCAGGGTCCGGACAACAGGTGAACGCCCGGACCCCGAGGAGATGGCAGCCTCCCGTCGCGCGACGGAGCGCCGACTGCGGGACCGATGGAAGGCTCAACTGGAGGTCGTCCCTTATGGTGTCCGTACCATAGAGGCGATCCTCCCAACGGCCGACCTTTGGCTGAAGAGGGCAGTCGGCGCGACGTCGTACCGGCTCATGCAGGTACTGACCGGGCATGGGTGCTTCGGTCACTACCTGCACAAAATAGGAAGAGAGCCGGCCCCGCTGTGCCATGAGTGCGGAAGTCCCGACGACACCGCTCAGCACACCCTTGAGGTGTGCAGTCGTTGGGACGCGGAGCGTGGCCTCATGGCACGCACCATTCAGCGGGTGGACCTCTCGCTCCAAAGCATTGTTGCAGCAATGCTGAGCAACGAGAGGTCCTGGGAGGCGGTGGTCTCCTTCTGCGAAACAGTCATTTCGCAAAAGGAGACCTCGGAGCGGGAGCGCGAGGAAGATCCTCTCGCGCATCCTCTCCGGCGCAGACGGCTTGGGTTGAGAAGGCGGCGTTTTGCCGCAAGACTCAACCCATAGTGGCTGCAGGTGGAGGATGGGAGTCCTCTGCCTGCGGTGATTAGCCACTGAGCGGTCTGGGAGAGGGCCAAGCGTGCTCGGCCATCTCCCCTTCGGCGCGGGAAGCCCCGGCAACGGCTGGGGCGCCACCGGTGGACATCGTGGACTATGCCTTCGCGGGTTCCACGGTGTCCAACAAAACCGGCGAGAGGGCACGTCCGGGTGGTTTTTAGTGGGTAGCACTCCCTACCCCTCCTCATTCTGAGGAGGGAGAGGCGATGTGTAGTCCCACATAACCCTCCGACACTCCCATGTTCGGAGGGTATGCGTAACGCATTTTCCACCTGGTCAACAAAAAAAAAAAAAAAAAAGGTTAGGTTAGGTTAGGTTAGGTTAGGTTACCGCGGACCTGCTGGGTAGTCCCAGTGGGTGGGGAGGTGTACCCCAACGCGGCGCGTCCCCGGGTGGCGGATAGGGGAACGGCTCCCAGAAATGGGAGTTACCGGTTTACCGGCGCGGACCAAACACTGGGGTGGGATGGGGGGGGGGGATTTAGAGCGGGGATGCCGTCCATCTTGGTTCCCGTGAGTCGGCTGTATGGGTCAGTTTCCTCGCGGGATGCCGAGTGGACAGGTGCTTGGCTTGAGTTCAAGCTTGAGCTTGAGCGGAGGATAGCCTTCTTAGGCTTGCGGAGAGGTGTCGGGCCTTGGCGTGCACTTACCCTGCCGCCGGGCAGGCAGTGGGAGTTTTCTTCCCAGCCACCGCCCCAAAATCGTAACCCCGCAACATGGTCGCAGTCATGTTTTGCGATCTGAGCGGGACCGATAGGCCTTGGCTTGGTCGCCTGGGCTGCGAGGAAGACAACCTCTATAAAAAATTACCCGAGGATAAGCGGCGGCGCGGCGTAAGGTCTGGAAGGCTGAACGGAGTTTCAGTCGCTACCGCGTCCCCCGCCAGGGAAGTGTCGCTCCCCTGAGCGGGTTACGTTAGACTTCCCCGGTTACAGTGGGCACTGTCCGGGGTGACCCACCCTTCCCACTTACTCGTGGGATCTGATTATGAATAACTCTTTAAACAAATCTAGGTTAGGTGAGACGGTAGGGAGCGGTGAGGAGGTTGTATGCGCGTCTGCGCAAAGCAACAGTGGTAGGGCGCTAGCGCCTGAGGAGGCGACGACGCCTCAATTGCGGGACGCCTTCGGGCGTTTCAAAAAAGGCCCTTCTAAGGGCCAACCAAAAGGCCCTTCTCAGGGCCAACCAAAAGGCCCTTCTCAGGGCCAACCAAAAAGCCCTTCTCAGGGCTCCGCGGACGACGCTACTTCGGCGTCAGAAGCTAGCCGCGCACCATCTGCGGCTAGCTTTTATTGCAGGGCTGGCGAGTTGTCAGAGTCAGACAACGCGCTTGAGTCGGACTCAAGTTCGGCGATGGAGGTCGAAAATCGCCTCCAAAAGCGTAAGCGGGCTTTCCTAAAGGATGGTAGTGGGGGCTCTTCGGACTCGACGAAGAGCACCAAGTCGAAGAAGGTGAAGGCCAAAAAGCCGACATCGTCTTCGATTGTAGCGGACACCCACGACGTGGGTCTAGCGGATGCCAAACGGCAGCTAGATTTGTCTCGGCGGAAGCAACTCCAACAGGATCTGGAGGAGAAGGTTGCCGCCAAGGAGCAGCAGGCACGCGCCGCCCGGGCCAAGACTGGGTACGGCGCGTCCAGCGTCCTCTACGCGGACCACTCGCTGGCCGAGCTAGAGCGGATGGCGCAAGAGGATGAAGAGGAAATTAAGGAGGTCGCCTCTAAGTCCTCTAATCTTAAAGGGACTCTACAGAAGTCCCTTAAGTGCAGGGCCGCCAGCATGGCCAGCATTGTCCGGGAGCTGGTGCAGCGCACAGCGACCGAGGAAACAAGGCAGCTGCAGGCGAAGGTAGATCGCCTGCAGTCGGAGGTCAGCCAGCTGCATAAGAAGCTGGCTGAAGTCATGGCCCGGCCATCTCAAGCCGAGCCGAGACCTGCGGCCGAAGGTCCTTCCTCCTTCAACCTTGAGGATATTATCCGCAAGGTAGTCATGGAGGAAAGGGCCTTCACGAGAGCCTGCTTCGCCGGTATAGAGGACAGGCTCTTGCCGGAAAAACGCCTCCGGCCGCCTCTCGCGGCGGACAAGAGGCCGTCCAAGCCGGGGCCATCCTCCCAGGAGCAAGACGCTCTGCTCCCCTCGACCACCCAGTCTAATCAGCCGTGGACGAAAGTGGTCAAGAAGGGGAAGGATAAAGGCAAGAAAAAGAAGACAGGAACGGGCGCCGACCCTGCCTCCCACGCCAACAACCCTCCTCCCAGCTCGTCCCAGGCGACTGGCAAGGGGAAGGGGAATGGTAAAGGGAAGGGGAAAATGTCGGCCTCTAAGCCCAGCACCGCTGCTCCCGCAGCTAAAAGGGCCTCTGCCGGTGGGAGGAAGCCTCTTGTTGCTCCCAAGACCGCGGCCGTCGTGGTGACGCTGACCGCGGAGGCTGCACAGCGAGGGGAAACGTACGAGTCAGTGCTGAGACGGGCTCGTACCAACGCCGATCCCACCCACCTGGGAATCGGCGCAATGACGTGCCGTCAGACCCAAGCCGGGGCTCGGATTTTCGAGTTCCCGGGGGCTCAGGGCAGCGCCAACGCGGACCTCTTCGCAACTAAGTTGCAAGAGGTCATTGCGGATGCGGCCAAAGTGGTCAGGCCCGTCAAGTCCGCCGCCTTGGAGGTGTCCAATCTGGACGATTCGGTCACCAAAGAGGAGGTGGTGGCGGCGGTCGCAGCCATGGGGGGCTACGTCGCAGCGGTACTGGGTCGGGACATCAGGCCCGGTCGCGGTGGCATGGGCACCATTCGCCTTGAGTGCCCAGTCACCGCGGCCAAGGCCGTCCTCGCCAAGGGACGGCTCACCGTCGGGTTTAGCTCGAGTGTGGTTCGGGCACTTGAAGAGCAGCCTCTGCGCTGCTTCAAGTGCTTTGGCATTGGACACACTCGGGCCCTCTGCACGTCCAAGGTGGACAGGTCAAACTGTTGCTACCGCTGCGGCAAGGAGGGACACAGATCCGTCTCCTGCAAGGCCGCCACGCCACACTGTGCGGTGTGCGCCGCCAGTGGCCGCCCAGCGGGCCACGTCATGAAGGGGAGGAATTGCAATCCTCCCCCAAAGAAGGGCAAAGCACAAGCTCCGGCTCAGCCTGCCGCCACCGCCGTCGTCCCTGTGGACGCTGGGACCTCGGTGGCCGACGAGGAGGGTGCGATGTCCGAATGATGGATGGGACCGGTCATCGCATCCTCCAGGCGAACACCAACCACTGCAAAGCAGCGCAGGACCTGCTGATGCAGGCCATAGCTGAGTGGTTGGTGGACGTGGCAGTGGTTGCCGAGCCGTACTCGGTCCCTGGCCGTTGGCTGGGCGATCCGGATGGCTTGGTGGCGTTGGTTGCGCGGCCTTCCACAGACTCCCCTCCCCTCTCGCTCTTAGAGAGGGGACCGGGATACGTGGCCGCCGCGTGGGGGAATATAGCTCTGGTGGGGGTATATTTCTCCCCAAACCGCCCTCTATCGGATTTCGAGAATTTTCTCGAAATCCTCACCGCAGTCGTCGGGAGGGCGGCGCCGCGCCAGGTCATCGTATTGGGCGACCTAAATGCCAAGTCGGCGGCCTGGGGCAACCCGGCCACCACCTGCAACGTTCGCGGACGAGCCGTCGAGTTTTGGGCGACCTCGTCCGGCTTGTCCCTCCTTAACAGAGGGACAGTCCACACGTGTGTGCGGCAACTGGGAGGGTCGGTGGTCGATGTCTCGTTTGCCACCCCCGCACTTGCCGCCCGCGTCGTTGACTGGCGGGTGGAGATGGTGGAGACCTTGTCGGACCACCGATATGTGCGGTTCGACATCTCCACCCAGAGCCCCCGGGGGGAGGCCCGCCCGGGCCGGTCCCCCTTTCCACGGTGGGCCCTCACTCACCTGGACCGGGGAGCGGCCAGGGAGGCGGCGTTCCTCCAGGACTGGCTCGCGCCTCCCACCAATGTCCAGGACGTGGACGCCGCAGCGATCCAGCTGCGAAAGTCCCTGACCGAGGTGTGCAACTTCAGCATGATAGATAGATAGATAATTTCTTTATTGCACACCATTAAATACAAACATATAAAAGAAAATACAATTTTAAATCATAGGTACAATGGGCGGCCTTATCGCTAAAAGCGATCTCTTCCAGGCAACCTTTGGATGGACAGAATCTATATGAACAAATAAGGACGGCGGCATAAGATTTCATGGAAGCATGCCTCGGTCTCGCCGACCACCTCCCCGTCGCGCCGTCTATTGGTGGTCGGAGGAACTAGCGGGGCTCCGGGCCGCCTGCGTGAGGGCCAGGAGGGCCTACACGCGGAGCCGACGACGCAGCTTGCGGAACCCGGAGAACGAGGACCTTCTATATGCCTCATATTTAGAGGCAAAGAAGGTCCTCAAGGTGGCGATGTTTGCCGCCGAAGACGCGGCTAGAGCGGAGATGCTCGAGGGTCTCGACAGTGACCCGTACGGGAGACCGTATAAGGCGGCGCGGAATAAACTGCGCCCCTTTGGTCCCCCAATTGCGGAGACCCTCGAGCCGTCATTGCTGGATGGGGTGGTTCGGTCCTTGTTTCCGACTGGGACCAGATTCACCCCACCAGTGATGGACCCCCCGCAGGAGGCGGTTCCGCCGCAGGCAGAGGTCCCTCCGGTAACGGAGGTGGAGTTTGGAGTGGCGGCGCTCCGCCTCCGCGCCAAGAAGACAGCCCCCGGGCCAGACGGCGTCCCCGCACGGGTGGTGGCCATCGCCGCCACCGAAATGGAGGAGAGGTTTCGGGACATCTTCAGCGCGTGTTTCGCGGCTGGGAGGTTCCCGAAACCTTGGAAGGAGGGGCAGCTGTGCCTCCTCCGGAAGAAGGGACGCCCGGCGGACTCCCCCTCGGCATACCGGCCCATCGTTCTGCTCGATGAGGCTGGTAAACTATTCGAGGGGATCGTCGCCGCTCGGCTTAATGGCCACTTGGGGGGGATAGGGCCGAACCTGTCGGACGCCCAATTCGGTTTTCGAGTGGGGCGTTCGACAGTCGACGCGTTGACCCGTCTGAAGGGCCAAGTGAGGGAGGCCGAGGAGGCAGGGGACGGAGTTTTGGCTGTGTCATTTGACATAGCCAACGCCTTCAACTCCATCCCCCATCCGACAATACTAGAGGCGCTCCGCTACCATGGAGTGCCTCAGTATCTACGGAGCCTTCTGGCTGACTACCTGGAGGACAGAGCAGTCCTCCTTGTAGATGGAGCGGGCCAGCTTCAGCGGTACAGCGCAGAGTCCGGTGTTCCACAGGGGTCCGTCCTAGGACCACTCCTGTGGAATATCGGATTTGACTGGCTCCTGCGGGGAGCTCTCCTCCGTGGCACGAGTGTCATCTGCTACGCGGATGACACTCTCCTCACTGCCCGGGGGAGAGACTTCAAGGAGGCGGCGAGCCTGGCCTCGGCTGGCGGATCCTTAGTTGCGGGAAGGATCCGCTGCCTAGGATTGGGGGTGGCGCTGCATAAGACCGAGGCCGTGTTCTTCCACGGGCCCCGGCAGCGCACCCCTACTGACGCCCACATTGTTGTAGAGGGCGTCAGGGTCGAGGTGAAGGCCCAGATGAAATATCTGGGCCTAGTCCTCGACAGCAGGTGGCGCTTTGGCCCGCATTTCAGCGGGCTATCGACGCGCCTGCTTAAGGCCGCGGGCGCGCTCGCTTGGCTCCTCCCAAATCTGGGGGGGCCCAAAGCGCGATGCCGGCAATTATACGCCGGCATCTTGAAGAGCATGGCCCTATACGGGGCCCCCATCTGGGCGGACTCCCTCCAAAGGAGGGAGAACGCAACCGCGATCCGCAGGCCCCAGAGGGCTATCGCGCAGCGGGTGGCGAGGGCCTACCGCTCGGTGGGCTTCGCGGCGGCGTGTGCTCTGGCGGGTACCCCGCCTTGGGAGCTCGAGGCGTGGGTGCTCGCCAGAGTGTATGATTGGACGGCGGGACGCAGGGCGCTCGGAGAGCACCCTACCCGAGAAGAGCGGGAAGCCGTCCGGCGAGAGGCGAGGGACGCGATCGTCCACCATTGGACGGAGGACCTCGCCTCCGCCACCTTCGGCCGCCGAACGCTGGACGCTCTAGGTTCGGTCCTTCAAGACTGGCTGGGGCGGTCCCATGGTGCCCTCTCTTTCCGTCTGGTGCAGGTTTTGTCCGGGCATGGTTGCTTCGGATCATGCCTGCACCGGATAGGAAGAGAGGAGACCCCGTCGTGCCATGAATGTGGCGCGGCAGAGGACACGGCGCAGCACACCCTCGAAGTGTGTCCGTCGTGGTCTGAACCGCGCCGCGACATGGTAGCGGTGGTTGGTCAGGACCTCTCACTTCCAGGCGTGGTCTTATCCATGCTGGGAAGCGAGGAGGCCTGGACAGCCGTAGCCTCCTTTTGTGAGGACGTAATGTCCCAAAAGGAGGCAGCGGAGCGCGCGCGGGAGAATGACCCCCTCGCGGCACCGCTCCGCAGGCGAAGAAGGGGTGGGAGAAGGCGTTTGTACGACAACCGCCTTCCCTCTCTTGGTGGAGGATAGCGGGAGACAGGCGCGGGGGCGTCTTCTCCTGCATTGCAGATCCTCCACCTCCGCTGGACGGGGATGGCCGAGCATTCACGGTCATTCCCGGGCCTCTCCCTGTCGGGAGAGGCGTGAAGGCCCCGCTGTAAAGGCGGGCGATCGTCGGCGGGGGACTGGAAGTAAGCCAGTTTCCCAGTCCTCCGTCACGCAGACGATGCTGGAATGCCGCTGGGTTGTTTAGTGGGTATACCGGTCCTTTCGGATCGGGGAGTCCCACATACCCCCCCCATCCCCCAATGGGGGGGCATGCGTAAAGCATTTTTCCCAGCGCAAAAAAAAAAAAAAAAAAAAAAAAAAGGTTAGGTTAGGTTAGGTTAGGTTAGGTTAGGTTAGGTTTTTTTTTTTTATAATTTTATATGTTTCGCATTAATTGTTAAATGAGACACGTAGAGGGATAGTTTTTATGCAATTAGGACTTTTTATATACAATTACTTGCCATATCTTGTGTTTATTTACATTATTTAACAGAACATGCTATTGGATACATGTTTTGTTGAATTTCGGGGTTTATTATGATTACACATTTATTTTATGTTGGCGCTTATATATTACATTGTTATGCGATCTCTGAACAGGATTTATATATATATATATATATATATAATATAAATCATATATTTAATATGTAAGATATTATAATATAATATTATTATTATGTGAAGGGTTTGCAATTAGTTATATTAACTATTAGTTGAAATATATTAGTATGGCAAAAGCTAAGCTAGACTAGATCATAAGATCTAGGTGCACTCTGGCTTTAACCATCTACGTACGTCTCTTGAATGAAAATGTAGAATTTCTTGAGCCTATTTACATAACACGTCTAATAATATATATTTATGAATATTTAATGTGATTTATAATATAGAAATGTTTAATAATGTTTTTTTTTTTTATTTTTTTTTTTTTTTTTTTTTTAGTATTAATTTCTTAAAATAATGCGATGGCAGAAAAACGAGCTAGACTAGATCATAAGATTTAGGTGCACTCTGTCTTCCATCGTCTAAGTACCATTAAAAGTCTTGAGCCTATTTATGATTATATCTACAAACGTCAAGAACGATTGGATGCAGCTTTCCTTACTTATTAATTCGCTAATGTTATATGGGGAAACATTTAAATTGTTACAGATCATTTCGTGATCAAATCTCGAGGCTCCAAATGCTGGGCAGGTCTCGAGAAGATGCCCGATGGTCTGTATTGTCGACATATCGCAAGGACAGAATTCATTTTCCGTGATGTGAAATTTCTTTAGGTAGGATTTATGGAATCCATGCCCGGTTAAGATTTGCGTTAGATTGAACGATATTTCACATACTTTTCTCATATCTTTTATGTGTTTTAAGGTAGGTAAAAGTCGCTTCGTGTGTTGTCCAGTTTCTGAACTTGCGTATCTCGCTTCCCAAGTATCATAGTTTTCCCTACGTATTCGGGATTTAACGTATGAAATTGGGAATTTTGCATAATCAGCCGCTCTATGAAGTCGAGTGGCCGCATTTGCTGCTTTGTCCGCGGTTTCGTTCCCTAGGTTGCCCGAATGGCCTTTGACCCAGGAGATGTTTATTTTTTGTATATTGGTTTCTGTGATTTTATGAATGGTGTAATGGATTTGAGAAACTATTGGGTGGGTATTACTACGATTTTCTAGAGCTTGTATGGAAGAGAGTGAATCAATGAAGATGAGAGTGTTTCGTAAATGGTGGTGTTCTGCCCATTGGCAGGCCGCGAGGATGGCGAACAACTCCGCCTGGAACACAGTACAGCAGTCATGTAGTTTGAACCTTCGGGTGACTGTGGGAGTCGTCCCGCCTGGGTCAAAGCACACGAAAGCCGCGCCCACCGATTCATCTTCCTGTTTACTGCCATCCGTGAATATCAATGTTGAGTCATTCACTTCGCTGACATCACTAGATGGAATAGGTGTAATTTTTAGTCTTTTGGCTGGGTGAAGAAGAGTTTGTACTGGAGATTGCGTTTCAAGGGAGATGTCATCAGGTAAGTAGTCACAGATTTCAGAGATTCTAGTTTTCTCGATGACATGTATTTCGCGAACTTTCAAGTCTAATGGAGTGAATTGCGCTAATGCTATGGCTGCCGTGGTTGATATTGTCCTAAAGCCTCTAATTGCTTTTATAGCAAAGCCACGCTGCATACCTAAGAGAAGCTTTTTGACGTACTTCTTGCTTACAACTTGTCCCCATATACCTGCGCCGTAAGTAACTATAGGCTCAATCACCCGTTGGTAAATCAGCCTAACGTTTTCGGGATGAGCTCCATAGGTTGGACGTGTGTACATACACAGCTTGTTAAAAATGTGTGTCGCTTTACCAATTATGTAACGCACATGGGGTCCGAATAACAGTTTTTCGTCCAATATTATTCCGAGCAATTTAATTTCTCTGGTGTAGGTTATTTCTTGTCCATCCATATAGATTTTGGCTCCTTTGGCTTTCGGAGTAAAGGCAATCATTTGTGTTTTGGATGGTCCGAATGCCAACTTGACACTTTTACCCCAGTCGACTATACGTGATAATGCAGTGCACGCAGAATCTTCTAGCCCTCTTACGTCTTTAGCAGTGACGACCAGTAGTACGTCATCTGCAAAGGCCTGCAGATGACAGCCCAAAGGTAGGCGCAGGTCCAGCAGTTCGTCTAGTATAATGTTCCAGAGTACCGGACCGCAAGCTGATCCCTGAACGCATCCTTTCGACATACGCCTGGAGACCCGCTCTCCTGCGTGATCCAGAACAACCTCTCTGTCTCGTACATAATCTGTGATTAGTCCATAGATGTTCTTTGGACATTGCATTCGTCTGAGTCTGTGAAAAAGCACGGGCCACCAGGCGTTGTTGAACGCTGCTTTTATATCAAGTGATACTGCAATGACTAGCTGCGTATCAGCCTTTGCTCGGTTTACTTTTATGAGCGCATTGTTGACCGCTTGCACCGTATTTGTTTGTTCGCGGAAACCAAATTGACGATTGTTGCTATAGCCGTTTTTGGCTGCATAGTATGTGACCCTTTTAATAAAAAGCTTTTCTAGTAGTTTTCCGACCACTGGGAGAAGCCCAATCGGTCGGAACGAACCCAAGGCGCTATGATCTGGCTTTCCAGGTTTAGGTAAAATCTTCACGTAGGCCTTCTTCCACTGCCGGGGAAAGTGCTGTAGTACGAGACATTTATTCATAACAGCAGTTACTAACTTCGGATAGGCAATAGTGAACTGCGTGCAAATGTCCGAGGTGAGATTGTCTAGCCCCGGGGCTTTTTTAGGGTTCATGTACTTTAGGTACTCTAACAGCTCCTCTTCAGCAAACGGCTGGTCGTCTTCAGAGTCGATAGTAAACATGGCCCTAAGGTGGTAATGCCTTGGTTCAGTGTCTGGAAGGTCATCCGGATAGAAATGATCCAATAGGGCCTCTGCCGTTTCTCTGCCGCTGGAAGTGAACCTATTTCCTACTCTAAGGGTTGCTGGAGGACGTCGGACTACCGATTCCCTCAGCAGCCTGTTTGTTAAGGACCAAACGGTTTCTTTTGTTTGTAGTTCGCACAATTCGCGGAAATTAGCAGTAGACTCGTTGCGCAACTCCTTAGCGTAAAGAGTCTTTATTGCTTTCTGATCCTCCAGTAGGGCTTCCAGTGGTTCTCCTCTTCGCTTGGCATTATGTATGTTGTGATGGTTATGAATGATTTCTCTCTTCATTTCTTCTAATTTATCTGACCACCAGGGTGGTTTACTTTTATGCCCTCGGCCAGAACCTTTCACCTGCATAGATGCTCTGCAGGCTAGATGGATGATATTTGTAATATCTTCGATTAAGATTTCCAATCCTGCAGGGTCCAGGGCCGAAATGTCGCGCTCAAGAATGTCCGATGAGGACATGTGTGTGTGGAGGGTATCTTTGAAGACGGGCCAGCATGCCTTGTTAGTTTTATATAAAAAGGTGGATGTATTACTCTTCAGTATTGGTCTAATGTGGTTGACGTTTATAACAAATTCGATGGCGTTGTGTTGTGAGGTTGTGCAGAAATCCAAGTTGACCCGCCATGCTGATACTCGGTCGAAAATGGAGTCCGATGCCATAGTAATGTCGATGATTGAGGATCGCTCTCGTCCATGGGTGACCGTCTCGAACGTAGGGGTGTTACCGACATTGCAGGTGTACATGTCATTGCCGTACACTATGTCCATGATCTCTCTGCCTCGGGCGTTGGTGGTTGCGCTGCCCCAGAGAGGGTGCCATCCGTTGAAATCTCCCCCCACAATTCGGTGTGAGTTACAGGTTGCTTTCAGGAACAGGTCCAGACGCTCCAAGACGTTGGAGTTGTCATCGTCTGGTTCAACGTAGACCGATGCGAGATAGATTTTTCGACCATTCGTATTTAATTGCACCACGCAAAGATTAGCAGAGGAGTACTGGGTCACTCCCAATACTGAAGCAAAGCCTGATTTGATCAATATGCAGGCTTTGACTCTATTCCCTTCCGAAAACTGGAATATATTTATTCCGTTGATGGGCTTAAGCTCTTTGCCTGACCCAACGTAGGGTTCTGACAACAAGGCGATTTGACATTCTCCAGAGGAGAATGATTGAACAAATTCATGTAGACTATTTCGCGATTTATCAATGTTGCACTGTACTATTTTAATTGATTTGTTACAATCCATAATCGACCCGGTTAGTTATTTTCTCTCGCATGGTTCTCAGTCGAAGACAAAGGTTTGAATTTGCTCGATGCCTAGTGTCGAGTCTAGTTTTGAATTTTTCGTTGTGTGTGGTGCAATTTATGTACCTGGCCGTAAACGGTTTTTCCTTGGAGGGGCAGCGGTCTAAGCCGTGGCCGGTTTCCCCGCAGTGAGCGCACGGGCGTGTGGTGGAGACGCATTTGGATTTCATGTGCCCAAATTGAAGGCATTTATGGCACTGAATAAAGGGCGAAAAGTTATCAGCTCGTACCCGTTGGTGGTCGAGGCTGACCCTGACCATATCCAGCAATGCGCGATGAATGCGGGGGTGAGCCAGAAATACGGCATTGTAAAGGCTGGGGTTCCTATTGTCTCGTTTGAAACGCAGGGCAAGATCCTCCTCTTCACAGATGAGCTCGTTGAGTTCCCTGTTCTGTTCCTTGAGGATTTTTACGATGTCCTCAGATGGTATATCCCTGGATATGCCCTTGAGCATAATCATGGGTCTGAGCATACGAGCGGGTTCAGCGCAGACCTGCTCAGAATTAGTGAGCCTCTTTAGAGTATCCTCGCGTTGCTCCAGACTGTCGAACTCCACCCGGAGCTTGTTGTTGGAGACAGCCTGAACACGCGCAGGCGCATAGGTGGAAGCCCTGAAGCTGATGCTCTTCTTAAAAGCTTCAATCGCGTCCTGCTTTGTCTTAACCTCGCCCTTAGGCGTAATGATAATAGCCGGTTTGTTCGCTGTCGGGGTACTGACAGAGCTCGAGGCTCTATCACTTGGAACTGCAGCGCTGCCACGTAGAGCGGAAGCTGCTTGGGAATAGGTGGGTCGCATTTGGGAGGCTACCATGGATTTGATGTGCGCTATTCCCCCACGGATTTCGTCCCGTACGCAGGCAGCGATCTCCTGAACAATGTTACCCGGCTGAGGCACTGTTTCCCTTGCAGAGGCCGAGGCATTCGCCGATAAGTTCGACAAATTTCGAGTCGCGCGGCGGATTTCCTCAGCTGCCAGACTAATGAGGCGCTTATTAGCAGCGGTGACGCTCCTTCCGTCATTTACAGCCGAATTGATGCAAGTGACCAGTTTACCTATTGCGTCACTAAAGGTGGTAATATCCGTGACATCTTCCGCGGAGGCGGGTAGTGGGGGCAATTCCAAAGGATTAGGAGGCATCGCTAAGAGTTATGATGAGATCCCGAAGTAAAATCTTAAGTCTTAAAATCTAAGTAAAATCAATTTTACTCGATAACGAGAAAGTCTTAATGAAACTAACCTACAATATTATAACTTAAAACTAAAAAGAAAATTATACGCTACTCAAAAATATTATCGTTCCCACACTGCACGGTTCAAAAATTAACTATCGCGTGTAATGAAATGATAAAAGGGTGGGCTTGGGCGGGCCAAATTTTAAATTTCTACTGCTCCGATCGGCCTGAAATTCACGGGTCGTCTGCGGAACCCTAAAACGAACCTATCAAACCAATCAAAGTCAGTAGTTGACAGTGTATTTTTTTGAAAATTAATTAAAAACTGAAAAATAATTGAAAAAACTTAAATCCTGACAAAAAATTGTAGGTTAGGTTAGGTTAGGTTAGGTTAGGTTAGGTTAGGTTAGGTTAGGTTAGGTTAGGTTAGGTTAGGTTAGGTTAGGTTAGGTTAGGTTGACAGTGAACCTGTCAGAGTCTGATTCCGATGCCATGACCTGGGAGACCGTGTCATCTCACGGCTCCGGGAGGAGGCTGCGCAAGCGGCACATGGAAGACAGGAAAGAGCAGGAAGACCAGGGTGAATCCTCACCGTTACCCAAGGTGTCCAGCACTCGACGAGGTAGAGGACGCCCGCCCACTACAGGGCAGTACGTTGGCCTGGCGAAGGCCAAGGCTGAACTCAACCGAGTACGAGAAGAGGAGATTCGGCTCACAGCCGAAAAGGAGCTCCAAGAGGAGCTCCAGCAAAAACGGAGGACGCAGTTCCTCAAGGCGCCGGCATCGGTGCCCGCGGACCGTGGCTCTCAGCTGAGCAACTGCGATGCCGCTGAGCTGGAGTCAATGTTGATGGACTCGGTGGACATCGTTTATGCGGTGGCCACCAAGTCCAAAAACCTAAAGGGCACGTCGGTGAGGGCCCTGAAGGATGCTGCGGACACCATAAAGGCATCCTTTAAGGAAGCGCGGGCCCGCACAATGCCCGAGGAGATGGCCCTACTGGTAAAGGCGAATGAGCGACTCTCAGCGGAGCTGAAGGACCTGCGACAAGAGATGGCGCAGATGAGGGAGACCCAAGCTCGCGTGGCTGCGACCTCGGTTCCTGTTCAGGCACCAGCTCAAACGCCCTGCACGGAGGAAGTGATGCGGCAGATCATGGTGCAAGTGGGCACGATGGTGAACGCCCGCTTTGCCGGGATCGAGGAGAGACTGCTGCCCGGGCAGACCCGGAGGCCCCCTCTGGCCGCAGACCGGCGAAGGGAGGCCGAGGTGCGTTCAGCAGAGACCCCCACTCAAAGGGACTCTCCAGCGCCAAAGCCTGGAGCAAGAGCGGCTCCGAAACCGAAGCCTGCTCCCGCCCCTGCCAGCGCTGCAGCTCCAGCGGAAGACTGGCAGGTGGTGTCAAGGCGTGGAAAGGCCAAGAGGCGAGACAAGGAGCGTGCGGCAGAAGGGGCAAGACCCACCGAGAAGAAGAGGCCCGCCACTCCAGCCCAAGTCCCTAGGCCGAAACCAAAGCCCTCCAAGGCGAGTGCGGCCAAGCTTCGCCCTCCAAGAACTGCGGCGGTGGTGATCACGCTGCAGGAGAAAGCGGTGGAGAAAGGTGTCACCTACGCCAAGGTGCTGGAGGCGGCCAAGGCGAAGATCAGCCTAAGCGAGCTGGGATTCTCGCCGTTGAAAATCAGGGTGGCGGCCACTGGGGCACGAGTGCTGGAGGTTTCCGGCGCGAACAACGCGGCAAAAGCGGACGTCCTTGCTGAGAAGCTCAGAGAGACGTTTCTAGACGAGGAGAGCATACGAGTCTCCAGGCCTACTATTACAACTGACCTTCGAGTCAGCGGCCTGGACGATTCTGTCACCCCGCACGAGCTAGCGGAGGCCTTGGCCGAAAAGGGCGAATGCCCTGTGACGGCCTTTTCCGTAGGCGCAATACGGCGGGGCCAAGCCGGGATGGGCACCGTGTTCGTGCGCTGCCCCACCGCAGCTGCAAAGAAGGTGATGGCCACTGGAGGCCGTGTTTTGGTGGGCTGGGTGGCGGCGCGGGTCAGTATCTTAGATGCAAGGCCCCGCCGCTGCTACCGCTGTCTTGAGCTGGGCCATATAGCGGCCAAGTGCAAGGCCGAAGTTGACCGCAGCGATGAGTGCTACCGCTGCGGTACAAAGGCCCACAAGGCCAAAGAGTGCACAGCCGCCCCCCATTGCACCCTCTGTGCAGCAGCGGGAAAGCCGGCGGACCACCTCTCCGGGAGCAAGGCATGCGCCAAGTCCCCGTCAAAGCCAGGGGTCAGACGGAAGGCCAACGCGGCTGAGGCTACGGCCAAGCCACGTCCGCCTCGCCCTAACAAAGGGCCAGCCGAAGGCATGGAGGAAGGTTAATTAGTATGGCCCTAACCTTCCTACAGGCGAATATCAACCGTTGCGCCGGGGCTCAGGACTTACTCTTGCAGTCCATGGCGGAGCGGTTGATCCAGGTGGCGGTGGTCAGCGAGCCCTACGCGGTCCGTCCTAGGCCTGACTGGGCTGGGGACCTTGACGGATTGGTGGCGATCACCACGCAATCGCCTGCTCAATCTCCCCCTCTCGAAGACGTTGTGAGGGGCAGGGGTTTCGTAGCGGCTAGGGTGGGTCAAACCGTCATTGTGGGGGTGTACCACTCCCCGAACCGACCGGTTCGCGAGCTAGAGACTCTCCTCGGCGCGGTGGGGACCTTGATTGGTCAGACCCGCCCACGCCCCGTCCTCGTGCTCGGAGACTTCAACGCCAAATCAGCGGCGTGGGGGTCGCCGGTGACGAACTCGCGGGGCGGTGTCGTACTAGAGTGGATAGCCGAGGTGGGCCTCTGCGTCGCGAACCGCGGATCGGAAAGCACCTGCGTCCGGCGTAATGGTGAGTCCATCGTCGATTTGACGCTCATCACACCGGACATCGCTTCCCGCATTCGCGACTGGCAGGTGCTGTTGGACGTGGTAACGCTGTCCGATCACCGGTACATCCGGTTCAGCGTTTCCTCGACCCAAACGGACGAAGTGAGAGAGGTAGGGGGCGAGATAGGTCCGCGATGGGCCCTGAAGCGCCTCAACGCCGAAGTGCTGCAGGAGGCGGCCCTCGTCGAAGTTTGGAACGGCACTCCTCAGGAGCCGGATCCGATAGACCCGGAGGCGATGGCGGACAGGCTGTGCGAGGCATTGACGCGGGTTTGCGACGCTGCAATGCCGCGCGCGCTAGCCCCACAGCCCAGACGCCAAGTCTATTGGTGGACGGAGGAGATTGCCAAACTACGGAGAAGATGTGTTAAGAGGCGCCGACTATACCAGCGGTATCGGAGGCGAAGGCGGCAAGAGACGGAAGAGAGCAATTCTCTGTACGCCGCTTACAGAGAGGCTACCGGGGCCCTTCGCGTCGCGATAGTGGAGGCTAAGAGGCAGGCCTGGGAGGAGCTGCTGGAGGGGCTTGAGCGCGACCCATGGGGCCGTCCGTACAAGTGGGTGAGGCAAAAGCTTCGCCCCTGGGCACCCCCCATCACGGCCTCGCTCCAACCGGCGGTGCTCCAACGAGTGGTCGATGGCTTGTTCCCCGGTGCTCCGGGGGCCGAGTTCACGCCTCCCTCGACAACCGCTGATCTCGCCGAAGAAGAGGAGAGCGAGTTTGTCCCTATTTCTGAGGGCGAGCTTGGTGCGGCTGTGCTCAGGATGAGAGCCAAGAACACGGCGCCTGGGCCTGACGGCATACCGGGTCGTGCGTGGGCTCTCTCCTTGAAGCACCTGGATTCCGCCTTGAGGGACCTGTTTGACAGTTGCCTCATGGAAGGAAGATTCCCCAGACGGTGGAAAAGGGGCAAACTCGTTCTCCTGAGGAAGGAGGGTCGTCCTGCGGATGAGCCCTCGGGCTATCGCCCGATTGTGCTGCTTGACGAGGCGGGCAAGCTGTTGGAGAGAGTAGTGGCTGCCCGCCTGGTCAGGCACCTTGAGACTGTGGGACCGGATCTGGCGCCTAACCAGTTCGGTTTTCGTAGAGGTCGCTCGACGATTGATGCCATATCACTTGTCCGCGACCTCTCCGAGGAGGCGTGCTCCAGTGGTGGCGTGTTGGTGGCCGTATCGTTGGACATCTCCAACGCATTCAACACGCTACCCTGGAGCACGATACACGCCGGTCTGAGGTACCACAAGGTGCCTCAGTACCTGCGAAGACTTGTCGGGGACTATCTCTCCGACAGAGAGGTAATCTTCCCGACGACTCGCGGGGAGGGTAGTAGTCCCATGACACGCGGCGTTCCACAGGGGTCGGTACTTGGCCCACTCCTGTGGAACGTCGGGTACGATTGGGTACTCCGGGGTGCTAACCTTCGTGGCGTTGGCGTAGTGTGCTATGCCGATGACACGCTGGTCGCCGCCCGGGGAGTCGACTACAGGGAGGCTGCGATGCTAGCTACAGCCGGAGTCGCGACCGTGGTGGCAAGGATCCGGATGCTGGGTCTGGAGGTGGCACTCCACAAATCCGAGGCCATATGTTTTCATGGGCCCCGGCGGAAACCACCTACAGACTCCACCATTGTGGTGGGTGGAGTATCTATTCCCGTCGGGACGACACTGAAGTATCTTGGTGTCGTCCTCGACGGCAGATGGAGTTTTAAGGTGCATGTGCGGCGGCTGGCCCCCAAAATACTGGGGACAGCCGGCGCACTAAGTCGCCTGCTCCCGAACATCGGGGGCTGCGAAGGGAGCTGCCGCCGCCTCTATACAGCGGTGGTAAGCTCGATGGCCCTGTATGGCGCCCCGATATGGGCGGGAGAGCTCGATCGGCAGACCACTGCCGCGCTGATTGGAGCGCAACGGGTGATGGCGGTGAGATTGTGCAGGGGCTATCGCACACTCTCTCACGAGGTGGCATGCGTGCTCGCTGGATCGCTCCCGTGGGACCTTGAGGCCGAAGTTCTGGCCTCGGTCTACTGGCGCAGAGCGCAGGCGCGGGAGCGGGACGAGCGACCGGCGCCGCAGGAGGTGGCGCACTGGCGCGATCAGGCCAGGGCGTCCGCCATCGCCACGTGGAGGGAACGGCTCCTCGCTGGGCAGGTGCAGAGGGGGCAGAGCGCTAGGCGATTCCTAGAGGCGGTCAGCCCAGTACTGGAGGAATGGGTCCACAGGAAGCATGGGAGTCTTTCCTTCCGGCTGACGCAGGTCCTCTCGGGACATGGTTGTTTTGGGAGGTACCTTCATCGCGTCGCCCAAAGGGAAGACTCCCCGGCTTGTCACCAGTGCGGACACGCGGAGGACACGGCCCAGCACGCGCTGGAAGAGTGCCCGGGAGGAGCCGAGCCGCGGCAATCATTGGTCGCGATCGTAGGGACAGACCTCTCCCTATCGACCATTATACAAAAAATGCTCGATGAGGAGAGGTCTTGGGAGGCAGTGGCCTCCTTCTGCGAGACAGTCATTCTGCAGAGGGAGGAAGAGGAGCGGGAGAGGGAGAGGGATCCACTCTCTCTGCCGCTCCGGAGGGCGCGGACACGGAGGCGAGCTACTCGAGCCCGCACTCCGTCTCCGCTCCGAGGGCCTAGGGTGTTGGGTGCGGGGGCACCTGGCACCCCCTTATAATAGGTCATCGAGAGGTGGAGATGCCCTTTGTGTTCTGGGGCATCACACGAAGGTGGGAGGTCTTGTGTAGACCTCAACATGAGACGGGCCAGCCGTTAGGCTGGCAGCGACACTGACGAGGGCAGCGGAGTGCGCAAGCGGTCCCGCACCCCACGTTTTTAGTTGGTGTAGGAGGAACACCCCAGTTTTTTAGTGAGTATGCTGCCACTCTGGCGGAGAGTCTCACATAACCACCGGCCCTCCCCCATGGGAAGGTGGTATCCATAAAGGATTTTCCTGGGTAAAAAAAAAAAAAAAAAAAAAAAAAAAAAAAAAAAAAAAAGGTTAGGTTAGGTTAGGTTAGGTTAGGTTAGGTTAGGTTAGGTTAGGTTAGGTTAGGTTAGGTTAGGTTAGGTTAGGTTAGGTTAGGTTAGGTTAGGTTAGGTTAGGTTAGGTTAGGTTAGGTTAGGTTAGGTTAGGTTAGGTTAGGTTAGGTTAGGTTAGGTTAGGTTAGGTTAGGTTAGGTTAGGTTAGGTTAGGTTTTTTTTTTTTTTTTTTTTTTTTTTTTTTTTTTTTTTTTTTTTTTTTTTTTATTATTACAGCTGCTCTCCACAGACTCAGTGGTCCGTGCTTTTTTTTAATTTGGTATTTTTATTTATTAACTTTATTACTACTTATATTGACAAAAGCTTACTCAGTAAGGAAAAAGACTTATATTATTGACTCTATATAAATTTTAAGATTTTAATGTAACATATATATTTCTAAGGAAAAATTTACTTATTCTTTTGATTCTATATATATAAATATTTTTTTTTTTTTTTTTTTTTTTTTTTTTTTTTTTTTTTTTTTTTTTTGTGTACATATATAGTTTTTTTTTTTTTTTTTTTTTTTTTTTTTTTTTTTTTTTTTTTTTTTATAATTTAAATATAGGTTTTTGTTTCTTTCTATTGTGTTCTGTTCTTTTTTTTTAGTTTGTGTTCTTTTCATTATGGGAATTTACTTAAAATTATTATTACTTACAATTGAAATTATTGATTTACAACATTATGACATTTAATTACTTACAATTAATATATTATTGATAACATTGACATTAACTTTACTATGGACTATTATTACAACTTTAGTTTACAAATTGGCACACCTCATCTCCTGAGCCAACTTGTCGACGACCGCTGCGTTTCGGTGCTTTATTGACATTTTAAGATTATACTCCAAGATCTTCTTAGTGGACGCGGCCATAGCTCTCTTGATGAAGTACCCTATTGCGTCGTTGTCATCATCGGTGTAGTAGGTACAGCTGGTGGTGTGCCGTGACACTGCTACTACCGCATGGGGAACGCTCTGATGTAAACCGATTGTTCTGCCCTTAGTTTGAACAATGATTACTGTTTCGAACGTTAACCCCTGCGCTTCATGGATGGTGAGCGTTCGCGAACCTGTGCCTTCACCACAGCCCTGTCCAATGAGGCTTTCCTTTTCGCCCTGAGTATGGACTAGAAAAAGCGTGTTGGGGAGCGTAAACGGTATTTGGGCACCAGTGTAGGTTTTCACCTTCAACGAGTGAGCTTTTAGGGTTGAGGAGTAAATCCCGGAGTAAACCTCACGTAGGGCGTAGGCGACGTCCAAGGGGTTCCGGTGTGTGCAGAGTAACTCCTGGCTGATGTTTGCTACCAGGTTTGGGCGGCAGTACCTCAGTTCGAAGAGATTTTCTCTGTCGATATAAGGTAGTTGGTTGACATCTCCGATGAGGACCATTTCTTTGGCATCACACAGCTTGGCAGCCATGACTATGGCTCCGAAGTGGTTCATGAGAGCCTCGTCAACCATGAGACGGTTGAATTTGTCGGACTCTCTGAAGCCATTCACCAAGACTGAAGCCATGGTGCGTACCCTGGTCTTGACAAGGCCACCAACACGAGGCGCTAGCTTCTCCCTTAGGTCGCTAGCTGCATTTGATGTTGTGGTGATGATGGCGTCTTTGTCAGCATCAAAGTGTCCTACCACCCAGGTTGTCTTTCCACACCCCGGTACTCCATTGACCCACTCAATTGTTGGCAGTGCCCAATCCTTCCAGCCGGATGCAGTGTCCTGATTACCCGATATGGTTTTCGCCATATTGAGAATCCTGTCATCCAGTAGGATCCTTGTGCACTTTGCGACAACAACTAAGGGATCTCCTTGTGGGGTATTGAACTTAGGTGCTCCGCTCTTGGTTCCCTCAATGCACATCTCCACAAAACCACTGGTCGCGTTGTAAGCCGCCATATAACTACCTGACATTTTTCCCTTTATGACTTGGGAATTGCCGTTGTTGTATATGGCAGCCTCTGCCTCCTCGAGTTTCTCCTCTAGCAGTTTCGCATTGCCCTGCTCAAAGTGTTGCAAGATGGTTTTGCACACTCCGAGGTTGACATCTGCGGTTGCTTTGGTGATAGCTAGAAACTCGAGGAAGGCGTTGTACGCGTGATCCTGTGGTGACGTTGCATTTACTAGACGAGGTGGAACGACCTGCCCCATGTCGGCTCTAGTTCTTTTCTCCTGCGTTGGTGCCGGTTTTGTTGGGATTTTGGACTTAGGTATTACTGTAGTTAGTGGAGCTTTGAGTTTCGCCTTTTTTGCTGGAGCTTCTACGAGTGCCTCTTTGTCTTTCGATCTCGTTGTTGGAAAAGGATTTCCTGACAGCCCTTGCAGCATCGAGCTGAAGGTGTCTAGAAATCCTTTGAGATGGCCTCCGACTTTGGCTCTCTTCTTTTGCTCCTGCACACTGCTTTGATGTAGTGCAGTTTTTTCGGCGGCTGCTTTTTGTTGGACACGTTCGGATCCGCTGATCGAGGTTGGCATGGGATGTCCCCAGCTATCGGTTGCTGTTTTTGGGTCGTGTGCTTTGAGGAAGTTTAGGTTTTCTCCTCTGTCTTCGTACACGACCACCTCGTGTTGTTCTGAGGCTTTTAAACAGCTTAGCCGGTCTACGACTTCTCCCTGCTCATACCCGACCGTCATCGCATCTACACTTATTACACGGGGATCTTCCGCTCCTCCGCCCGTTTCTCCCAACATGGTGAGCATAGAACATGCCTGTGCGAAAGGGGTGTAGTTGCCTTCCAATGCGAGCAGAACGATCGTCTTGTTGTGCGATCGGACTAGTCGGCATCGGTGGCCCGCCACTTCCGTTTCAGGTAACGCGCTGTAAACTTTGCGCCTCATGGTCGTTTTGGATGTGCTCCCATTTATGAGTGCTGCCAAGCCGGGTGAAATCGAAAAGTGACTTCTAGTCCCGGTTCGGCAGAAACCTATTCCCAGCCGCTCGCCGGCGCTGTCCATGAAGAGTGCCACTCCTCGGATTCTAATCCCAGGCACTCCTCTCTCCCCGCAAGCGAGGAGCGTGCGGACAGCGACGCTTTTGGCTATAGGTTCCCGCTGAGAGCCGGCACTACTTGTGGCTTGGCTAACGGGTGTTGGTTGAGATTCGAGGGGCAGAAGATCCGTGTGCCTGCTCGTCGCAACTCTGAAGATCTTCTCGGCGAATGACAGAAAATGCGGTCTGCAATCGGGATCTGCAATGATGTTGTGCAGTTCCGATTCGACCAGGTTTCTGTCGATCCGGGCTTCTAGATCTATTCGAGCCGCTAGGAAACGGGGACAGTCGAGTATGATGTGCCATACTGTTTCACAGATTTCCGGGTCGCATTCGCATCCCGGGCTGTTTTTCAGCTTGAATCTGTGAAGATACTCGGCTATTCCCCCGTGACCTGTCAAGACTTGCACTTGTACTGGTGTAAATTTTGTAGAGCGAGTTATCCGGTACGCACTGTGGACGTCTGGAAGGAACCTTCTCGTTACCGCACCTGTGCTGGAGGTTTCGTATCGATCCTGCCATTTGCGGATCGATTCTTCACGAATTTTCCTCCTAACGTAAGACAGGGGGATCCTTCCGTAGTCCTGAGTGGTGTCCTCGAGTGCAGCAGCTTTCGCTAACTCGTCTGCTCTCTCATTACCGACAGTGCCTACGTGAGCCCTAAGCCAGAACATCCGGATCTCTCGTCCTCCTTCCTGGATCCTGACAATGTTCTCCTTTATGCTTCTCGCCAGAGGGTGGTTCAAGCTGGGACTCCGCAGCAGGTCGAGTGACGATCTCGAGTCACTCAGTATGCTAACTACGGGGTCCCTGCTCAAATTCACCATCTGAAGAGCCCTGTGCAGTGCATATAGTTCCGACTGGAAGACTGTGCACGCGGGGTGAAGCTTAAAGGTGGCGAAGTTTGACTCCTTTCCCTCCTCCCACTGGGTTAGAGCAGCACCTACTTTTCCGTCGATTTTGCTTCCGTCTGTGTAAATTTGGGGTCCGGTGATCTGCGGGACGGCGTCTTCTAGCAGTTCGTACTCCACGGATGTTAGGGTAGATGGATGGGGCTGTTCAAGATATCCCACTCGGAGTTCGAGCTCCGTCTCGGGTGGGAGATAGTCCTTCGCCAGACCTTTTTTGGCTCTGTATAGGTTCGCCGCCTCCTGGATCCTTAGGTCCAATGGCAGCAGACCCGACAGTGCCAGTGCTGCGGTGAGTGAGACCGTCCGGTATGACCTACAGACCTTTTGTGCAAATCCTCTCTGGAGCGCATTGAATTGATTTTTATTCATTTGCAGCTCTACAGATTGGTACCAGGCACTTGAGGCGTATGTCATAATAGGCTCCACCACCGCGATGTATATGGTTCTCGTGATTTCACTATTTAGACCCCACGTTACTTTCGCTGCGCATGCAAGCTGCTTGTAGATATCAGCTACTTTCTTGCATTGCGCGGACACGTGGGATTTAAAAACTAGGTTTCGGTCGATGATAAGGCCCAGAAGCTTTATCTCCTCAACGAGGTCCAATTTTGTACCGGCCATGAATAACTGTGGGGTTTCATACTTCAACTTCTTCGTTAGAAGCATCGCGTTGGTCTTATGCGGTGCGAAGTTGAGTTTATTTTGTTTTCCCCACGTTGCCACATGATCCAACGTTGAGTTGACAGACCGCTCTAGGCTGCCGACCGACTGTCCTGTGAAAACGAGAACCACATCATCTGCAAAGGCTTGGCAGTATATTCCATCCATCTCTAGGCTTTGCAGCAACGAGTCTAGGATGACATTCCAAAAGATTGGTCCTCCGATGGATCCTTGGACACAACCCTTCGTAGTCTCCTTCTCGTAAGCTGCTCTAGCGTAGTTGACCTTGATCTTCCGGTCTGTGAGGTACGAACACACCATCCGGTACAGATTTTCCGGACACCTTTTTTTAACAAGTTGGTTTTTAAGGGCTGGCCACCACGCATTGTCGAAGGCCCCCTCTATGTCCAGAGAGATTAGGAGTACGATGTTTTTCCCGGTTACTCCTTCTTTTATGTGCTCTATAAGGTCATAGAGGGCGTCCTCGGTTCCTCTTTGCGGCATGAACCCATATTGCCTTTTGTTTAGGGTTGGGAGTAAATGCCATTGGAGTCGACCAATCATGAGTTTCTCGATGGTTTTTCCAAGAACAGATAATAGTCCAATTGGTCTGTAGGACTTAGGATGAGTGTAGTCTGCCTTTCCTGGCTTTCGAATGATGACCACGTGTGCCACTTTCCAGTGAATGGGGAAGTGATTTAGCGACAAGCACTTGTTCGCTATCGCCATGAACACTTCCCTGTCACTTCGTATGGCTGCGGCGCAGATATCAGCTGTTAGCCCGTCTGGTCCGGGTGCCTTCTTGGGGTTTTGTGCTTGCAGCACCAACTCCAATTCCGCTGCCGTGAATGGTGGATCATCTTCCGAAAGGTCTTCAAGGGCACTCTCCTTCATCCGTTCTCGGAGGTTCGAGTGAAACGACTGGTCGGTACTCTCGGAGTCGTCTGGGTAGAAAGTTCTGGCTAAGAGTTCAGCCGACTGTTTTGGAGTTAGGGTGTTACCTTCAGAGCTTCTCAGGAGCATGTCCTCCTGCCTTCCTGACGTTTTCCTGATCACTCTGTAGATTTTATCCCACATACTCTCCTTTTCCTGAGTCGTGCAAAACTCCTTCCAGCTCTCTGTTTGGGCTTTCTCTGCGATGACTGCGTACTCCGCCTTGCATTTTTGGTATTCTTCTATAACCATTTTTACCCTGCAAGGGGCTGCGTTCCTGATCCTCCTCTTTTTCCTAAGGACCTCTCTCTTAAGATCTTCAAGCTTCTTCGACCACCACGGAGGCCTGGGATTGCCCGCCTTGCTTCCTGCGATAGGGATGGTTTGTTCGCAGGCTTCGTGGATGGCTTCAGTGTAGGCTGTGATCTTATCTTCGAGGTCCCTCGGGGTTTCGGACTCCAAAATTGAGACGGTGGTGATGTCTCTCTCTGCCAGGATGGTTTTTAGCAGATGTGCGAATTCGGTCCACTTTGCCTTCTTGGTGTTGTACTTGCGCGTTGTGATTGGCCTAAGAGTTTCTAAGGCCCTTCCCAAGCGCAAGGTGAAGGTGATAGCGTTGTGGTCCGAAGTCACAAGACCTCTCTCCACTCTCCATCCCTCGATTCTTCCGAGCAGGGGTGTGCTGCAAGCGGATACGTCCACTATGCTTGTGCATGCCCTACCCTTTCTGAAGGTCTCAAAGGTCGGAGTGTCTCCGGTGTTTAGAATTTGGAGTCCCTTCTCGTTCAGGAACGCATTGTACGCCTGTCCTCTGTCATCCTCAGATACGCTGCCCCACCAGTGGCTCCAGGCATTTATATCTCCCGCGACGATGAGGTTTCTGGTGTCCAACTTGGTACAAACTTTTTTGATGCGGTCCAGATACGGTACTATGTCCTGGTCCCCCTCTAGGTAGACGGATATTACTCCTAGTTTTAGGCCTCCCCCGATAAGAAGGACTGCCGCTTCGGTTTCGGTTACCAGCTGTGGGTCGTGTACGACTTCTAGCCGGTCACCGAAAATTATAACGGCTGCCTTCACTGGTTTTTGCCTATTTAGGGTGCATTGGATAACCCTAGTCCCAGGATGTTGTTTTAGGACGCCAGTCTTTCCGACGTACGGTTCCTGTACTAGGGCGACCGTGATGCCCCTATCCACCGCAACCTGGAGTAATTCCGTCGTGGCCAGTTTTGAGCGTTGCAGGTTAGCTTGGATAAACCTCAAGCCTGCCCCGCCCAAGTTTTGAGGGACCGAGCTACGGTACTGTGAGACGCCCTCAGCAATACGATACTCGGGACCGCGCTATTGCATCCCATTTTAGTCGCTCTGGGCACTCTTTGCTAAAAGCATTGTGCGCCAGGTTGATGCTTGTGCCGTGCGCGGCCGAGCAGTTTTTGCACTTTGGAGGGTTCCCCTCCTGTCTCCCCTTGCATTTCTCCCAGGAGTGAGCCCTTCCGCAGTGACTGCAGAGCTCGTCTTTCTCCCGGCAGACAACCTTAGTGTGGCCGAAGCCGAGGCATTTGGTGCACTGCACCAGTGGGGTCTGATCAAATATAGGTCTGCGTTGCATACCTATATAGATCTTTCCAGCCTCCACCAGGTTTTTATGGATGGAAGGGGAAACTTCCAGTACCGCATGGCACTCGAGCGGGTTACGTGCCTTTTTACGGTACCGCATCTTGACGGTGCTATCCTTCAAGTTAATGTTCTTTAAAATGTTTTTATTTTGCGCCAGTATATTTTCCACGATGTCTACGTCGGTGTGGTAGGATAGGACATCCCTGACGATGACTAGAGGGTTTGCTGCCCTCGCCACTTCCGCTTTTAGGCCTTTGTCCGTCCTAACCCTGCTCTGCACCAGGTCCAGATCTTCTTTGGAGCTACAGCTCAGGATGACCTTTTTGTTTTTGGCCTTCCTTACCCTGTCTACCTTGGCTCCAGTTTTCCTGGTGTCGAGAGCCACCCTGATCCTGTCGATCACATTTTCCCCGGTGTTCTGGGGGTTGTCTGATGTGATGATCAGGGTGTGGTTTGGCTTCAAGGGCGGTGGTGGCTTGGCGGCGACCTTGGCGTAGGTCAGCTTCCCTTTCGAGCTGCATCGTTCCTCAGCTTTGGCGAGCTCCGCTTCGAGGTTGAGGGACAGTGGTGGTGCCCTCATCTTTTCTTCCCGAAGGGTTCGGAGCTCAGATGTCACCGCTTCCATTCTCTCCGTTAGAGGATGCATATGCTCCTCCATGTTGATTAGAATGGGCTGCGGTGGCTCGGATGGGGGCGCTCGTTCAGCTGACATCGCTTTCAGGATGCCCTTCATCTCCTCCACTTCCTGCCTCAGGCCAGGTTCTGGCTGTGCTGATGGGGGTTTGGAGTCCATTTTCTCCATGGCTTTAAGGTTGGACTCCAGGATCTCGCGCGTGTGTTTATTGCTCTCTCTCCGGAGCTCATCCAGCTGATTCTGGAGAGATTCTACTCCTGCTTTGAGGCTCGAGTGGTCTCTCCAGATGGGGTCTTCCTCTTTCCCCTTTTGCCCGCTGGTTACGAGCTCTCCCAATGCTCTAACACGCTTGTCGAGGTCCTGGAGCGCTTCCGACGTTTCCTTTATAAGCCTATGGGGCTCCTGGGTCTCATACCCCTGCCAGTTTCGCACCGCTTGTATCTCCTTGAGCGATGCGCCGATGTCCGTTCTGGCCTTTGACATTTCCGACGTGAGATTGGTGGTAATGTTTATCAATTGTTTTGTATGGGCTCTCTCCACCCTTACGAGCTCCGTGGCGTGTCTCGTCCTTTCCCTTTCCAGACTGGTGATATGTCTGGATCTTGAGTCCGACAGTGAGAGGACTATTTCGTAAAGAGTCTGCAGGCTTTCGAGTGCGACGACTTTGCACTCCCTCTTCATATTGCCTGCAGACTCCAACGCGTCCTTCCCTTTCAGCAGCGTCTCGTTTGCCATCTTTGTGGCTAGGTCCATCTCCACCCCCGTTCGTCGACCCGCTTGCACGACGAGCATGCTCTGTCGTGGTCTGGGCCTGTTCGCGGAGGTGTCTAGGTCTAAGCAAGACGCGACCGAGTCTTCGTCGGACTCTACGGGCTTAGGTGGTGATATCCCACACTGTTCCCAGTTGATGATTTTGTCTGTGACCGACTCCACCGCGGACCGGTCTGAGGATGTGGCCAGGTGTTCGCTTGGCTCTTGCGGCGGTTTCGCAGGCGATGTCCTCTTCCTTCTCGCGGGGACCTTTGGGCTGACTTCCTCCGGCTGTGCTCCGACCGATGATGCCTTCTTCGCTTCGGGTACTGATGGCCGCGTCGACTTTTCTAGTTTTAGTGACTTGGCGACCGTTTCCTTCTTCAGTACCTTTTCACGCAGCGATCTCTTTGGTTGGAGGGTCACCTGAGGTGCCACTTCCGACTTTGGGACGGATCCGGTCACGGATTTGGCTGACATTTTTTAAATTATAAATACAATTTCTTAATTATAAAACTAAATACTAAGTTATTCTACTTAATACTAGCTGTAATTTTTTCGAGGTGGGTGTTGAGCCTCGCGTGACTGTAATTTAGCCGGCAATCAGACCCTCCTAGCCGAAACACAGCAGTGCTGTTTGGCGGCGGATTAGGGTGTGATGGTAGTACTTCCCCGGACGAGTCCTTGACAGTGACTCTTCTACCTTTACGGCTAGTATTATTTGTTAGAGTTTTACAATATTTTAATGTTCAGAACTTGTTACACCTGTTAATTTGTTACACTAATTACTTTAAAATTTTTTCTTACTGAGTAAAAGCCTTCTCGCGCGCCGCCGGTGTAGTGATGCTTGATGGTGATTTTGTTTTCAGATTTTTCTGCTGACGTGGGGTGGAAATTTGGAATTCCCTTGGAGCCAGATTGTAGAGCTCTCGACGCTGATTGCGGGGATACCAAACTTGGGGGGTCTATCTCCACTGGTTCCGGAGATATAGCCCGAGGGGGTTTTGGGAATTATGAGGGGGGTCGGGGGGGGAAGGTCTCGGGAGGAGACTGGGGGGGGGGGGGGGGTTAGGTAAGGGGGGTATGGGGTAGGGGGGTAGGGGGGGTCCCTTAGAGCAAGGTGGTGGGGGCTCCTGTGGCCGGTGGTGGAGGTACCTTACACCAGCGGTCCACCTCCTTCAGGTAATATGACCCCGGAGATAAGACTCGGAGGGGTGAGGTAGCCTTACGGCAAGGGGGGGGGGGGGGGGGGAAATGAAGTTGGGGTGGGGGTAGGGAAAATGTGGACGTGCCTGGTCTCCCCTTTAGAAGGAGTCCAAACTCGGGTGTCCTAGGACTTTGGGTTCAGGAGTTAGACCAAGGTTCACCTGAGGGTCCGACGAAGGTGCTCCGCTGCTGATGTTCCGCAGTGGCGCAGTCCTGAGGCCGGATCCGAAGTCTTCACCTTGGTTGTCCGACGTCACGCCTCGTGTCGACTGAGTGTAACTAGGTTACACGTGTGTCGACCACGCGGTGTGTGAGGTTGTTTTTCCTGATTTTCGGTACCTTGTATCTCCCTTTGGCTTGGACGGATTTTCAAAATTCCAGCTCCGCTTGACAGATCTCGTCGAGCTCCGTCTGGTGGTGGTGATTGTTTGAAGAGTTCTCCGTCCTCCTGTGAGATGTGGTGGTCCAAAGTCCCGGGCCCCCTGTTCCAAAACGCCTTGGTGCAGGATGTTGAAAACAGTAATCCTTGTGAGTCAAGCACTACTGTTACCGACGTTGAAAAATTTTTTGCGCTAGCTCAAAAATTTACAATATAATTGAATTTTTTTACGGAGCTATATTGAGTGTGTGGCGAGGTTGGGCTGTTACTCGGTTAGGTTAGGTTAGGTTAGGTTAGGTTAGGTTAGGTTAGGTTAGGTTCCGCGGACCTGCTGGGTAGTCCCAGTGGGTGGGGAGGTGTACCCCAACGCGGCGCGTCCCCAGGTGGCGGATAGGGGAACGGCTCCCAGAAATGGGAGTTACCGGTTTACCGGCGCGGACCAAACACTGGGGGGGAAATGGGGAGGTTCCCCGAACTGTTGTTGCGGCGTCGTCCTGCTTGGTCTCCCGCGAGTCGGCTGTATGGGTCAGCTTCCTTGCGGGGTTCTGGGTGGGTCAGCGCTTCACTGGCGGATTGGGGGCCTCGGTGAGAGAAAGGGGAGGCTTCTCCGCGTGTCTCTATGAAGGTAGCATAGAGCAAAGTGGATGAAGCCTGGCGGAGGAAGAAGCCTGGATGAAGCCAGGAGCTAGGTGGGACGGCGGCAGTGGGTCGCAGTGGACCTTCGGGTCGGTGGATGGCGGGCCTGCAAGGCCCGCGGCGCGGCAGAGAGTGTCAACACGGCCTCTCTGTCGGGCACGAGGAGGAATGGCGGCAGTCGGTCGCAGTGGGCCTTCGGGCTGGTGGATGGCGGGCCTGCAAGGCTTGCGGCGCGGCAAGGAGGGTCAATTCGGCCACCTTGTCGGGCACATTAATGCGTCTCCGAATCCCGTTGTTTGGTGCCTGCACAAGGGATGCATGGCTGGGGGGAACCCGGTTGGCTAGGGCACCACAAGGGGACCTCACCCCTCAAATAAGGAAAATATGGATACGGTGACTTCTGAAACAACTCCTCAAGTGGGTAGCAACCTAAGTTGTGAATCCCACGGCGCTCCGGCGTTCAGCCCCAATGTATTTGAGGGGGGCAAGAACCACCACGTGGGCTCCGGCCCGCGACACGACAACTCACGCGATAACTCGGACACTGATTCTTCTAAAAATGACGACCTTGGCAAGAAAATGGACGGTGATAATGTGGAGGAGAGGGCTTCTAAAGCCCCATGGCTTCGGACTCAGACAGTGAACCTGTCAGAGTCTGATTCCGATGCCATGACCTGGGAGACCGTGTCATCTCACGGCTCCGGGAGGAGGCTGCGCAAGCGGCACATGGAAGACAGGAAAGAGCAGGAAGACCAGGGTGAATCCTCACCGTTACCCAAGGTGTCCAGCACTCGACGAGGTAGAGGACGCCCGCCCACTACAGGGCAGTACGTTGGCCTGGCGAAGGCCAAGGCTGAACTCAACCGAGTACGAGAAGAGGAGATTCGGCTCACAGCCGAAAAGGAGCTCCAAGAGGAGCTCCAGCAAAAACGGAGGACGCAGTTCCTCAAGGCGCCGGCATCGGTGCCCGCGGACCGTGGCTCTCAGCTGAGCAACTGCGATGCCGCTGAGCTGGAGTCAATGTTGATGGACTCGGTGGACATCGTTTATGCGGTGGCCACCAAGTCCAAAAACCTAAAGGGCACGTCGGTGAGGGCCCTGAAGGATGCTGCGGACACCATAAGGGCATCCTTTAAGGAAGCGCGGGCCCGCACAATGCCCGAGGAGATGGCCCTACTGGTAAAGGCGAATGAGCGACTCTCAGCGGAGCTGAAGGACCTGCGACAAGAGATGGCGCAGATGAGGGAGACCCAAGCTCGCGTGGCTGCGACCTCGGTTCCTGTTCAGGCACCAGCTCAAACGCCCTGCACGGAGGAAGTGATGCGGCAGATCATGGTGCAAGTGGGCACGATGGTGAACGCCCGCTTTGCCGGGATCGAGGAGAGACTGCTGCCCGGGCAGACCCAGAGGCCCCCTCTGGCCGCAGACCGGCGAAGGGAGACCGAGGTGCGTTCAGCAGATTTCCCCACTCAAAGGGACTCTCCAGCGCCAAAGCCTGGAGCAAGAGCGGCTCCGAAACCGAAGCCTGCCCCCGCCCCTGCCAGCGCTGCAGCTCCAGCGGAAGACTGGCAGGTGGTGTCAAGGCGTGGAAAGGCCAAGAGGCGAGACAAGGAGCGTGCGGCAGAAGGGGCAAGACCCACCGAGAAGAAGAGGCCTGCCCCTCCAGCCCAAGTCCCTAGGCCGAAACCAAAGCCCTCCAAGGCGAGTGCGGCCAAGCTCCGCCCTCCAAGAACCGCGGCGGTGGTGATCACGCTGCAGGAGAAAGCGGTGGAGAAAGGTGTCACCTACGCCAAGGTGCTGGAGGCGGCCAAGGCGAAGATCAGCCTAAGCGAGCTGGGATTCTCGCCGTTGAAAATCAGGGTGGCGGCCACTGGGGCACGAGTGCTGGAGGTTTCCGGCGCGAACAACACAGCAAAAGCGGACGTCCTTGCTGAGAAGCTCAGAGAGACGTTTCTAGACGAGGAGAGCATACGAGTCTCCAGGCCTACTATTACAACTGACCTTCGAGTCAGCGGCCTGGACGATTCTGTCACCCCGCACGAGCTAGCGGAGGCCTTGGCCGGGAAGGGCGAATGCCCTGTGACGGCCTTTTCCGTAGGCGCAATACGGCGGGGCCAAGCCGGGATGGGCACCGTGTTCGTGCGCTGCCCCACCGCAGCTGCAAAGAAGGTGATGGCCACTGGAGGCCGTGTTTTGGTGGGCTGGGTGGCGGCGCGGGTCAGTATCTTAGATGCAAGGCCCCGCCGCTGCTACCGCTGTCTTGAGCTGGGCCATATAGCGGCCAAGTGCAAGGCCGAAGTTGACCGCAGCGATGAGTGCTACCGCTGCGGTACAAAGGCCCACAAGGCCAAAGAGTGCACAGCCGCCCCCCATTGCACCCTATGTGCAGCAGCGGGAAAGCCGGCGGACCACCTCTCCGGGAGCAAGGCATGCGCCAAGTCCCCGTCAAAGCCAGGGGTCAGACGGAAGGCCAACGCGGCTGGGGCTACGGCCAAGCCACGTCCGCCTCGCCCTAACAAAGGGCCAGCCGAAGGCATGGAGGAAGATTAATTAGTATGGCCCTAACCTTCCTACAGGCGAATATCAACCGTTGCGCCGGGGCTCAGGACTTACTCTTGCAGTCCATGGCGGAGCGGTTGATCCAGGTGGCGGTGGTCAGCGAGCCCTACACGGTCCGTCCTAGGCCTGACTGGGCTGGGGACCTTGACGGATTGGTGGCGATCACCACGCAATCGCCGGCTCAATCTCCCCCTCTCGAAGACGTTGTGAGGGGCAGGGGTTTCGTAGCGGCTAGGGTGGGTCAAACCGTCATTGTGGGGGTGTACCACTCTCCGAACCGACCGGTTCGCGAGCTAGAGACTCTCCTCGGCGCGGTGGGGACCTTGATTGGTCAGACCCGCCCACGCCCCGTCCTCGTGCTCGGAGACTTCAACGCCAAATCAGCGGCGTGGGGGTCGCCGGTGACGAACTCGCGGGGCGGTGTCGTAATAGAGTGGATAGCCGAGGTGGGCCTCTGCGTCGCGAACCGCGGATCGGAAAGCACCTGCGTCCGGCGTAATGGTGAGTCCATCGTCGATTTGACGCTCATCACACCGGACATCGCTTCCCGCATTCGCGACTGGCAGGTGCTGTTGGACGTGGTAACGCTGTCCGATCACCGGTACATCCGGTTCAGCCTTTCCTCGACCCAAACGGACGAAGTGAGAGAGGTAGGGGGCGAGATAGGTCCGCGATGGGCCCTGAAGCGCCTCAACGCCGAAGTGCTGCAGGAGGCGGCCCTCGTCGAAGTTTGGAACGGCACTCCTCAGGAGCCGGATCCGATAGACCCGGAGGCGATGGCGGACAGGCTGTGCGAGGCATTGACGCGGGTTTGCGACGCTGCAATGCCGCGCGCGCCAGCCCCACAGCCCAGACGCCAAGTCTATTGGTGGACGGAGGAGATTGCCGAACTCCGGAGAAGATGTGTTAAGAGGCGCCGACTATACCAGCGGTATCGGAGGCGAAGGCGGCAAGAGACGGAAGAGAGCAATTCTCTGTACGCCGCTTACAGAGAGGCTACCGGGGCCCTTCGCGTCGCGATAGTGGAGGCTAAGAGGCAGGCATGGGAGGAGCTGCTGGAGGGGCTTGAGCGCGACCCATGGGGCCGTCCGTACAAGTGGGTGAGGCAAAAGCTTCGCCCCTGGGCACCCCCCATCACGGCCTCGCTCCAACCGGCGGTGCTCCAACGAGTGGTCGATGGCTTGTTCCCCGGTGCTCCGGGGGCCGAGTTCACGCCTCCCTCGACAACCGCTGATCTCGCCGAAGAAGAGGAGAGCGAGTTTGTCCCTATTTCTGAGGGCGAGCTTGGTGCGGCTGTGCTCAGGATGAGAGCCAAGAACACGGCACCTGGGCCTGACGGCATACCGGGTCGTGCGTGGGCTCTCTCCTTGAAGCACCTGGATTTCGCCTTGAGGGACCTGTTTGACAGTTGCCTCATGGAAGGAAGATTCCCCAGACGGTGGAAAAGGGGCAAACTCGTTCTCCTGAGGAAGGAGGGTCGTCCTGCGGATGAGCCCTCGGGCTATCGCCCGATTGTGCTGCTTGACGAGGCGGGCAAGCTGTTGGAGAGAGTAGTGGCTGCCCGCCTGGTCAGGCACCTTGAGACTGTGGGACCGGATCTGGCGCCTAACCAGTTCGGTTTTCGGAGAGGTCGCTCGACGATTGATGCCATATCACTTGTCCGCGACCTCTCCGAGGAGGCGTGCTCCAGTGGTGGCGTGTTGGTGGCCGTATCGTTGGACATCTCCAACGCATTCAACACGCTACCCTGGAGCACGATACACGCCGGTCTGAGGTACCACAAGGTGCCTCAGTACCTGCGAAGACTTGTCGGGGACTATCTCTCCGACAGAGAGGTAATCTTCCCGACGACTCGCGGGGAGGGTAGTAGTCCCATGACACGCGGCGTTCCACAGGGGTCGGTACTTGGCCCACTCCTGTGGAACGTCGGGTACGATTGGGTACTCCGGGGTGCTAACCTTCGTGGCGTTGGCGTAGTGTGCTATGCCGATGACACGCTGGTCGCCGCCCGGGGAGTCGACTACAGGGAGGCTGCGATGCTAGCTACAGCCGGAGTCGCGACCGTGGTGGCAAGGATCCGGATGCTGGGTCTGGAGGTGGCACTCCACAAATCCGAGGCCATATGTTTTCATGGGCCCCGGCGGAAACCACCTACAGACTCCACCATTGTGGTGGGTGGAGTATCTATTCCCGTCGGGACGACACTGAAGTATCTTGGTGTCGTCCTCGACGGCAGATGGAGTTTTAAGGTGCATGTGCGGCGGCTGGCCCCCAAAATACTGGGGACAGCCGGCGCACTAAGTCGCCTGCTCCCGAACATCGGGGGCTGCGAAGGGAGCTGCCGCCGCCTCTATACAGCGGTGGTAAGCTCGATGGCCCTGTATGGCGCCCCGATATGGGCGGGAGAGCTCGATCGGCAGACCACTGCCGCGCTGATTGGAGCGCAACGGGTGATGGCGGTGAGATTGTGCAGGGGCTATCGCACACTCTCTCACGAGGTGGCATGCGTGCTCGCTGGATCGCTCCCGTGGGACCTTGAGGCCGAAGTTCTGGCCTCGGTCTACTGGCGCAGAGCGCAGGCGCGGGAGCGGGACGAGCGACCGGCGCCGCAGGAGGTGGCGCACTGGCGCGATCAGGCCAGGGCGTCCGCCATCGCCACGTGGAGGGAACGGCTCCTCGCTGGGCAGGTGCAGAGGGGGCAGAGCGCTAGGCGATTCCTAGAGGCGGTCAGCCCAGTACTGGAGGAATGGGTCCGCAGGAAGCATGGGAGTCTTTCCTTCCGGCTGACGCAGGTCCTCTCGGGACATGGTTGTTTTGGGAGGTACCTTCATCGCGTCGCCCAAAGGGAAGACTCCCCGGCTTGTCACCAGTGCGGACACGCGGAGGACACGGCCCGGCACGTGCTGGAAGAGTGCCCGGGAGGAGCCGAGCCGCGGCAATCATTGGTCGCGATCGTAGGGACAGACCTCTCCCTATCGACCATTATACAAAAAATGCTCGATGAGGAGAGGTCTTGGGAGGCAGTGGCCTCCTTCTGCGAGACAGTCATTCTGCAGAGGGAGGAAGAGGAGCGGGAGAGGGAGAGGGATCCACTCTCTCTGCCGCTCCGGAGGGCGCGGACACGGAGGCGAGCTACTCGAGCCCGCACTCCGTCTCCGCTTCGAGGGCCTAGGGTGTTGGGTGCGGGGGCACCTGGCACCCCCTTATAATAGGTCATCGAGAGGTGGAGATGCCCTTTGTGTTCTGGGGCATCACACGAAGGTGGGAGGTCTTGTGTAGACCTCAACATGAGACGGGCCAGCCGTTAGGCTGGCAGCGACACTGACGAGGGCTGCGGAGTGCGCAAGCGGTCCCGCGCCCCACGTTTTTAGTTGGTGTAGGAGGAACACCCCAGTTTTTTAGTGAGTATGCTGCCTCTCTGGCGGAGAGTCTCACATAACCACCGGCCCACCCCCATGGGAAGGTGGTATCCATAAAGGATTTTCCTGGGTAAAAAAAAAAAAAAAAAAAAAGGTTAGGTTAGGTTAGGTTAGGTTAGGTTAGGTTAGGTTAGGTTAGGTTAGGTTAGGTTAGGTTAGGTTAGGTTAGGTTAGGTTAGGTTAGGTTAGGTTAGGTTAGGTTAGGTTAGGTTAGGTTAGGTTAGGTTAGGTTAGGTTAGGTTAGGTTAGGTTAGGTTAGGTTAGGTTAGGTTAGGTTAGGTTAGGTTAGGTTAGGTTAGGTTAGGTTAGGTTAGGTTAGGTTTTTTTTTTTTTTTTTTTTTTTTTTTTTTTTAAACTATGCTCCACAGACTGCAGTCCGTGCTCTTTTTTAATTTAATTCTTTATTTAGTAACTCATTATTTTATTACAAACTTAAAATTAAGAGACTTACTCAGTAAGAAAACTTGATATTGACTTAATTCTAGTTGATACATAATGTTCTTGTTATTTATATAAATACAATGAATACCATTATCGTTATGCTAGTTTAAATTATACATATCATTTTGTTTTTGAAGACAATTTTGGTTATTTTATGTTATAAGATCTATAATTAAAACATTCATTTTGTTTAATTGTTGTTATATAGTGATATATGAAGTTAGAGTATACATGGTTATAGTTGTTAGAGTTACTTCTTAGGTGGATTTTATTATACATTGTTAGCTTTATTATAATTAGGCTTGGGTATACATCTGTTACATATTGTTATGGTTAATATTTTTTTTTTTTTTTTTTTTTTTTTTTTTTTTTTTTTTTTTTTTTTTTTATAGATGTGTATAATATTGTTTTTTTTTTTTTTTTTTTTTTTTTTTTATTGTTTTTTTTTCTTTTTTACAAAGTTACTATAAAATTATTTTCCTATTGGTTACAGAATTTAGTAAGATACGATTTGTTACATGAAGTTTATGAGGATAGTGGTTAACCCTGTTCGTCCATCCGTCCCAACTCGCGAGCGAGTTTCTCAACGACCGCTGCGTTTCGGTGTTTGATGGCCATTTTTAGGTTGTATTCCACTATTTTTTTGGTTGACGCTGCCATTGCTCTTTTGATAAAGTACCCTATCGCGTCGTTTTGGTCATCCGTGTGGTAGGTACAGCTGGTGGTATGCCGTGACACTGCTACCACCGCATGGGGTACGCTCTGATGTAAATCTATTGTTTTTGATGTGGTTTTAACAATGATTACCGTTTCGAACGTTAACCCCTGCGCTTCGTGGATGGTCAGTGTACGCGATCCTGTGCCCTTACCGTATCCCTGGTCGATGAGACATTGCTTCTCGCTTTGGGTATGGACCAGGAATAGAGTGTTTTGGAGCGTATGGGGTATTTGAGCACCGGTGTAATTTTGTATGTTAAGAGAACGCGCACTTAGTGTTGAAGAGTATATACCGGAGTATACCTCTCTTAGTGCATAGGCAACATCCATGGGGTTCCGGTGTGTACATAGCAACTCCTGGCTGATGTTTGTTACCAGGTTTGGGCGGCAGTACCTCATTTCGAAGAGATTTTCTCTATCGATGAAAGGCAACTGGTTGACATCTCCGATGAGGACCATTTCTTTGGCACCGCACAGCTTGGCTGCCATGACTATGGCTCCGAAGTGGTTCATGAGAGCCTCGTCAACCATGAGACGGTTGCATTTGTCCGACTCTCTGAAGCCATTAACCAAGACAGAAGCCATAGTGCGGACCCTGGTCTTGACAAGATCACCAACACGGAGCGCTAGTTTCTCCCTTAGGTCACTAGCAGCATTAGATGTTGTGGTGATGATGACGTCCTTGTCAGCATCGAAGTGCCCTACCACCCAGGTTGTCTTACCACACCCCGGAACTCCGTTGACCCACTCAATTGTTGGCGGCACCCAGTCCCTCCAGACAGATCCTGTGACTTGAGTTCCCGACATGGATTTCGCCATGTCGAGAATCTTGTCGTCCAGTAGAATCCTGGTGCACTTTGCAACAACAACCAAGGGGTCTCCTTTTGGGGTGTTGAATTTAGGTACTCCGGTCTCAGTCTCTTCGCTGCTGAGTGCCACGAAGCCACTTGCTGCGTTGTATGCTGCCATATAGCTTCCTGACATTTTGCCCTTGATGACCTGGGAGTTGTCGTTGTTGTATATGGCTGCCTCTGCCTCCTCGAGCTTTTCCTTTAGTAGGTTTTGATTACCCTGCTCAAAATTTGCCAAGATGGTTTTGCAAACCTTGAGATTGACCTCAGAGGTTGCTCGTGTAATGGCCAAAAACTCAAGGAAGGCGTTGTACGCGTGGTCTCGTGGAACCTTTGCATCTATTAGACGAGGCGGAGTTACCTGCCCCATGTCAGCTCTTGTCCTGTTTTTATTTGTTGGAGCCTTTGCTGTTGCTGTTGTAGTTTTGACTGTTGTTGATGATGGATTTCCTGACAGCCCTTGCAGCATTGAGCTGAAGGTGTTTAGAAATCCCTTGAGGTGGCCTCCGACTTTGGATCTTTTCTTACGTTCCATCATGCCACTCTGGTGGGCTGCGTCTTTCTCGGCGACTGCTTTTTGTTGGACGCGTTCGGATCCACTGATCGAGGTAGGTATTGGGTGTCCCCAGCTGTCGGTTGTAGTTTTTGAGTCGTGCGCTCTTAGATAGTTTAGGTTTTCACCTCTATCTTCGTACACAACCACCTCATGTTGTTCAGAGGCTTTTATACAACCTAGCCGGTCTGCGACTTCTCCCTGCTCATACCCGACCATCATTGCATCCACACTTATTACACGTGGAACTTCCACCACTCTTCCCGTTTCCCCCAACATGGTGAGCATCGAGCATGCCTGTGTGAAGGGGGAATTTCCTTCCAATGTGAGTAGAGCGATCGTCTTATTTCGCGATCGCACCAGTCGACATCGGTGGCCCGCCACTTCTGTTTCAGGTAGTGCACTGTACATTTTGTGCTTCATGGTCGTTTTTGAAGTGCTCCCATTTATGAGTGACGCCAAGCCCGGTGAAATGGCGACGCGATTTCTAGCCCCGATTCGGCAGAAACCTATTCCGAGCCGTTCGTTGTTGCTATCCATGAAGAGTGCCACTCCTCGGATTCTTATCCCTGGCACTCCTTTCTCTCCACATGCAAGCAGTGAATGGATAGCGACGCTCTTCGTAGTAGGTTTCTGCTGTGAGCCGGTGCCATTGGTGGTAGTTGGGGCTTGGCTAACAGGTGTTGGTTGTGATTCAAGGGGCGGAAGGTTAGTGTGTCTCTTAGCAGCAGTTCGGAAGATCTTCTCGGCGAAGGACAGAAAGTGTGGTCTGCTGGCCGGGTCTGCAAGTATGCTATGCAGTTCCGGTTCAACCAGTTTTCTGTCAATCCGAGTTTCTAGATCGGTCCGAGCCGCTAGGAAACGTGGGCAGTCGAGTATGATGTGAAGTATACTTTCACTGATTTCCGAGTCGCACTCGCAACCCGGGCTGTTTTTCAGCTTAAATCTGTGAAGATACTCGGCTATCCCTCCGTGGCCTGTCAAGATCTGCACTTGTGTATGTGTAAGTTTTGTGGTGCGAGTTAGCCGATACGCTTTTTGGACGTCTGGAAGGAACCTCCTTGTTAGTGCGCCTGTTTTGGAGGTTTCGTATCGATCCTGCCATTTGCGGATCGACTCTTCACGAATTTTCCTCCTAATGTAGGACAGTGGGATCCTTCCATAGTCCTGTGTGGCGTCACCGAGTGCCGCTGCTTTTGCCAGCTCGTCAGCTCTCTCATTTCCTGTGGTGCCAACGTGCGCTCTCAGCCAGAACATCCGGACTTTCCGTCCATCCTCCAAGATCCTCCCGATGTTTTCCTTTATGCTTCTCGCCAGGGGATGGCTCAGACTTGGGTTTCGGAGCAGGTCGAGTGAAGATCTTGAGTCACTCAGTATGTTGACTATCGGTTCCCTGCTCGAATTTACCATCTGAAGTGCCCTGTGTAGTGCATACAGTTCCGACTGGAAGACTGTGCAAGCGGGGTGAAGCTTAAAGGTGGCGAAGTTTGATTCCTTTCCCTCCTCCCACCATGTCAGGGCAGCACCTACTTGGTCGTTGATTTTGCTGCCGTCTGTGTATATTTGGGGTCCGCTGACATGCTGGATGGAGTCTTCGAGGAGTTCATACTCCGTGGACATTAGGGTAGATGGATGGGGTTGGTCCAGGTATCCCACTCGGAGTTCAAGCTCCGTTCCAGGTGGGAGGTAGTCCTGGGAGAGACCTTTTTTGGCTTTGTACAGGTTTGCCGCCTCATGGATCCTGAGGTCCAGTGGAAGCAAACCCGACAGCGCGAGTGCTGAAGTGAGAGAGACAGTCCGGTAGGACCTGCACACCTTTTGGGCAAAACCTCTCTGGAGGGCATTGAGCTGCTTTTTGTTCATTTCCAGCTCTGCCGCTCGAGACCATGCGCTTGACGCGTATGTCATTATAGGTTCTACCACTGCGATGTATATGGTTCTCGTGATCTCGCTGTTTAGTCCCCACGTTACTTTAGCTGCGCACGCGAGTTGTTTGTAGATGTCTACTACTTTCTTGCATTGCGCAGACACGTGGGGCTTGAAGACTAGATTCTTGTCGATTATGAGGCCCAGGAGCTTTATCTCCTCAACGAGGTCAAGTTTTGTGCCGGCCATGTATAGTTGTGGGGTCTCAAATTTCAACTTCTTGGTGAGGAGCATCGCGTTGGTCTTTTGCGGTGCGAAGTTGAGTTTGTTGGCGTTTCCCCATTTTGCAACTTTGTCCAGCGTTGAGTTGACTGACTGCTCCAGATTGCTCACCGACTGTCCTGTGAACACGAGTACCACGTCATCCGCAAAGGCCTGACAGTATGTTCCTTCGATCTCTAGCATTTGCAGCAACGAGTCTAGGATAACGTTCCAAAAGATTGGTCCTCCTATGGATCCTTGGACGCAACCTTTTGTTGTTTCCTTCTCGTATGCTGCCCTTGCATAGTTGACCGTGATTCTCCGGTCGGTTAGATATGAACACACCATCTTGTACAGGTTTCCCGGACACCTTTTTTTGACAAGCTGGATTTTCAGTGCTGGCCACCAGGCGTTGTCGAAGGCACCCTCTATGTCCAATGAGATGAGGAGCACGATGTTTTTAGTGTTTACTCCTTTTTTTACGTGCTCTAATAGGTCATAGAGGGCGTCCTCGGTTCCTCTTTGTGGCATGAAGCCGTATTGGTTTTTGTGTAGTGTTGGGAGAATGTGCCATTGGAGTCGACCAATCATTAACTTCTCAATGGTTTTTCCGAGAACGGATAGAAGGCCAATGGGTCGGTATGACTTTGGGTGGGTGTAGTCTGCCTTCCCTGGCTTTCGGATTATGACCACGTGTGCTGCTTTCCAGTGTGTGGGGAAGTGTTTTAGCGATAAGCATTTGTTTGCTATCGCCATGAACACCTCCTTATTACATCTTATGGCTGCAGCACAGATGTCAGCGGTTAGCCCATCTGGTCCGGGTGCTTTTTTGGGGTTTTGTGTTTGCAATACTTTTTCCAATTCCGCTGACGTGAAGGGTGGGTCATCTTCCGAAAGGCCCTCTAATACGTTCTCCGCCATTTGATATCGAAGTTTAGCGTGATGTGATTGGTCGGTACTCTCTGAGTCGTCTGGATAGAAGGTTTTGGCTAGGAGTTCTGCCGACTGTTTTGGGGTTAGGGTGTTACCTTCAGGGCTTCTCAGAAGCATGTCCTCCTGCTTTCCTGACGTTTTCCTGATTACCCTGTAGATTTTATCCCACATACTCTCCTTTTCCTGAGTCGTGCAGAACTCCTTCCAGCTCTCCGTTTGGGCTTTTTCTGCTCTCTCTGAGTACGACATTTTGGCTTTCTGGTACTCTTCTATTACCATTTTTTTCCTATGGGGAGCTGCATTCCTGATTCTCCTCTTTTTCCTGAGGACCTCTTTTTTAAGATCGCCAAGCTCTTTCGACCACCACGGGGGCTTGGGATCGCCTGCCCTATTTCCTGCAATAGGGATGGTTTGTTTGCAGGTCTCGTGAATGGCCTCTGTGTAGGCTGTGATCTTATTTTCAAGGTCTTCTGGGGTTTTTGACTCCACTACTGAGACGCGCGTGATGTCTCGTTCTGCTAGGATCGTTTTTAGCAGAACTGAGAATTCGGTCCACTTTGCCTTCTTGGTGTTATACTTGCGCGTCGTGATCGGCCTGAGAGTTTCTAGGGCCTTTCCTAGGCGCAAGTTGAAGGTGATAGCATTATGGTCCGAAGTGACGAGACTTTTGTCTACTCTCCAATTTTCGATTTTTCCGAGCAGAGACATGCTGCAAGCAGAAACGTCTACTATACTTGTGCACGCTCTGTCGTTTCTGAAAGTCTCGAAGGTTGGAGTGTCTCCGGTGTTTAGGATTTGGAGTCCCTTTTCATTCAGGAATGCATTGTAGGCTTCCCCTCTGTCGTCCTCAGATGCGCTGCCCCACCAGTGACTCCAGGCATTAACATCTCCCGCGACTATGAGGTTGTGTGTGTCCAATTTGTCGCAGGCTTTTTTGATTCTATCAAGATAAGGCACGATGTCCTGGTCCCCCTCTAGATAGACGGATACCACTCCCAGTTTAAGGCCTCCTCCGATAAGAAGGACCGCCGCTTCAGTCTCGGTCACCAATTGAGGGTCATGTATTACCTCCAGCCGGTCACCGAATACTATGATGGCTGCCTTCACCGGTTTTTGCCTGTTTAAGGTGCATTGGATTACCCGAGTCCCCGGATGTTGTTTGAGGACACCGTTTTTTCCAACGTAGGGTTCCTGGACCAGGGCGATTGTGATGCCCCTGTCCACTGCCACCTGGAGTAGTTCCGCCGTAGCCAGTTTCGAGCGTTGCAGGTTGGCTTGGATGAACCTCAAACCTGCTCCACCCGTTTTATGAGGGACCGAGCGTTGGTACTGTGAGGGGCCCTTAGCAGTAAGAAACTCGGGACCGCGCTATAGCATCCCATTTTTGTTTCTCTGGGCACTCTTTGCTAAAAGCATTGTGCGCCAGGTCTATGCTCGTTCCGTGCGCGGTCGAGCAATTCTTACATTTTGGGGGGTTCCCCTCTAGTCTCCCCTTGCATTTTTCCCAGGAGTGAGACTTGCCGCAGTGACTGCATAGCTCGTCTCTCTCCCGGCAGACCACCTTTGTGTGGCCGAAGCCAAGGCATTTAGTGCATTGCACTAGGGGGGAGTGGTCAAACACAGGCCTGCGCTGCATGCCTATGTAGACCTTCCCTGCCTCTGTAAGGTTTCTGTGAATAGAAGGGGAGACTTCCAGGACCGTGTGGCACTCTAGGGTGTTGCGTGCCTTTTTCCTGTACCTCATCTTGATAGTACTCTCCTGAAGGTTGATGTCCTTCAAGAGGTGTTTGTTCTGTATTAGTATGTTTTCTATAATATCTTTGTCGCTGTGGTAGGATAGGACATCCTTCACGATGACCAGTGGGTTGACTGCCCTCGCAACCTCCGCCTTTAGGCCCTTATCTAGCCTCACCCTGCTCTGCACGAGATTTAGATCTTCTTTGGAGCTACAGCTCAGAATAACTTTACTGTTCCTAGCTTTCCTGACTTTGTCGATCTTTGCTCCCGTGTTCTTTGTGTCCAGAGCTTCCCTGATACGATCAATCACGTTTTCCCCGGTGTTTTGGGGATTGTTTGATGTGATGATTAGGGTATGGTTTGGCTTTAAGGGCGGTGGTGGTTTAGCGGCGACCTTTGCGTAGGTCAGCCTTCCCTTCGAGCTGCCTCCTTCCTCCGCTTTGGCGAGTTCCGTTTCGAGGTTGAGGGATGGTGGTGGTGCCCTCATCTTTTCTTCCCGAAGCGTTCGAAGCTCAGATGTCACGGCTTCCATTCTCTCCGTTAGAGGTTGTAAATATTCCTCTAAGTTGAGGAGAATGGGTTGTGGTGGTTCGGATGGTGGTGCCCGTTCAGCTTGCATCGTTTGAAGGATGCCCCTTATCTCCTCCACCTCGTGCCTCAAGCCTGGTTCAGACTGTGCCACAGGGGGGTTCGAGTCCCGTTTTTCAATTGCCTTTTTGTTAGATTCCAGGATCTGTTGCGTTTTTTCCTGATCTTTTGTGAGACCTCTTCGGAGCTCATCAAGTTGATTTTGGAGAGTGTCCATTCCCGCCTTAAGGCTCAAATGGTCTCTCCTCAGGGGTTCCGTGTCGTGTTCCCTTTCTTCTTTGATGATGGCTTCTGCGAGGGTCTTCATCCGCTTTTCGAGATCCTGGATGGCGTCCGCTGTTTCCTTTATGAGCCGATGGGGCTCCTGGGTCTCGTACCCCTGCCAGCTGCGTATCGCTTGCGCCTCCTTAAGCGACGCACTAATGTCCGCCCTGGCCTTCGACAACTCGGACGTTAAGTTTGTGGTGATTTCACCTATTTTTTTGTTGTGGGCTCTCTCCACCCGCACGAGCTCCGTTGCGTGCCTAGTTCTCTCCCTCTCCAGACTGGTGATATGTCTGGACCTAGAGTCCGATAACGAAAGGACTATTTCGTATAGAGTCTGCAGGCTTTCCAGTGCGATGACTTTGCACTCCCTCTTCATGTTGCCTGCAGACTCCAAAGCGTCCTTCCCTTTCAGCAGCGTCTCATTGGCCAGCTTTGTGGCCATATCCATCTCGACACCCATACGCCTGCCCGATTGGTCGACAAGCATGCTCTGTCTTGTCTTGGGCGCTGACATAGGGGTGCCGAGCTCGAGACACGACGCCACTGAGTCGTCGTCAGACTCTATGGGTTTTGGTGGAGATATCCCGCACTGTTCCCATTCAATTATTTTTTCCGTTATGGAGTCCGCCACTGATCTGCTCTCCTGTGTAGCGGAGGATGTTGCCAGGTTCTCTGTTGGCTCCAGTGGTGTTTTTGTTGGTGACGCCCTCTTCTTCCTCGCAGGTACCTTTGGGCTTGTTTCCACTGGCTGTGCTCCTACCGATGATGCTTTTTTCGCCGCGGGTACTGATGGCCGCGTCAACCGCTCAGATTTGAGAGACCGAGCAGCCACCGTTTCTTTTTTTAATACCTTCTCGCGCAGCGACCGTTGTTTTAGAAGGGCTACTTGAGGAGCCAAGTCTGAAGTTGGGGCGGATCCAGTTACGGGTTTTATTGACATATTGTGGTTTTTAAATACTAATTATTATTTCTAAGTTAAATACTAATTAAATACTAATTATATATTAGTTGTAAAAATTAGAGGTAAAAGGTGTATAGCCTCGCGTGACTGTAATTTTACCGGCAATCGCACCCTTCTAACCGAAACACAGCAACGCTGTTTGGCGGAAGAAATAGGTGTGATGGTAGTACTTCCCCGGGCGAGCCCTTTTCAGGTAGCTCTACTACCCTTGTTACTAGTCGATTTTCCTATGATCGTACAGGAATATTAGAGATGTCGTTACTATACACCTATTACTTTTGAACTATTAATTTTAATTGTTTCCTTACTGAGTAACGCCTCTCTCCGCGCCAGGACCTCCAGAGGGGGTTCTGCGTGATGGGTGTTTTCTTGACGTCTTTGAGAAGGATGGTACTGTGTTGGATTTGTTTTCTTCTTGTGTGATGTGGTAAAGGATCTTCTCCCGATTTCGATGATACCAAACACCAGAGGTCTATCTCTTCTCGTTGCTGAGATAGGCTCCGGGGAAGGTGGTAACCTCAAGGGGGGAGGGGGATTTTGGGGATTCCCTCAGGGCCAGATTGTAGGGCTTCTAATGCCGATTGTGGGGATACCAAACAGTGTGGGTCTATCTGCTCTGGTTCCCGAGATATGACGAGAGGGGGTAAATGAGGGAAAAAATTGGGGGATGGGGGGGGGGGGGGGTGGGGGTTTCGGGAGAATGTGTTTAAGGGGGTTGGTTTTTTTTTTTTTTTTTTTTTTTTTTTTTTTTTTTTAAAGTAGAGGGGTTGGGGGGGGGAAGGTTGAGAGGGGGTTGGGGTAGGGGATTTAACGAGAGGGGGTAAATGAGGAAAATTGGGGAGGGGTGGGGAGGAGGGGAAGAAGGTTTCGTAAGAAAAAGTTTGGGGGGGAGGGGGGGTTGAAAGGGGTTGGGGGGGTTGAAAGGGGTTGGGGGGGTTGGGTTGGGGGTGGGGGCAAGTAGAGGGGCAATACCCGGTCAAGCGTGACTCGGGGGTAAAGTAAATTTAAGGGGTGGGGGGGGGAGGGGAAATTGTGTAAGGGGGTTGGGGTGGGTGAATTTGGAATATGCCTGGTCTTCCCGTTATGAGGAGTCCAAACACGGATGTTCTAGGATTAGGGGTTCAAGAGTTACCTCGAGGTTTACCTGATGGTCCGACGAAGGTGTTCCGCTGTTGATGTTTTCACTGGGGCG